>JAEHOE010000047.1:0-600000 GCA_016858145.1 Edaphochlamys debaryana
GGTGTGGCCCCCTCGTGCTCAACATGAGCACCGGCGGCAGCAAACGCAGCAAGGCACCTTCCATCCTCGGCACCATCGACGATGGAGGGCTTGGCCTGACAGGAGACCACCGGGACCTGATCCGGAAACAGGTAGGAGAGGGAAGCCAGACTGCCGCTGTCTTTGCATTGCTTCGTTGCCCTTAACCTCTTGCTAGCTGCGTGCTGCGTGCGGGCCGTGCTCGCCTCCCCCAACCTGGGCCTCTGTCCGTCTTACCTTGTCCACCGCTCCTACGTCAGGCAAACGTCGTCCACGCGCTTCACCAGCGAACCGAGCAAACAGGGCCCTGCCAGCTGGACGTCATGCTGGTCAGACGGGGGTCATGAGGGAGGAGCTTAAGGCAGCAGACGAGGGTGACTGGGTGATGCCCAGAGGACGGACGGAAAGGCTCGGACTACCGCCCGGAGGGCAGCCCAAGCTGCTGGCCTGCAACGGGCACGTGCTATACCCTTGCCGTACTGATACTGCAAGCCTCGGCCCGCATCCATGCATGCGTGCAGGTGTACGAACTGTACGAGAACCAGACCATGGCCTCCCTGCTGTACCCAGTCAATGTCATGCGGAACCTGGCACGGCTGATGGCGAGGACCCCTATCATGGGTGAGTTGCACGCGGGGGGTGCGTGCTGGATGCTGCGGGCGGGCCCCCACTGCCGTCCCGGCTATGTATGCTGGCCACCCAGGGGTGATGGGTGCTGAGGGACGTCCCCCCCCCATGCGCCCGGCAGGAGCTATTGACGTCGACATGATGGTTGGCGGCGAGCTGGCTGACGAGCTGGCGACCAACGCCACCGCCGCCGTGGACCTGGTCCGCCGGGTCATGGGCAACACCACCCGCGGGAGGGAGGCGGCGGAGCGGGCGGAGCGAGGTACAGTCGCCGTGACCGCCCTCTACGCAGCGGTCCCAGCCGAGCGGTCCAAGGTCCGGGCGGACCGGGCGGCGGCAGAAGCGAGGGCCGCTGCGGCTGTGGAGCGGGCAAGGGAGCTGTTCAGCGCTCAAGCCGTGGGCCCAGCGCCGGGTCCTTTGGAACGCGCAGCTCCGAGTAGCGTTGGGCTTATCACCAGCCGACGCGAGTCGACGTCAGCACGGCGGCTGCTCCGGGGTGTGCCCGGCCTCCAAAAGCTGGGCGGAAGGCGCCGGCGGCGGACAACGGAGGAGCAGCTTGATGGGGAGGGCTACGGGGACGATGAGGGCGAAGACGGCCGGGAAGGGTCCGAGGAGCTAGGGGAGGTGCAGGACGGGGAGGACGAGGCAGCCGCCGGGGTACCCGCTGCGTCAGGTGCGGCCCTCGAGCCCGCCCTCACGAGCACCGGGAGCGTGGCGGACTCACCCCCCACCACCTCGGCCTCCCCCGACGCCGCTGCCGCTACCTCCACCGGGAGCAGCCCCTCCGCCCCCAGCTTCCCAGCCAACGGTCGGGTGGCTGTAGTGCTGCCCGCCTTCACGACCGACTGGCGGCTCAGGTCAGACCTGAACGCGCCCACCCTGCTGGCCGAGGGCCTGGCGCTGCGGCCCACAAACAAGACGCTGCTGAGGGAGTGGTTCAACGCCTGGCACTTCTGGAGGTGAGAGGGGCTTGGGGCAGGGGGATGCGGTGACGGCCATAGGGTTCACGAGCTAGCGTCTGTTGGAGGCCAGGCTGTGTCAGATCTTGGGACGAGAAGTCACTCGCTTGCCTTGGTGTGCTGTAATGTGCTCGCACCCCAGGTTTGCTCCCAAGCGCAAGGCCCATCTGTCCACAGACACCGAGAAGTGGCTTGAGACGGACGAGTGGTACGAGGTGAAGGCCAACGACAACGCCATGTACGAGCCATGTGAGTGCCGTACCGTACGGCAGAGGGCATCGCGCGGGCTCTCCACAGACCTAGTTGCCGCTCTCCCAACACAGGGGCTGACCCGTCCTCTGCCCTTGCCCGCAGGGGTGCTGGTGGACCGCCTGACCTCGCCCTGGCACGACATCCGCTTCAGGGGGTGAGCGAGAGCGAGGGAGCCAGATGCTTCCAAGGCTGTGCACTTCCCCGGCTGTTGGGGAAGGGGCCTGGAGCATGGGCCCTGACGCATCCTCCCCCTCCCCCTCCCTCCCCCTCCCTCCCCCCCCAAAGGTACGGCATGAACAAGGTGATGCACCTGTACCACCTCAACGGCCTGGGCTACCAGCTGCAGGTGCACCCCAGGGCATACCTGGTGCACAGGCCGCACAGGCAGACCAAGGCACGGGTGAGTGCAGACCGCGCCCGACCCGTCCGCACCGCACCGCTTAAAGCACCCTCGACACGACGCAACAGCTGTAACTTGGCGGGACATCTGACGTTGCCTCATCCTGTGCCCCCACTTCCCCTTCCGTCCCCCAGATGAAGCATAACAGCGAGCAAAGCGACCAAGGGCTTCGGGGGCGGGCCAACTCCTTGTCCGCTGCCGTACGGGAAGCCGTGGACAGTGGATCGTACGAGCCTTGGATTGACTCCATGACGGAAGCGTGCCGCCGGATCCTGCCCTGGTGGCGGGAAGGGCCCTGGGCGGAGGCCCCGCAGAGGCCAGCGCCGAGCACCTGGCGTTGACGGCTGCCGTGGGGCAGCAGGGGTAGCACTGGCAAAGTAAGGCGCGCATTGCACGTAGCAGACCTCCTCGGGCCTCTGCTGCAGGATGCCGTGCGGCATTGAGGAGCATCATGCATGACTTGTGCAGCAAGCAAGGTCCCTCCCCCTGCAGGGGCGGGGGTGCATGTGTGACGCCTTTCGTGGGCCCGTGGCCCAGGCAACAGGGGTGATGACTGACTCGGGCGTTAGGGTATTGTGCACCAATGCTGTCAAGGGTTAAGGGTACCTCAAGTGCACAGTGTGATCGAAGCTGACGTTAACATAGGTTAGACTGGAGGGGTCGCCCTGGCCACTAGCTACTGCTGCTTTGCCCTCCTGTAACAGCCTGAGGTAGCATCACAGGGGTGTGCGGCTTGGCATGGGGTGGAGGGCATGGGATTGCCGCGCCAGTGCGTTAGGCTTGAAGTGGCATCGCTTGAGGAGGGATGATGCAAAGAATAGTTGGAATTGTTGGGGACTGCGTTGGACAAATGCAGAGGCGATGGGACGGCGGTTGAAGCCAAATGACATGCTCCGCTTGAAGCGTATTGAAGACCGGGGACTAGGGAGAGACCAGGGACAGGGAGGTACCAGTTTGTGGAGGGGCACAATGGGGCACCCCGGGTCCACACTGAGGGCATTCCCCATGCAAGGACACATATATGGAAGGGGGGGAACGACGGGGGGGTGATACTAATACTTCGTGGATCGACCAGCCTCAGGGGAAGGGGTTTGGCGTCCCCGGTCGCGGCCAACCTTAGCTCGGGCACGTGTTAAAGGTGGACAGAAGGGCGGAGAGGGCAAGATGCGATCATGTTGGTGTGCAGTCACGGCAACGCGAAACGCCACACGTGTGCCCCTCCCTCCCTTACGTTCGGTGCGTGCGAGGGGGGGCGGTGAGCATAGAACTGGGCGCGGGATGGCACGCGGGAGGGCGGAGCGGCGAGTCGGGCTTAGTTCCTGTCAACTCAACAGGATGTTAAGGATGTGGCTTTGCCTCGCTGCCACCGCAGACCTCTCGGCAGCTCCATCTCCGAGCCCCGTGCTGAAACCGGGGCGACGTACCCTCGTATTGCTTGCGCGACCCGCGCTCGCTCGCACTCGCCCTCATACCATGCCATAAAACACATTGTAATACTCTAGTGCGCACCGCAGCGACTTGCCCGCCGCGTCGGCTTCGCTCGCCACGCAACAGTTGCTCTGTTACAGCCGCGCACTGGCCCGCAACCTGCGCGCGCGAACGAACTAACAACTCAGACAATACCCCTCTCAATTTACGTGGAGCGACTATGCGGAGGAAAGGTGCCAGTTTCTAGGGCCGGGGCAGCATGTGGCCCCGACGAGCTTGTCTATTGGTTCTTCTTGCTGTATTTGGATATGGGGCTCTGGCGCAGCTGCCCGCTTCGGCAAGCGGCGTTCTCAGCGGAGCATCATCAACTTCGCCAGATGTGCAGGAGCTGGCCAAACAGCTTATGACGTGTGTCAACGAACATCAGCCGTCGCTTCAGGGGCGCTCGCAGCCGGCCGCGACGACCTGGGAGACGACAGGGCGATTCCAGCAATCACCGCTGCGAATTGCGGGTGTTTGGATATCGCGACGGCAGCAGCCGCCTCGTGATACGTTCCCTGTCACCGTGGTGACACAGCTGTCCGTCGGCCGCCTGGCCCAGTTGGAGGCGCTGTGCCGCAGCTGGGCGGGGCCCCTGGCCGCTGCGGTCTGGCTCCCCCTCGTGCTGAAGGGCAAGAACGGCAGCAGCGGCAAGAGCTCCAACGTCACCTACAGCCTCGGCACCATTGACGATGGCGGGCTCAAGCTGTCGGATAATCACCGGAACGTCATTAGCAGAGAGGTGGGTGAAGCCCAGGGCAGGGGGTCCCAGTCTTGCCCCCAGTCGGCCCCGCTTATGGGCCCTCGCTCGACCATGGTACAAGTCCGTACATCCCCTCTTCCTGCAGGCCGCTGTCATCAACGCTCTCCACCAGAGGGCGGAGCAGGCGGGCCCCTGCCAGCTCGACCTCATGCTGGTCAGACGGGGGTCATGGTGGAGGGGCTGCGGCAGGGTCATGAGAGGGACAGGCCGGTCCAAGGGGATGGTAACTGGGGATAAGCCACCCCACAGGGTGGTGGGGGGAGGAGCCTAGTTGGATGCGAACAGGGCAAAGCCATACACCAGGTCACGGCGCTGCTGTGCTGCATACATAACGTAGACAGGGCCACCAACGGGGTCCTGGTGGGAGGGGTCCCCGGCTCCCCGCGCATGACAATTTCACGCGGTCCTACCGGCCCACGGAGCCCCAGCAGCCCTGCCACATGGCGTGCCGACTTCCTTGCCGTCCCACTTGCGCCCTCCAGGTATACGAGCTGTACGAGAGTGACAAAATGGCCTCCCTGCTGTACCCGGTCAATGTGATGCGTAACCTGGCGCGCCTGATGGCGAGGACGCCCATGATGGGTGGGGCGCGGGGGCTGAGATCGGGGCGGGGTCTTGAGGCGCTGTGTCTGGATACGCTTTGGCCTATCTCGGCTTTGACCTATCTCGCCTCGTGAAGCTGGCTCATGGGATCAGCACACACCTGAAGGGTCCGCGATTGATGCCGTGCTGTCCCTTCCACTTCACACCTGGTGTCACAGGCGCCTTCGATGCGGACATGATGGTTGGCGGCGAGCTGGCTGACGAGCTGGCGACCAACGCCACCGCCGCCGTGGACCTGGTCCGCCGAGTCATGGGCAACACCACCCGCGGGAGGGAGGCGGCGGAGCGGGCGGAGCGAGGGGCGGTCGCGGGCGCAGCGCTGTACGCGGTGACAGCCGCGGAGCGAGCCAAAGCCCGGGCGGCGGAGGCAGCAGCGGAGGCGCAGGCAGCCGAGGCTCGGGCTGCGGCGGCGCAGGCGCGGGTGAAGGAGCTGCAGAGCCGAACTGCGTCGGGGGCAGGGGCAGGGGCGGCGACGGCGGCGCGGCGGCTGCTGCGGGGCCTGCCCAGCCTCCTGAAGCTTAGCCGCTGGCACCAACGCAGCACGCAGGGCTCTGATGGGGAGGACGACGGAGAGGAGGAGGGCGACGGCGACGACGGCGAGGATGGCGGGGAGGAGGGCGAGGGGCAGCAGGAGGACGAGGACGAGGACGACGGTGACGCAATGTCGGCGGAGGTGAGCGCGGCGGAGGCCGCCCTCGAGGCCGCCCTCGCCGCCGCCACCGGCAGCGACCCCACGCCCTCCTCCTCCTCCACCAGCCCTTCCGCCTCCACCTCCACGCCCGCGTCCGCCACCTCCGGGGCTGCCTCCACCGGGGCCAAGCCCTCCTCCGCACAGGGGCACCCCACGGACGGGCGTGTGGCGGTGGTGCTGCCCGCCTTCACGACCGACTGGAAGATGACGTCTGACCAGACGTGGCCCACCGAGCTGGCCGAGACGCTAGCGCTGCGGTCCACCAACAAGACGCTTTTGAGCAAGTGGTACAAGATCAAGAGCCTGCGAAGGTGAGGGGCGGACGGAGGGTCTCAGAGGGACGGTGGAGGGTTTCTGGGCAGGGCCGCGAGTGGATGGTATGCGTAGGATGGGTGCTCAGGCGGGGGTGTTGGGGAGAGGGCCGTCCATGTGCCCCCTGCTTGTTGACGTACACTTGTGTTTTTGCGCCGCTTCGCCCTGCGCAGGTTCAACCCGAAGGGCTCCACGCACCACAACACGGACACCTCCCGGTGGCTCAAGACCCACGAGTGGTACAACGTGTCGTACCGCTTCATGTATGAGCCCTGTGAGTGCCGTGCCGCATGGTGGCAGACCTATGTTACCAATTGCCCATCAGAGGTGCTGACCCGTCCTCTGCCCTTGCCCGCAGGGGTGCTGGTGGACCGCCTGACCTCGCCCTGGCACGACATCCGCTTCAGGGGGTGAGCGTGAGAGACGGGGCCAGATGCTTTCCTAGGCTGTGCACTTCCCCGGCTGTTGGGGAAGGGGCCTGGAGCGTGGGCCCTGACTCCCCCCCTCTCTCCCCCCCCCAGCTACGGCATGAACAAGGTGATGCACCTGTACCACCTCAACGGCCTGGGCTACCAGCTGCAGGTGCACCCCAGGGCGTACCTGGTGCACAGGCCGCACAGGCAGACCACCGCACGGGTGAGACGGGGCCGCACCCTCGCCTGCGCCCATGCCTCCCGCAACCCCGGAACCCGCTCAAGTGACCAACATCCTGGCTTCCTGGACCTGCCTTTCCTTCCTCCGCAGTTGAAACACAACAGGGACCAAACCGACAAGGGGCTCCGCGGGCGGGCCAACCACCTGTCAGCGGTTGTGCGCGAGGCCGTCAAGAAGGGCTCCTACGAGCCCTGGATTGATACCATGACGCTGGCATGTCGCCAGTCGCTGCCCTGGTGGCAAGAAGGGCCCTGGGCACAGGCTGCCTAGTCAGCGGCTATGCGGATGGGTCTGCAGTCAGCAGCAGCGGCATGCCCTTTGCGTGTTGGGGCTTGACGAGCGGGGGAGGGCAAGCGAGCGAGATCTTGGTGAGGAGAGCTCGGGAGCGTTTGGCCCGATTCCACGGGGCCCAGAGCGTGCGGTTGCTGCGGCGGCTGGATGGGTGCGAGCGAGCGACTGTGTACGGGGCTGTGGAAGGACCGCCCGGACTTGGGGTGGATGAGCATGGCCCTATGCAACGGATGGCGTTACTGAGAGAGGGCCTGGCCCTGTAAGGGGCATTGTGGTCGCACTGTCGGGGGGTACTGTCCGCGCCAGGCGCTACGCGCCGGGGGCTCAGCCCAAACACTTGATACCAGTGAAGAGTGAACTGCATGATTCGGATATTGGCTGGGATAGGGAGAGGTTTCCAGGGCACAGAGGGCCCTGGGAATGGCGCGCGTCTCGGAGGATGCTCGGGACAACGTCATGGGTGGGTCTGCATGGGGCAGGCAGAAAGGCAGAAGACAGTTGAGAGGTGCGGAATGACGGAACCCCACTTCATAGATAGGTTTGCAGCGCAGGACAGAGGATGCTGTTGGGGACTCTACTGACTTGAGTGACTTGTAGAGGCACCGAACCATTTTTGGCCTTTCATTTGCGGAATGACGGGCGGGCGGCGGGAAGGCACCCGGGGGCCGTTGAGACGGAAATGGCGAGGCAGAGGGATTGTAAGGAGACATGGGGAGAACATCATAAACCTTGAAGCCCTGCGCATGCCGCTACTACGCAGACCAGGGGGTCGTTACTAAGGGTACCCTATCTATGGGTATGCATGGCTCTTGCAAGGAAGCTTGGACTGAAGAGGGGCGGCGGAAGGTCCCGAGTCGGTGAATGGGTCCGTGCCAAGTTATTGCGAGGGCAGCGGTCGGCGAGCGCCTGCGAGCGTCGTGCACACGGCTGGGGCCCTCGCTGACTCGCATATCGTACAGGGGACCCACGACCCACATCGCGACCTGTGCTCCCAGCACGAACCCGCCCCCCGCCCCTTGCTTCCGGACGCCTGCCAACGAACGCATCTCGAGCCTCCCATCCCCGTACACACGCGCGCGCGCCTGGCTGCTTGCCCGCAATCCCAGTGTATCGTCCAAGAGTCGGGGCCACATCAAAGGCCGCAATGCCCACTTCGTCTCATGGGGCGCGGTACGGTGGCTGCAGTCCTTAGCCGAAGAGCAGCGGCGGAGAGGGAGGAAGCAGCGGCAATGGATTGGATAGGCCTTACAGACACAGCAGAAGACGAGCAACACAGTGGGGCGGGCGGCAACCCACGCGGGGCTGCGGCGTGCGGGCGGTCCGCACGCCGCCAAGGCCGACCCGCCCCAAACCGAACGGGGCCCGCGGCCCCCCCGGGCGCTGCCCGCGCAGCGCGCCACCCTGACGGCCGCCAGGCCATTGCCAACAGCCCGAACCCCGCTCGACACCGCCGCGACGAAACCCCCTCCCGACAAAACCCCGGCGCCGCAGCTGGAACTCGGGGGCTCCAGGGCGGGGCGGCCTGGGGCAGCAGGGAGGAAAAGGGGGGGGACAGGGCGGGCGGGGCGGGGAGGGGAAGCAGGGTCTAGGCCAGGCGGCTGGGGCGGGCGGGCGGGTAGTGAGCTCTAGAGCAAAGTGGGTGATGGAGTGTTGCAAGCTCCTATGTGAAGGCAGAATGCCTGAACGAGGAGCTTGCGGAGGGTACGTAAGGCTGCGGCATGCAGCCGCAGCTGCCGTACGGAGCCTAGCAGGAAGGCTCTGTCCTTCCGCTTCGCTCCGCTCCGCTTCGCTTCGCCTCTCTCCGACGCCTTCCGGCTACTAGTAGCCAGGCGGGCCGTGGACACGGGTGGGACGGACTGCAGACTTTGCCAGCCTGTGCTTATGTTGCAGGGCCCGTGGGTCAGGGGGGGGGGGGTAAAAACATTAGTTCCATACACCACCCCACAAAAGTTCGGACCCCCCCGACCCCCCCACCCCCCCCCTTGCCGTACACTGCACACACTGCCGTACATGGCCATAATGTCAGCCGTTTCCCTCGACTTTTGTGCCAATCGGCTGCGCTTCGTGTGCGCTACTGCCTTGCGCGTGAACCGGAAGCGTTGATGAGGCTTGGGTCCTGTCCATTGACCATCCCCGCGTCCATGGACCATTCTCCGGTACCTTGCATCCGCGCTATTCATGCCCTAGGCCTCCTATATGATGAGCTACGGTCATAATAGTACACCCGGATGTCTAGCAGCGGTGGCAGTGCCGGTCGTGACGTGTCCCACGCGCGGACATGCCGACATGTGGCACCCGCAGCCACCCTTCGACCACCATCCCTATGGTCTGTGGTGCTCAGGCACACCCACGGTTCAGCCTCTCCTTGATACCACACGTTTACGCAAGGCAAGGGCCCTTGGGCTGCGTCAGACCGCTGTGAAGAAAGTTCGGACGGGAGCTGTACAAAAGTTCGGGACCCCCCTTCCCCCCCCTCCCCCCCCCCAACTTTGAGGGCTCATAACTTTTTTTTCTAGCATCTCGATTTTCATTCTGAGAGCGGATTTGGGCTCCTCTTGTCGAGCTCTCCAAAGTTAAAGCGTGGTGTAGTTTTTTACACTTCCTGCCCCCCCCTGCGTGGGTTGCAACCCATATGTGCACCCGTCTTCGAAAGAAGGCTCAACAGGTCGTGGACACTCATGGACTCTGGTAGGTGCAGTTGCATGGCCTTACAGAGTAATGCCTCCGTGGTGGTCATAGGCCAGGGGTCTTTGCAGTCGTCTCTTCTTCCGGTCCACACTCATTAACCCCTTCCCGCAGCGCTCGTTCCAGTCACGCTCAGGGTCGCTCAATCCAGCTCCACCCTCACATGCCGGTCGCCTTTGTTCCGCATACAACCGGACAGCCCCGCACTTCGCTCTCACGGGCTCTTACTTGCCTCACACGCTCCACTCCAACCTCTCTCGTGTCACAAATGCTCACTCGGAGGCAAAATGGTGCTTCGTGATCACTCATGGCACCGGCGGGCAACGGTATGAATGGGCTCAGGGAGCCCTTGCCCGCTATCATAGTAGACTGCGCGTATGTGCACTACCAGTCAATTCCCGCGTTAAGTTCGGACCAGATCACAGGATCCGGGTAGTCACGGAGCGCCGCCAACTCTGGCGGCCTTCCTGTCAACACATAATTACGATACGGTAGATAAGCAGGACGAGTCAAGCAATTAGAACCAGCTGCGGCGGCCGGCGGGCGCCATGTACAGCCAGGCGCCCGCCACCAGGGCCGCCACCGCGGTGACGGCGGCCGAGGGCTTGGCGGCGCCGGCAGAGCCACCCGAGGGCGGCGGCGGCGGCGAGCTGGGGGCCGGGTTCAGGGCGTCGGCGGGGATGAGCACGGCATCGATGACGTGCACGATGGAGGTGTCGGCGTTGACGCTGACGTCAGCAGCGACGACCGTGGCGTTGGACTTGGCGGCCACGAAGCGGACGGTGCCGCCGCTGATGCGGACGGTCAGGGGGGCGCTGCGGGGCAAGGCACGGGGCGCGCGGACAGGGTATTGCGTTCAGGGCGATGCAGGAGGAGGAGAGGAGAGGAGACCAAGACTTTGCAGAGGAAGACTCACTTCTAAATCACACGTCTTAACCCTGCCTGGCCCAACCCTGTGGCCAACCAGCTTTGGCCCGTCCCCAACGCCCCGCCCCCGCCAGGGTTGCCACCCACCCGCCCAGCGTGGTGACGGTCTGGCCGTCGGTGAGGGCCGAGGACTTGACGGCGCCCGAAATGATGTGGGCCTGCAGGGTGGAAAGCGAGGCGGCACAGTAGGGCCAAGGCGGCGCGCAACGGGCCTAGGGATCGGCCAAGCCGGCGGTGCTGGCACATGCACGGAACTTGCACCCTGGCAGGAGCAGCGCATGAAGGCATGTTCTCGCGGGAGTGCCCAACCGCATACTAGCATGCCCCCATCTATCCTCTTGATCCACCTCGTTCCTAGCTGTTCCCGTGCACGCACCCTGAGGATGCGGTTCAGGTTGGCCTGGTCCGCCAGCAGCTGGGCGGAGGTGAGGCCCAGGCTGGTGAGAAGGGAGGTGAAGGCGGCGTTCTGCGCGGGGTAGGGGTAGAAGCAGGGAAAGCGGAGCGGGGTGGTAAGCCGGAGCGTGGGGCCATACTAAAAGAGGGAGGAATAAAAATCCGAGTCTGGTCGAGCGACGGGGAACGACGAGGCACAGCGGATGGAGCTGGGAAGGGGCAAAAGCGGCCCGCTGCGCCTTGGTACATGAGCCCCGCCTGCGGTCCCGTCCCCACGCACCGTGGGCGCCAGCACGGTGGCGGGGAAGGTGGCGTTGTTGAGGGCGGCCAGGAGGGAGGTGTCGTTGGAGGCCTGCACGGCCGCCAGCAGGATGGAAAGGCCGGCCTGGGAGGCGGCGGTGGCGATGGTGGTGGGGAAGGGCAGCAGCACGTGGTCGATGAGGTGGATGTAGGAGCTGCGTGGGGGGTAGGGGGGACCAGATTGGGGTAAGCGAAGGACTTGCACAAGTGCGGCGGCAAGGTTCGCTTAGTTTGAATCGGCGCAATTCTTTTCTTGTGATGCCAGATAGACTTATGTATGCCCTCCTCCGCGCATGCCGCTGTGCCTGCTTGTGGCTGTGCTGGCGCCACCCAGGCCCCCGAAGCACTCACCGCGGGCCGACGCCGACGGCCAGGTTGGCCGCAGTCACGGTAGCCGCGGAGCCGCCAATGGGGGTGACCTGGACGCCGCCGTTCACAGCGACCACGGACACATTCTTCCCGGTGCTGTGGGGGGATGGGGTGGTCGGGGGTCAGGCACGGGTTGGTGGGCCGGCGAGAGAAGGGGTATCAGGAGGGTTCGGCTCGTGCTATGTTGGCCCTAAGATGGCCGCATCCCGGGCTTGGCAGCAGAGCACTTGCTCGATCTGTCCACGCCGGGCTGATGCCGGAGCTCAGCGTGCTCACAAAAAAGGACCTCTCCCACGTGCCCGCGCCGCCACCGACACGCCAGCCGAGCACGCGCCAGCGCGGTCCTTTCCCCTACGATCCATCCAGACCCTCCGGCCCCCAGCCTAAGTGCCCACAGCAACCATCCATCTCCAAGCGCGTACTGCGTCAGCCCCGGTTGGTCACTCACAGCAGCGTGGGGAAGGCGGCGGCGGTGGCGGTGGCGGCGGAGGCGGGGATCTGCTGCGGCACCACGTGGTAGCGCAGGATGTCGGCCAGCAGGGCGGGGCGGGCCACCAGGGCGTCCACGGTCAGGCCCAGGGGAGCGAGGGTGCGGGTGAAGGCGTCCTGAGAGGGAGAGGAGGGGAGAGGGGAGAGGAAGGGGAGGGTGGAAAGGGAGCAGAGGTGTGGGATGAAAGGGTGAGGCAAGGGAGGTGGCGCAGTGGTCGTACGTACCGTGGGAGGCCAAGGCCAGATTGGACCGGTAGGTGGGTTACGGGTTGCTGGCAAGGTGCGGCCAGTGCGTGCGGCAACGGCCCGCTGCCCCGAGACTCACGTTGGTGGGAGCGAAGAGGGTGACGTTGAGGGCGGGGTTGGCCAGGGTGGAGGTGAGGTTGGCGGCTTGCACGGCGGCCAGCAGAGTGCTGAGCGAGGGGGTGCGGATGGCGGCCTGCGCGGGGGGCATGGCGGCATAGGTGGGGAGGAGTTTGAGCGGGGGGGGTGACGCAAGGGGTCGCCGGAGGAAGGAGAGGCACAGGCGGCCCACCGTGGGAGGGAAACACGCACCGCGTCGCCCCGCATGCCAACAGCAGCTCCATAACGCAGCCGTTTGCGCCAGCCCCGAAGCCCTTCTTCACCAACGCACACATATAGGCCCTTGTCGTGCCGGGAAGCCCCCTGCCCAGCACCCACCGAGGCAATGTTCTTGAAGAAGGGCAGCAGCACGGCGTTGACCACGTGCACCACCGAGCCCGTGGCCGCCACGTCAGCAACGGTCACGTTGGCGTCGGAGCCCACGGAGGAGACGGTCACGGTGCCGCCGTTGCGGACGACCGTCAAGTTGCTGCCGGCACTGGGGTCGGGGTGAAGGGGGGTCGAGGGGGCGCAACAGGGCGAGGCACGGAGTGTCAGAGAGAAGGTAGCAGATGCCGATGTGCAAGAGAGTGCTTGCCGTCCGCCTTGACCAGGCCAAGACTACACAACCGCAACCGCAACCGTGTACACGCGTGCATGCGCACGCCCTTGGAACCAGGAAACGCATGACTGACATCGATCAGCCTCGAGCACAACTCACAGGAGAGTAACCACGGGGGTGGCAGTGGTGGGCACGTCGGCGGCCCGCACGGGCGTGGGCAGCAGGTGGTAGCTGAAGATGGGCGCCAGCGAGGTGCCCAGGGCCAGCAGGTCGGCCGCGGTGATGCCCAGGTCGGTTACCAACTGCTGGAAGGCCTGTTTGGAGTGGCGGGGGGAGCGAGGGGAAAGGGGGGAGGGAGTTAAGGGAAGAGGGTGTGGGAGGGAGCGGGCGGGTGCCGTGGGGGTCGAGGCAGATAGGTCGAGGGTCAGGGGTACTCGATGAGGAGGAGGCAGGTTAGAGGAGCGGGAGCAAGAGGTTTACAGCCTGCAGGTTGCGGTGGTGGACAGCAGGTGCGCAGCAAGGGAGGGGAAGCTGGAGGCACCCCGCGTTCCCCGGCTCGAGTGGCTATGCAGCGTGCCACGCTCCCGCAGCCACGAAGCCGCGACGGTGCGAACTCCATTACGCAACCGTCCTGGCCAGCCCGAGGCCGCCCCCCCGCATACCCCCCGGCCAGAACCCGCTCTCACAGCATCGGTGGGCGCGAATGCCGTGATCGTCAGGCTCGCGTTTGAGAGGAAGGTCGCTTGCCCGGAGGCCTGGACACCCTGGACGAGTAGCGTGAGGTTGTTGGCCACGGCCACGGACGCGATGCTCTGCGAGCTCGCAAACGGCGAGCTGGCCAGCAGTAGAAGCCCTGTGGATGGGGGGAAGCGCGGAAAGGCTTGAAGTTACGGCTTGCTCGCAAGTGCGTGTGAAGGATCAGAATCGCAGCTTGCACCATACGCCGAGGCCAGCCGCGGTGCACCTCTACTGCAAGAGCGCATTATGTAGGGCACAATTACTCGCCTGCGACCAGCGCGAAGGACGCGACGGCCGAGCGGCGCATCGCCATGTTCGTTACGTCGGGGTGAACACTAAGGCGGGTACTTCACGTGTGCTAGACCGGCAGCCTTTGTATTATATGTGCAGACACCGTGTTGCCCAGAGCTACTTATACCCCTCTTGGCCTAATGCTCATCGTATACAACGACCTTCCAGGACAGACCCGTTTCCGCCACATACCGGGGGGTTGACGCCACTTCGCACCCGCGCGCTAGATGCTTGGCCAGCTCGTGTGACTACATGAACATAATAAGTGCATCACTCTCATTACACTTGCCTGGCTGCAGACACGTTCGAGGTAGTGAGCCGGCATTGAATGCGGGGTTGGAATTGAGCGGCTCGTGCGTGCTTGCGCCTGCAGCGGCGGCAGTATGGTGCTTTAACACCATAACGCGGGGCCTTGTATCTAGCAAGCGCGTGCCCTGAGAACGCGGTGGGGTCGGCGGGGGGGCTGCCAGGCGCAGACCGTGTGCCGAAACACACGCGGGCAAAAGAACAAAATCTGCGCGCCTCCGGGTGCAAAGATCACCTGGCCACACGTAACCGTGCTTAGCGCGTACTGGTTTTTAGCCCGACTGTGTGTGCAACACGACGTTCGCAGATTCTGACGCGACCAGACTGCACTTCACCTTGCCTTGCTCTCAAACCTGGATGTAAGGTAGCGAACACCGAAGGGCTCGCCCGCGAGGGCTGGGCTAACGCGAAAGCTAGCTGTTTGAGGCGAGCTCGGGCGAGGCCTGCAGTTTAGCGATGGCCGCCGACGCAACGCTCATGTTTCTCCACGAGGCCTTCGTCTCGTTTAGCGGTGCGTCGGCGCGCGCGGCGCGCTGCAGCTGCGGAATGAAAGCTCTCGCTTGACGCAGCTGCGCTACGCAGATGTGCTGGCCACCGAGGCTAACTGCTGGGAGGCCTGCAAGACAAGGCTTACGGAGTTGCAGAAGAGTTGGCAGGATAAAGGCTTGTTCGGGTGCGGACATGGCACTGGGCCTGCATTTTGGCGGTCTCCCCGGCACCACGCGGTCTTACCTACCTCCGTGCCACGTGTGCAGTGGGAATGCCCTCAACGTCATCACCCAGTACCAGGGACAGATCAAATGGCAGGTGCGGACCCCTGCTTTCCCCCCGCACCCCGTGCCCCCCAGTCCCCCCCCCGCCCTCAACAAACGAACGTGTTTACGAGAGCTTCCAGCTTGTGCCCCGCGCAGGATATGTCCCCCGACCAGTTCGGCCGGTTCTACCGCTTCGTTTTCTATCTGTGTCGGGAGCAGGGCAAGCGCAACATACCGGTGGGTGGCATAGTTACCGGTGGCTCGTCGGCTTGGGGTGCGGCGAGCGCGGACAAGCCTACCGGCACGCTCATCCCTGCACCCGTGACCGGCCCTCTCCCTCACTTCCGCCCTGCATCCCGGGCCATGCGTGGCACATCCCTTTCTCAATTGCGCGTGAGCCCATTGCAAAAAAAACACCCGTCCCTCCCACCTCAACCCTGCGTCTCAGATGGTGCTCGCGGTGGCACTGTGGCGGCTGCTCATGCCCGGGCGGTTCCGCCTGCTGGAGCGCTGGTGCGCCTTCGCGGCCGCCAGCACAGCGCACGTGGTCACAGAGGACACGTGGCGGCAGGTGGGGGGACCGGGTGGGGGACAGGAGTCTTGCGGGGTCATGCGGTCCGCTGCTCCTCCGCCATCCGGTCAGGCTTCGGTCAGGCTGCAGCCGGCCTGCATCATCCACCGCTCGGGCCTCCCCCAACAGGACTCACGCGCCGGGTGTGTGCTGGCCGTATGCTGGAAGCAATTGAAGCGAACCCAAAAGTGCAACAGAGGCGAGACCCTGGCTGCAGCGGGCTGACCCCGTGCGTCCTGTCCCACGCGCTCGCGGTCCATGCCCGCGCTCATCCCTCCACCCTCCCTCCCCACCCCCCTCACATGACTTCCACACCCTGCGTGTCCCGACTCTCACACCCGGTGTGCCCTCACCTCTCCCGTGCCCCCTCAGGTCCTGGACTTTTCCCGCATCATCCACGAGGACCTGTCCAACTACGACGCCGCGGGCGCCTGGGCGGTACTGCTGGACGAGTTCGTGGACGACATGCGCCAGAGCAGGAGGTGGGGCGCGGGGCCGGGGGACTGGGCTGGGGTGGGGTGGGGTGTTGGGGCGGAGCAGGAGGTGGGGCGCGGGGCCGGGGGAGTGGGCTGGGGTGGGGTGGGGTGTTGGGGCGGAGCAGGAGGTGGGGTGCGGGGCCGGGGGAGTGGGCTGGGGTGGGGTGGGGTGTTGGGGCGGAGCCGGAGGTGGGGTGCGGGGCCGGGGGAGTGGGCTGGGCGGGGGTGGGGTGTTGGGGCGGAGCAGGAGGTGGGGTGCGGGGCCGGGGGAGTGGGCTGGGGTGGGGTGGGGTGTTGGGGCGGAGCAGGAGGTGGGGCGCGGGGCCGGGGGGGTGGCGGCGGAGCAGGCAGGAGGGGTGGAGGGACGGAGTGGGGCAGGGGCGGGCCACCTGTAGACAGACGCCCTGATCTCACGTCCGTACGTCCGTGCATGCGCAGGCGCGGCGGGGATCGGGGTGACCGCGGCAGCATCGGCAGCCAGGCGGAGCTGGACCGCCGCATGTCGGGCGCCTGCGGGCCGTCGGGCCTGGGGCACGACCCGCTGCTGGGCGGCTTCGGCGGCGCCATGGGGGGCATGGCCGGGGGCTACGGCGGCGGCGGGGGCCCGAGCATGCCGCCCGCCGACCTGCATGCTGCGGCTGCGGCCGGCATCATGTCCTTCATGTCCAGCATCAGCCCCAGGTGGGGCCGTGGCGGGGGTGGGGCAAGGCGCGAGGGCTGGGGCGGGGCTGGCTGGGGCGGGGCAGGGGCTGGGGCTGGGGCTCGCGTGGGCGCGTGATGCCCCCTCGTGGAGTGCTGGGGTGGTGCAGCTTGGGATGCGGCGGAGGCTAGCTTGAGACTCGGGACATACATGTGCTATGTATGCCGCGTCCTTCGCATCACACCCGCCGCTCCGCCCTCGGCCCTGGCTTCCCGCTCGTGCGGTATCCGCAGGTGCGGCAGCAAGCGGCGGGAGCCTGACGTGGACGTGGTGACTCAGCAGCTGTCGGAGATGCCGCTGGGGGGCGGCGGGGGTAGCGGCGACTGCGCCCACATCATGCCCGGCGTGCACCCCGAGGCGGGCGGCTCGCACATGTCGTACGGCGGCGCACACCCGTACGGCAGCCTGCAGCGCGGCGGCCCCGCGGACGCTCTCGCGAAGCGCCTCTGCACGGAGCGGCCCGGTCTGCAGCCGGTGCCGCTGCCGCCTGCTCACTCGGCAGGAGCGGACCCGCAGCTGCCCCCCAACCCGCACCACCCGCCGCCCCAACACCCCCACCAACAGCACCCGGGGCACCCCCACCCGGGGCACCCCCACGTGCTGCTCCCCCTCTTGGGCCAGGCCCAGCCCCCCCACGCGCTCCTCCCCGGCGACCCCCACCCCCACGCCCTGGCGCCTTCGGGGCCGGGCTGCATGGCAGAGGCCGCAGCACAGCACGCAGCAGCGCAGCACGCAGCAGCGCAGCACGCAGCAGCGCAGCACGCAGCGCAGCAGCCCGCCGGCGGCGCCATGTCTTGCTGCTCCGTGGGCGGCGGCGGGGGCGGCCTCGGCAGCGGGCCCAGCAGCGGCGCCCCTAGCAGCAATGAGCCCATGTCCTGCTCGCGGGGCAGCGTGGACTCGGACGGCTGCCACGGGCCCGTGGGGACGGCCACAATGGAGGGACTGCAGGTGCGGATGGGGCGGGGCGCTGGTGGTGGTGCAGGTCAGAGGGGCGGTGGCACAGGGGGTGCTGTGGGGTTACAGGGGCGCTTTAGGGTCCCGTGTATCCAGCACGGCCCAGCTTACTGACGCCGCCCGTGCCCGCCCCCACCTCCTGCTGGAACTCCCGAGTAGGACGGCGCCGGTTCGCACCCGCACCTCCTGCAGACGCCCGGCAGCCAGTTGTGTCCGCAGCAGCGGCGAGCGCTCAAGGCGCGGCGGTCCGGCGTCTCGGACATTGTGCGGACGGCCGTGTCTGACGCGCTGGGCTTCTGAGGGTGTGGACGAGAGCGGCCCTTCTGGAGCAGCATGTCTGGCGCTGCGGGCTAATTGGTGATTGCTGTGAGGGGGGCGGTGCGGGCGCTGGCTGTGAGCGGCCCTCTGTGAACCAGTGTGGCGTGCGCTTCGGGCTGGCGGATAATGGCAGTTTAGGCTTGGGGAAAGAGAGGGAATGTTCGCCTGGGGCATCCGAGTCCGCTGCTGCACCTCGGCCTTTGGGGATCGGGGCTGGACGGGAATCGCATTGCTCATTGCTCTGTGCTTCCGGGAGGGTGGCAAGGATTTGCGCCCATTGGGTACATACGATAAGACTGCTGCTGGGGGAGAGGCCGCTGTCGCTCAGGTGGGGCGGCGGTGTACCTGGTGCAAAGGCGACGGCTGGTTGGGTTTTGCGGCACAGCAGCCGCTGCAATAAGTACGGGCCATGTGGCTGACGCTGGGCTCCGTTATCACTCGGGGGCCGGGGACTTAAAGTCGGGGCTGCAGGCCTTCAGTGGAGGCCCGGTATTGCTGCTGGGGATGAGGCCGCGGGCATCAGGCGCTGTCGAGGAAATTAAGTGTGTGACTGGGCGGCCAGCAAGTTGGCGTCCTGGGCAGTACAGGTAGAGGTCAGCACTGGCATGCAGGTTGCAGGTAGGAGTTACTTTTGGTGAGGAAGGGCACGGGGCAGCCCGCCGATGCGGGTAAGGCAAGCATGGCCTGTGTACAGTAAATAGGCCTGACACCTCCACCACCGTCCCCACCACCGCCTCCCCTCAGTCCTCCCCTCAGCCCCCTGCGGGATGTCGCTGATTGTGGTTTGGCCCGTATGGAGCTGGTGCTGCGACATTTTGATAAGGGAAGGGAAAGTGGAAGTGACGTCTCGGCACAACGCGGGCCCTACTTATACTCATGGTTACAGGGATAGGACTGCTGCCCCTGCGGGTCCGCCCACTTGCCTGACGCGACCGCCACCCAACCCCCTCCTGTTGGTAACTGGGTGCTGCTGTGTGCTGGGCGGGGGTGCTGAGACTGTAGAGACTGTAGAGCTGGCCACGTGTCACCCTTGCCTCTGACGCGCGACGGCGCCGGGGATTGCCTGCGGGCTCCCCAACTCGGCTCTCTAGCAGCGCCATCGAGCAACGAGCTTTAGCAAGCACGCACGCTCACCAGGAAGGATATTATCCAGCAGCAGATCGCGAGGCAGAGCTCGTGGCGAGGCACGCGCGCGCCGACTGTCCCGACAGCTGCTGACGCGCCGCTCAACGCCCGGAGTCGGCATTGCCCACATACCCTGCCGCACAGAGCCACGCCGCGCCCAGCGCCACGCCTTGCCGTCACCTGACGCTCGTGCACCCATGCAGCAGCGGCGCCGGGGTACTTAGCCTGGCCCTCCTCCCTTGCCTTTCCACAGCCAAACCCTCAACCCCCCTCGAACTCTTTGCACTCCGCTGCTCCAAGCAACTTCCAGTACTCCCCCGCTCAGACCCCGCACCACCCCGCCAGCCGCCATGGCCGCCTCCGTGATGACCCCTCCCGGCATGACCTGGGGCTCCGCCGCCGCCAGCGCCGCCGGCCTGGACGCCGACCTGCTGTCCAAGATCTCCACCGTGTTCGTGCCCAGCGACGTGAGTGCACACTGGGCAGTGGAGGGGAAATGGCGGGGGGCAGTCGGAGGGAGAATGAGGCGTGGGAGGAGTGAGGGCCGATTGGTTGCGTTGGGGGCTGGTGGCGGTAGGGCCGTGGTGCCGCCGCGTGCCGGCATTGCTTCCGCGGCTTGCCCGCACCGCCGGACCCCTCTCCACCTGGCACTCGATCTGCCGTCTTCTCCGCTTCTCCTGCCCCTCGCCTCCCTTCCCCACACCTTCCCCCATCCTCCCTTCCCTCCCACCAGGACGCCATCAAGGCTTACGTCGCCTCCTCCGGCCTCACCACCGCCGACCTGGCCACGGGCACCGGCAAGGCGGCCGTCACCGCCCACGTCATCCCCAACACCACCCTCACCTCCGCCGACTTCCCCGCCGGCGCCTCCTCGTACGACACGGTGGCGGGGAGCAAGCTGACGGTGAACAACAGGTGGGGAGAGCGAACAGCCGTGGGGCAGCATGCAAGGGAGAGGGAGTTCGCATACCGGTAGCAGCGTGGCAAATCTTGGGAAGCGATATTGTGGGAAAGGCCAGCACAGCATGCATGGCAACACAACCTGCTGCCCTCCCCCTACCCCCCACCCCACCCTAGCGGCGGCATGCTGACCGTGACCTCGGGCGGTGTGACGGCCAACGTCATCCAGGCCGACATCACCACCGGCAACGTGAGGGGGGTGGCAAGAGTTGCTTGTTGTGATACGGTACTTCACCGTACTTCTTCTAATCTTTCACTGCACGTCCCCCTCTCCTCAGGCCACCATCTTTCTGATTGATCAGGTCCTGGCCTCGGCCGTCTAAAGGGTCTTCCAGGCGTTAAACTGTGACAAAACGGACCGATTGCTGGCTTCACACGCTGCAAGTGTGTGGACGAAGTCGGGCAATAGACAAGAAGTGCATCCGGTTGTCTTAGGTGTATATCCAAAGTGGACAACTGTTGCTGTTGGCGGAGACTAAGGCGTTGCAGCAATGGTTGAGAGCTTGGGTATTGCACCAAGGCCATGAATGTTGGCAAGAGGACAATTGTTGAAGTTACGGGCAAGTTGACTGGCCATATGTAACGGCAACATAAGATTCCTATGCTTCGTGCCGTTCGTAAGTATGTACCTCCCTTCGCACAGTGCACACATCCTCCCCCAGCTCCTACCACTATGCATGCCACGCACCAACCTAAACCTCCGACACATGTGCACCATAACATGACAATAGCCCGCCTCGCACACTACAGCACATCTCAACTTTGAGCCTTACGCATCGACAAGCCAATAGTAAAACAATCTCTCGCACCTATCTCTCCCTCTGCCCTTTGCCACACATCCTGTCAGCTAACTCCTCTTATCTCCCTTCCTTCATGCGTACCGTTCGTACGGCAGCACGAGGCGGCGCAGCTGCATGGCCCTCAGCACGGGCACCGCGGAGGACGAAAGGCTGCTGAGGGGCACCAGGGCCAGCTCCTGGGGGGTGGGGGGGGCAGGGGTGGGGCAGGAGAGAGTGGGTGTGGGGCTGGCGGGATTAGAGGGAAGGTAGAGGCACTGAGAAGTAGGACTCCAAGACTGCTCCAGCCTGCCAGCATCAGACGCCCAGACTGCAAAGGTCTACGCGGTCAACTCTCACCTCAAGACGGGGCGTGTGCCGGGCCAGCGCCTCCGCATCCAGCCTGCCCAGCCGGAACCCGCTCAGCGTGAGGCGCCGCAGGTACGGCAGGTCCGCCAGCGCCGCCAGCCAGGGCGCGTGGCCGCCGCCGTCACCGGCGGCAGCGGCGCCGCCGGCCTCGGCCCACTCCGTCGGCGGCGCCAGCGCCGTTCGCTGCCGCGCATCGGATATGATGCGCAGCGTCTGGATCGCTCCCGGCGGCGGCGGTAGCCGCCGCAACTTCAGCTCCTCCTGCGCCGCGGCCGCCGCTGCCTCCTGTACCGCCGCAGCCGCTGGCGCCGCCGCCGACGACGATGGGGGCCTGGGCCCGCTGGTCACTGCGCCCAGCTTGCGCAGGCCCAGCGCCAGCGCGAGGGCGGCCTGGGGCAGCAGCGTGACGGTGCCCGAGTGCGGGTGCTCCGCCACGTCGTCGTCCCCCACCTCCACCTTGGGGTTGCGCAGCTCCAGGGCGGCCAGGCTGCGGGGGAGCTGCGAACGGGGCGGGGAAGGAGGGCGGGTGAAAGGCGGGGAGGGGCGTGAGGTGGGTAGGGGAACGGGGCCCACTTGGGGTGGCTGAGTGAGAAGTGATGTCCGCCACCAGTTATGTCAGAATCTGAGCCCCAACCCCACGTCACTGCCCTTGTGGAACCACGGCCGCTCCTCAAGCACAAACTATCACCAGGGAGCCCACTGCTGCAGGCGCGGGGCTGCAACAGCCCCCAAGCCCGCACCGGCCCACCTGCAGGGCCGCCAGGGCCGAGATGGACACGCCACCCAGGCCGCTGTACCGCGCTGCCAGAGACACTAGGTTGGGCGGCAGCGGGAGCAGCAGCTTACGAACCGCCGGCGGCAGCTCAGCGGGCGAGGTGATGGGCACCCGCTCGACGGCGGCAGCGGCGCTGACGGCCCTGCCGCCGCCGCCACGCGGGCCCGTCAGCATGGCCACGGCGGTGGCGGCGTAGGCAGCGGCGCTGGCGGCGGCGGCCGCGCTCGCAGCGGAGGTGCCGGCGGTTGCGGTTGCTGCTGACGCCAGCGTCGCCGCCATCTCGGCCGCTGAGGCCGCCGCCGCCGCCATCGCCACGACCGTCACCTTGCCCGTGGGCCGGAACTTCTCAACCGACAGTGACGTCAGTGACGTCGACGCCGCCAGCGCTGCCGCCGCCGCCGCGTCGACCTCCAGCCGCCGCCACGTCAGCGCCGCCAGCTCCGGAAGGCGTCCAGCCTCCGTCAGCAGCCGATGCCGCCACTCCGGGTGCGGCACGGCCCCGCCGTCCTCCACATCCAAGCTCGTAAGCCTACTGAGCGCCGCCAGCGCCGCCGCGACAGCCTCCGCCGCCGACTCGGCGGCGGCCGCCGCCACCTCGTCCGCGTATCGCGCGCCTCCGCCGCCGTCGGTTGGCATGCCCAGGCCCAGGTCCAGCGACCGAAGCTGCGGCAGCCCCGTCAGCGCTTCCGCGACCTCCATCAACACGGCTGCGTGCTCATCCTTCCGCCTCCGCTCTGACATGGCGTCCCCCGGCCCTGGCCCGTCATCGCCCGAGCCAGTAGCGCCACTGCTACTGCCGCCCGGTGTAGCTGCTGTGGCTGTCTTGGCCGCGGAGTCGCCGCCCCGAAGCGGAGCGTCGTCGTCAAAGCAGGCGGGAGCGGGCTGCTGGGGCTGCTCATCATCCGCAATAGCGTCGATGTGGAGGGTGAGGTGCTCCAGGGCCGTGCAGGCCGCCAGTGCTGCGCCTAAACCCGTCGGCCAGATGCTCCCTGTGTCACTGCGGCCGCCGAAGCAGCGGTCCAGGACAATGCGCTTAAGGGTGTGAGAGAGCGGGGGCGTGCTGCCCAGCAGCAGCCGGGGTAGTGCTCGCAGGCGGCACTGCGTCAGTGTGAGGACAGCGAGCGCGGGCGCAGCGCCGGCGGCGGCACTTGCGGCTGCATCAGTCAGGCCTAGGGAGACGGCGGTGAGGGAGGTGACGGTGGAGACGGATGAGGCGGCGAAGGATGTCAGCGCCGCGAGCCTGTGGGGGGGACGGTGGGTTGGGGGCCCGGGTGGGGGTGCGGGGAAGGGCGGGGCGCTGAGGCCGGGCCACGAGTGGGTGAGTCCCCTGACTCCCCTGAGTCCCCTGACGACCACTGGTATGCCCCGAGCACGGTATTTGTGCACGGTGCTCACCCGCGCAGTTGCGCCTCAGCTGCTTGCGCTCGGGATGCATCCAGCTTGAGCACCAAAGCGCCTGGCCGGCAGCCGCGATACAGCAGCGATGGTGCAAATCCGTCTGTTGTCTCGCTGGTGATGCGCACGAGCGGCTCCTCGCGATCATGTGCAGCGCGAGTGAGTGAGCTGCATCCGCGGAAGCACCGCCGCGAGGATGAGTCCAGCCATGGCCTCAGCCAGCGATAGATGTCTGCTACGTGTATGGTGGTGGTGTCGTTGTCGACTGTCGGAGTCCCGAGCATGGCAACGACTTTGGCGGGAACACGGACCTGCAGCTCTGAGGGCCAAGCAACTGTGCTCAGTCGGTGGACTTGCAGAGTGAAGAGCAGTGAAGCGGAGTTGCTCGTGGCAATGCAGAGGTGACCGCGGATGGTCGGAACCAGTCGGAAGAGGCGTTTGGCCAGTGCCAGTGCGGCTACGACACGTGCCATGCGTTGAGTTGAAAGTACATACACAGAGGTTATAGCTGTAAACGGCAAACAGAGACAGGGGGCCTACATCTGGGGGATGGGGCGGCGTGGGGGCGGTGGGGGAGGACGGGAGGCGTGATCGGCACGGGACGCAGAGTTGGGCTGGTGTGCACGCCCTTGCCGGCCCACAACGTCTCGCCACACACCCGCCCTGCCATTCCTCGATCCTATCTCAAAAAGCAGTTAATCAGCCCAACGTGGCTTACCTCAGGACACAACGGAAACATCACCCCGACGCTGACCGCTTTTTGCACGTTTCTGCTTGTGAATGTCACTACTGGCTCATGATCAGCAGCGCATAGGTATGCGCATCACGCTGCAGCCCGGGCGGGGCTCCGGAGAGAGCGAGGCGCAATGTCTACGGCGACAGCTGTGGAAGTCCGAACCTGCTGCGACGGCCCGCGGCTTGTCAGCAGCTTCTAGTGCCACCTGTTCAACTTCAAGGCGCTATGGAGGGGCCTCGCGCAGAGGTAGGCCGTTTTCGGGACATGCTGTGGACGTGGCGCTCGCCCAGAGCAGGGAGTGAGCTGCGGCATCATGCCCGCAGGTGCACAAAGCTTGCTAGGGGGTTGTCTTGGCCGGGCGGCGCGCCGGCACAAGTCGTCACGACGGGCGGGCTTGAAGCTGCACCGCGGCCGCTACCCGTGACCCAGGCGCGCCCCGACCCGTGAGAGACCGCACACACCTCCCGGGATGAAACGCCGCCGCGGCGTTGAGTCCTCTGCCTGTCGCTCTGCAGGCACTGCCTCACCTCTATCTCGCCCGTCCCGCCGGCCATCTGCCGCCGCGCAAGCTAATTGGGCAGAGCAGGCGTTACTCGCCGCTATCGCCGCGCAGCCGGTGCGATGCACTAGCTGGCGGCAAGAGCTGAGGTTAAATGCACTCCTAGCTTCGCCCCGCCGGCACACGTGCGCCGCGCGGCACCATGGCCATTGAACAAGATGTCGATGCCGCGCGCGCGGACGGGGCGCTGCTCCAAAGCATCTTCGCCTTCCCGACGGCCCCAGCAAGCCAGCTGCAGTCTCAGGCAGGCATCCGTGGCCTAGTGGAGCTCTTCGCCCGCTTCGTGGTCACGGTGGGTCGCCGCAAGTTTGCCCAGCGAGCGTTACGGGAACCCGTGAGCCTGACGGGACCCTCACCGACGCCCCCTTTACTCCCCTTGCAGCTGCAGCATGAGAGCGGCCAACCTGCCACCACACGCACGCTATGGCCCGGCCTGAAGCACCCCGACCTCGACGCCCTCGCCGCCGCGGCTGCTGCTGCCGGCAACAGCCAGACCGTGACGTTGTTCCCGGACTTCGGTGCCGCGCTCCTCGCTTTGGCACCAGGTCCCGACAGCATCCAGCCCCGCCCCGGCACCCTCGCCCTGCACCTGGTCTGCCTGGACAGCTGGGAGTTCTGGGCGCACAGGTGAGGTAGAGGCCGTGTGCCAACGGTGTGCTCTGCATAAGGGCGGCAAGGATGCCTGGGGTTAAGGACTATGCGCCCCGCGACCCGCGGATGCTTATCCCTTGCATGACCAGGACACGGTATGACCATAACCGCCCCCCGCCTGCACCGCTCGTTCCCCGTGCATGCAGCTCTCCAGGAGGCATCCAGCACACCGCAATGTCCTCTGGCCACACGCTGCTTGCCTGTGGCCACCTCCGTGCTGAGGACCACGGTCGGCTTGTGCAGCTCGTGCACACCCTCACCAGCAAGGCCCTGAGCAAGCGGAAGGAGGGCGACAAGGGCTACCTGCGCACGCCTGCGTTCATCCGATCGGTGGTGGAGGCGGCTGTCGCAGCCGTGGGCAAGGGCGACACAGAGCCAGAGCCGTCGGCCGACATCACCTCGCGTGGCGGCTTCGCCGATGTGGGTCAGCACACTGGCGGCGATACGGTACGGGACACCTGCTGGCCGCTGGTGCGGTCGGTGCTGCAGGTGAGGGGAGCGGTACGCAGGGACTTGTGTGTCGGTTTGCTGGCTGATGTACGGCGCAGTGTTCCTTGCTCCGGGTGGTCCCACGGCCTGTGGTCCGCCTAACGCCTGTGGCCCCAGGTACTAGAGGTGTTTCCGCATTTGGGTTGGCAGCCAACGTCATCTCAACCAGGTGTTAATGATTTCCCGCCTTGCCCCTTCCGTGCCGGCCCACACTCATCACCCGCAGGTGCTCCTGGCGCGCGCCCCTGGCTGCTCCCCTAGCAGCCCCCCGGCGCTGCTGTTCCGCTGGGCCCTGGCGCACCTGGAGCTGTGGCTGCTGCAGGGCCAGCTGCGGCGACTCACATCGAACACGGCCGGGCCCACGGCGGTGACCAACGCGATGCACATGCTCGAGTGCGCCGCTGGGATGGCGGCGGCGCTGGCGGACGAGGGCCACGACGTGAGCGCCTTCGAGGCCGCCTGCGCCAGCGCCCGGGCCTGCATCGAGGAGGCCGTGGCGCAGAGGGCGCTGCGGCAGGCGCAGGGATTCGAGCTGCCCGACGAGGGCTCACCAGGCCTGACCGGCGAAGCCGCTCTGCCTGGTGGCACCCTGCCGGAGCGTCTGGAGCCTCGCACCGAGGAAGGCGGCCTCGAGGCCGCACGGCGGCGCGCTGCTATCAACCTGGGCTCCGTGCCGCTCCTTTTTCCCGGCTCCGCCTTCAGTGGCGTCCTCAACCTCCTGCGCACCCAGCGGCAGTGGAGCAGCCCCGCAGAAGACGTGCAGTACCAGCTGGTGCTGCGCAGCGTAGAGCGAGAGCTCTTCAGCCGGGCCGTCACTGCTTTCGATGCCTCATCCAACCGCCTCAGTGTGGGTGAGGTGGCTGCCCTGGAGGAGGTGGTGGACTCCTACCGGCTGACGCTGCAGCGCTTCCTAGACACGCCAGCTGCCAAGTCCGCGGCGGCGGAGGGGGCCCTGCTGCGGGCGGAGCTGTACAGCCGGGAGCTGCTGGTCGTGTGGGTTGCGTACTGCCTCATCCACGCAGCCGCCGACCACGAGTACGGCATCGTGCAGCAGTACGGCGTGGCGCTGTCGTACACGGACCTGCGGCATCTGGCGCTGTCAGACCGGGCCGCTGTGGATGCGGCGCTGGCGGTGGCTGCGTACCTGCAGCGCCGGACTGTGCCCGGGCGCGAGCTGTTCTCGCTGAGGGATGGCGGCTCATCAACGTTTGAAATGGCACGCTCGTTTGCCGCGTCGAACTCTCGGCTGCAGCAGCTGTGGCAGCAGGAGCAGGAGGACGCTGAGGCGCGGCAGAACCAGCACTGGGCGGAGGTGCTGCGCAAGAAGGCGCTGGCCAGGAAGCTACGGAGCGAATTGTACCAGCTGCAATCGGAGGGCGCATCGCTGCAGAGCACGCTGGACCGAGTCCGCAGCCGCTACAACTCGGGTGGAAGGCACGCACCGTCGTACTACGAACTGCAACAGGCAAGCTACGATGTGTCTGACAACCAAAGCAAGCAGGACAGCAAGCAGAGAGAGATAGAGGCAGCGGAGAAGGCCCCATCCGCCGTCCTCCAGCCGCTGCCTGCAGCCCCGGGTGCCGCTCGAGTGTGGGTCTTCTTCCTGCACATGCCGCCGCTCTTCCGCTCGCTCTCCCGGGCCAGCTTCCTGGCGCAGCAGATGCTCCTGCCGCGGCCCCTCAGCTCCGACCTGAGCAAGGCGGTTGCTGTCGAAAACCTCAAGACTTCCCTCGCCAGCCACTACAACTCCTATCGTGCCGTGCAACAGTATCTGCAGGTCCCCACGCAGACGGTCAGCGGCACAGACGGGGCTGTTCAACTCTGGTCTCCCTTCAGCGCCCCTGAAGCCAAGGACGTGGGACCCAAGCATGTCGACCGCTTTTGCGGGCCCTCGGACGGTGTGTGGCACCCCGACAGCCTGCTGCCCTGCATGGGCTGGGCTGGCAGCGGCGCCGCGGCCGATCAGCAGCTGCGGCTCTCCAGCTATTTCAACCCCTTCGCATCCCTGCCTGCTGCTGCGGTCGAGGCTTTCTTTACCGCGGCGCTGCCAGCGGGGGCGGAGGCTCTGCAGTGGGCCCTGCACACCCCCGAGGTGCCGGCAGCCGACCGAGGTAACATGGCGATAGCGCAGCAAGGTGAGAGGTTCAGCTGGGAGGGATGGCTGGGAGATCACAATGCCAAGGCTAGCCAGGCGGTCTAGTCATCAGGGCCCACAAGTGAAGTGTCTGGGTGCGGTAAACTCTTGGGCTCGTTGTTACCGGCCCGCCTTTGCACTCTGCAGACCAGCGGCCTCCCTGGCTGGGCAAGCCGGCCTTCCTGACGTTCGTCGCCCTGCGCGCCTTCCCGCTTCGCCAGCTGTGGAGGCTGTGCGTGGCCCTGCGCGAGCACGTGCTCCCCCTGGGCCACCCCGCCGTGCACGTGCTGGTACGGCAGCTGCTGTACCACATGGGCACCCTGACGGACGGGCCAGATCCGCAGCTGCTCTGGCGAACCGGCTGGGACGAGGAGCCCAACGGCGTGCTGCCCACGCTGTGCGGGGAGCTAGCGGCGCTGGCGGAGCAGCTGGACCCCAGTCCCAGGGAGCACGAGGCGGTGCTGCTGCTGGGCCCTGTTGCGGCCTACGTCGCGTCCTTCTACCCGCCCTGCCTCGCTGTGGCCCGGCGCTTTGCCGCCATGACCTCTCGCGTGGCAGATGAGCTGGAGGCGGAGATTGAGGCGCACGCTGGAGACGAGCGCCTGTCAGAGGTGCTCCAGGCCAAGCAGTGCCGCTGGCGGGCCATGTCGCTGCTGTGCTACGACTCGGATGCGCTGGCGGAGCCGGGCGATGCGGCGGCCATGGCCAGGCTGATGGTCCTGGTGAACCACGGTCGCGTATTTCTGCACGACCACGCCCTGCTGGCTCAGGGCGAGGCGCTGCAGCTGCGGGCCCACAACGTCATCGCCCGCCGCATCGCCTTCCTCGTCCAGGCAGCCAAGCAGCACCCAGACATGCTGACGGCCGCCGTGGGGGCAGTGCTGCGGGGCCGGGATCTCGGCGGCCTGCGCTGGTCGCAGCTCCCAGGCTCGGAGGCGAGCTTTGAGGCCGTGGGGCCAGGCGGGCGGCTGTACTCCCTGAACCTGCTGGACGGCACGGTGCTGTTCGACGGCTGGCCGCCCAGCCGCCTGCCCAAGGAGGTCACGCAGCACCCGCTGTACGTCCGCACCTTCGGCGATTGGAGCTTCGAGGTGGCGGGCGGAACCGAGGCGGGCGCTGCCAGCACGCGGCAGACGTTGCGGCCGGTGAACGGCAGGCTGTACGAGTTCACCTCGGGCCAGGGCGGGCAGTCCCTGGCGGTTACCGAGGTGGATGTGGAGAGGCGGGTTCGGCTGGAGCTGCTGGATGTGGGCGAGGACCACGGCTGCGGGGAGTGGGGCAAGCAGCTGCCGCCCAGGCTGCGTGAGCTCTACAGCCACTGGCTCTGCAGGTGGGCTGGGTCCATGCGAAGGGCGCGGGACAAGGGACACGCCGGACCTTCGCGGTGCACAGTGCGGTGCACAGTGCGGTGCACAGTGTCTCGCTAGCTGAGGTTCTTGCCTGCCCTGGTCAAGCTTCTTCAGCACGCCCCTAAACGTGCTGTCCTGCAGCTGGCCGGGTCTGCAGCACTCCCTTCAGTGTGCAATTCAATGCCCATCCCAAGTCGGACCTATTGCTCGCCCTCATTAGGTTCCCGACCCCTTCTGCGCAACAGCCCGATGCCCACCTTTGGCCCCTGTTCTCAGGGAGCGCGGCGTCATCGTGCTGCGGCCGCTCAGCTTCGAGGAGCACGCCATTCACTTCGTCATCGAGTGCAGCACACCTGACGGCGCGGCCAGCAGCAGCTCCGGCCCCGTGCTGTATGACTGCCGCCGCGTGCCGCTCCACCTTCAGCGCCTGCACTGGCTCGAGCTGCTCTCCGACCACCAGGCGGAGCTGACGGACCAGCTTGTCCTGCTATGCGGCTGCGCGGTTCTCAACACCATTCTGGCCAAGCTCGAGGACATCAACTTCATCCATTGCTTTCAGCCATCGCCCTCCCGGGCGGCCCAGCCTGCGTCCTATCGACTGCTGTTCGAGGTGCCCCGGTACGGCCTGGAGTTTGAGGTGCGCAGCGGAGGGGAGCTGACGTCGCGGGACTACCCCGGCTACCGCCTGTGCCGCCGCCAGCTGCTGGTCGACGCCGGGTCAGATGCTGGGTACGGCAGCGACCATGTGTCGTACACGCTGCCCGAGTTCCATCAGTACCTGGTCCTGGAGCGCTCTCCTGCTGTACGGCAGCGACCAGTGGGCGCTCAGCGCGCAGATGAGCTCGTGCTCATCCCTGCGGGGCCGGTGCAGCGTAACGGCGGCCAAGTTGCCGTGGTCGTGAGCTCTGGATGCGGCGCCAGCCTTAAGGTAGGCGGGGCTTCAGGGACCTGTCATGAGTGCATGTGCTCATTCGCGCTGTGTAGATGACCCCGGCCGCTAACAGCTCCTTCCCTTGACGCTTGCGCTCACTCTTTCGCCCTCCTTGACCCGCAGGCCCACTGGCTCCTTCCCTTGACGCTTGCACTCACGCTCTCCTTGCCCTGCCCTCTGCCCTCTGCAGGCCCACTGCTACGAGGTGCACGGCCGCTTCGGCCACCTGCGCGCCTCCGCCGTGCTGCCCCGCCTGCAGCTGGCAGCCCTCTACGCCGCCACCGGCACCCTGCTGCCCGAGCCTTCGAGCCGCGCCGCGGGCGGGCAGATGGCCATGACCCTTCTGCGGCAGAGCTGGGGCACTCGGCCCCTGACGGAGGAGGAGGTCCAGCAGCTGAGCAGCGCGGGGCGCCTGGGCGGGCACCTGGCGTCCGGGCTGCGGCCTCTGGCGGCGGAGCTTGCGGCAGCGGCCTCACAGCTAAGCGATCTCTATTCCGAGCCCGGAGCCCCTGCGGGTCTGAATGACGGGGCGACCCCACAAGACGCATGCATCGCGTATGAGCAGGACGTGGCCCGCGCACACAAGGGCTGGGCAGGGCTCAACCCGCGGCACCGCTTGTCTGCGAGCGAGGAGCGCCGGGTGCTGGGGCTGAGCCCCGAGCTTCCGCCAGAGCCCGAGTGGCAGCGCAGGCGCCTGTACAAGCCGAGTTCGGTCCCAGAAAGGCTCCCAGTGCCAGACGGCTACGTAACGGAGAAAGAGAAACAGCTAGCCTCCCTGGTCAAACGGCCATCTGAGGGCCCCTGCTCCGCGGAGGGTGCCTGCCCTGCCTACCCGCTCGCACCTTCGGGCGGCGCTCACCGCACGCCCCTCGCGGCTGCTATGCACCAAGAGCTGGCGGAGAGCTGGCGGCAGCACCACAAGCTCACGGCGGCGGAGCACATGCGCCTGGACACAAGCCAGCTGCTGCCGACCCTGAAGCGCGTCAAGGTCAGCGGGCAGAGGGCGGGGTGGCAGTTGGCAGGGCTGGGCTGAGGTGGCTGTAAAGTTTGCCTGCTTGCTGTTGCAATTTCTCAGTACGGTACGGGCTTATGCGCTTGGCCCCCTCCCGGCACCTAGGCTGAGGTGTCCGAGCGTCGCGCCGCTGCCGAGGCCTTCCTCCTGCGGCACGCCTCGGCCGTGCCAGAGGACGTGGGCTGCCACGGAGCCGCCTTCCGCCTGCTCCGCCTGTCCAGCGCTGCCCCCTCCGCGGGCCCCCTGGACCTCCTCGTGGCTGCCTGGCGGCCCGAGGTGCTGCGGCAGTATAACCCGTTCCTGTCAGACCAGGCCGTGGCGGGGCTGCGCGAGGGCGTGCTGACGTGGCTGGCGCTGTGCGTGCTGGAGGACCGGCTGGGGCGGCTGGAGGCGCTGGCGGAGGCGGGGGAGGAGTACAGGGTGCAGCTGGTGCAGGTGGGGGGCTGGGCCAGGTACCCATAGCAGCATACGGTCCTATCCAGTTCGGTTCCAGCATCGGTTCCCCTCATCGCACGGGTATACCTGCACTCGCTAACCTCTGGCAATCCCCCGTCACAGGAGTTGCTTGTCCGCCGCGTGTGGGACTTGCGGGTGCACCCCGAGTGGCTGGTATTCGAGGTCGAGGGGCGGCTGCAGATCCGGCCGCAGCAGTACGCCGTGGCGGCGCACCTGATGGACCCCGCAAACGCCGGTGCCATCGCGCAGCTCAACATGGGCGAGGGCAAGACCCGCGTCATCCTCCCCATGCTGGCTCTGCACTGGGCGGGCGGAAACCGCATGGTGAGCGGGGAGGGCTGTACCGTGCTGCGTTGAAGAAGCCTTCAGAAGCTCCCTAGGGCTGTACATGTGCGAGCGTGTTGTTGAGCGAGTGCTTGCTTGTAAAGCAGGTGCTGGTTTCTTGCCTCTCTGGGTTCCACGCATGCTTGTAAGCCTATCCGCCCATGCCGCCACGCACCTCAGGTCCGTCTCAACTTCCTGTCCGTGCTGCTTGACGAGGCGTACGGCCACCTGCACACCCACCTCACCGCCTCGGTGCTGGGCCGCAAGCTCTTCACGCTGCCCTTCCACCGCGACGTGGAGCTCACGGAGGCACGGGTGCAGGCCATGGCCAGCGCCATGAGGCACTGCCAGCAGGTGGGCGCTGTGAGAATGCAGTCCTTTGTTGTGGGCGAGGCCAAGCCCTCGCTAGGAGAATCCACACACGCTTGCCCCCCTCCTGCCTCCCCTCCGGCAAACCCAGGACGGTGGTCTGGTGCTGGTTGCTCCCGAGCACCGCCTCTCGCTGCTGCTCAAGCGGACCGAGGTGGGCTTGAAGGCAGAGACCGGGGGGGAGGCGGATCGGCAGGCCGCTGACCGGTGCTGCTCGGCCCTGGACGAGCTGGCGGCTCTGCCGTACATGGACGTGCTGGACGAGAGCGACGAGCTGCTGCACCACAGGTGGGGCTTGGGCTCATGGATGTTGTGTGGCTGGATCTGCTTCAAACGTGAGCCCGCCACTTCACCTGAACAGGACTGCTTCCGTGCTCTGCCCCTCCGGCCAGGTTCCAGCTCATCTACGCCTGCGGCGCTCCCATGGGCCTGCCCGCGGTAGCGGAGCGATCAGGAATGGTTCAAGCCCTCTTGGCCGCCCTCTCGCACCTGGCGGCCTCCGGCCGGCTTCCTCTGCCCGAGGGCGCGGCGGTGCTGGAGCCCCCTTCGGCGGCCTCGGCTCAACCTGGCGCCCAGCTCGGTCCGCAACCCTCCGCTCCTCCGCCCGGTTCCTTCTGCGGCTTGCGGCTGCTGCCTGGGGAGGCGCTGAGCGAGGCAGCGCTGCGGGAGCTGCGGCGGGCGCTGGCGGAGGAACTGGCCGAGCACCCGCCCCTGCAGCTGCACTGGCTCAGCGAGCACCCGCTCAAGGTGCGCAGCGCAGGAAGCTGACAGAGCATGCTCCTTTGCTCCTTGCTCCTTCCTTCTTGACTGTCCATTCTCCCGTCGGCGTGCTCCCGTCTTCTCAGGCTGGGGAGCTTTGCTTACAGTAGTTGAGCGCTGCCGCTCCCCGATTCCACCCCCAGGCCCGCATCCTGGCCTGCATCCTGGACACCTCCCTGCCTGCGGAGGAGCACCTGGGCCCGGACGTAGCAGGCAGGGGTGGGGGCCAGCTGACGCCCGACCGGGTGTGCCAGGTGCTGGCGCTGCGGGGGCTGCTGGGCTGCGGGGTGATGGAGCACGGGCTGCAGAAGAGGCACCGAGTTGACTACGGTATTGACAGGTGTGGAGGGCCAGCGGGGGTAACCGAGCGCTTGTCGTCGTGACGCTCGGCTTTGCGGCGACGCACCTGGCCAACGCTGCAATGCATGGACCGTGGGTACATGACGGCGGCCTGACGCTCGAGCTACTGGCAGGGTAGTAGCCGAGTGTCACCCAGGTTGCCCTTGAAGCGGTCCATCTCATCCTCGGCTGCAGGTCCACGCCTCAGCGCCCCGCCCAGCCGCCCGGCGCCCGCGGCCGCACGCGCATGGCCGTGCCCTTCCGAGCCGCCCACGTGCCCTCGGAGCGCAGCGAGTTCGCCCAGCCCGACGTGGCGCTGCTGCTGACTCACCTGTCGTACTACCAGGACGGGCTGAGCGCGGACGAGCTGCAGGCGGCGCTGGCCAAGCTGCTGGCCATGGGGCCGTCGGCGCGGCGGTACGACTACGAGGAGAGGTGGCTGCCGCTGGCGCGTGACCGCATCGCGGAGGGTGCGTTTCCGCCCGTGATGCGACTCCTAGCTGATCAGTACCTTGCCCCATACGGTAGACCGATGCGCGATGCCTCTTGCCGCCAATGCCTCGCCCTGACTGTACCATCCTTGTCCCATCCCTCGCAGAGCACCTGCCTCTGCTGGACTCTGCCGCCAAGCTGGACCCGAGCAACCCCACCCAGATGCAGCTGCTGCACGCCTACTTTTCCCACAACACCGCCACCGTGGACTTCTGGCTCACGTACTGCGTGCTGCCCACGGAGACGCGCCAGTTCCCGCAGCGCCTCGCCGCCAGCGCATGGCACCTTGCGGGCAGGGGCGGGGGCGGTGTGGTGGGCTTCTCGGGGACCAACGACAACCACCGCCTGCTGCCGCTGCAAGTGCACAAGGCCGAGCCCGAGGAGCCCAGCCTGGCCGCCACCAACGGCAAGATGCTGCACGTCATCGTGGAGCACTCGCTGGGCTTCACCACGCTTCCCGCGGAGGTGCGCGCGCGCCTTCATCCGCCATGTGCTCCGTGGCCCGTGCCGCTACGTCACCTGTTTTCAAGCTTTGACGATAGCGCTCCTGCCATCTGGTGCCACCCCTCAGAGCGGCGGCCTGCCCGCCTGGCAGGCGCTGCTGGACACCGCCCTGGCGCTGCAGCGGAGGGGCGTGGAGCTGAGCGCCCTCATCGATTGCGGGGCGCTGTTGGCGGGGACGTCCAACAGGTGGACAGGCAGGGGGTGTCAGGGCCTGCTGTGGGCGAGAGGCAACAACGGCCGAGTACCTCGTAGTACCTCGTAGTACCGTATACCACAGCAGCACCTCCGCACACCTCCTAGGCCGTCGCGGCACATGCTGACGGAAGGAGGAGCCTGTTAAGCCGTCGGCCCTCACTGTTTTGCTGTGGCGTAGCAATAAGTACTTGCAGTAGCAACCATGCTTCATCATTGTCGTCGCTGTCCCTGCCTTGTGTGGCGAGCATGTCTTTCCCTCCATCCATACCCCAGGTCCGCCGCCGCCTACCTGCTGTCCCGCCTGGACCGCGGCCGCTACCGGGGCGTGACCTACTTCGACGAGGGGCAGCGCTTCTGGGTGGTGGAGGACCGCCAGGGCCGACGGGCGCCCCGCCACGCCTCGCCCATCCCCGAGGCAGACACCTTCGTGCTCTTTGATGAAGCACGCTGCCGCGGAGCCGACCTCAAGCTGCGCCTGGGGGCGGTGGGGCTGCTGACGCTGGGGCCCGGCAGCACCAAGGACAAGGTCATGCAGGCGGCGGGCCGGCTGCGGCAGCTGGGCCGCGGCCAGAAGCTGTGGCTCACGGCTGCCCCCGATATCGCCGCCAAAATCAGGTGCGCCTCTGGTGTGGCTACCGGGACCTCCTTGGACGCCCGCCCATGCCGTTCCGCCGCTGAGGCGGTGCTGCGGTGGGTGATGGCCAACACCGTGGATGCCACTCTGGCGGGGGTGCAGGCGTGGGCCGACCAAGGCCTGACGTTTGCTGCCAGCGGAGGCGTGCCTCAGCCCGCGGACGAGCTTCTGGAGCTGGCCGACTTCTACGGAGGCAGCAAGGGCCTCGTGTCCGTGGCCCAGGCCGTGGAGGCGCTGGCGGTAGCCAAGCAGGGAGGCGCGCAGGCCGGCCGGGCCCCGCCAGTGGGGGCAGGAGGAGTGTTGTTTTCGACCCAGATCGTGGAGCTCAGTGCGGAGTACGGCGAGGGTCACATGGTGGTGGCGGGCGGGCGGGCGGACGAGGAGTGCGAGCGTGAGCTGGAGCAGGAGGAGGAGGAAGAGGAGGAGGTCGAGCGGGAGGTGGCCCGGGTCACGCCTCGCAGCGAGACGAACTGGAGCCTCTCCACCGACTTGGCAAGCATCTCGCCTGCCTCCCTCGGTTGTTCAGCAGAACCTGGCGCCTGACTCCCTTCACGGCATCCCCTGGTCGACCAAGGTCTATGCGACCGACAACTTCCTCGTCACCGCCAGCCCCCGGCCCTCGCCCCTGAACGAGTACCTCCGGCCGCTGGATGCTCTGGTGCTGTTCCCGGGCTCGGGGGAGGCACTGCTCATCTCTGAGCGGGAGGCGGACCGCCTCCTGGGGGCTCTGTGGCAGCGGCGTCCGAGGGCGGTTGCAAGCAGGGGCGGTGCGCCGCTGCTGTTGAGCCTGTGCTACCTGCGTGACGCCTGGTCCTCCGGGGCCGTGCCCCGCCTCGCCGTCAGCCTGGAGACGGGCACCACCCTGAGTGGCAGTGGCATGGGCCTGGCGGCGGCCGGCGCTGCCCCGGCCTCCCTGGACGCCCGTGCGCTGGTGAGCATGCAGCTGTTCAACGGGGAGGCCAGCTACGCGCGGGGGGCGGCGAGGCGGGAGGTGCGGGCGCTGATGGTGGGGCGGCGGGAGGAGGCGGAGGCGCTGGCGGGGATGCGCGGCAAGGGGGTGGCGCTGCCCAAGAGCGACCTAGAGCGGGCGGTGGAGGGGGTGCGGGAGGACGGTTAAGAGGGGGTGCGGCACCAGGGGGTTGGGCAGCTCCACTGAGGAGGGCATCCGTGCGGTCTTGCAGTCAAAGCCTGCACCAGTCTGCATGACCCCAGTGGCCAAGGCCGCTGAATCGTGGCGGTTGCTCGGTTGATGTTACGGCTGTTGAGTTGATGGTTTGGGGCGGGCAGCAGTCTGTTGGCCACAAGCTCCGGGGAGTCCATTGAAGGACCTGCTCGGCTCAAGGTTGTGTCTCTATGTCAACGGAGGAGAGATGGAGACCTTGAAGTTGCGGGGGGAAGATGGGCAAGTTGTTGGAGAAGGCCATACCTTGAGCTTGACGCTAGGGCGTGGGGAGGGAGGCCGGCACGGCAGAGGCCGCACAGCAGAGGGCCGAGTGGTGTTGGTGGCAAGTTTGTACTCAAGGTTGCGGGTCTGATCCGCAAGGCATTGCAGTGAGGGAGCCTCAAAGGCGCTGCTGAGGATTATCGAGCGCCATGCCGTGTGACGGATGAGGTGGCGGCTGCTGGTGGAAGCGCGGCTTGCGTGGCTGTGGCAAGACAAGCGGCTGAGGATACATCAAGGGCTGCAGCTCAGAGGACCAACAGACTCAGCTGCGGCCGAGGCGGGGAACTGTCGCGGGAAATGCTGGCGAGATGAGGGAGGTGTGAGCATCACGGCACGTACCCGGCATGCAGCAGACCGATTGCAAGTCGACCACGAAGAAGCTCTGTACAGTGCACTGGTTGACTAAGAGCCCGCTCCGACATTCATCACAAGGCCTCGAGGGATAGCATGTACGCGTAGGGCTACGCCTCTGACAACGTCGTGACCCCAGCGCTATCTCTCTTCGTCATCACCAGCACCACAATCCCAGTAGTGATGTGCTCTTCCTTGCACCCGCGACCCAGCTGTCGGTAAAGGTCAACGCATCGCAGCTCTTGCGTTCCTCGGGCTCGCGGGGCTCTCTGCCCACTTCCGAGGATGTATGGGAGCGCAAACCCAATTCTGCGACACTTTGGGGCCGACGAGTTGGCGACGCAAGCGACGCTGCAGGTGGGCCAATGCGCATTGCAGGCAGCTGCTGCCTTCCAGAAGGCCCCAGCGCTTTCACAGTCCGCACGTGCACAACTGCTGGTACCGTGTCTGTTGTGGTCGCGCCTGACTGTGCCGGCACCGGGCGTGCCACGACCCTGCAGTCCATCGAAGCTCGCCGTGCTGCTGGGGAGTACGTGCCTCCCTCCGAGGACGTAATCCCACGCCCCACCCCCGGCTATGACGAGTACTTCGAGTTCTCGCAGCCGGTGGCTTCGGGGGTGGCACCCGGTGCCCGAGACGAGCTGCTGGAGGAGGCTATGGGGGCTTACCGAGGTGAGAAGCCCGCCGAGGACTGGGGCCCAGCCCTGGACCAGAAGCCCTAAGCCACCCTGACCTTGTGCCGGTTTGACGCTGCCTGTGCCGGGCCCCCAGGTCCCCAGTCCTACACGAGTTACAGCCCTCCCTCCTCACCGCCGCCAGCCTCCTACGACTCCCCCCGTGAGGGTTCTTACCATGGACAGGGTGAGCTCCAATCAGCTGCCCTTGAGCATGCCGCCGAGGGCCCCGGCGGCACTTCTTCAGCCCTAAAACCCGTGCCTCATGTCTCACCTTGGCAACCCCTCCTTGCCGCAGGCGTGAGCGACGGCAGTGCCTCGCCCCCGGACAGCGGAGGCCGCTCCCCGCCCTCATACTACGACCCGCGGCCCCGGGCAGAGCGCAGGACGTACGGGGCGTACGGCAGCCAGCCCCACACTAGCAGGAGCGTTAGCCCCGGATCGGCTTCCTCCCCGGAAAGGTGAGCAGCGGATGGGAGCCTTGGAGCAGCCCCTGAGCCCCAGAATACCCCGCGGATGTCCCTCGATGTGCATAGACACACCGCCCGCTCAAAGGCCCGGTGCCCGGACCGTTACCTGCTCCTTGCCCCCTCCCCTGCCCGTCCGCCCAAACAGGTCCTCGGGCAGCCCGGGCCCCACGCCCCGCCGCTCCTACGCCGACAGCTCCGTCCTCGCGCACCCGCCCTTCCGAGCGGGCATGCCGGCCAACGAGCGCCCGCGCAGGCCCGGCACCGGCGCCGCCGGTGAGGGCGGGGCCATGTGCTCCAATTCCTGCTTTCTCTGATACCGTACCTGTCCTTGACCCTTGACCCTGATCCATCCTTGACCCTTGACGCCACGGCTGCGTCTGCCCGTGGTCTGTGCAGGAGGTGGAGGTGCAGGCGGCCGGCGCGGGCGCACGGGCGCCTCCAGCGCCTCACCCGAGCGCTCCAGCAGCCCGCAGCCGCAGTCCAGCGACCCCGCCGGCTCGGACGCTCAGCCGCAGCCGCAGGCGCAGCCCAGCAGCTCCGACCCCCGCAGCAGCGAGGCGGGGGGCGCCATGCGGGTGCGGGGCATTGGCACCAAGATCAGCGGCCGCCCCGCCTCAGCCGTGTCGCCGGGTGCCAGCCCTGGGCCGGGGGCGCGGCGGCGGCCTGCGAGCGCCGTGGCCTCACCCGCGGGCGCGGCTGGGTCCCGCCAGGCAGGGGCTGCGGCGAGGGCGGGAGGCGTTGGCGCTGGGCCCAGGCGCCCGCCGGCGTGGTCGCCTGCGGCGGGGATCGCCAACGTGCGGTGAGCAGGGCTGGTGGCCAGAGGCTTCGGGACTGCTGAGTACAGGCTGATCTAGGTCCAGATTGATGCGCGTTCTACCCTGGGCTCCAACTCACTAACTTATCCTCGTGCCCTCCTGACGCCAGCCTGGAGGACATGGATGAGGCCACCCGAGTGGCGGCCATGCTGAACGACCCCTCGGCGCGGGCGGAGCTACGGGCACGGCAGCCGGGCAACCAGGCGGGGGGCGCAGGGGCCGAGGGCGGCGAGGGCCCCAGTGTGGCCCCCTCCCCCGGCATGGAAGCCACCGTGTCCCCGAGGGACCTGGGGCAGTCCCCCGGGCCCAGCACGGGCGGCGGCGCGGGGTCCCCCGGCGCCCCGGGCGAGGGCGTGTCCCCCCGCTGGGACCGCAACAGGGCCCATGCGCTGGCCGAGGAGTACTTCCAGCAGTGAGTCCGCGTTCGGGGGGGGGGCCTGCTCGTGTTTAGTTTCCGCCCGGCCTGTCGACAGAGTGCAGCCTGTTTGCAGAGGTGCAGAGGTTGAGGTCGCGGGCATGCACCCCACGTGCACCGCCGTTGGGCTCGACGTGAACCCCGGCACGCCAGTGAATGGAAGGGACGCCCCCGACGCCCACCCCCGCCAGGTACCGCCTGCGCACGCACCGCGAGTCCCAGGGCGTGCCCTCCTACCGCTTCGCGCAGCCCCGCTCGCACGGGCCCATGGAGGCGGTGTCGCAGGTACGGCCCCCCCTTCTACGGTGTCCTACCTTCGCAAGTAGGCATGATTCAAGGCTGCAGCCCAGAGCCAAGGAAGATACCGGTATCATCGACCGCTTTCATGTCCCGGCTTGTTGGCCAGCAAGGAACTGGGCCTTTGGCAGCAGTCGAGGAGCAGCTGATTTGGCGAACCGCCTCCCCCTGCCTACCGCCCCCTGCACCCCCGCAGAAGTACTTTTCCTTTGACGAGGCGCACCCCGCCATCGCCGACCAGCACTACCACCGCAGCAACAAGCAGGACGGAGTGCTCGCGGTGGGGGGCGCAGGGAGGGGCTGAGGGGAGGAGGGTTTCGCAAGGGGAGAGGAAGGCGTGCGTGGCGGGAAGGACCAGGAGGCCCTTGGTGGCCCTGTGCCGTTGCTGAGCCCCTGCGATGCTGCCCATTGTGTCAACCCGCAGGCGGAGCGGCGCAAGATGCAGCAGGAGAAGATGAGGTGAGGGATCGGTGCATCTCTGCTCGGGATCGTGCCGCTGCCACTCCTGTACAAGCGTACAACCCGACTTTCAACCCGACTTTCAACAGTACCGCTAGCTTCCTTATGTCCGCCTCGTCCACCCCTGCCCTGCCGGCCCCAGATCCGCCCGCGCGGCCGCCCGCAAGGGGCTGTCCTCGCCCGCCCCCTCGGCCCCGCAGCTGGCGGCGGAGGTGGACCGACTGGTGCGGGTGCGGGAGGCGGGGCGGGCGCGGCTGCGGCAGCTGGAGGAGGAGGGCGAGGTGCTGCGGGACCAGACGCGGCAGGTGAGGGGGCCGGGGTGGGGGGTGTTGGTTGGGTGGGTGGGTGGGAGCGGCGGGATGTGTCCACGGTAGGAGGTGCAGAGCGGGTTGTGGTGCGTGCGGAAAGGGCATGCGAGTAGAAGACAGCAGCGGGCGGGGGTAGGGCGTAGCGGGTGGGGCCGCAGCTGTTAGAAACACCGGTGATGCGCCGGCTCTGGACGCGGACAACCTGGTGTCCACCCTGTCCCTGCTCCCCCGCCTCCCCTCCCATCCCTCAGGTCCAGCAGCGGGCCCTGGAGGCCATCGCTCGCAGCAACCAGATCACCAGCGCAGGCGGCTACTCGCGGTCCCCCTCCCCAGGGCCCCGCACACGCTCCCGCTCGCCGTCCCCTTCCCCCGCCGCATTCTACTCGGGTCGCGGGGGCGGCGGCGGCGGCTACGGCCGCGGCCCGGGCTTCTTCGGTCCCCCGGGCGGGCCCTACTCGCCCGGCCGCTCCCCCAGCGGCGGACGCGGGCTCTACCGGCCCGCCAGCGCGCTCCCCGCGTACGGCGCCGACGGCCAGGACGGCGGTTATTACGGCGGTTACAGCCAGTTTCAGCGGGAGCAGTACGACAGGCAGCAGTACGACGCGCACCAGGAGGCCTACCGGCAGTACTCGGAGGGGGAGGGCGAGGGCGGCGGCGGCAGGGGCCAGCGGCCTCTGTCTGCGCCCCCGGGGGCCTCGCCGCAGGGCGCGGCCGCCGTGTCGCCCGGGCTGTCCCCTACGCCCCACTCCCCCCCTGAGGCGCAGCAGATCCTGGACATGATTGACGCCGCGGACAGGTGGGGATCAGCTTTCGGTTGCGGTGCGTTTGGCGAGAGGCCTTGTTTGGGGGAACAGCGCGCGATTGTGTGTTTGCCCAGAGAGTCCATGTAAGACGCCCCCGCTGGTCTCCAATGGACCTTGTTGGACCTTGCCTTGATACTGTACCCCCACGGACCATCCACTGCCCTTGCACCTGCCCTTCCGATATCGGCGCTCTTGTCTCCCATCCGCCTTGCCCCCCTTGCACCCCGACCCCCAGGCTTCCCCAGCACGAGCAGCGCCCGGTTGACCCCTCCCACCCCCACCCTCCGCCCCCGCCGGGCCACCCGCCCGCCTCGCCCGGCGCCGCCGGCGGCCGCCCGCCCTCGCGCGGCGGCGCCCCGGGCCGAGGCGCCGCGGAGGCTGCTGCGGGCGAGGGCGGGGGCCTGGCGGATCACCTGGCCAGGGCTTCGGCCGTGTTCCACAGCCGCGACGCCCGGGGCCTGCTGGATCAAACCGAATCCGCGATCGCGATCGGGGCGTACGACCCCGCGCGGTACGACGAGTACCAGCGTCAGGTACGGAGCAGCACGTGCGGAAGGCGGCACTGGGAAAGGGGCCCGGGTGTGCTGACGGCTGCTTGAGGCCTTCCTCAACTTTGCTTGGACTCCCGAGGCTGCGCGTGCACCTCATTCCTCCGCCCCCTCAACCTTCCCCCCTCCCCCTGCCCCCCCCAGGTGGACCTGGAGATGCAGCGGCGGGCGGTGGAGGGGGACTACGAGTCGGACATCGACCGGGACGAGGCGGCGCAGCTGCTGGTGGAGGGGAAGGACCAGGTGCGGGTGTGTGTGGGGGGGGCTTGCGTGAGCCCAGGAAGCACAAGCACGTGCGGGGGGGCATGCCGGGTGCTGGTGAAGGGACCGCATCGCCATCACCTTTGGGTGTGCCCACTCCTTTGCAGGCTGACGAGGACGAGGAGGAGGCACGGCAGCGGGCCATCGAGGTGCGCACCTGGCAGGCACGGACACGCAGGGCAGGGCAGCTGGGGCCGGCGTGCGAAGGGCTTGTGATGCTCGCGAAGGGCTGAGCCTTCTGCCTGCACCCTCCCCCCCCCCCTCAGGCCAGCTGGCACGTCCAGGACCAGTGGATGGACGACTACCGGCAGAGGTTAGGGCCGGAGGTGAGGGGCGCGGGGGACGTGTGGGGTCGGCAGGGCGACAGAAGCGTGAGGCGGAGTGCAACATGGGATGGCGGCAGGGGTACTTGGTGCGTGCCTCCCATCGCCCCAACCCGCCCCCCCTCGTACCCCCTCCTGCTGGCCCCGTCAGGACGGCTACGTCCAGCGCTCCGCCCGCTCCGAGGGCGAGGGCGAGGAGGGGGAGCACGACCCCACCGCCGGCTCCCCGCTGCGCTCGCAGCGGAGCGTGCTGTCTGACGCCGAGGAGGCGGTGGTGGCGGGGCCCTACGTGCCCATCGTGTCGGCGGGGCTGCCGCGGTGAGCGACGACGTGTGCGCCCAATCCCTTTCAAGGGAGGGCTAGCAGAAGCCAGGGCCAGCCCGCTCCTTTCTTGCTCCCTTCCCTAATCCCTACCTCCTCACTCGTGCCCCCCACCCTTCCCCCCCCGCCAGCCTCCCCGACGGCTACTCCTCCGAGGGCCCCCGCGGCGGCAGCGGCTCCACGCACTTCTTCAAGAGCACCGTGCCACAGCCCTTCAGCTTCGTGGAGCGGGAGCGCAACCGCCCCAAGCCCATCGCCACGGTAAGGGGAGCGGGGGATGGGGGCGTGGAGGCTTGCAGCTGCCCGCTGGTCCACCACACGTCGAATGGTCTGCGCCAGAGGAGTCCAGCCTCACGCCGTCTTGAGTTGGAGTTACGTGCCAAGGCCCTACTGAGCGTCGTAAGCCCTTCAACCCTGCCTCCCTGGCCAGCTACATCCACGCCTCCCATCTTACGTCCACTGCCTGCGCCCTCTTCCTCTACCCTGCCCTCCTCATATCACCACCTGCCCCCTCTCCCCTCCTTCCCCCCGCCCTTCCGTCCCCGCAGGTGAAGCTGGAGCAGGACCTGGCCCTGCGCGCACAGGAGGAGGTGGCGGGGCGGCAGCCCTTCCGCGCCCGCCCCCTGCCGCCCGCCGTGGTGGAGCCGCGGTACGAGCAGATGCTGCTGGAGGCAGAGGTGGGCGGGGGGCGGGGGGGACGGTTGGGCTGGGAATGGGGTGGGGTTGGGACGGGGAAAAGAGGGACACTGGAGGATTGAGTGGGGTGTGTGGGAGGTGAGGTGGAGTGGGTTCCGGGTCTGGGAAGGGAGGCCCACCGCCGTTCTTGCTTTCCTGGCCGCCTCCGAGCCTTTCAAACACCACCACCACCACCACCACCACACCCCCAGGTGAAGCGGCAGCTCACGCACCAGCAGCGCCTGGAGGAGCTGGCCAGGTGGGGGGCAGCCTTGGGGGGGTGGGGGGGACCGACATGGGGTTAGCTATGGGGGCTGGGGCTGAGCAAGCTCGCCTGCGGGCGGGCTGACCGGCATTGCAACCACACCCTCCCCACCCTCGCGCCCCCCCCCCCCCAGCATCATGGAGAAGCCCTTCTCCTTCTACTACCGGGACCAGGAGCGGGAGGAGGCCAGGGAGGCGCTGGCGCGGGCCGCCAAGGACCCCCGCCGCTTCCAGGTGCCCTACCGGGCCCGCGAGCCCCCGCCCAGCACCAAGGAGGTGCGTCGTGTGCGTGCCGGTCCTGACGGGAGGGGCGGGGAGAAAGGCGTGCGCTTCGGTGCCACGGAGCCGGGGGGGCAAAAGGCCTGCCCGGGGAGCCACCCAAGCTCCGTCTGTGGGGCAGATCAGGGGGAAAAGCACTTCGGGCTCGCTGGCGGCTGCTCACATAGCGGCTCTACCTCGTCGCATACGCCAACATCTTGACAGGGCCACGTCTCCCGCCCGTCACACGTGCCCCCCTCCCTCCTGTCCCCCTCCCTCCTGTCCCCCTCCCTCCTGTCCCCCTCCCTCCTGTCCCCCTCCCTCAACCCCTCCTGCCCGCTCCTGCCCCCCTACCCCCCCCCCCAGGAGCGGTTCCGGCGCATGATGCTGGAGCTGGAGGCCAAGCGGGGGTCCACGAGGCGGCGCGTGGAGGAGGCGCGGAGGCACGCGAGGGAGCGGGTGGAGGCGGAGACGGCGCGCAGGTGAGGGGTGGGGTGGGGGGTGGGGGGAGGCGGTGGTGACGCCCCGGGGACCCGACTCCTGCTTGGGTGGAGCAAGCACAGCTCTTCAACCAGCTGGGTGGAGGCAAACCAGGGCCCCCTGAGGTAAGCGTCAACGTGGGGAGGGCATCCCCCTCCTCCCTCCCCACTCTTTGCCCCCCTCCACCACCCCCACCCCCCCAAACCCCCCCTCTCAGGCAGGAGGCCGCCTCCCGGGCCTACCAGGAGCGCCTGCGCTCGGTGGACCCCGGCGTGCACTACCCGGGCCCCCACGCGCCCAAGCCCATGGGGGCGGTGCCGGACTTCAACGCACTGCACAGGTGGGGGGCGGGGTGGGAGGGAGGGAGGGACCCGGCTTCGGATGCAGGCTGATGTGCCCTGGGGTACGTCCTGGCATGAGCGGCACCAAGGGGCCGTTGCTAGGCGGTCGGGTTTGCAAGCTGACTCTTGCAGGGGGGGGAGGGGCAGGAGCAGGAGCCGCTGGTGTTGTCCTCGCATTGCAGTGCGTCTTCGGTGCCGGTGTGCATCGCTTGACCAACCGCATGGCATCCCCGCGCCACGGCAGACACGTCTTCTCCCTCCTCGCCCCTCCTTCCCCTCCAACCACACCCCTTGCCACCCCCCACCCGCACGGCTCCGTCCCCCTTACGCCCCCCCTCCCTACCCCCCATGTGTGTCCCCCCCCCGCAGGCAGTTCGAGGTGGCCATGGCGCGGGAGCGGGCCAACATCCGCAAGCGCATCACGGTGCCGCAGGTGGGGGCTGGAGAGGGGAAAGGGCGGGAGAGGAGGTAGGCCGGGTTACTACGGGCGCAGATGGACGCAGTCAGCTCTGTGCTCTGTCAGCCCCTCCCTGCAGCTGCTGTTGCCGGCCACACGCTGCGCTCGTGCTCTGCCCTCCCCCCTCTCACCGCCCCCCCGCCCCCCCCATGCGCCCCACACACACCACAGGAGTTCCGCCTCAACGGCACCACGCCCGACCAGCAGGCAGACCGGGTGCGTGGGGCTGGGGGGGCGGGGCGGGGGGACGTTTGCGTGCGGTGCCTGCGCCATCCTCCTTCGGGTCCGGGATGTGCATTAAGCTCTCCCGTCAGACACACCCCCTGCGGATACACATTGCGAAGAGAGACACGTTCTTTCGCCGTCCCCCCACCCATCCCGTCCCGTCTCATCTCACTCGCCACCCCGCACCCCCCACCTCCCACACCCCAGGGCCGCAAGATCCAGGAGCGACGCAACCGCATCATCCTGGACATGCAGGTGTGTTGGATGGGGGCACGGCTAATGGATGGAGGGCCCATCCGGACACATAGGGTGGTGCATCACGCACCCCCCCTCCCCGCCATCACGCACCCACCTCCCCCATCGGCTCCCCAACGCACCCCTCCCCTCTCGTCCCCCCGCTCCAGGTGGACTCGGAGCTACTACCGGAGATGCGCTGGCCGTACAAGTCGCCACGTGGCAAGGTGCGATTCAGCGAGCGTCGTACGGCGCGTCCGCGGCGCGTTTTGGTCCCCATCCCCGTACCCCTCGAGTCTCGTACCCCAAGTCCCTGACTCTTCCCTCCTTCCCTCCATCCGACCTGTCAGGTCCGACCCACCCCCATCCCCGCCTACCTGGTGGAGCGCATGGGCCGGGATCCAGGATCCAAGGCCGCGGATCTGCGCAAGAGCTCCAACCGCATGGCGGCGGGCGAGGGCGCGTTCGGGACGCGGGCAGAGAAGTGAGTGCCGCCATGCGGCGGCTTTCAACGGGCAGGCATCTCTTGAAGAGGGGCTGGAGCAAAGAGTTCCTCTCTGCCGTCCGCCCACCCTGTCCATCCGCTGTTCTGCTCATCTCTGCCCCCTCCCCTTCCCCCCCTCCCTTCCTCCCCCCCCCCTTCCCTCTACCCCAGGGACGCTGCCGCCAAGAAGGCCTCCGAGAAGCTCCGCGCGGAGGCCCTCAAGTGGGTGGGGTGGGGTGGGGCAAGCTGACGCCCAAACTCAGGACCTTGCATGTGGCCTGCCGCCCCACCCCCCTCGTAACCGCGCCCGCCCCCTGTCCCCCTGCCCCCCTGGCCCCCCGGCGTCAGCGCGATCCCGCTCAGCAACAAACACCCCCTGCCCCCCCCCCAGGCGCGCCGACAAGCTGCTCAAGGCCTCGGTCAGCCGGCAGCAGGCGGAGGCGGCGGCGGCGGGAGGTGAGCGGCCCCGCCTTGCTCCTCATGCACGCTGCTTACCTCCTCAGCCTCCACCTTGTCACCTCCCACCACCTCCACAAGCTCTCGCCTTCGATGTCGCCTCGGGCTTGGCATCCTCCTTGGCAACTTCCCTCCCTCTTAACATGCCCTGGCTGCCACTGCCCTCGCCCGCCTCCACCCACCTCCCCTCCCCCTCACGAACCTCCACCCATCCCCACCCATCCCATCCCCATCCCCACCCATCCCAGGCGGCGCCGACTTCGGGCTCATGAGCGATGTGGGCGCCACAGCGGCCGCGGGCGCCGACCAGAGCAGCACCAGCCGCGGCGCCTCGCTGCGGCGGCGCGCGGCGGTGATGGGGCGCGAGGACAACCCGGAGGTGTACGTGGAGGCGCGGCACCAGCAGGTGAGGCAGGGACCTAGGGACCTGAGGGCTGGGCTGGGTTGGGTGTGTGCCGCCTCCACCCACGCTGAGTTCTGACCAATGCAGTTGCGTGCCTCTCACGCCTGTACCCTTCACGCTCCGTCGGAACCCCACTCGCTTTCCGCCCCCGACCCCCCTTTCGCCAGATCGAGCGGCGCGTGCGGGAGGTGGTGGAGGACACGCTGCTGGACCAGGGCATCGCGGCGTACCGCTACGTGGAGAGCGTGGAGGGGGCGGGAGGGGGCAGCACGGTGGGGGGCGGAGGCGGCTCGGAGGACTAGGCGGCAGGAGCAAGGGAAGGGGTGGCTCAAGAGGTTGAAAGGTGGGGAAAGGCGTAGGAGTGGCCGGTCTGCCGGTGAAGGCTGATCGCTGATGTTGGGCGCTCAACGCCCCATAACCTAAGTACCTAACGGGGTCGGAATGTCGGATGGGTGCGACATGGGAACCGTGACGGGCGTGAAAGATGCAAGAGTGAAAAGGCAAAGGCAGGCGCTGGTATCTTCTGGTATGAGTCAGGCGGTGGGGTAGGAAGGTTGCGGCAACACAGCAAGACCGTGGCGTGTAACACAGCAAGACCGTGCGCTTGCCCTTGCCACGTTGCCAGGACCTGCCATTTCTCCCGCGATTTTTCCGGAGATCTCCCACTTGCCCTGGGCTCCTGGGCAGGACCTGCCGATTGTTTCCACGGAGCGCCGAGGACTCGAGCAGCCCTGCCGGGCGAGGGCGCCGGAGCACAAGGGCAACAGCTCGTCATCAGCAGTTCCCAGGCCCTTCGGCGAAGGCAAGCAGGGGGAGCTCGCGTGGCAATCTGCTGCGCGGCGTGCTACGATCGATCATCCACAGCCGACCACAGGGGGTGCCTGTTGCTGCTTTGTGGTCCTGTCATCGGGGCTTGGGCAGGTGGTGTGGACAGCTGGCGTCAAGCTCTCCGCTTCAGTGCTCAGCATGTCGTGCGAGGTCGGGGTGCTTCCAGCCAGGGCTTAGGGTGCTTGCATGGAAGGGGCGCGACCCCCCACTCACTCCCTGACCCCCCAAGGAACCCGTGCATTGCCACTGTACCTCTACTGCGCATACACAGCACACCCACACTCACAGACCGGACCAAGCTGTGTCTGGGGGGTAGGACGCAGTTGCATCCCGCGTTAGCCATCAGTGCTTACGACGAATATGGCAAGCGATGCCATGCGGCACGCTTTCACCCCGCCAAAAAGATTTACTATCATGGACCATTATTAACGCGGAACTCAAAACCGAACAGTCCATACAGCGAGCTGACGGCCCGCAGAGCCAGCGGGCCCACCACCCGTCACACAAGTATGCTGGGAACAGGCCCCTAGGGACCCCATAATACACAGTAACACTCGAACGCAGCACACAGAGGAGAGGTCTGCGCGCACAGGTCGCCAAAGCTGCTCTCACGCTCAGTCTTCGGCTGCTCGCTCGCAGTGCGCCCTGCGGTGACATATCTGCTCTCACACACTATCCTCGGAACAAAACTTCCTCACGCCGCTGCTTGTACACGCACGCTCCACCGGTACGCGCCCTCCACCCCTCCGCCCTCCACCCAGCCTATGCCCCTACTCCCATCCTCCTGCCTCACCGCTTGCCCGCCTCTTGCGGCCGCCCCTGACCCGCCCCCTGGTCCGCCGACGCCATGCTCTGCGCAATCGCCAGCGGAAGCCCCGCCACCACCGCCGCCCACGCATACACGGCCTGGGCCGAAGGCACGATCGCGCCCGGCTCGGCCCTGACTGCCGGCTTCGGCCCGGCCCCGGCCGCCGCCGCGCGGGCGCGGGCCGCGAGCCGCGCGGGGCCAGGCTTGCGTGCGCCCGCCTGCTCAGCCGGCGCGGGCAGGGCACCCGCGGGCGGGGCCTGCTGGGCGGGCTGCGAGGCGGCCGCCGCCTTCCTCTTTACCATTTCCCGGTACAGAGAGGCGGCCAGGAGCGTGGAGCTGTTGGATGGGGTGGTGTCATCGTCGTCCTGCACCTGGTCCACGGGGACGGAGCGGGGAGGGTCGAGCGCCGAGGCCGCAGCGCGGCTCAGCCGGCCCGGCGAGCCGGCCGGCTTGGGCGGCTGCTGGCCGCCGGAATCGTCCTTGCCCTTGCCGCCCATCAGCCCGAATAGTCCGCCAAAGAGACCGCCGCCGTTGGCTGGCTTGCCGTCGGCAGCCGGCGCCGGTGGCGGCCCGGCAGCGGCTGCCCGCTGGGCCGTGGATCGCCAGGCAGTGCCGGGCTTGCCGTTGGCCCCAGGCACCGGCGGCCACTGCTGCGGCGGGGTGGCGGGGCCGCCGTCGGCGCCCACGGCCGGCGGCTGCGGGGTGAGGTCGTCGTCGCTCGGGGAACCCGACATGGAGCCGCCGATGCCCCGGCTGGGGACCACGTTGTTGGCCACCCCGGTGGCGGCCTGCAGCTCGCGAAGCTGGGCCTGCGGGGGCAAGGAAAGCGGGAGGGCCAAGTAGCGTGCGATGGCGAGGAGGTCAGCGCAAGAAGGGCCGACAGACGGCGCCCTGCCCGCCGCTTTTGTGATCTACAGGTGACGTGTTTCCAGGCCACATCACCCAGCCGGTATCACACCTGCAGTGCCGCCACCATGCCCAGGGCCTGCTCCAACGCCCGCTGGCGGTCCGACAGCTGGTCCTCGTAGCCACGGCGGATCTGGGGGGAGGGGGGGGGTTCAAGAACGAATGATGCGGGGAGAGGGTCAGTGCATTCCAGTAGCCCAGAGGAGGAGGCGCAGCTCGAAGTGCAGGGCGAGTGGGGAATGGCAAGTGGCGAGGGAGCAAAACTGTCAGGAGCAAGGGTGGCATCGCATCCAGCCAAGCCGAGAACACAAGGAGCGAGAGCTGGAGGGCGGGCTAGAAGGCTGGGAGCCCTTCAGCCGCGGCCCTACCTGCTGCACCTCCGCCTCGTGCGCCCGCTGCATGACCTCCAGCTCGGTCCGGCGCTGTGCGTCCGCGGCCGCCCGCGCCTCCGCCAGCTCCGCCTCGTAGCGGGCAGACAGCTCCTGGAGGGGGGAGGGGGGAAAGGGAGGGCGGGGATTAGTACTGATGCACCACCAAAATTGGTTCCGGGCAGAGCGATGGGGGGAAACTCCTGCCCTACAACAGGGGGCTGGAATGGCAAGTCTCCGCGCCCCACCTTGGCCTGTGCTGCTAGGGCCTGCGCCGCCTCGGCCCGCGCCTCGCCCAGGGCGGCGGCAGCGGAGGCCAGCTGCGCGGCGTGCTGCGTGCGTAGGTCGGCCAGCTGGGGGGAGGGCGCAGTGCGGTGATGGGGGAGAAAGGAAGTGAGCACAGAATGTCTTATGATCAGGGCACGCGGCTGTAAGCAGCTTTGGACCAGGTTTATGCCATGAGCTCGACGCAAGGCCGTTGAAGGTGCCACAGTGCGACGCATCCCCGCCCTCCACCTCCTACCGCAACCCGCCCGACCCCATCCCACCTCGCCCGCCACCCACCTCCGCCTGCAGCTCCGCCACCTCGGCCGCGTGGCCCCGCCTGAGCGTCTCCACCTGCTCCCCCAGCGCCGCCTCGCGCGCCGCCGCCTGCGCCTCCAGGTCCGCCACCCGCGCCTGCGCCCGCCCCAGGGAGGCCTGCAGGCCGCCCACCTTGGAGCGCAGCGCCTCGGCTGGGCGGGGAGGAGGGGAGGGGGACAGAGCACACAGGGCGGGGAGCGGCAGGGCGTGATGTGGAGCGATGTGGAGGAGGTATGCGAGTGATCACCAGCCAGCTGCAACTCGTGTACCTTTCGGTGTCCTCCTTCCCCAAGGCGCACAGTACCGGCACCGAGCAACCCGCCTCAATGATCACCGTGCGACCCCGCTCACCCGCGGTGCGGATGCCGGACTCTGCCTGCCGCGCCGCCTGCAGCTCCTCCCGCAGCTCCGACAGGACTGCGTCCTTGGCGCCCCACTCGCCCTGCAGCTCCTCCTGCAGGGGCGGGGCGGGGCGGGGCATGTGAGGAGGCACACGCGGTGAATGGTGGAGCTGGGCTAAGGCCTGAGGGCTGACTGGATCGGCGCTGGCGAGGGCGCGAAACCCAACAGCGGCGGTGTAAGCATAAGTGAGGACCGGTGCACCGTGCACGGCTCACCAGAAGCGCGCGGGTCTGCTCCTTGGCTCGCTCCTCCAGGGCCGCCACCTCGGCCTCGTGGTTGGCCTGGGCAGACAGCAGACGGGGTGTCAGCAGTCCGAAGGTAAAGGTGGGGACGAGGTGCTTGCTGGTGGTGCGACCATACCAACGCCAAACCCGCGAAACGTTTCGCACCGCGCCCTTCACCATTCCCGGCCGAACCTCAGTTGCACTCGTTCCAGAACCAGTTTTCACCCTTCACAACCCCGCCCGCCCAAACCCGCCTGACATGAAACCCCAGGTGCCGCGCCCAGCGCACCTGTGTAGCGCCCATGAGCGCCGCCAGCCCCGACAGCTCCCCCAGGGAGGCCTCCAGCTGCTGCTTGCGCTCCTCCGCCTCCCGCTTGGCCGCCTCCGCCTCCGCCCGCAGCGCCTCCAGCTGCGCCTCCAGCGCGGACCGCACGGTGGCCGCCTCGGCCGCCGAGGCGTCCAGGGCGGAGCGCACCTCGGAGGCGGAGGCGGCGCGCGTGGCGGCCTCGGCCAGGGCAGCGTCCTGGGGAGGGAAGAGGAGGGAGAAGGGAAAGTGGCGGGGTGGTAGAAGAATTGCGCTTGAGGCCCCAACCCGCCGCTGGGAACAGACCGCAGATGGAAGACGACGCAGTGGCACCGCATGTTCACATGGCTCTCCGGCCCAGGACTGCAACCTCAGTTCCTCACCCTCTGCTTTCGGGCTTCCTCCGCCGCCTGGCGCGCCTCCCTGAGCCGTGCGTCCAGGTCCGCCGCCACCGCCTCGCCCGCCACCTTGGCCGCCGTCAGCTTGGCCTCCAGCTCGGAGCGGGCGGAGCCCTCGGCGGTCCCTCGCTCCACAGCCTCCGCCAGAGCCGCCTCCTGGGGGTACGGTGGGCCGGGAAGGTCCGCGGTGGTGAGAGCAAGCGCAAGCAACCGCGGATGGCGTGCGACCATATGCCGGGGAAGTTGTGGCACTCAAGGAGCCGCGCAAGTGGTGGCGCTCAGTATCCACTGCAAAATCTATCGCTAGCTCTTACCCGCTCACGGCGCGCCGCCTCCGCCTCCTGCCTGGCCGCCTCCAGCTTGGACTGCAGCGCAGCCACCGCCTCGCTCTGCCCCGCCTGCGCCGCTGCCAGTTTGGCCTCCAGCTCCCGCCGCCGCTCATCAGCCGCCGCGGCAGCAGCCTCCAGCTCGGAACGAACGGCCGCGGCGGCTGCACCGCTCTCCGACGCCTCTGCCAGAGCCGCGTCCTGGGGAAAGAAGCAGAGGCGCGGGCACAAGTTGGTTGACAAGACCGGAATCAATCGGCACTGACGAAAGAGCGAGACACGCGCAAGCCTGTTGTCATGAGCAGATCAGCGCTGAAGACAAGCGGGCGGACAGCTGGTGGTGCGTTGAAGTAACTCGCTCACCCGCTCGCGCCGGGCGTCCTCCGCCTCCTTCTTGGCCGCCTCCAGCTTGGACTGGAGCTCCGCGAGGGCCTCGCCCTGCCCCGCCTGCGTCGCTGCCAGCTGCGACTCCAGCTGCCGCCGCTGCGCCTCCGCCGCCTCCGCGGCTGCCTCCAGCTGGGAGCGGAGCGCGGCGCTGGCGGCAGCGCCCCGCTGCTCGGCCTCCGCCACGGCGGCCTCCTGCACAGCACAGCAACAGCACCGGGTCAGAGAGTTGTAAACAGGAAGTAGCCATGGGGCTGTCCTTTCCGTTGATACCTGAGAGATGGGACCATCGATATCGACCCTGCTGCGCAAATGTCCTTTCGTCCCGCACTAGCACTTCAGGGGATCCGACGAGGAACGGACCTGTGCGCGCAGAGCCTCCGCCGCCGCGCGCCGCGACTCCGCCAGCTTGGCCTCCAGCTCAGACACCGCCAGCTCGGCAGCGGAGCGTGCCGCCGCCAGCTCCGCGGCGTGCATCTGCGCCGCCGCCAGCGCCGCCGCCTCGGCCTCCAGCCGGTCATCGGCGGCGGCCTGGCGCAGCTCCTGCAGGCCAGGGGCAAAGATAACGAGGTTGTGGCGGCGGCAGGGCGCGATGCTGGACGCGGGAGGACGCAGCACTACAAGTGGGGTCGGACGTGCAGACTGTGTGCGGGCAGCGGCGCGGTAGATACGGTACGCCCTTGTCACGACCCGAGCCCTGCAACACACCCGCGTCCCTTGCCCTGCGTGTCCTGTGCCCGTGGCCATTCATACGCGGAAGGCGTGCCATTCCCCTTCTTTCCCCCACCTTCCCCCGCACCTGCAGCTCCGCCAGCTGTGACGCCCGCAGCGCAGACAGCTGCTCGGCATGGCGGCCCGAGGCGGCGCCCAGCTCCGCGGCGTGGGCGGCGGCGGCCTCCGCCAGCTGCCGCTGCAGCTGCTCGGCCTGGGAGCGGGGCGGGGCGGGGCGGGAGCGGGAAGGGGGGTGGAGGAGGTAACTAGGTAACGAGGAGTCAAGGGGGAGTGCGCAGGCGGGGAGCGAACGACAGCGCGCCGAAGGTTGTGGACGGCGGCTAGCTCACCAGTGACTTGTTGGCGGCGGCGTCCGCGCGCGTCGCGTCCAGTTCCTGGGTCAGACCCGCGCGGGCGGCCCCCAGGTCAGACGCAGCCTGCAAGAGGGAGCAAGAGGGAGCGAGAAAGCCGGCTGGGCAGCCGCTGGTGTTTGAGGTGGTGTCTTGCAGGCAGTGGTGTGTGAGGTCCAAGCGCTTGCCTGCCCAGTGCTTACCTTGGCCTGCGCCTGCGCCAGCTGTGCCTCCAGCGCCGCCCGGACATCTGCCAGCTCCTTCTGGCTCTGCAGGGCGGGGGAGGCGGGGGTGCTGACACTGTGACACGCGGCAGCTGGCAAGAAACGACCAGTGTTGCGTGGTCTGGCATCGAGAGCAAGCAGGCTGGCCCGATCCACCCACCCGCGCCTCCGCCTCCGCCTGGTGGGCATCAAAGTGCTCTCGGGCCGCGGACAGCGCCTGCCGGTTCTGCGGGGGGCACGGGGTCCACGGGGAGAGCAGCTGCAGTCAGGATGCTGGTGAGCAGCCGCCAGCGACCGACCGGTGCCTGTGCCTTTGCGCCTTCTTTCTCCCCCACTCATCCCCTCAACTGCACACGGTCGCATGGACAAGCCTCCCTCGCGGCCCTGCCCCACGGCCGTGGCCCCTCACCTGCAGCTTGGTCTCGGCCAGCTGGGAGTCCAGCTCGGCCCGGGCGGCCTCCAGCTCCTGCTGGCTCTGTACAGGGAGGGGCAGCGGGGCAAAAAGCAAACATGCAAAAAGGGTTCAGCGCTTCAGCCACGGGTCATGGCAGCAACGTCCCTATTCCAGCAAGGATTGGCGCATTAGAATCAGCAGCGAAGGAGCAGCGAAGGAGCAGCGAAGGAGGCAGGAAGGATCTCAACTCGTGCGTGCGCGGGTGCTCACCCGGGCCTTGACCTCTGCGAGCTGGGCCTCGTAGGCCGACCTCATGCCGCCCAGCTCCTGCTGGGCCTGGGGGCGAGGGTGGGGGGAGGGGGGTTGGGAGGAAGGGAGGAGGAGGGGGGCCTGTGTCAACCCGTGTCAAGCGCACGGGGCGGGCGAGTGCGGGCATGGCACCCGTTTCTTTGAACAAAGAGACTGTGTTTTAGTCTTCAAGTTCGACTTGCCTGGGCCTGAGCCTCGGCCAGCTGCCCCTCGTAGGCGGTCTTGAGTGACTCGAGATCCTGCAAGGGGGATACGGGTCGGGGTCAGCATCAAGGCAGCCACGAGCAGTTCCGCCATAACGGGAAGGGGCTGCGGGGAGGCCGCTGTGGCTACACAGGTCGAAGGACAGCGCGGTAAGGGACATGAAGGAGCGCACCTGCTCGCGTGCAGCGGCTGCCTGGGCCTCGAAGGCGCGACGCAGGGCCTCCAGCTCTTGCTGGCTCTGCGCGAGGCGGGGCATGGGCATGCACATCACGTGAGCTTCCGGGGCCTCTCGCAAGCCCAGGAGTCGTAGGCGCCGCGACGGTTGACGACCAGGGCCGACACGCCCTTGAACAAGCTCCAGCCAGCACACGGCCCACCTTGATCTGCGTCTCAGTCAGGAGCGCCTCGAAGGCCGAGCGCGTGGCTGCCAGCTCCTCCTGGCCCTGCACGACGGATGGGTGTGCACGTGTTACACGTGAGGGGATCGTCATGGGGCGCACGGGGGCGGTCACTAGGAGGCAGATCTGCTGCGCATGGTGCTCGTCCCAGGAAGGCCAGGCCGTGTGTGCGCTGCCAGGGACCCTACAACCTAGGACAGACTCGGGACCCACCCTCGACTGAGCCTTGGCCAGCTGCTGGTCGTAGGTCTCGCGCAGCGCCGACAGCTCGTCCAGGTTCTGGACGCGGCAGGACAAAATGAGACAGTCCGCATTATTCAGATGACTCAGTCCGCGTTGATATGATCAATCGACGTGCAGTTCAATGCAACAGTAGCCAGCCTAGACCAGCAGGCTCACGACCGCCAGCGCACCATGATTGAGGCCTGCATCGCTGCGGTCTGCGTCTCCTCGAGCCGCTTCTCGGCCTCCTCGGTGCGCTTGCGCAGCGCCTCCGCCTCCGCGGCCGCCGCCTCGGCCTGGCGCCGCTGCGCCTCCAGCGCCGCCTGCGCCTTGGCCTCGCTGTCTGCCCGCATCTGGGGTGGGTGGGGTTGGGGCGGTCAGGGAAGAAATGCGGGAGATCGAGGGTGTTGTGGAATGGCGGGGTGAGAGGGCGGGGGCGTTGCGCGTAGGCGACCGTGTGCGCAGGCTTGGGGCTGAGTGTGCCCTGCAGACCCCGGGTCGCTCACCCGCCGCTCGCGCGTCATGCCCTCCTGCTCGGACCGCCGCAGCGCCTCCATCTGGCTGTTCAGGTCCTGTACGGCGTCACACACACATGGCCAAGACAGTCGCTGTCAGCACCTCTCACCCCGTCCTCACCAGCCGCGCCTCCCATATGCGCCTCTAGCTCTCGCACAACACCCACATGCGACCGCCCACCGCCCTAGCCCGTCGCCACCCACCGTCACAGTGGTTTGGAAGCTGGCCTCGCGCGCCGCCACCTCGGTGCGGTGCCGCGCCGTGAGTGCGTCCACCTCGGCCCGGTGCACCGCCAGCGCCGCCTCCAACTGCTGCTGCATGGCGGCGGCGGCCGCCACCTGCTCCTCCTGCGGGCGGGAGCGGGAGTTGGAGAGAGGGTTGAGAGGAGGTGAAGAAAGAGTGGGGAAAAAGGGTGGGAAACGGGCTTGCCGATTCGGTGATTGCAGCTGGCTTCGTCAGCCACGTCTCGCGCATGTTTACAGTCCAACCCCGGCCCCCACACCTGCAGTGCCGCCTGCTGTGCCTCCAGCGCCTCCCGCCTGGCCGCCACCTCCTCCAGCACCGTCAGCTGCAGGGGTGAGAGGCGGAGGCAGCATCACACACAAACACGTGATGGGTTCGGGATGGGCGGGATGGGTCGTGCTTCGGACTCCCCGGGCTTTCGGTTCCGTATCTAAGGCCCGCGGGCTAGTCACCGCGCCTACGCTTCCTCCGGCTCAATCGAGCAGCCCTTCACACACAGACCCACGCCTTAAACAGGGTATCACCAACGCGCCAACGGAAGGCTAGGAGGCGGTATCAATCAAGCGGCCCTCCCGCCCCCACCTGCTGCTCCACCAGCCGCGCCTCGTACTGCCGGCGGGTGGCCACCAGCTCCACCGCGGCGTCCGCGAGAGCGCGCTCCGCCGCCGCACGGGCCGAGGCCGCCACCGCCAGCTCCGCCTCGCGGCGCGCGGCCTCCTCCACGCCCCGCGCCAGGGCGGTGCGCGCCTCCTCCAGCTGGGCGCCCAGGGCCTGGGCCAGAGCCTCCTGTGGGCGCAAGGGAACAGGTGCCACTGAGTGAGCAGCGCTCCGGGACGGGGCGGTTGGGCCCAGGTTGAGGCTCGGAGGAGCGCGCAGTTGCAGCCCACCGGAATGCTGGGATTAGCGTCCGGCCTTCCCCGTTCCCACCCCTGGCGCACCTTCTCGGCCCGTACCGCCGCCAGGTCCCGCTCCGCCGCCGCTGCCAGGCCGCTGCGCGCCGTCGCCACCTCCTGGGCCACCGTCGCCTCCTGCTGGGACCTGTCGGAAAACACAGCCGCCAATCGGGAAAAGCGCGTCAGCAGGGCTGCTCGCGTCAACACGACTCCCCTGACCCGCCGCTAGACCCGTGGACCAGAGGCAGCAAGCTGTGGAGCAACAGGGCAGGGTGCGGCCTCACCTGAGGTCGGCCAGCTCTGCCGCGTGCCGCTGCTCCGCCTCGCGCAGGGCCGCCTCCAGCGCCGCCACCTGCTCCTGAGCGGCCTTGGCGGCGGCAGCCAGACCCGCCTGGTCGGCCACCATGGCTGCATACCTGCGAGGTCGCAGGGAAACAATTGTGAAAGCCATGCTATCAAGCCACGTACGAAGAAAGATAGTTTTGCACCGTGATGCGGTGCTGCCCGTGCTAAGCAGAATGATAGCACGAGACCCACATCTCCTGGCGGTTGAGCAGCTCGGTGCGCAGCGCCTCCACCTCGCCGCCCAGCACCGCTGCGACCTCCTCAGTAGCCGCTGCCCGCTCCGCCAGCTCGGCGTCGTGCTCGCGGCGGAGGGCCTCAAGCTGAGCCGCGTGGGAGGCGGAGAGCGAGGCCAGCTCAGCCTGCAGCTGCGCCTCCGCCTGGGCCTGGGGGGGTAGGGGCCAGAGGCGGGGAGAACTGGTAAAGCAGAATGACAGGCTTTGCAGCGGAGGTGCACGTGAGTCCATACAGGCAAGGCAAATGCGCCGAGGTGGGTGCCTTACGAGGCCGCAAGCCTTCTTAACGGCCCGAGCCCTGAGCTACGGCCGTGGGATACAGGGCCCCACGCGCACGCCATGTCCCCAACGTCCGAGCTGCACCTGCTGCCGCGCTGCCATCTCCTCGTACGCCCTGCGCGCCGCCTCCATCTCGGCGATGCGCTTCTCCGCCTCCGCCTTGCTCTTGGTCTTATCGGCAGCGACCTGTGGACCAGGGCCGCGGACGAGAGGCATGTGCGGTCCCGGGCAGCGCGGAGTGGCACAGGCGGTGCGCAACGATAACCTGGCCCATCGGTAGTGCCGGTCTCAGCCTAAAGGTAGTAACGGACTTCCAGCGCCCCCAAGCACCTACATCCTTGCCGCCACTCTCACACTGGCCCCCACACCCAAGCACGGCGCCAAACCCCACCTGCATCTGCTGGTCCATCACCTCCGCCGCCAGCTCCGCGTACGCCGCCGCCGCGCGCCCCAGCTCGCGCTGCTGCATCTGCCGCAGCTCCTCCTCCCGCTCCGCCTTCTCGCGTTCCAGCTGGGACCGCAGCTCCTGCAGCCGCGGGGGGCACAGGGCGCGGGGCGCGCTCAGTGGCAGCCTTGCTCCAGGCGAGAACCCAGCGCTCGGCGGTCAAAGTAGCGAAGGTCTTGGGCTTTGGGGTTGCTTTCCATAGTGCGACGACGACGCTTTGGGGAGGCGTCGGCGAGGCGCAAGGAGCCAGCACAAAGGGTCGGTACGACCCTCGCTCCAGACTTTCTCTAGAGACCCTGCAGCAGAGCAATCCCTTCCCCCCCTCACCGCCAGCCGCTGCTCCGCCAGGGCGTCCCGCTCCTGCCGCATGCGGGACGCCGCCGCGGCCGCTGCCTTGAGCTCCTCGCGCCGGGCCGTCAGCTCGTCCATCAGCCGCTGCTGTGGGCGCCAGGAAGAGCGCGTCAGTGTCCCTTCGTGTCCCTGGGCGCAACCCCTTCGCTTGCAGCCCTTCTTTGATTGAACCTGGTTGCGATTGCAACCAGCAACATCTGGAGCGCGGCTTGCCTGTTGCTGCATCAGCTTCGCCTCGTACGCCTGCCGCGTGTCCGCCAGCTCGGCGGCAGCGGCCGCCACGGCGCCCTCAAGCTCGTGCCGAGTCGCGTCCCACTCGGCGCGCGCGAACTCGAGGCGAGAGGTGGCCTCCTCACGGGCGGCCTGGACAGCAGCAGACGCAAACGGATGTAAGCGTCGGGTTCCAGGTCACAGGGTTTCTACTTCAACCCGCATGACCACAGCGTTTATCGTATAGGGGAAAGCACGGCTCGCACCTGCAGCTCGGCCCGGAGGCTCTGGATGGCCGCCTCAGCCTCAGCCTTGCTGCGCTCCCGGGCCATCACCTCAGCAGCCTGACGCACGTGAGGCAAGCACCAGCGGTCAGCAACCTTTCTCAATCACACACGCACCCACCCATGCACCCGTGCCTTCCGCACCGCACCTGCACCGCCGCCTGCAGGTCCAGCACCTTGGCGTCCGCGGCGCGCAGCTGCTCCGCGTGGGCCTCCCGCATGGAGGCGCTGGCCGCCTCGTAGCGCTGCTGGGCCGCCGCCAGCGCCGACTCACGGGCCGCCACTGCCATCTGCGGCACGGGCAGGATAAAACGAGGCATACATGCGTCATGTGTTAAAGCTAATGGATACCGGTAAGGGCCTCACCGCCTCACCACCGTCGCAACCCAGCGTGTTCGAGTTCAAGCGTTCCTCCCTCCGTGGGCAACCGCCACCGGACCGCCCCTGCCCACCTGCTGCACCCCCAGGAGGTCTGCGTCGTACTGCCGCTGCGACGCCGCCAGCTGCGCCTCCAGCGAGGCGGCGGTGGACATGAGCGACGCAATCTCGGACCGCAGGGCCGCCTCGGCCTGCGCCTGCGCCTCCACGGCGGAGGAGCGCTCGGCCGCAGCCGCCAGGGCCGTGCTCAGCTGCCAGGCCTGCGGTGGGAAGATACGGGAAACGATGTGTGAGTACACGCGGTGAAACGTAGTAATCGCCAGGGGTGATGTCAGAGAGCAAGGTCAAGCGGGAGAGGTTGGGGCGGAGCCACAGCACCCATGTGAATGCCGAAGCGAGCATTGCCAAAGGCAGCCTGCCCCGCTCACCAGCTCCTCATAGCTGCGCCCCATGCTCTCCACCTCCGCCCTGGCCTCCGCCGCCTCGCCCCGCGCCTGCGCCAGCTCGATGCGCATGCCAGCCATGGCAGCCTCAGCCATGCCGTAGCTGCGCTGGGCCTCCTGTGGCACGCGTGGCATCAATGCGTTAGCCCACGACACATGGCACGATGGCAATAAGACCGGGATCGCGGCAGGGTGAGAAATTGATCAGGGGAGCGTCCTTGCCACTCACTCAGCGAGGAGGCAGCCAAGCAAGCAAGCCCACACGCGAGTGGTCAGTACCAGCCGCAACCCACCTCCAGCTGGGCAAGCAGCTCGGCCTCGCGCGCCGCCGCCGAGCTCTTCAGCGCCGCCGCCGCCTTGCCCGCCTCCCGCTGCGCGTCCTCAAGGTCCGCCCGCAGCGCCGTCACCTCCACCTGCAGCTGCTCCTGCAGTGCGGCCGCGGCGGCCTTGAGGGCCAGCGCCTCGCCGCCCGCGGAGGCCTGCAGCACCTCAAGCTGGTACGACAGATCCGTTTCGCGCACGCTGGCTTCCTTTTTAAGGGCCGCAATCGCGGCCTCGTACGTCTCATCCCGGGCCTTGGCTTCGGCGCGCAGGGACTCGAGCTGGGCGATCAGCTCCTTCTCGCGCTTCTCCGCCGCCTCGCGCAGCTTGTCGGCGCCAGCCGCCGCGGAGCGCGCCTGCGCCGCCCGCAGCGCCTCCAGGCTCGCCTCCAGCGCCATCTCCCGTCGTGCCGCCACGCCGCGCAGGGCGTTCAGCTCTTCCTCCATCGCCGCCCTCGACGCGGCCTCACGCTCCGCTGCCATGGCCGCCTCCGCGTCCTGCTCCACCAAAAGCGCCTCCAGCTGGGTAAGCAGCTCGGCCTCGCGCTGCGCCGCGGCGTCCTGCAGAGCCTTGAGCGCCGCCTCGGCGGCGGCGCGCTGCATGATCTGCTCGTCCCGCAGTACGGCAACCTGCGCCGCCAGCTCGGCCTCGCGGGCGGCGGCGGCCTGCTGCGCGGCCGCTGCCTCCGCCACCAGCGCTTGGCGCTGGGAGGAGAGCTCGGCGCGGAGGGACTCGACCTGGATCGCCAGCTTGGCCTCCTGCGCCACCGCCGCGGCCTTGAACAGTGCGACCTCGGCCATGGCGAGCTGCCGCTCCTCCTCGCGTGCCTCCTCCACGTCTTCCTGCAGCGCGTCCTGCAGGGACGCGACCTGGGAGGCCAGCTGTGCCTCCCGGGCGGCAGCGGCCTCCTTGGCGGCACGCTGCTCGGAGCGGAGAGACTCCAGCTGGGCCGTCAGCTCGGCGGCGGCAGATTGGAGCGCCTCGGCCTCGGCCTGGGAGGTCTGGCGAAGGGCGCTCAGCTGGCCCAGCAGCTCGGCCTCGCGCTTGGCGGCGGAGTCCTTTGCAGCGGAGGCAGAAGCTTCCGCGGCGGCGGTGGCTGCGCGCTGGTCGGCGCGAAGGGACTCGAGCTGAGAGGTGAGGGCAGCCTCGCGCAGCTCCGCCGCCTCGCGCAGCTTGTCGGCCGCGGCCGCCGCGGCCCGCAGCTGCGACTCCTGCTCCGACTGCAGCGCCTCCAGGCTCGCCTCTAGAGCAAGCTCCCGCTTGGCGGCCAGCTCGCGGAGCGTCTCCAGCTCCTGCGCGGCGGCGGCCTTGGCGGCGGACGCCTCCTGGAGCTTGGCGGCCGCCGTCTCGGCCAGAGACGCCTGTTCGGCGCGTGCCGCCCCAAGCTCCGCCTTCAGCTGCTGTGCCTCGGCGCCCAATGAAGAGCGCAGTGCCTCCAGCTCGGCCGTCAGCTCGCCCTCGCGCTTCGCGGCTGCCGCCTGAAGGGAAGTCGCCGAGGCTTCAGCGGCTTGGGTCTGCGCAAGCTGCTCAGCCCGCACAGCAACCAGTTGGGCCAGAAGGTCCGCCTCCCGCTTGGCGGCGGCTTCGGCCTCGGCGGAAGCCGTCTTGGACAGGGCTTCCTGGTCGGCGCGTGTGGCCTCGAGCTCGGCCGCAAGCGTCGCTTCCCGCTTGGAGGCAGCCTCCTGCTGGGCCTTGGCCGCCTGCTCGGCCGCTTGTGCCTGTGCCCGCTGCTCGGCGCGGAGAGCCTCCAGCTCTGCGGCTAGCTCGGCCTCGCGCGCAGCAGTGGCTGCCTGCTGGGCTGCCGTTGCGGCATCGGCCGCCTGCGCCTGCGCCTGCTGCTCGGCCTGAAGAGACTCGATCTGCGCCTGCAGCTCCGCCTCCCGCTTCGCTGCAGCGTCCTTGAGTGCCGCAGCCGCCGCCTCGGCAGCCTGGGCCTGGGCCTGCTGCTCCGCACGAAGGGATTCCAGCTGGGACTGCAGCTCTGCCTCCCGCTTGGCAGCGGCCTTGCGCATTGCTGACACGGCGGCGTTGCTCTCCTGCGTCTGAAGCTGCTGCTCCGCGCGCAGGGCCGCAAGCTGCGCTGCCAGGTCGTTAGTCCCGGCAGACAGCGACGCCTCCATGGCAGTGCGCTCAGAGTCGATGGACTCGATGCGTGCCAGCAGCTCCGCCTCACGCTTGGCAGCAGCGTCCCTCTGCTCTGCCGCCGCTGCGTTGGCTGCGCGCGCCTGCACCTGCTGCTCTGCCTGCAGCGCCTCCAGCTGCGAGGTCAGCTCGGCTGCAGCCGCGGAAAGCGAAGCCTCGGTAGCAGCGCTCTCCGACCGCAGCGCCTCGAGCTCCTGCTGCAGTTCGGCCTCGCGCTTGGCAGCAGCCTCCTTCTGGGCGGCCGCCGCCGCCTCAGCCGCCCGCGCCTGTGCCTGCTGCTCCGCCCGAAGCGCCTCGAGCTGCGAGGTCAGGTCAGCTGCGGCCGCCGACAGGGTCGCCTCCGTCTTTGCACGCTCTTCGCGGAGGGCCTCGAGCTCCTTCTGCAGCTCGGTAGCCCGCCTGCTGGCGGCGTCATCGGCAGCCGCGGCGGCGACCTCCGTGGCCTTGAGCTCCTGGCGAAGCGCCTCAAGCTGAGCCGTCAGCTCCTTCTCGCGCTTCTCCGCCGCCTCGCGCAGCTTGTCGGCCGCGGCCGCCGCGGCCCGCAGCTGGGACTCCTGCTCCGACTGCAGCGCCTCCAGGCTCGCCTCCAGGGCCAGCTCCCGCTTGGCCGCCAGCTCGCGGAGCGTCTCCAGCTCCTGCGCGGCGGCGGCCTTGGCGGCGGACGCCTCCTGAAGGCCCGTGGCCGTCTGCTCAAGTCGGCCAGAAAGCTCCGACGCAGCCTTGGCCTGAGCGGCCTGCTCGGCCCGAGCTGCGTCCAGCTGGTACAGCAGCTCCGCCTCGCGCTTCGCTGCCGCCTCGCGGGCGCTGGCGGCGGCCGCAGTGGCGGCTTGGGCGTCAGCCAGCCGGTCTCCACGCAGCGCCTCCAGCTGCGCGGCCAGGTCGGCCTCGCGCCGCGACGCGGCCTCCTTGAGCTTCGCAGCCGCGGCCTCGGCGGCGTCGGCCTGGGCCTTGCGCTCCGCACGCACCGCCTCCAGCTGAGTCAGCAGCTCGGCCTCCCGCTTGGTGGCAGCCTCCTGACGGGCCGCCGCAGCGGCCGCAGCCTCCCGAGCCGCAGCCTCCTGCTCGGCCCTCACAGTGTCCAGCCGGTCGCCCAGCTCCGAGGCGCTTCGCTTCATGGCATCCAGCTCCTGGGCCGAGGCCGCCCGCAGGGCGTTGACCTGAGCCGTCAGGTCTGCCTCGCGCTTGGCAGCGGCCTCCCTGAGCGCGGCAGTAGTAGCGTCGGAAGCCTCCGAGACCGCCCGCTTCTCCGCCTGGGCAGCCTCCAGCTTGGCGGCCAGAGCGTTCATGGCCGCCTTGGTCGCGTCTGCCTCTGCCGTTGCCGAGGAGCGAAGGCTCTGGAGCTCGGAGGACAGCTCCAGCTCACGTGTGGCGGCAGCCTGCTGTAGCGCGGCTGCCGCCACGCTGGCGGCCTGCGCCTGGGCCTGTTGCTCTGACCGCAGGGCCTCGAGCTTGGCCGTAAGCGCCGCCTCGCGCGCCGCCCCCACCTCCTTCAGCGCTACAGCCGCTGCCTCCGCCGCCTGCCGCTGCGCCTGCTGCTCCGCCTGTAGGCTGGCGATCTGCGCCGCCAGCTCCGCCTCCCGCTTGGCGGCCGTCTCCCGGAGCGCCGCCGCCGCCGCCTCGGCCGCCTGCGCCTGCGCGATCTGCTGCTCCTTCAGCGCTGCGACTTGAGCCTTAAGGTCCGCCGCTGCACGCGTCAGCGTCGCGGCTTCGGCGCCCATGCTGGCCTGCAGCGCCTCCATCCTGGCCGTCAGCTCCGCCTCACGCTTGGCCCCCTCCTCCTTGAGCCTGGCTGCTGCCGCGTCAGCCTCCTGGATCTGGATCCGCTGGACCGCCCGCACCGCCTCCAGCTCATCCCGAAGCCCCTGCGCCTCGGCGCTGGAGGAGGACCGCAGCGCCTCGAGCTGGGCGACCAGCTCCGCCTCGCGCTTGGCCGCGGCCGCCCGCAGCTCCTCAGCAGCGGCCGCGCCGGCCTTGGCCGCCGCCTCCTGCTCGGCCCTGACGGCCTGCAGCTCTGCGCTTAACCGTGCGGCCTCCGCAACCGCTTCGGCCTTGGCGAGGGCAGCCTCGACACGGGCGAGCTCCAGCTCCTCGTCCTTGTCAAGGGAACCGGTGAAGAGCGCCTCCAGCTGGGATTTAAGCTCCGCCTCCCGCGCCTCCGCGGCCTCGCGGGCCGCGCGCTGCTCCTCTCGCAGCGCCTCTAGGCGTGCGGTCATGGCCTGCAGCTGGTCGGCGGAGGCGGAGCGCGAGGCCTCGAGCTCGGCCAGCAGCTCCGCCTCCCGCTTGGCGGCAGCCTCCTTGAGGGCTGCGACAGACGCCTCGGCCGCCTGGGCCTGGGCCGACTGGTCGGCCCGCAGCGCCTCCAGCTGAACAGTCAGCGCCGCAGCCGAGGCCTTGAGGGCGTCAGCCTCCGCATCGGCCTCGGCGCGCAGGGCCTTGAGTTGGTCCAGCAGCTGAGCCTCGCGGGTGGCCCTGGAGGCCTCGTCAGCGCCCTGCTGCTGAAGGAGCGCCTCCAGGCGGGAGTGAAGGGCGGCCTGGGCAGCCTTGAGCGCCTCAGCCTCCTCGCCCGCCCGGGCCCGCAGCGCCTCCAGCTCAGCCTGGAGGCCGGCCTCACGCTGTGCAGCAGCAGCCTTGAGCGCTGCCTCGGCCTCCACGGCCGCCTTGGCCTGCGCCACCTGCTCGGCACGCAGCGCCTCCAGCTGGGCCGCCAGCTCAGCCTCTCGAGCCTCAGCAGCGGCCTTGACCTTGGCACTGGCTGCCTCGGCGGCGCGGACCTGGCTGGCCCGCTCCTCCCGCAGGGACTCCAGCTGGGCGCTGACTGCAGCTTCACGGGCGTTGGCAGCACTGAGGGCAGCGTCGGCTGCGGCGGCAGCCTTTCGCTGGGCGGCTTGCTCCGTCTCCAGGGCCTTCAGGCGAGCCCGCAGCTCCGCCGCCTCGGCCTTGACGGCTGCGCTCGCCGCGTTGGCCTGTGCGCGCATGGCGGACAACTCCGCGGTCAGGTCCGCCTCGCGTGACGCAGCACGCCACACTGCGGCTGCTGCCGCTTCGGCCTCCTCTGCCTGTGCCTTCTGCTCCACGCGCAGGGACTCCAGCTCTGCCCGGAGCCGGGCCTCCTCAGCCGCAGCCGCCGATCGCAGGGCAGCGGCAGCATCCTCGGCAACCTTCCGTTGGGCCTCCTGCTCCGCCCGAAGCGAGTCCAGTTGGGACTGCAAGGCTGCCTCCCGCTTGGCGGCAGCGTCCTTCAAGGCTGCAGCGGCCTCCTCGGCCGCCTTGGATCGGACGGCCTGCTCAGACCGGAGCGCCTCGAGCTGGGACGCCAGCGCGGCCTCGCGGGCGGCCGAGGCCTGCGTGGCAGCCGCGGCAGCGGCCTCCGCCTCGGCTCGGTCAGCGGCCTGTTGCGCCCGAAGCTCCTCGAGCTCCTGCAAAAGCACCGCCTCGCGAGCTGCCGACGCAGCGCCCCTGGAGCCGCCGCCGCTGACGCTGGCGGACCGTGCGGACCGGCCCTTGGAGGACGTGGCCCCACGCTGCGAGGAGCCACGCTCCGACTCGGCCTGCAGGGCCTCCAGCTCAGCCACCAGCTCAGCCTCACGCTCCGCGGCGGCATCACGCAGGGCCGCAGCCGCGGCGTCGGCTGCTGCGCGCTGTAGCAGCTGCTCGGACAGCAGGGCTGCCAGCTGGGCTGTCAGCTCGGCCTCGCGGGCGGCAGAGGCCTGCTGTGCAGCTGCGGCCTCCGCCAGTAGCGTCTGGCGCTGGGAGGCGAGCTCTGAGCGCAGCGCGTCCAGCTGAGCCGCGACCTTGGCCTCCTGCGCCACCGCCGCGGCTTTGAGCAGCGCCACCTCCGCCAGCGCCTGCTGCCGGTCGCTGCCCTTCCCCGACATGATGTCCTGCAGCTGGGCCTGCAGGGAGGCCTGCAGACGAGGGGCGGAGGGGCGCGGCGTCAACACAAAGGCGTGTCGTGTGGACGTTGGAAAAGCGTGCATTGGAGGGGCGCATCGAGCTCCTGTTCTAATCCTCAGCCTTACCCCAAAGCCCGCATTGCGGCCGTGTTGCTCCGTCAAGCGCCCAAGCCCCACGTTCCCTCACCTGCGCGCTTGCTACCTCCTCCCGGTGCCGTGCCGCCTCCGCCTGCCGCTTGGCTGCCTCGGCATCAGCCCGCGCAGAAGCATCCTTGAAGCGGGCGCGCTCCTGCAGGATCGTGTGCCCAGAAATGTTAGAACAAGGAAGCAAACTGGACCACAGCGGCTCAGCTACGTCAAGCTAAAACCCCATCCTCGTGCGCGAGACCCCCAGCAGCAGCACCCACGGACCCCGCCCTCCCGCGCATGCTTGCGCCCACCTGCTCCAGCTCCTTGATCAGCTTAGCCTCCCGCACGTAGAACTCCGCCCGCATCTGCGCTGCGCTGGCGGCCGCCGCCTTAGGGTCCTTGGCCTCGCCCTTGCCGTCGGCCCTGCTGGCCGCTCCTGCCCTGCCCGCTGCCTCCGCATTCCCCTGCAGGCTTCCCGACGCCAGGTCTGACAGCACCTCGCCCAGCCGCCGCCGCTCCTCCTCCAGCGAAGCCAGAAGCTCCGACTCGCGCGCCTGGAAGCTGTTCCGCAGCGCCTCTGCCTCCGCCGCCGTAGCAGCGGCCGCGGCCTCGGCAACAGTGGATGCTGAGCGGAGGTCCTTCAGGGCCGCTTCCGCCTGTGCGGCGGCGCGCGCGGCGGCGGCATCGGCGGCGGCGGCTGCTGCCTCGGCGCCAGCGGCCTGCTGCAGCAGGGCCGCAATCTGTGCCTCAAGCTGCTTCACGCGCGACGCTGTACGGGGGAGCGGCAAAAGAGCGAAGCAAGGGATGTAGGTTGCAAAGTCAGGGCGGTACGGAGGCAAGGGTTGCGAGCACGAGGATAAGCTCCCGACCCCCATGGCCCTGCTGCACCACCCACCTGCTCGCGCCTCCTTGTCGCGCGCCGAGCGCAGGGCCGCCTCTTGCTGCGCCGCGTGCTCCCGCTGCATGGCCATCAGCTGGGCCTTGAGCGAGTCCACCTGGGGCGCAGAGGGCAGGCAGAAACGCGGTTAGGGTTGTGCCAAAGGACAGTCTTGACAGTCGCCGGAAAGAGCCTACTGGTTCATGCGGCATCCGGGCAAAAGGAGGAGCAGACGGGCACAGACGGGAGCCCACCTGGCTCGCAGCCGCTGCAGCCTTGCGCTCAGCCTCCGCCAGCGATGTGGCCGCTGCGGCCGCGGCAGAGCCGGCCGGCACCTGCGTGGCCACGCTGCCGACCCCGGCGCCCGGCGCGGCGGCCCCCGAGCCGGGCACCGCGCGCACGGCAGCCCGCAGCGCTGCCGCTGCCGGGCCGCCCAGAGCCGCGATGGCCTCGAGCCGGGTTCGGAGGGCGTCGCGCGCTTCCACCATCACCATCTCCGAGGCGATGAGCTGTCAGTACGGCGTGGGGCAGTAAGCAATGCAAGTTGCTGTTTGGGGCGCCTTGAGGAGGAACTGACCACATGCCAACCCGCATGGCCTACGTCAGCCGATGGGACCTCCATGGTCCTCGAGCAGAGCTCCCCCTGCAACACACGGTTTGAACCCCCTTCGCACCTCCTTCTTGGCCAGGTTGGTGGGCGCGGGGCCCAGCACGCGCAGGCGGCCCTCGAACTCCACCGCGGTCGCCTCGTAGGCGTGCAGGCGGTCGCGCAGGTCCTGCAGCTCCACGGGGGAGACGCGGCCCGTGAGCGCCGCCACAGCGCTGGCCAGCGCCTGCAGGCGCAGTTGGGGAGGGCGGGTTGGAGAGGCGCAGCACAAGTGAGTTGGGTTTGACAAGGGCTTGCCGCAATGGCCCAGTTGGGGCACACAGGCATCGTTTGCAGCAGGCGCAGCACGCCGCACAACGGGACTCGAGCCTCAAGGCAAGCTCCGTAACGGCAACCCACCCGCGGACCCATTTCGGGTAGAGGCTCGGGCACAAGCTCCAGTTCCATCCCCGGTTCCCCGGCCTCCGCCGCCGCCCCTCCATCTCGGCCAGCGGGAGTGGGCGGCGCCAGGCCGTCTGCATCCGCCTCGGACTCGGGCGGGGAGCCAGAGGGGGAGCCGGAGCGCGAAATCGGCGGCGACCCAGTTGGGGACCCCGCAGGAGACCCCACTCGAGACCCCACGGCGTCAGCGGCCGCGGCCGCCGCGGCGGCCAGGGCCGTGTCAGCCGTTGTCTGTGACAGCTCGCGAAGCCTGCCGGATGGGAAGCAGTGCAATCACCGTCAAGACAGTTGCCTTGTGTTAACAAAACCCAATCGACCACGGCCCGCCCGGTCAAGGTTCTAGGATCTTCCCAACCATTCATTGCCGAGGTACGGCGCACCTGGACTCGTACTTGCGCCGCGCCTCCCCGAGCTCCCACGCCAGCTTCGTGTTCTTGAACCGCGCAGCCCGCAGCGCCTTCTGCATCTCCTCCAGCTGAGCCGAGTAGGCCGCCGCCGCGTCAGCAGCGTCCATGGCGGCAGCGGCGGCAGCTCCGCCGGCGCCGCCGGCGGCTGCAGCGGCGCGGCGGCTGGCCGCTGCCGCCGAGGCCGGTCCCAGCGGCACCTCCTCGCCGTCGGGCCCCGTGGTGGCGGTCTGCTGGATGAAGGTGCCCAGCATGAAGAGCAGGAAGCGCAGGAGCGCATCGTCCTCGGCGGTAGGCTTGCCGCCTGCGTGGAGATCACACGAGGGCGTTCGCTGACCGATCTACGGGCTCAGGGGACCGAACTGAGAACGGACGAAGACTGCAGACTGCAGTCCCCCAAGCCATCCCGTTTTGCAGCTACAGGCGTGTGGGGTGGACGCTTGTGGCATGCTGGCGATGAAAGGCATCGAAGAAGGATGCCCCGCAGAGCTGAAGCCCCCATCACAGCATTCGCGTAGGGGGGCTTACCGGCCTCCATCACGACGTCCTGCAGGGGCGGCGGCGGCTGCTGGGGCCGCGCGGCCGCCTCCAGGGGGTCCAGCACCTCGCCCTCCATCTGCTGCAGCTCCGCGGGCAGGTCCCGCGGGTGGCGCTTGGGAACCACAACCACCTGCAACCAAGGAAGGCGCGGTACGCATAAGATCCGCCTAATTCACAGTCCGGACCACATTCCAGGACTCTGGGGCCGGTCCGCAACCGAACAGGGTTGACACGGGACCCGGAACCTCTTGACCCGCAAAGCGCCGCCCGATGCCCTACCGGCGTGGTGGGAGTGTGGCCCCAGTAGCAGGTGAACATGGGCTCAGCGCCCGGGGCCGTGCCCTCCAGCACCTCGGACAGCCGGATGCTGCGGTTGGGCCCCGGCTCCCAGCTGTACCGCCCGTTGTCGTAGTACACCACCTGTACGGAGTGACCAGGAGCAGTTAGGCGCCGGTACCGGCAGTTTCGCCGCTGCTACAGACCCGATGGCCCGTTACCCCCTCCCAGCATGCCCATCCGGCGCATTGTCCAGCACAGCACTCGCCCTACGCCTGTGGGGCGGCCAATGCCGAAGTTCCACTGGCTCTGTCGTTGCCCCTTGCCCTTGCCCCCTAGTCCCCGCCCAGACCTTGGCCTCGATGTCGCTCTGAGGCGTGAGCAGCATCTCCGCGCTCCATGTGTGCCCGGGGCCCCATCGCAGCTGCACGCCGCTGGTGGGGTTCCACGCTCCCAGCGCCGGGACGCTTCCCACCAGCACCAGGTGCTGACCCGGCGTTGTGACATACTGAGGCACGGTGAAGTGCACCAGAGACATGACCTGGCTGTCGCTAATGCGGGGAGTGGACGGCGCCGCGTCGGGGTCCGGGTTGGGCCGGTAGAGGGACTGCACAGGCACGGGGAGAGCCGACATGGGAAATAACTGAGCCGAGAGGGCGGCCCAGCAGGGTGGTGGGAGGGACAAGAAGGGCGAGAGCTGAGGGAGGACAACGGGTGCGTTGAGGCAGGTCCGTCTGGAGACCACAAGGCAGCATAAGGCGATCTGGGTCGGCCGCTCTCGTGTACCCCAGCCACATGGTTGCCACGGCAGGAAGGAAGGAGGGGGCAGAGAGACGATGCCGACTTACCGTGACCCTGTACGTGACACAAACCCGGCCCCGGCCCTACCTGCGAGCAGCCCGTGATACCCCAGTGGCACAGGAGCACGTAGTGGCCCGCCACCCCCGATGGCGGAGCGCCCGCGGGCGCGCCGGGCGGAGGTGGCAGGATGTCCTCCGCGGGCGGCGGCTGCAGGGTCAGCGCACGGTTGGTGCCCGCCTCCCAGCGCTGCTCTCCGCTTGGGCCCATCACCACGAGCTGCGGGGCGAAGCGGACGGGAGCACGTGAGCACAGACCTCCCCAGTTGGCTCTGTCTGCTCTTGGCTTCAGCCGCCACGAGATGCACTCACGTCAAACACGTCTTTCGAATGCCCTCCTAGCCAAGACTTGTCACTGTCCCCGCCTCCCAGGTCGCCAGCCGCGCCACCAGTTTGACTGTGCGCTCTTAGCCCGCAGCGCTGACTCTTGTGGGTACCCGAGACACACCTCACGTCCTTTGACCAATACCGCACGTCCTTCCTCAGCCCCGCCGGCCTTACCTTTGCCTCCAGCATCGCCCCCAGCGGCAGCTCCACCTCCCCTCGCCAGATGTGCCCCGGCGAGCTGCTCAGCTCCACCGCGCTGCCCACGTCCCAGGCGCCCAGCTCCGGCACGTTTCCGACCACGACCAGCCGCTGCCCCGGCCCTCCCACGAAGAGGGGCACCACCAGCTGCACGCGAGCCCGCAGCCCCGGCTTGGGGCCAGCCGGAGCGGCTGTGGCCTTGACTGCCTGAGAGGAAAGCGCAACGAGTAGGTGGTAAACGGGCTGGCATTGGTGTGTGTGGTTACCAGAGGCAACCAGGGTAGGCGGTAAGGGTTCAAGCTGCCGGGCTGCAGCCACAGGAGCAGTAAGCACCTCACCTTGGTGTGGCTGTGCTCGTCGCCCCACGCGCACAGCAACGTCTGCGGTGAGCTGTCCCCGCTTGTCGCGATCTGTTTCAGCAAACGCAGCCGGGGTAAGATGACAAAGGATTCAGCCGGATCACAAGTGCAGCCCCGACCCAGATGAAATCCGCTCAGCCGGCAACCGCTGGAGCAATCCCCGGCCAACACACGGTACCTGCAGCGCTCGGTTCAGGCCCTGCTCCCACATGACCCTGCCGTCCCGAGCGTCAATCATGACCACCTGCATATTGGGTAAGAGGAGTCATACTAGCCGAACCTTACGGCAAGGAGATGCAAAGCAACAACCAGCCCTTGTCCTGTGCTGGTCACGTCAGCGCAGGCCAGGCCGGCCCCACCTTAAACTCGGCACCCTGCGCCTTAGCAACGTCTAATTCCACCTCGCCAGTCCAACGGTGGCCCTCCGACCATGTTAATGTCAAGCCGTTCTCCGCCTTCCAGTCACCCAGCTTTGGATGGCCGCCCACGACTGCCAGGTGCTGACCGGGCTGCGTTGCGAAGGACGGCACCACAAACCGCAGCCGCACGGTGGCCGGTGCAGCCGGCTGCGGTGCGGTTGCGGTTGCGGAGCCATTGCTACCGGTGTGCTCCTCGCCCTTCCCTGCTTGAGCGCGGACCTGTGCGGCGGGGTGGGGAGAGAGGCGACGCACCAAGTGGGTGGGGGAAGAGGCGAAGCGGGTGTTGCGCCCTGTCGCAGGCAGGGACTCAGGGAGTTGGACACCCATAATGCACCCTCGATCGTATATGTCTAGCCCTCTCTACCTCCGCCGAGGACCGAACAACCACCGCCGGCAAGCGCGCGCGACCGACGATGCCTGGCACGGGCGCTGGGGGCAGCGGCAGGCGCAGCCAACCTGGGGTCGGCAGTAAGAGTGCCACGGGAAGGATCACGAGTGGGCGGTTGGAAGGGCGCCCTAGGCCAAAGGACTTGAACAAGTGATTGCCAACGGGTGGTGAGCACCGCTCTGTGGAAGAGGCTCCAAGCAACCCCAGTTGCTCAACACATACCTCCACGCTTGCGAGTCGGCAGGCGCGAGGGGATCAAAGGCCGCGATGGCGCGAGGATGCCCGCCCCTGCTGCTGCCGCTGCTCCGTCTGCGCGTTTCGCAGGTAGCTGCAGCATCTTGTTGCCAGCTCGTTTACGCACGCGCCGACAGGGAAAGGCAGGCCTACTGCCTACGATGACCCCTCATCGCAGGTCGCCGCGCGCTCTGAGCACGCCTGAGCGCTAGGACACCGTTATCGAGGACCGCGTAGAGCGGGTTCCACTGATCAAAAGGGGGTCTGGTGCGTCCCCAGCTGGCGAGCGTTTTGCGCTGCCCGAAACATAGAATAAGCAGCCGCTACAGGGGTCACGAGGACAAGTGTTTGATCACGTACGCAAAGCGACCTCGCCGCGGGTAGCGGAGAGTTCGACTATGTCCGCGGCCGTCCAATCGCGCAAGGCTGTCGGGGTTGACAGCGGCGAGCTCTGCCCCCGTTTAAATCCTCGCCCTGTAGATTGTCGTGGCGTCTGATAATGCTGTGTCCGCGCGTCTGGCTGCAGGGAGGTCCTCACGGACACGAACCCTTGTCCTGCGCAGGTCCGGGACGGACCCCCCCCTAGGGCCCCGAGGCGCACTCTGTGCCGGCTTTCCTCAACTCCGTTATGTCCTGCCGTCTTACTCACGTGCCTTGCCGTCAACCGAGCAAGCTTGCCGAACCTCGCACGCCCCCTCCTCCCTTGCAGACCGTGCCCAGACCGTGCCAAGTTCGCGGGCCCTGAGCGTGCGCAAGCCCTCTGGCACACCAAACCGTAAATGGTCCAACTGTTCACGCCAGCCGTGCCGTTCACTACCAATGTGCCAGACACAAGTAGAAAGGAATCCGCCTGGGTCAGCCGCGCGTGTCAACCCTTGCGCAAGAAAGGTCCGGTCCCGAGTCCAGGGCAATGCCCTCAATACGTTATGACCGGGTACCGGTATGCCCCAGCCTCAAGTCCGTCCACCGCGCGCACGTCGCCCGCCGCGTCAAGCTTGGGCCTAGGGCCAAACCGGTAAGCGTCTATGAAGTATGTACCACAGTCGTATCCGCCTTCGCTACAGCTAGGCGGCCCCTGAACCCTGCCAGCCCCACGCAGTGCTGCACGGCTTGTGCTGGACAAGCCCCTGCCATCAATGGTAGTAGTAGTTGGGTTCCATATCAATATGAAGAGAAGTCGCATTAGGAAGAGCCGAAGACGTACAAAAGTGCTGCCGCCAGCGCGCTCCAGAGCAGCAGCACGAATGAGGGCGATGCAGTGGAGGCAGCGCCAGGGTTGCTGCCGTCGGTTCCAATGGGGGCTGTAGAGATGTCACCCGGAATGAGTACCGCATCAATAAACATGACCGTGGCCCTGCAAGGACGGGAATACACGTCTCGTCAGGCCCGGCGAAGGTGAGCTCAGCACAAACAGCAGGCCACGACGGGCTAGGGCTGGGCACACCGGTACTGGCGTGCCGTAAACACACAGGCGGAGGCCCTCTGGTCACACCAGGCCGCATAGATGCACGCAGGGGCTACTGCGCAAGAAGGAAGCTCGTACTCACAGCTCCGTGTCAAGAATCATCTCCTTGTACAGCACGGTGGCATTGCCCTTGCCGCCGTTGATGGCGACAAACATGGTCACGGCATCGTTTGGCTTGAAAACGCTCAGGGTGTTGGCGCCGCTGCGCATGGGGGCAACAGGAAACTGGGTTGAGCTCTTTGCACCACTTGACCGAACAGCCCGTTGAGCTGCATCCCGACACTGTGGGGACATGTGCACCCGTAGCCCCTATAACCTCACATCCCTGCCCTGCTCCTCACATCTTGGTGGCAAGCAGGGTGTTGTTGACCAGGGTGTCCACCTCAAGGGGAATCCCAACCGACGGAATGATGTGCAGCTGGGGAGGGGCGGAGAGCCCGGACGGCGGGGGATGAGGCGATCCTTCACACGTGTGAGAGCCCGCGGCCACCGCCTGCCCCTGTTCCCTCGCCTTGCTGCGAGGCCAAGCGAGGCCAAGCGCGCTGCCCCTACCTCGAGGATCTTCTTGACACGGGTCTTGTTGGAGAGGAACACCTCCCAAGTCGTGTTCATTGAAGCGAGCAGGTTGTTCCAGGCAGCATCAGTCGGCACCAGCAGGGTCCCGGAGAAGTTGGGGTCTGTTAGGGCCGACGAGTACGTCGTCTCGTTGTTGATTGCGCCCACGATGCGCGTCACGTCATTGCGAGCGGCCAAGGCAGCGCTCAGGCTGCCAAGCGGCGGGGGGAGGAGGACGCGGTTGACCCAGTGGATGGCGCTGCGGTACGTTGCCCTGCAGGGGAGGCAATCGAGGGAAGGGGACGACGTAAGGCCAAAGGCATATCCGGCACGCAATGCAATTGGGAACGAGGGTGTACTCACGCGTTGGTGAAGCCAGCTGGTGAGTCCAGGAGGGTGATGGTTGCGTTGTTGCTCGGGCCAATGGCGTAGTATGTCGTTCCCACCTTGGTGATGGTAATGTTCTGGCCCCTGTACGAATTCAGGGGCAACCGTCAGAGGAGGCCACCGAGCGCAGTCTTGTGCTGTTGTTCGTCCTTTCGGCGCCAATACACGCCACCAAGCCACTCACGTGAGAGTGCGGAGCGACAGACCCGATCCGGGGGCCGCGGAAAAGTTTGCAGAGGTGAAGGGCCCAGTCGCCAGGCTGGGGATGATGTGGTAATTGAGGGTAGCGCGGACCTTGGCAGGGAAAGCTGCAAGCTGACTGATGTCCGTGAAGTTGAGCCCAAACGTGGACAGATAGCCGGTGAACGCACTGCAGGAGGGAAGAGGGGCTACCTTGCGTCAGGGGAGAGGCCGACCATCAAGGAGGTGCAGCCAGCGTGGCGGTCAGGGCAGTCCACCCACACGTTGATGGGCGTGAACATGGTCCAGGCCGTCAATGGGTCGGTGAGCTTGGACACGAGCCTGACGCCCGAAATTTGTGCAGCAGTTGCCAGGCGGGTGAAGAAAGACTGCCTGATGATTGACTGAGGGGCACAATGAGGAGGGAGTGGAGAGTTGAGCATGGGTTGGGTGCTAGCCATACATCATCGCCAGGGCAGAGCATGTCATGCCCGCCGGCGCAAGTCAAGGCAGCCACCGCTTGCGTCGCTGTATCCACCCTCCCACCGCGCGCTCTTCAAGGCACCGAGTAGTAGGGCTTACCGAGTAGATGGTGGGGTAGAAGGGCACCAGCACGTTGTCGATGATGTGAATGACGGAGTCGCCTGCCGCGATGTTCTGAGGAGTGTAACCAGGGGTGTGATTTAGAAGAGGGTACGGATGGAGAAAAGCGGCAGAGCCACCGGGCCGACACGGCCCTTGCCCTAGGTTTGCCCACAGCCATGCCAGGCGCCCGTTAAACTGCAGGGCACGTGCTTACCGCCGTTGTGACATTGGCGTCAGTGCCCAGAGACTCCACCCGAACAGCCGTGCCCGTCCGCTGTACGTTGACTGTAAGTGTGGTGGTGCCGCTCGTGCTAAAGAGGGCGCGCGGGAGTACAGAGAGGTTAGCGCCTTCTTATGTGCCCGGTCCAGACCGCAGACCAAAGCTGAGCTTCCCGGTACCTACAGGCGGGTCGCCCGGCTGGTGAGGTTCGTAGAGAACTCCTCCGCGTCGGTCGCTCCCACAAGGACATGGTACAGCAGGATGGGGTACATGCTACCCGCATTTTGGACCAGGTCGTTCTGTGAAAGCTTGAGTGCGGCCAGCGCCGACAGGAAGGCCTGGGGGCAGGGGAACGGGAGGAGGTTATGGGTTGTGCTGCTTTCTGCGGAAGAGGGAAAACCGGGGGGAATGCCCTGCAGTGCGGGCCCTTCCGTGACTGCCGCCGACAATGCTTCATCGGACTGGCGTCCATCAGTCGTGTCACGTGGCGCTCATGGCCGACCTCGACCCAGATCGCGCAACCCGCTGGTGCACGGACCTCCCCTCCCCTGGATTCGGGGCCGCCAGGTCACTCGTCGCCGGCGCTCCCAGGCTTCTCTTCCATACGATGATTGCATGGCCCTCCTGCCCCTTCGAAACCACTTCGCAAGGCCTTCCCCTACCCTCCAGTCACCCCTCCCCGCCCCCTCACCGCGTTCGAGGGGGCGAAGACCGTGAGGTTCTGCGTCTCAGAGACGTTAAAAAGATCGGCTGCCCCCGAGAGCTGAAGAGCGTTAGCGAACAGGACCAGATCGGGGTTGCTGCTGATGGTGGTGAGGATGGTGGCCGCACTTGGCCGGCATGCCAGGGCCAGTAGAACACCTGTACGCAGACAGGCAGGAATCAAGTGTATGCTGCTGGAGCTACATAACCTGGTGGTCAGCGAGCATACATTCGCTAGCCCGCGTCCCAGCAGCATCCCCGCGAGGCGTTGACCGAGCTTCTCCACCGAACCGCTTTTCAACCGGGAGTAGCTGCGTTGCCCTTCATCCTAGCTCACCGGCTACAAGCACGCCGCAAGAGCGAAGGACGCCTCTCCGCGCCATGTCGACGCCTCGTTCCCGAGGCTGGCCTTCGCCGCCCGTGTGCTTAGCTTCGATAGTATCAATGGAGACAGAGGTATGCTTTATAGCTAGGTGCGCCAGCTCGCCGAACAGAAGAAAGAGTGTGAGCAGGTGTATGCTCGAAGGTTGCAATAGTAGCGCCTGAGCAACGCTTAAGGGTAGAGCTGTATACTATACAGCAGTTGCTGTGAAGTAATGCGTTGCAGCAGCTCGCAGGCGGATGTTGTCGGCAGCTTCGGCCTGCATCGGGTCGTCACCGACAGCCAGGCTGGCTGGAGGCAGCCTACCAGTGCCTCGGAAAGACCACCGTTGTGATTATAACAAGGAGCATGGAAGGTGTATGACGACGAGTTATGTGGTGCAACAACGACCCGGGGGCCATGGATGGGGGGTAATGCCGAAATGCCGCACGGATCGGCGCATAGCCCTTCCATGCGAAGGAGCCGCAGCCACATGGTCCACCCTTAACAGAGAGGCAGGTGAGAAGAAGCACACAGCTGATTGGGGTGAGGGGTATGGTAAGGAGAGGGAAAGCCAGGCCTCCAGCATCGAGCGACCCCACGTACAGCACGGATCCCGATAGATAGGCTACGGGTCGAGGAGTACGGGGACGGACGACGGAGACGTGAGGTCTGCTGAGGCCGAGGACCGGAGGAGGAGGAGCACTGCCGGGTTAGGTTGTGCCAGAGTTGATCATGCAGGGCATCCCTGGGCACCCGCTCAGAACGCAGGGAACGCCTTGGGACGTTGCATGGGAGGGGGAGCCGGGTAGGGTCGGGTAGGCCAGCTGGCCACGGCTTCACCTTATCCCCATCAACCGTAGCTTCGCCCACAGACGCAATACAGACGCAATACGCAGTTCCCTAGCGATGCCACCACTCTGACACACGCTGCCTCTATCTTCTTTCGTCTCTCTGTCATTCCTCAAGGGCCGCGACGCCAGGCCAAAGTCGCGTCTATCCTTCTACGCCCACATATGTCCGGCGCGCCTGGGCCCGCCTGGGCCTCTAGTACTGCAGCGCGCCGAGTGTGGGCCCACGTGGCCCAAGCTGGCGTGGGTGGCGGACCGCCGGGTACATGCTTGCGAGGCTGGGTAGCGGTAGGGTGGGCTGCATGGAGCCATCCAGTGGGGTTTGACGAGAATAACGTGGCAAGAAGCCGCATCATATTGGTGACGCAGCCGCGCACGAGACGGGCATGTCGACACCATGAGCTGCAAAGGGGATTCTCGAGAGCGCAGCCTCCAGTGCGCTGGCGGCGGTGGGGACACACGGTGAGGACAAGCGTGGCGAGCAGGGGGCGACGAGCGGCCGTCCGGCTCAGAACGACGGCAGTGCCTGAATTGCAGCAGAACTTACCGTCACTCACCCATACTTACCACGTAGCAGTGTCGGACTGGTGCCGAGCGGGGAAGGTGGAGGGTTGCCGCCATCACCCGAGCGCGCCCGCTGCATTCGTAATCGCCCCCACGCCCCATCCACGGAGCCGAACCTGACGGAAGCGGAGACGGGGACGGAGGTTCAGGCGGAGACGACGACGGAGGAGGGCGAGGACGGAGGAGGCGGAAGCGGAGGTGGAGACGGCGATGTCGGCGGCGGAGGCGGAGGCGGAGGCGGAGGCGGCGGGGGCGAAGGAGGGGGGCAAGGGAGGAGGAGGTGGGGGAGGAGGACGGAGAGGTGGCGGCGGGGGAGGAAGCCATCCGGTGGGAAGGGGAACTGGCAGACGCGAAAAGCAGGCCAGCAAAGTGCAGACCCAGGTTCCTTTCCGAACAATCCGGTGGGGCATGGTCTTGGCGCGCTCTGTGCTTCCACACGCATGAAGAACGACAAGGGAGCTAGTCTCATGCGATGGGTCTCTGCCTCCCTTGCTGCCCTCCCTCCCTGCAGGTCAAGGACCGCTGGGTGGAGGCCGACTTTGCCGATGCCACTTTGCCTGGCCCGCTCGGTAGCACCATTACCGTCAGCGCCCTGGCAGTCTACCCGCTCAACACCGGCACGGTGGACCCTGCCTTCGCCTCCATGAGCCTCATGGTCGTGCCCAGCGGAGAGGTGAGGCCATGACAGCGCGGACGGGGCGGGGCGCTTGTGGGGTTCAGGCAAGCACGGACTTTGCAGCAGGGGAGGCGAACGCAAGCAAGGAGCGGCACGCACCCGGCTTGAAGCTGCCCCCGCGCCCGCATGCGCATACACGCTCCCCTCCCTAACATGGTCAGTGTCACTCCAGGCAAATGTGCTCCTCTCAATGATCACAAGCTGCGCGGAAGGATGGCCCGCGGAGGGGAGTACTGCAACGGCCTCCTGCCTGTGTCTCCCGGGGCTGTGCCCCTGTGCGGCAGCACGTGTGCCACTCAACTCCTGGTCAAGGGCGGCTGCCGTACTGATCTTGTGCCGAGAACATTACATCCGATACCCATGCATCGCAGGACCGGTCTCGCTCCACTGGACCCTCCCAACATTGCCATCAACCGCACGGCCACAGCCCCCCCTCGCGCTGCTCACCTACACCTCGACACGCTCCCGCGCCCACGCCAGAGCCCCGAGAACGGCTGGGGAACCGCCAACCGAGGCCCGTGCCTAATGCTATCTACCTCCAGCCCACGCACGCCGAGGTTCATGCGTAGTTTTTCCCCGAAGAGTCCGGCGCCCAAGAAGGGCCCAAGTTCCGAACTGCCTTGTGAGACCCGGGCAAGACCACACGCACAAGCCGGCTTTCAGCCGCGCCTTTGTCCCCTCGAGGCTTGCACGAACAGCCCCTCACACACAGCATAGCCGCCTGCACGAGGACTCTCAGCTACCTATCGCCCGCTACGTCGCCGGCCCTCGCCGGCGCCGTTCGACCGCGCCGCCGGCGGCGGCAGCCCGCCCGCGCCGCCGCCGCCCCGGCCGCCGCCCGCCGCGGTGGCGCTCGCCGCTGCGCCGCCGCCACCCCCGGCGGCCCGAGACGCGGGAACGGGGGGCAGCGCAAAGCCGCCGGCATCGTACTCGACCTCCCCGTCAGGGCCCCTGCGCCGGGGGAGGCGGATCGGGGTGGGAGGGCGAACGGAGACAGAAGCTGAATCTAAGGTTTTGGGCACAGTCTCCCTCGAGAGACCACGAAGGTGAGGGCTCGGGCAACGCACAAGGCGTCGGCGAAGCGGCCCGCCTCCTACAGCCGCGAGCACGCGCGCAGTCCCGCTGCCCAGGGCACCGACCCACCCCGCAAACCGTGCTCTGAAGACAACCTGCGCGCACCCGCCCTCCAACCAGCCCGAGGCCGCCACCCACCTCCGTGCGCTGCCGGCGTCCGGGCTGTCGCCGCCCGCCTTGCCGCCACTCTCCACGCGCCGCCGCTTGCCGCCCGCCTCGGCCCCGCCGTCCCGGTCGCCCCCGCGGCCGCCGTCCTCCTCCCGCCGGTCCACGCCGCGCTCCTGCGGGGGTGGGGTACAAGCAGGGGGCGGGAGTCAGAGGGGGGGCATAACTGAAGCCAAGTCAACGGATGGAGCTATGCACACCTCGGCTTCCGCTTGAGTTTGGGTCAGCACACCCCTCGAAAGCGAGGATGAGCTGCACGCAGCGCGAGTGAAGGACGGTCGGGCCACCCCTGCTCGCTCCCGGCCGCTCGTCCCCACTTCCAAGCTCGTTACCCCCCCCTCACCCGCGACGCGCGGTCCCGCCGGTCGCCTCCGTCGGCGTCCCTGCCAGCGCCGCCGCCGCCCCCTCCGCGTTGGGACCGCTCCACAGACGTGGAGCGCGGGTCGGCGCCGCGGCCGTCCCGGTCCCTCTCCTTGTCCCGATCGCCGCCCTTGTCCGCAGAGCCCTTGGGGACGGCGCCGCCGCCTCCGGCGCCCTTGTCATCGCCTGGCGTCTGCGCCTTGTCGGCGCGGGCCCGGTCCTTCTCCTCGCGCCGCCGCTCCTTGTCCTTATCGTCGCCCTTGTCCTTATCCTTGTCCTTGCGGTCCTTGTCTTTCTCCTTGTCCTTGTCTTTCCGCTCCTTATCCCTGCAATCAGGGAACGGGAAGGAGGGAAGGCAGGTGATGCGAGGGCCGAGGCCGTTGAGTCGTTGGTAGTACACCACGGCCCCTTGCCGTCCCTGCTCAATGTTCCCCTCATCCCAGGGAACCCCCAGAACCCCCCTCCCACACCACGCACTTGTCCTTCTCCTTGCTCCGCTTGTGCTCCTTGTGCTCCTTATCGCCCTTGCCGTCGCGGCCCTCGCGAGCGCGGCCGCTCGTCTCCGACGTCGCCTTGCCACCGTCGCCCTTGCCGCCGCCGCCGCCAGCGGTATCCGACCTGGCGTCGGCGCCGTTGGCGTCACCATCGTCGTCGCCGCGGTCGGCGCCCGTCGGCGCGGCGCCGCCGTCAGTTCGCTGCTTCTTGACGCCGCCGACAGACGTCGCGCCCTTGCCGTCCGCGCCGCCAGCGTCGGCCTTGCCGCCGCCGCCGTCAGCCTTGTCGCCGCCGTCGGTGCGCTGGCGTTTGCGCGCCGTTCCGGGCGCGGCGGCGCCGGCAGCTCCCTCCTTGTCCCCACCTTTCTCTTTGTCCTTGCCGCTGCCGCCGTCCGGCTCAGCCTTGGGGACGAAGGGCTTGGCAGCGACGTTGAGCGGCTTGGCCACCGCCGCCAGCGCCGCCGCCGCCACGCCGCCGGCAGCTCCCGTGCGGCCGCCGCCGCGGCCCGGCGACGCGCCCGCGGGGCCCGCGCCTGCAGTGAGGAGAGGGGTCGACATAACGGATTGGAGGTGGCGCTCGCACGCGATTAGCTGGGGGCGAGAACGTGTCAACCATCACTCCAGAATGCCACGTTAACGGGGTTGGAGACCGAGCTCGCAAGCGACGAGCTCGGGATGGGACGTGGCTCAGAAGCAGCCCCAGACTGCCACGCCACCCAACGCCCACAACCGGGCCTCACCTCGGCCGCCCGCCACCAGCCGTGTACGGTGGTCCTGGCAGTTTGGTCCGCCGTACTCGAGCGCCGACAGCATGCGCCCCGGCTTCTCAGCCTCCCTGCAGGGGGGGATGAGAGTAGGGGACGGAGGGTGGGCGGCAGGGGACCCAGAAGAACAACACGGCAGCACGGCTAACAGTGCCTCTCCTCATGACGCGGGCTTACCCAACCCGCTAGATCGGCCCCCTAAATGCGGCCTTCTGAATCCCCGCCCCGCCGCCAACCCTGAACTCCTGTCCCCACCTGTCTATAGCCAAAGGGGCCAGAAGGGCCCTCGAACCTCCCTTCTACCCGACTCCCGGCCCCTGCCCCCCACCTGTTGAGCGCGATGAGGTAGCTCCGTGCCATGGTCTTGATGTCCTCGCGGGGGTCGCTCTTGGCCAGCTTCTCGACCAGCTGTCGGAACGTGATCAGCGCGGTCTGGGTGCCGGGCCACACCTTTGGGGGTGGGGGTGGGGTGGGGTGGGGTGGGGTGTGGGGTGGAGGGCGGAGGGCCCCGTGGGAGGGGGATTGGAGTCGGGTGCGGTTGCGACCTAGGCAAGGGGAAAAGCGCGCTAGAAGCTCGGAGGAAGTGTCGTACGAGGACTGCCCTTGCCGGGGGTGCAAGGGCGAGGCCATCGAGATGGGATGCTGGGGGGTGAGCGGGAGCAAGTCGCCTCGGCTGGATAGGGGAGCCAGCCTGACCATCCTATCGCGATGCCGGTAGTTAGGGAGGGGTTTGGCGGCTGCTCACCGTCACGATGCGCCCCATGACTGACAGGGCGTTGGCAATCTGCGTGTAGTCGCCCGACTCCAGGGAGGCGCGGAAGGTGGAGGAAGTCACGCCGTGCCACACCATCATCTTCTGCTTGAACAGCTGCAAGAGACGAGACGGGGTGGGGGGGAGGGTAAGTGAAGGGGACATCGATTACACATGGACCCGGCCCCGGCCCCCCCGCCCAAGCCCCTGGTCCCCACGTCCCGAGCGCCCCTTCCCCCAACCCAGCACCCCCACGTTGTGCGGCTGCTTAGCGACGGAGAGGGGCGGCGGGGACTTGCGCACACACTCCTCGATGAAGAGCTGTTGGGGGGAGGAGGGAGGGGCGGCACGGGTAGGCCGTTGGGCACACGGGCGAAACAGGCAGGCGAGAGCCCCACCCCCGGGAACGGATGCCTTCCCCCCTGCTGACAAACGGCCGTACGGGCAGGTACGGACCGGAACGGAGGTCCCTGATGTGTGGAACCCTCACTGCACCCACTCAGCCCTGTCCTCTGCCCCTCCCTCCCTCCCACTACCCCTCTCCCTGTCCTCCCCCCATTCCCCCCAGCTTCCCGCACCTTCTCATCCCGGTGCCACGCCATCATGCCCCGCTGCACCTCCAGCAGGAAGGACCCCAGGTTGTGCGCCTCCACCTCGGTGCACGTGCGCAGCACGGGGACCACGCCGCGGAACACCTGGCGGTTGGGGGTTGGGTGGTTAGGGGGTTGACGGTTGGGGGTTGGCGGTTGGCGGGTTCGTTGAGGCGGGGGCAAGACGTCGGGGTGGAGGGGCGGGACATCGGGGTGGTCTTCCCTCGCTCTCCAATGCTCCGGCAACCCCCTCCCCTCCCCCCACCTGGTCCATGAAGAGCAGCAGGTTGAAGTGCTTGGCCTCGAGCTGGTGCAGCAGCATGGTCAGGCGGGCGCAGTAGAGCGCGTCGGAGGCGGAGAACAGGATGCGGGGGAGCAGCATCTCCTGGAGGGGTGTGTGGGGAGGAGGGTGAGGGTGAGGAGGGTGAGGAGGAAGGAGAGGAGGTGGGTGGGTGGGGATCGCACCACCCCTACCAGGGAGAAGAGGCACGCGCGTTGAGGACTGTGGAAGACCCTCCGCGCGAAGCCAGCGCCAGACCTCACCCGGCACACCCCAAGCCTTGGCCGCTCCTGCCCCTGTTCCTGCCCCTGTTCCTGGCCCCTGCCCCTGGCCCCTGCCCATGCAAGCCGGCGCACGGACCTGCACGACGGGGAACAACTGCGTAGTGCCCACACGCGGCTTGGCGCCAGCCGCCGCCGCCGCCGCCGCCGCGCCGCCGGGCGCGCCCGCCTTCGCCGTCGCGGCGCCGCCGGCCTCGCCGTCCGCCTGGCCGCCGTCGTCGTCCGCCGCCGCCCCGCCGCCGCTGACCGCTGCTGCTGCCGCGCCGCCGCCGGCCGCCCCCGCGGGCGCCGCGGGTGTGGGCGCCGGGCGGGGCAGGAAGAAGGCCATGCGCTGGAGGGACAGCCGCTGCCGCACCTGCAGGGGGCGAAGGAGGAGACGCGGGGACAAGGAGGGACTCAAGGCACGGCTGCGTGAGCGCCCGAAGCCTGAACACCCATGGGTTTAAGAGCGCAGGTTCCCGCCGTTCCTGCTCCCCCACCCACCCACCTCGTCCACGTGCTTCCTCCGCGCATCCAGCTCGGCGTTCAGACGAGCCAGCTTGTCCTGCGGGAACAAAGGGTGCAAGAGCGGTGCAAAGGGGTTTCGGCATGAGCCCCTTTAGAGAGTGTGCGTTCGCCAAGCGGCAGTGTGGCAGGGCCGTATGGCGTGATGAAGACACGTAGCGGCACCACGTGTTTGCAAAGGCGGAGAAAGAGATAGCACGCACCTGCAGCGACGCCTTCTCGGACTTGTACTGCTCGTACTGCAGCTGTATGTTGGACGAGACGTAGCCGGAGGAGCTGTTGAGGCTGGGGCGGATGTGGTTGTTGTAGTTGTTCTCAAGGACCTGCGTGGGTGGAGGCGGTCGGGGAATTCGTGGGATGCTGTGGATGTGGGAGATGGGTGCGCGATGCGGCTAGGTGGTGCCCCTGTAAAATCCGCTAAAACCCCATCTGCATATGGTGGTTAGTGTACATCCCCCTCCTGTCCCCCCTCCTGCCCCCACCTGCAGCAACTCCTTGACGACCGACAGCTCCTTCTCATATCTTTGGGGGAAGGGGGGTGGGGCAGGGATAAGGGGGGGTTAGGCGTCGACAGGTCCCCGATCGGGCAGCTCGGCCAGCTGCAGCCCCAAACCATACACATCCTGGTCCATCTAAACCAGCACACCCCACCGTCCCAAGCAGCCTTAGCACATTCTTGTATCGCCCGCCCCCGCCCCCCCTCACCGGCGCGTGGGCACGTATATGTCTGTCAGCTGCAGCCCCCAGAAGGTGGCGTAGAGCTCGGGGGTGACCAGCGCCCACAGCCCGGGCGAGGCCACGCAGTCCCGCAGGCAGCCCACCACCCCCGGCCAGGTCTTGCCGCCCAGGCGCAGCTCCTCGCGGGGCGCGGAGGCGGCCTCGGCACCCGCGCCTTGGGTGGGAGGGAGGGTGATGGGCAAGAGGGTGTGGGCAAGAGCAGTGTCTGCAGCTGAGCAGGATCACAGGGAGAGGGAAATGTAGAAGACGGGGAGAGAGGGGTATGTGAAGCTGAGGGGGATCAGTTTGATGAGGCCAGAGAAAAGTCCAATTGGAAGGTATGGGGTCGTCAAAGATTAACCGTGGTTGAGGCGCTGCTGTTTCGAGCATTGGGCTGATGCACCCCTCCCAGGGCAACACGACCCCGCGCACCCGCCCCTCCCCTCCTCGAGAGCCCACCTGCCGGCGCGGTGGCCTCCTCCCCCTCCTCCAGCTCCCCCTCCTCCGCCGGCTGCGGCGCCGCCGCCTCCATCAGCCGTGACAGCACCGGCCGGAAGATGTGCCACACCACCTCCACGTCGATGCCGAAGTCGCGCCTGGCGGTTGGGCGGTTTAATAGTTGTGTGGTTGAGCGGTTGACGGTTGGTAAGCGGCCCGTGTGACCCCGCTCCCGGCGTAACCAGCCTCGTCCCGCGGGCCTTCTTCACATCAACCCTCGAACAGCGCTACCCCCGCCCCCGTTCCCCCCCTCCAGCGCCCCCACCTGAGCACGTCCGGCATGGGCACGGTCTCCGCGTAGGCCTCCCCCGGCAGCGCCAGGCGCAGGAACTCAGACAGGTGCAGCAGCGTGTCCTGTCCGGGGGGGGAGGGGGGGGGGAGGGGGAAGGTTGTTTGGTGCTCAACAGGATCGCGGCGGCGGACCGACCGGCCACCCCTGCTGTACGTGTACGGCCTCACCTGGCACCTGTCGTACATGGTGGCGATGAACTTGATGAGCTTGGAGTCTGGAGGGGCAGGGGGCAGGGGAAGGGTGGGGGGATTAGGTAAGGTCATTGCCCGAGGATGACGCGCACAACGGGCAGGGGCCCGGGGCACATAGATGTGTGCCCATGCCCATAACCCGTGCCGTACCCGCGTGACCCGTGCTGTAACCGTAACCCGTGCCGTACCCGTGTGGTTGATGATGACGGAGCGCTGCTGCGCCACCAGGATGAGCAGGGGCAGCGCCAGGGAGCCGCCGCCGCCCGAGGGGCGCTGCGGGGGGAACGAGCAGGGAGTCGATAAGAGGAGGGGAAGCGAGTTGGCAGCCACAACACCAGACCAGAGCTGCAGCCTGCTCGCACAAGCCCCTCCCCCTCCCTTCCCCCTCACCCGTTAACCCCCCTTCCCCACCCCCGCCCCTCCCCCCCAACTCACGTCCTCCAGCGCCCTCAGCAGCCGCTGCCGCCCCTTGGCCAGGTCCTTGGCGGAGGCCACCCGCCCCGGCCCCAGCGCCGCGTCCGCCTCCCCCGCGTCCAGCACCACCGCCTCAGCCACCAGCTCGGGACCCCCGGACAGGGCGTCCAGCTGCTCCTCGGACAGCACGGCCTCCAGGCGCACGCCCTGCGGTTCATAAGAGGAAGGGCAGGGAGGTTCTGGACGAAGTGGACACCGAGGGTAAAAGGTGATGTTGTATGGGAGGTTGATGTAGTGCAGCATAGGAAAGAGGGCTGGGGCGTCAAGCTGCTCCTGCTAGGAGCCCGAGCCAGTATGGGGGAATGAACATAGCTGCTCCTTGGATGGGACCGCCTCCGGGAAGGGGGGCATGGAAGGAGGAGGAGGGGGGGCTCGTCGAAGATAACAGTACGCCTCGTGGAAATACCGCCTCCCAAAACACCACCGCCCCTGGCCGTCATTGCCACGAACCCACGATGATCTGCTGCAGCACCAGCCCCTAACCCCCTCTTGCCTTCCCCCTACCCCCCCCTTACCGTCATTGCCACGATGATCTGCTGCAGCACCAGCAGGTCGAACGCGTCCCCCTGCCGCAGCGTGTTGAGCAGGAACTGCAGGATGGCGCCCACGTCCAGGTCGGAGAAGCGCCTGGGGGGGAGGGGGGGTGCAGTGGGGGCGGGGTTGAAAGCGAGGTGAGCACGATCGCGTCGCGGACGCCGCCCTTTACCAGTAGGTAAGGTCCTACCCCCATTCCACACCTTGCCCCACCCCCAGCCCCCATCTGCCTCGGACGTCCCCGCCCCTGTCCTCCAGCCCCCCCACCCCCCCACGTGCCCGCACCTGCACGCCGCCCCCGTGAACCGCGCCAGCCCCTGCAGCCAGTTGGAGATGTTGACTCCGTCCTCCTTGACCTTGTCCCGCTCCATGGCCAGGCTGGGGGGGAAGGGAGGTGAGAAGGATTACGGTGTATTTGAGAAGGGAGAAGGGTGGGCAGGCGGCGTCCGCAGCGGTGTAGCGAGCTGGGAGGCACGCAGGAGCCCGTACCCATGGCCGCCCTCCTCCCGCTCCCCTTCCCCGGGCCCGGCCCTCACCGCGAGAGGATGACGAACGTGAGCACGTCGTACGACAGCGGCGACAGATACTTGAGCGCCTCCAGGGAGACCTCGATCTGGTTGTCGTACACCTCGATCTTCAAGGGGTAGGGGCGGCATGAGGGCGGGAAGGTTGGAGGATGAAGCAGTGAATCAGTACAGCCATACCGGACCTCTGCCAAGATACCCTTCCCCAAAAATTCATCCACACGCAGACGCACCCACCGAAACCCTCAGGAAACCCTTCTGACACAGCTCCTCTCCCCCCCCCCACCTGCGTCACGATTGCCTCCATGACGGGGAAGGGGTTGGCGTGTGCCACCTTGGCCACCATGCGGGCGTGGGGCCTGGGGGGGGAAGGGGGGAGGAGGGGATGTTTGTTGCTGAGCGGGATCGTGCCGACGCCAGGGAGGAGGGGAGGGCTTCGTGAGGAGGGGCGGGCGAGCGTGGTTACGCTGCTGTGCAAGCAGGCGACCCATCCCCAGACCTCCACCAACCACAACCCGCACCGCACCTGCACGCCTCCTTCTTTTTCTGCGGGATGGAAGGGGCGATGGCAAAAGCGGTCGGGCGGGATCAGGGCCAGGGCCAGGCGTCCGCTTGGTGCCCCTTCATTTCAACTTCCAATTGCCCTCCCAAATTATCTTTCCCCCACCCACCCCCACCTGCGGGTCCGTGGGCAGCACCAGGCGCTTGAGCACCTTCTTGGTCTCCACCGTGGACAGCCGCCACGCGGCCTGGAGCAGCGGGTGGGACTGGGACAGGTCCTGGGGGGAGAGGGGGAGAGGGAAGGGGGAGGGGAAGGGGGCGTTTCAGATTGGGGGGTGAGGGGTTGCCCTCACGTCCCCTCAGCCCCTGCGCCCAACCAGCCCCGACCCCAAGCCCCGACCCCCTTAATACCTCTCAAGCCTCAACCCGTTGTTGGCCTCAGCCCCCCTCACCCCTTCACCCCTGCCCTCCGGCCAGCCAATACAGGCGTCCACTGAGAAAACCCCAACCGCCTTCAGCCCCAGCCCAGCCCCCCCTCACCCTGAAGTCTGCGTAGACCCGGTAGCGGGACACCACGGGCAGCAGCCGCACCAGCTCCCACACGTCGGCGGCCAGGGGCAGGTGCGTGGGGCAGCAGGCGAGGCCGGGCAGCAGCACGGAGCTGAGCAGCTCCTCGGGGGAGAGGGAGCCGGGGCCGGCCAGGCCAGCGGAGGTGGCGGCGGTGGGGCCGGACACGGGGGCGGAGGCGGGGGCGGTGGTGGCGGCGGTGAGGGCGGCGGAGGAGGCCAGCTGGTAGCGGGCCAGGCGGACCACCTGCGGGGGGGGAAGGGGTGGGGAGGGGAGGAGCGGGCAAGGGTACAGGTAGGGAGGTTGAGGGGAGGGGTGCGGAGCGGAGGCCACGCCGCGGCGCCACGCCAATTCATCCCAAACCAATCGCCGCGCCCCAGCTTGTCCCCACCCCTCCCCCCACCTTGGTGAAGAGGCGTATGTCCCTGTGCAGGTAGGGCCCCAGCATGGCCAGCAGGCGCAGGGCCAGGGGCGTGAGCTCGGGCGCGGGGCCGGAGGCCGCGGGGGGCACGTCACCGGAGAGGGCGGTGCGGGCCAGCACACCCTGGGGAGGGGGCAGGGAGGGGGACAGGGAAGGGAGGCGTTAGGAAGGCGTCAGAGCGAGGGCATGATGGGAGGTACCCTCCCGGATGCTCCTAAGCAGGCAGCTGCCGTAGCAGAACCCACCTCCCCAGCTTTCGCCCTTGCCAGCCCTGGCAATGCACTCATCGCAGCACTTGGACCCCGACCCTCGGATCACGGCACGCACTGCGCCCGCTCGGCGCGCTGTGCCCACAGGCCCCGCGAGGCCAAAACTCAGAAGCCCGGGCCCAAACCCTGGGGCCCGAAAAGGCCCGGGCCCAGCCCCAGGCCCCCTGAGGCGCAACAACCCCAGGCCCAGCCGGGCCCACCTGCGGCAGCAGCGCCTCGTACCGCGGCTTCACCTCCGCCCCCAGCCGGGCGCACAGCGCCGCGGAGATGGCGGGGTGCGCCGCGGGGCTGACCCCCTGCGCCACCAGTCGGTCATGCAGCACCGTGGCCACGTCCCAGGCGCCGACCTGGGGGGGGGGGGCGCGGAGGTGAAAGGAGTGTGAGAGGGAAGGTCGGGCGGCAGGGGTTTCGCCGGCACCCCTGCCAGCTGACACCAAAAACTACGACCTCTCCGCTGCTCCGCCGGCCCTCGTCTCTGCCCCCCTCCTCCAGCCTCTCCCCCCCTCCCCCTTCCCTCCCCCCGTTTCCCGGCCGCCCCGCACCTCCAGCAGGGCGTCCAGCAGGGCCAGCGGCTGGTTGTGCCCCGGGTCCGGCCCCAGCGCCAGCGGCCCCAGCAGCGCGGGGGCGTCCAGGTCGAAGAAGGCGGCGGACAGGCCCGAGGCGCGGCCGGCAATGGGCTGGGGGGGGGGGGATGGGATGAGATGGGATGGCATGGGATGGGGGGCAGAGGGGGTGTTTGACACTCAGGGGGGGAGGAAGGGCCTCAAGGGATGGATGGCAGGCCGGCTTACCACCCCACGTTTTCCCAGTAGCCGCAACGGCAGCGTGCGGTAAACGGCACCCCCGCCGCGCTCCTGGCCCCGGCACCAGGCTTCACCACCCCCCTCGTCCCCAAGCCCGCGCCCGCGCCCCCACCTGCGCCAGTCCGCCCTTGGTGCCCCGCTCCCGCTCCCGCTCCCCAGCGCCGCCCTTGCCGCCGCCGTCCTTGCCGGCCTCCTCGCCGGCCGCGGGTCCGCCCAGAATAATGGTCCCAATGTCCGAGACCTTCAGGAGGGCAGTGATGGCGGGGGGGGGGCCGCAATGGAGTAGGTCGGGCACGAGCTTCGAGCCAGTCAGAGCAGCCCACAGGCAGCCCCTTGCATGCTGCTTGACGCACGCCCCCCACCCCTCAGCTTAATCCCCTCCCTCCCTCTCGCCCAAGCCCGCCCCCCCCCCAAAAGCCGCCCATCTAGTTTCTACTTTCGACGCGCAGGGCTAAGGGCAGATATCAAGGGCTGGAGAAGGGGGGTCTCCACCTCAGCCGTGTCCCCCGTAGGCGCTCTCCGCTCCCCCTCCCTGCCCCACCTTCTTGAAGGACTTCATGAGCGCCTCCCTCGCCTCCTCTCCTCCCCTCCCTGCCTTCCCCCCTCTCCCCTCCCCTACCCCCATCCCCTTCCCCACTCCCTCGCCCTCACCCCACTTTTTCACCTTCGTCAAGAGCGCCGCCTGGCCTCCTCCCCTCCCCTCCCTGCCTGCCGTTCCCCTCCCAGACCGCTCCCCGTCTTCCCTCCCCCTCGCCTTCCCTCCCCCTCCCTCCCTCTCCCTCCCTCTCCCTCCCTCCCCCATCCCTCCCCCACCCCACCTTCTTCATGAGCGCCTCCCGCGCCTGCCGCTGCCCCGCCGCCTGCGCCTCGTCCCCCGGCGCCAGGTGCCCCAGCAGCTCGGGCAGGGAGGTGCGCCCCGAGGCCACCAGGCGGGCAGCCACCAGGAAGAGGGAGCGGGGGGCGGGGGGGCGGGAGGGGTCCTGGGGGGTGGGGCGGTGGGAGGGAGGGGAGGGAGGAGTGAGGGGGAGATGGAGGGAGGCGCGGGGCGAGGTGGGGAGGGGATGGCTGCCGGCGGTACGCCAGCCTCCAGGCCCGTCAGCCCGCGCGCCACGCCCTCTCCCGGGCCGGGTGCATTCGTCCTGCCATGCCCCTGCACCCCTCCGAGCGCCCGAGCATCCCTCGGCTCACCGGGCACCACTCACCCCGAGCCCTTACCCCCACCCCGCACTCACGCAGTCACCCTGAAACCCACCCCACCCCACCCCGCCCTGCCCCACCCCGCACGCCCCGCCCCCCAAGTGCCGTACCACACCGCACTGCCGTACCCCACACACCGCACCCTCTACGCACCCACCTGGTACTGCTGCAGCTTGAAGCCCAGCAGCTGCCCCACGGCCTCCGCCTTGAGCAGCTCCACCGCCCACAGCAGCGCCTCGTTCCCCGGCTGCGCCGCCGCCGCGTCCAGCAGCAGGTCCAGGCAGCGGTTGGGGTCCAGGTCGAAGCAGCCGATCAGGGACTGCAGCTCGCGGGCCAGGGAGGGCAGGTCCTGGGGGGAAGGCAGGAGGGAGGAGGAGAGAGGTGGCGGGGTGAGGGGGAGCGGGGAGGCGGTGGGGGAGGAGGCGGTGGGGGAGGAGAGGGAGAAGGCCAGAGTGCAATGTAGGGGCATACGCAAGCGGCCCGTGAGCCGACAGCGAGGCGGCAGCCGGCCACCCGGCCCGGCCTCACACCGCCCGGGTCCCGCCCATGCCCTCAAGGGCCCCGCTCACCGCCTCGCCCACCGCCCCGCTGCCGAAGTGGTTGTACAGCGTCACCAGCTTGGCATAGCCCTCCGAGTCCTCGCGGAGTAGGTTGTACCTAAGGGGGAGGGGAGGTGGCAGAAGAGGCGGGGGTGGGGGAGGGTTGGTTGAGGGAGGGGGATGGCTGGTCGAGGGGAGAGGGGGAACCCCGGGGCACCCCCGTGGCGGTTTCCCCCAGGTCGGGCATGCAGCCAGGCCGGGGGGCTGCAGGTGCTGCGGAGGCGAGCCTGGCGCTTCAGCCCAGCGCGGGGGGCATCCCTCCACCGCAGTCCACTCGATCCAATCGAGCGCTGCCATGACTCCCCCATGCGACCACGTGCGTGGCCTGACCCTGGCCCTCACGTCCCCCCCTTGCCCTTGCGTCCCTCCCTGGCCCTCACAATCCTCCAGAGCTTTTGATCCCTTCAGTCGCCATCCCTCCCCCCGTTTTCCTCCCTCCCTTCGGTCCGGTAGCTTCTCTGCAGGGCTCCTTGTCCCCTCGGTCCACCGCCTCTCCCTTGCCCAGCCCCGCATCCAGTCGCTGATACTAGCCAAACCTGAAGTGCCTAGCTACCTCTAAAGTGATCACACATGCTCTAGCCCTGCAGCCTCACTTGAGGATGGTGTAGTTGAGGCGCGTGTTGTAGCGCACCGCCTTCTTATCCCACAGCCCCTTGTCCCGCAGCAGTCCCACGGTGGCCAGCACCTCGGGCTCTAGCACCTGGAGGAGCAGCTTATCGGGCACCTACATGCGCGAAACGGCAAGGGGCAAGGCGGGTGCAGCGAGGGTCGGAACACGGGGTGAGGGGCGAGGCGCTAGGACCCCCCAGGGTCCCCCGAGTGCCCGCTGTCGTGCCGACCCCGCTTGACCACCCAAGCGACGCTGCTCCTTCTAAACCCCTCAGTACGCGCCTTCTTGTCCTGCCAGCACGCCTTGATCGCCGCCACCAGGTTCATGCTCTCGGGCCCGCGAGTGCCCTCGAACCGGACGCAGAGCATCCTGCGTGGGCAACCTTAGGTTACGATCGACAGCATGGCATACGCGAGCCAGCCAGCAGGCAACAACGCGTACCAAAACACGTCCACCAGAGCCTCTGCATAGGTGGCCGGAGCTCCATGCTCCTCCAGATCCTTGTAGAACTTGTCGGCATCGAACGTCGCGCCCTGCACGAGCGCCAAGCTAAAGGTTCAATCTCGGTCCAAATGGAGCACTCTTCGTGAGCCTCGCCTAACCTGGATATGCTTTGTCACGACGCTAACAAGTGCCTGGTTGATATTCGGTGCCATGGCTGCCGGCTGGCGCCAAGCCAGAATGTCGCAGTGCGCCTAGGTGTCGGGACACATTACGCGCGTCGTGAGGCTAAGCAGAGTCGAAAGGGCCGGTGGTCACTAGTATAAGCCGAGAAGGGAGCGTGGGGGTCATGTGCATCGGCCACGCACATCTGCCGTATCTAGCCATCCCGAGACCCCCCGCGTCCCCCGGCCCGCACCAGCCCGCACTCGTGCCCCTCCACGCCCCTCCTGGGTGTCTCCGGCCCTTCTTGCCCCCGCTGGATGGCACTGGTACCAGCACTGACGGAGTAGTCTCGCACGACGGTTCGTAGCGGTCCGCACTTCTACCCGTCCACGTCACCTCATCCGTGTCGGGGCTTTCTATGTAGCTGTAGAGCTAAGAGGATGGCCGCCTTCGAGGGGCTGTGCTCCAGGGGGCTAGGCGCGGCCCTACGAGCTGCCAGGCAGCAGGCGCCCACGCCCGAGTGTGACGGACCGTGGGGTGACAGCCTGACAGGCCAGACGTTGGTCCCATCGGGTGTGCCCCTGTGGAAGTCAACCCCGTACGTCGCCTTGGCCTTGCAGCACTCCCCGCAGCTTCCACCCCGAAAGGATTCCTTCCACACGGTCGCCGCTCTGAGGGATAGAGCGAAGAACCTAGGCTGGCGAGGGCTGGAGGCCCCAACCTTGCTGGCGGCCTAGCCTGCAGCACTAAGCAAGTCTCTGCATACATCAGGGCGATGGCGGGGCACAGCTTGGGGGTAACGGTGTTGTGGGGCAGGGCTGGGTCACAGGGACCGTCGCTCAAGCACGCAGGCTGTAAGGGCAGCAATGCAGGCGTCTGAGCGGCGGCGCCACGTGCACAGCTCCACACCGATAACCGGATCACAGGATGCAGTCAGGCTCACAATGTAGTTTTGTATTTCTTCACAGCAACGATCCGCGCCAGAAAGGGGCAAGCCGTGACAGGTGCGCAGCTCACGTGGCTCCATCCTTCCCCCCTCTACCCTGCACGCACTCCGGGGCAGACAGCAGCTACAATGCGTCAAGACCGCTTAGCCGCCTGACGAACAAACCAGACCTCTACCCCTACTCCGGACGTTGCTCTGGGCCGCGGCGCAGCGTGATTCTGACCAGCCCTTCCAGTCAGCTTTTGCCCAGTATGCCGGGTATGAAGGGCCAGCCCGGTTTAACCAGGGTCGCACTGATTGCTCTTTTGGGTTCGCGTTAATCGCTTCTACGATAGCGTAGGCACACCAGACCGCGGCTGCATAAAGTATGAGCCAAGGAGGGCGTGGCCGGCGGGGGCTCAGGCACTATTCTACCTCCCCGCACTCCCGGGCGTGGCACGCCGCCCAGTGCGCCTGCCGGTACCCCTCACAGCAGTACCTCGCTTCACCCCCGCAGCCCCCACCCGCAACGCAAGACCGGCAGCAACGCCTCGCTGGCCCCTGCCAGGTTGATGCAGGAGGGGTTGGAGCAGCTCGGCAGCGCCCGCCGAGCCTCGGCTAGCGACGCCAGGACCAAGACTCCCTCCGCGTAAACCTGGGCCCGGCTCGGCGGCGTGCCCAGGCCCCAACTCAGGCCAGACGCCTCAGTCGGATTGGAGCAGGCATACAGTGCCTCGAGCAGGGTGAGGAGCTGTGGGTCCTCGCACGCACCGCCCGGGCCGAGCACCTCTCGGAGCAGGTGGATGCCGGGGCCCCGAAGCATGCGTGCGCCTTCCCCGGTGCCCTCCTCGTCTCTCTCCGAGCCCATGATCGCAACGTACAGCAGCTCGGGATGCCGTACGGCCAGCGCCCAGAGGGCGTGCTCCAGGGGGCCGCGGAGTGCCGTACAGGTGGGGGCCAGCCGCACAGCCGCAGCCAGGGCCCACGCCGGCTCCAGCTCGCCCCAGAGGAGCTCCTCCCACGCGCCAGCAGCGGACAGCGTGTGCGCCAGGGGCGTCTGTACCCCTACGTCTGCGGCTGCTTCGGCTCCTCTTCCTGACCCTGTGCCCGCTAACCCCAAGGGCCTGGCTGCAAGCACGAGCGGCGGCAGCCACTCCAGCAGCAGGACCAGCAGGTCTTCTAGGGGCCGGACTCCCCGGAGCTGGGACGGCGGGATGGGGTCGGCGAGGCTCGGTAGCATGTCCTCCGCCAGGGCCTTGCCCAGGCGGGCGGCCTCGAGCAGCACCTGCAGGGCGATGCAGGCCGCGGCGAGGGGCAGGTCCGGGCCCGCGCCGCTCCCCGTGCCACCGGCAGCCCAGGGCTCAGGAAGCGCACCCAAAGCTGCACCGGCGCTGGCGCTGGCGACCGCTGACCCCATGGCCAGGACCGCTCCTGACGCGCCGGCGGCGGCATTCACTGCCGCGTGCCGGCGCTGCAAACCTTCTTCGGGCGCGTCGCCTCCCCGCGTCAGCCCGAAGCGGCGAGCGAGCTTAGTTGCACCGCCCGGGTCTGTCCGCCAGGCGCGAAGGAGCTTGGCAGTTGTGCCAGCCAGGGACGCGACGTCGCCGGCGCGCGTGTGGGTCAGCACGTCGGTCCAGGTGGCTTCTGGCACCACATCGTGTATCGGGGGGTGTCGCCTGTGGTCGGGAACAAGGCACCAATACGCAAACATGACGCGTGATGCAATTGTGGTTACCGAAGCCCAGCCTGCTGGCAACTGGGAGTGCAAGACGTAGGAACCGAAATGCAAAGCGTGACTAGCCGGGGCGGATACGGTGCAGCAGCTGGGATTTTGGGTGAGCAGGCGCAGGGCCCACCTGAACGTATCCAGATGACGGATTAGGCCCTCGTAGGCCCGCAGCTGTCCCGCTGACGCCGCCGCAACCGCATCTGTGGAAGGACCGCCTGCGAGCACAAAGGCAGATAGACTCATCTTGTCCAGTCTCACACAGTAGCCACACTGCAGTGCTCCGCTACAGACAGTCGACTCACCGGACCGGGTGGAGTCGCAGGTCAGGGGACGTACGCTGAAGAGGCAAAAGGCGATCGGCAAGGATCAGAAGGGCAGCAGCCGTCCCCCTTCTTGCCGTGCGTGACACCCCCGTCCACGCCACAGCCGCCCTCCACCAGCTGCTTAGCTGACGTGTGACCCATGGTAGCACGGCATGGGGGGCGTTCTCGTCTTGCGCATCTATAGCCGTTTCAAGGGCCTTGCGTGCCAGCATCAACCCGCGGATTGCAAAGAAATTCGTGTGACTTGAGGGCATTCGCCCAGCTGCCGCCGAGACGAGCGGTGGCAGGGGCGGCGACGCCGGGTCCTGCCAGCCGGAGGGATCGTGAGCTGCCAATACCGCCTCCCACGCGCCCTCGCCCGTCCCGAACCCCGACGGACGCAGCAGTGAGGGCCGGGCAGTCCTGCAACGAGAGGGCCGCCGCCCGTGCTAGGCGCATGCCCAGCTGATAGGCGGCGGCCACGTCAGCAAACGTCTCCCGCCGCCTCAGCGCTGCGAGCACCTTTGCACACGCCTGCTCCTCCATCTGAAGCCTGGGCGAGCCCGCCCCCACAGCTGGCCCGGACCCCGCTGCTACCGCCGCCTGCGCTGACTGCTGAATCTGGGTCCTCACGCCCCGCCGCGAGCGCAGGGTGCACGCGCGCCGGACGAGCGCCTGGTTTGACGGGGCCGCAGCCTCCGGCCCGCGGACTCCGGAGGAGCCCTGGCCGTGAGGGGGCACCCTCAGTCGCCTCCACCACAGTACTTGTGCAGCGCTGCCAAAGCTCTAAGGCAAGCCCCGCCAGTTGCATGTTGACGGCCTGCCCGGCCCGCAGCCGTGACCCGCCGCTGGCGTGGAGCAGCAGGATGGGCGGCCGGGCGTTGGGTGGCGGGACTGGAGCGCTGCTCGAGGGCCCGGCTCCCTCCTCCTCCGGTGCCACGGGCAGGCCGTAGGTGGGGCCTCCGTCAAGCTCCGCGGCGACGGCCACCAGGTGCGAGGAGAGCAGGTACACCAGAGATGGGCAGGTGCCGGACAGGAGCAGCTCGGACCAGGCGTCCCTGTCGACTTCTGTGCCAGCCCGTTTGTCTTCATCCGATATAATGTATTGTGAAGCTACACGCCACACGACACTCTCGCGCCGCAGTCAACGCACCTTCGATCGCAAATGCGCTGTTGTGCAGCAACGGGGGATGGAGCGCGGGGGCGGATGCGTGTGGGCGGTGGGAGGCGGGCATCTCCTCTTTCTGCCTTTCTCTGTGGTGCGCGTGTGGTGCACCCAACCCTACCGGCGAAGTCCGGCATTGCGGGGTTGCGAAGGCCCCTGACGAAGGCCTGACTCCTGAAGAAGGCTGAGGGAGGAGAGCGTAAAGCGGCGGGGGGGGGATCCCCATTCGCTCCCAAATCATCAAAAGCTGCCTCACCTCACGTGGTCTTTAGGATGCGGCAGTTGAAGCGGGCCGCCCCCTCCGTACGAGCCGCCGACAGGCAGTCGTCAATAGGGTAGCCCAGGTCTAGCCCACACGCCCGCAGGGGTCGGAAGAGCTCCTGCTTGATCAGCAAGTAGACCCAGCATGCCTGCATCCGAAGGGGCCAACGTGGTGCGTTGGTCAGGCGGTGGTGGGGAGCCCTGAGGCCCGCCGCCCTCTCGCTCCCGCTCACCGGGGCCAGGCCCAAGGCCAGGGTGCGGAAGTAGTACAGCTCCCCGTCCCACTCGAACGCCACCACCGAGTGCATGGATTTGTGCAGCAGCAAGTTCCAGTAGCCCGACTTGTCGTCCGTAGACACGAGCCAGTCCCCTTCTTGTACGAATTCCCGTACATCGTGGATGGTTCGTACTTTACGGGAGGGATGCGCATGACCAGGTTGCTGTACATCCTGCGGCAGTCGCGTGGGAGATCAGGCCCGTCTACCCGTTGGTTCCCCGGCGGTCGCCTGCCCCTTGCCGCCCCGCTTACGGGTTGATGCACAGGCGTCTCTTGCGGCCGCTCTGGCTGACCACCACGTGTAGGCCGTTGACCACCGTTGGCGCCCCCTTGTCTGGGGTCTGGCGTGGTTTGGGAACTGCACTGGGTGCGGCTGGGTGCCGGTCAAAAAGGTCTCCGGGTCACAACCCGGCACGGCCTAGGCCAGCATCTGGGTCACTATGCGCCTCTTCTGCCGCTGTTTGCTGGGGCACCCCTCGCCAGGCGGCGCCCCTACCGGTATCCAATTGAAACGGACCCCCTCGGCAATGCGGCCTGCGTCAGGGGCTGGCCCCGGTTGCCGCACTCAAACCAGGTGCGACAGCGGTTGAGGTGTTGGGTGAGGCGTCCGGGCTGGAAGCCCTCAGGGGGCGGGTAGCAGTGCTGCTTCCACTCGGCGCGCTGACAGGTCGCTGCGCGTGGGATTGACCCCCTTGCTGGTTCCGATGCGCTGGCAATCCTGCCACAGCTGCTTGATCAGGGGGCAGCGCTCGATGTTCCCAGCTAAGGGGTCTGGGCGGCTGCTGCTCGGCCCTTCCCCTGGCAGCGGGGCTAGGCTGCAGGTGGACCGGTCTCACACCAGCAAGGGGTCGGACATGGGGTCGGGCAGCGGCTCTTCCCATTCCTCGTGTTCGCCCCACGCCAACCCGTCATCCTCCGCCCAATACGGCGGAGGTGCTGGCCCAGGCTGGGGTCCCCTCGATTCCTCGTGAGGCCCCGGGGAAACTGCCTCCCAGCCCTCCGAGGATGCGGCGGCCGCTTCCCAGGCCTCATCCTCACAGCCCCAATCGTCGCTGGTCCCGTCGCTGGCCGTCTCCCAGCCCTCCTCGGACTCACTGTCTGAAGCCAACAGCGGCGGAACGTCAGGGGCCCACCGGCGGGGTGCCCGCTGCCTGTACACCTACGCCAAGCAAACCAGCCTCTCAGCACTTATCACTGCAAGGGCCCCAAAGGCCCTCTTGCGCCCAAGCAAAGTTCCCTCCAGCAATCCCCACCGCTGCGGCTCCAGCAGAGCCCGAGCCTCAGACCCGCTCTCGTAGCTCTCGAGCTCCGACGCCTGCCCCCAGACCGGGCAACGCAGCTCATTCAGTCCAGCGTGACCATGTCCGCGAGGCCAGGGCGCCGGTGCCCGTCATGCAATTGCAACCGCAACGTTCCCCAACGGCTCCTACCCTTGCGGCTCTTGCGGGGCCCCAATCGTCCGACTCGCTCGCGTAGCCCTCGGGCTCCGAGTCCTGCCCCAAGCCGCAGGGAAACGCAATGCACTCAGTCTAGCGGGGGCCGTTACATCAGGCCAAAGTGCAACCGTACTGCGCGGCTCCAGCGCTACGCCCTGCCCCCTTTCTCGCTGTTCCTGCGCAACCAACACAGCTGAGCTGCACTCAGTCCCAGCGGACCGACACCGGCAGGTCTTTCAGGCTCTGAGCTACTCGCTTTACCAGCACGTCCACAGGGGGCTCGCCCGGCTGCCCGTATGGCACGCGCTGCCAGCGGCAGGCGCCGCCCTGGCGGACCTCCCGGCAGCGCTCGCCTCCGAAGGTGCACTGGGCGCACACCGCCAGGCGTTTCAGCGTCTTGATGAACTCCAGCAGGCTGCTGGGGTTCTGGCAGGAGGTGCTGTCGGCCAGGGTCGCCCTGACCTCCTTGGTCAGCGTGTCCATGAACGTGGTGAAGGCGGGAGAGCTGTGCAGCTCCTGGCTGGGCCTCGTGGGGCGGGGCTCCGACTGGGACCTGCGGGGCGGCTCCTCTCGCTCCCGCTGGCGGCTCCGCTCCTCTCCGTCGTGGTGTCGAAGCCGCTCCTCGCCCTCGCCGCCGCCCCGCCCCGCGCTGGCGGTGTGCTGCTGGTTGCCCTCCCCACGGCTGCCCCCGGCTACCCTGCGGCCTCGGGCCTCGCCGCCGCTACCGGCGGCGCGTTGCGGCTGGGCGAAGCAGGCGATGGCCTGCGCCTGGGCCTTGACCTTCCGGTCCTCCTCCGCCAGCTCCCGGCTGCGCGCGGTCAGCACTGCGGCCTGGCGCTGGGTCAGGAAGGTGAACGGGACGGGCGCCTCCGACAGCTCCGCTGCTGTGGGCAAGGCGCACGCCGGGCCGCGGCGCGCGCCCACCTTGAGGTCCAGCAGGTCGCGCCAGGGCGCGTCCGTCTCCTCTCGGATGGTGCGCATGATCCCCGGCTGGGCGAAGGGACCACCGTCTCGCACGGCGGTCGGCAGGGTCTCGAGCAGGCCGGGGCTGACCGCAAAGGAGGCTAGGCCGCGCAGTTTGGTCTCGGGCCGGCTCTGCTTCTCCCAGGCCGCCTTGAACTCCCTCACGAAGCACCCGTGCAGGTCTCGAGTGAGCTCGTTGAAGGCCGTCCGGCCGATGATGGAGATGAGCGGGGCGAGGGAAGCTGCCAAGGCGATCACCTCGGACTCGATGGCGGCGCCCAGGTCGCGCACCGCCGCGCGGAAGCTCTCCTCCGAATAGGAGTTGCCCATGTGGGCGCCCACGTACTCGCGGAAAGCATCGAAGTACGGCTGCTCCGCATCCTCCTGGGTGGCTCGGAAGCACCAAGCGGCCCCGCCTCCTCGCCCGCCACCCAGGTGCTCAGCCGCGCCGTGAAACGGTCTAGGTCAGCAGATGCGGCGGTCTTGCCCTTGCTGCGGCGGTAGAACCACTCCTCCGGCTCCGACTCCGGTCCCGAGTCTGTCTCGGTACCCGGCCCTGAGCTCTCCTCCTCGTCGGGTTCCGGGGAAGGGTCGTGGGGGGGAGGGGGCGGCTGCTGCTGCCACTGCGCCGTCGCCAAGGCCTGAACGATGCTTGTCATGAAGTAGGCCAGCTGCTCCGGGGAGAAGCGCGGGGCCGCCTGGGCCGCCAGGGCCGCGGCCTCGGCGGGGGCAACCTCCGGGGTTGCGGCTGGAGGGGCAGGCGGGAGTGCTGCAGCGGCCGGCGGCTGAGCGGCGGCCTGCGCGGGTTGCGGATGCGAGGCGTTGGCGCGAGGGGCCAATTGCGGGGCCGGCGGCTGCTCCGGCTGTGCGGCGGGCTGTGCGCGCCCGGGCGGAGGGGCGTCGGGTTGCGCGGGCGGAGCTGGCGGCTGGGCCACGGGCTGCGTGCGCTGGGCGGCCGTGGGCTGCGCCGGGGGCGGCGCGGCACCATCAGCGGGGTGTTGCGCCGCCGGCGGGAGGTGTAGGCCGGCCTGCACGAAGGCGGCCATCAGGCCTGCTTGCGCCGCCACCGCCGGGTCCAAGCGCTGCCGCTGTGGGTTCTGGGAGTAGAGGCCAGGCGGCGGGCTAGCGGCGTTGTAGGAGGCCCCCGCCAGCCGGCCGTCGGGGAGGCGCCTCTCCGCCCGCGAGGCCTCGCGGACCGGGGTGCTGGGCTCCGTCACCGTGCGGGCGAGGGCTGTCGGGCCTGGCGGCAAGCCGTCGAGCCGGTCTCCCCCCCGTCCTACCGGCTCGGCCCCCTGCCACTGCTGCGCCGGCAGAGAGGCGGATGGGGCTGCCGGCGGCGGCCGCAGGGCCGGCTCGGGGAAGCCTGGCCCGAGCTGGCCTCCGAACGCCCCGGGCCCCAAGCTGTAAGCTCCGGCAAGAGTCCCGCCGGGTGCAACCCGCGAGCCCCGCTTGCGGGGCAGACGGGGGCTTCAGGATGCGGGACTTGTACCTCTGCAAGGGGGGCGAAGCGGGCGTGGTCAAGCAGGCCGGCTCGTGGTGCCAGGAGAGCCGTGCGTGGCGCTTTGGCTAAGGGGGAGGCCTGCGCATAGCGCCTTGCCCAAGGGGGCCTGCGCGCAGCGCCTTGGCTAAAGAGTGCCTGCGCGTTGCGCCATTGCTGAAGGAATGCCTGCGCGTAGCGCCTTGGCTAAGGGCTGCCCTGCGCGTAGGGCCTTGGCTGAAGGATGGATGCGCGTAGCGCTTTGGCTTGAGGGCTTGCGCGTAGCGCATTTGGGTCGGGGGTGTCCGCGCGTAGCGCCTGGGCAGGAGGGGTTGCGTTTAGGGCTTCGGTGCAGGCGTTCCGCACGAGGCGCTCGGCCGAGGGAAACTCCTAGCCGAGGGAGGGTGCGAGGCTGGCCCTGGCCATTCATTAAGGCCGCGGAGCCCCCCACGGCTAACGGCCGTGAACCAGCTAACGACTGATGCAGGTAAGCCCAAGGTTCGGCTTCTCAGGTCCGAGAGCTGCCGGGGAAGTTCGGGCTCTCGAGTCCCGACAAACGCAAAGCCCGGGCTCTGCACTCACCACTCGGCCCATCATTTGTCTGGGGAACGGACGGGCAAGGGTGCGGCGTGAGGGCGGTGCTGGTGAGACCGGGTCCGTTCAAAAACGATCGAGGTCCCAGAGGTGGGGTGGGGCCCCCACTGGCCAAGCCCACCCGCCGAGTGCCCAGGTGGCGCTGCTGGTTGGGGCCTAAGGTGGGGCTTAGTTAGGCCCATGCGACTGCCAGGGGGGTGAAGCTGCGCCGGCCACAGCTCGGCCGGGTTACCGCGCAAACCGGACGTAGCCAAGGTTCCCACCCCTTTCCACTTCCGTTACCCTAATGATGACTTAGTTCCGGTCGCGCGAGGTGCGTGCGGCCCTCTGGTTCTCGTTGCTGCACCGCCCAGTCCCCACCCGCTAAGCGGCATACCTCGTCTTTCATCCTGATTGGGTGCTCCGCTTTGGCGCGAACCGGCGCGGTCCCGCGCGGGAAGTCGCGCAAGCTTGCAGCTTGCAAGTCCATGCTGCGAAATCCTGGGCTTCACTCGCTCGGCTCCTAGACTCCTAGACTGCTAGCGCTAGTGATTGCTCTGAAGTGTCAAGTCCATCGGGCCGCGTATCTCCTTTTGCCAAGCCGTACTGGCCATGCGGCCCTACGGGGGTTCAGCCTCAAGGGTTTGGCCAGGACACGGTGCTGGACCGCTGCTTCCACCTAGCCACATCCGTATACTTGCGCCGCCGTGGGCAAGCGCCGCTATGCTTCGCGGTAATCTCCGAATGTTGCCTGCGCGAAGCCACACGTACACGTACCAGTATCTCGGTGGCAGAGGTGCTCGGTGGGTTGTGAGGTGGGGAAGCAACGCGTAGGGGAGCCTCACTTCACGGCTTCGCACCTCACGCGTTGCTCCCCTACGCGTTGCTTCCCCACCGCACAACCCACCGAGCACCTCTGCCACCGAGATACTGGTACGCACCACGGTAAAAGAGAGCATGCTCGACATCTCGCTGTCGTCCCTGGATGACCTGGACCTGCGCGCGCGCAGCAACTCGACGTCGACGTGGAGCTGCAGCTTGGCCAGCGTCAACCAGGACGCTGCGGACTTCGCCGCGGAAGGTGGCGTGGTGGAGGTGGATATCGCCAAGCCGGTGGGCAACCTGTCCTCGCGCCTGAGGGTGGTCGAGGGCGTCGTCGCCGAGCTCAAGGGCGTCGTCGCCGAGCTGGCGTTTGAGAGCAAAGGGTACCGCGCTATCGGCCTCCGGCACGTCGTGCAAGCTGCGCACCTCAAGCTGGGGAAGCGGTTCGGACCCAAGGCCGAAGGGCAGTCGTGGTTCCAGTACCTGACCGGCATTCAGACCGCCGACCCGGACTACTTCAAGCGCAACAACATTGAGGACTGCCTCGACCTGCTGATGAAAGGGCCCAACACCCCCTACGAGGCGGGCAACCGGGCCGCGCACGAGCCCCCACCGGAGCTCATCCAGATCGCCGTTAACGCTGCAACGGGGCCGGGGGCCGACTGGCAGGCCGTGTGGCGCTTTGTCCGGAGCTAAGCTGAGGTGAGAGGGTTGGCAGGGTTTCCGGGCAGCTCACACGGCTGTCCATGAGCAAATTGGGCGTGGGGGGCTGGGCGTGAGGGGCTCAGCCTGGGCGTGGGGGGCTCGGCCTGGGCTCAGCCTGGGCGTGGGGGGCTCAGCCAACATCCAGCCTGATACTGATGTTGGCCTTCTTGGTGTGCCTGCGCTTGCAGGGTTTTGTTTGGCAGAGGGCCTGACGGAGGCAGGGCTTCGGATCAGCATGCCAAGGAGACCTCTGCTGCACTAGCAGCCACGGCAGTTGTGGGTGCAGCCGCTGCTGGTGTCGCCACCACGACACCGGATTGGTATGTCGGTGCCTGTACAGTCAGGTCTTTGGGCGCGGCAGGACAGCGGCCGGCAATAGCGTGGGGGAGATGAGAAGAGTCCTGCAGAGACTTGGGGGCATGGGGTCGGGCCCGAGGTACACAGTGAAGTCACGACCCTGTTGGGCCACGCCAGGTAGGCATGGGCCGAGGATAGTGGCTGCTGGGCTTTCAGGGAGTTTTGTGTGTGGGTTCCAGCACCGAGGACAATCGGGACTTATGTACCATAAACGCATGGTTACTAAACGCATCGCAGTTAACGCCTTCTGTTTGATAGTATGTGGCCCTCACCTCTCACCTGTGCCTGCTGCTGCTGCTCAAGCGGCTTCACCACGACAGGCCGCCGTCATGTGGTGGCTGGGCCAGGCGGGTTGAGCGTGCAGATGCGGGATGCGTGTGGGCTGCGGGGCAGGAAGAGTAGCCGATGGTCAAATAGTAAAACTAATGTCGTGGGAGTTTGCGCCCTCAGCTGTAGGGCTGTTAAACATCATTGTCATGTACGGGTCCGGGCAAGCGCAAGAGAGGAGACCAATGCCGGGGGAACACCCTAGCATGAAGGAAGGAGGGCGTGTGTGTTGAGCCCGCCGCCAGGGGCTGTAAGTTACTGGGTTGAGCCCCCGTCAAGGACACTGCGACCGCGCCTTTACATTTGAACTTGCCTTGCACTCCCAGCTCGCGATGCCGGCAATCGGGAGCTGACGGAGGTGCAGGAGGTGCCCGCGCTGCAGGCGTCGGGTTGCCGGCTGATGCAGGAAAGGGTACACGCCCCCGTACGTCGCCTTGGCCTTGCAGCACTCCCAGCAGCTTTCACCCCTCAAGGATACCTTCTTTCCTGCTCTGAGGTATAGAGCCAAGAACACGGGCTGGAGAGGGCTGCAGGCCCCAACCTTGCTGGAGGCGTAGCCTGCAGCACGAAGCAAGTCTCTGCATACAGTTGGGCAATGGCGGGGCACAGGGGGCACAGCTTGCGGGTATCGGTGTTGTGGGCCACAGGATCCGTCGCTCAAGCACACAAGCTGCAATACAGGCGTCTGAGCGCTGCAAAATGCGCAAAATGCAGTCTCGGACGTCAAGCGCAGGCAGTAGGGGGCGAACGGCAAAGCACACGTCGCTGTCGGGCAGGGGTTGAGGGGTGGGCAACTCGGGGGTTGGTGCCGCCATGCGGCCGGATTGGGGCCGTGCACCCTCTTATTCCGCGCCGAACTGGTTTGCTAGGTTGGAGTCATGCGGCTTCACAGCCGCCCATTCATTACGCCATTGTGTGATCCACTGAATGCAAATCATGTCCGCCCTTTAGTCACAGACCATATGTGATCCATCAAGGTGAGTCCAACCCATCAACGTGCGTGGTCGTAGGCATAGCGGGCGGCTGGTCAACCTCCCTTGGGGTAGGCGGAGTAAAGGACACAGCCCTGACACAAAGATGCGGGGTTGAAGTCGGCCTGCCTGGAAGATCCGGCCTGGGATGACCCGCCCCCGGGGTAAACCACCCTTCACTTCTCGTCATCATTCACATTATCCAATTTCTGCCGCCTGGTGCATGGTGGCTGAAGAGTTAGGTGGGCAGTACGTGCTATCTTGGCTCTGCCCAACATCTACACATGTTGACCCGTACATACCATCTGTGGGCTTAAGGTCCTGTCGAGGCAGGCCAGCCGGAGCCTGCAGAGCCTTGCAATGCCAAGCCCTCTCCCTGATCACCTGATGTCTTTTTGACGGTAGCCGGCTGTGTGCTCACGCCTCCCCGTCACGCCACGTGAGGCGCACGAACGTTGCGCCGATCTCAACCGTTCCAAACCCCGCCAACTGCCCTGCTTCGTGGCGTGCGCTGCTACCCCTCCCCAACGCCTACCCCCCCTCTAGGCTCCCACGCTCCCCGAGCATGCTCGCATCTCCAGCCTCAGTGCGTCTGCACACCGGCACTCGATCGCTCTTCCCGCCCCGGGTATTGATCTAGCGAGTCAACACACGCGCATTATGGCCCTGACCCAGCCCACCCAAGCCCACCTCACTCTACACCCCCAATCCCCACACCCCAGCATCGCCACCGCATTCTCCCTACTCGGCTCCTTCTACAATGCCACTACAATCCCACCCCGGCCTCAAGAACCTCGCCCTAGCCGCCCGCTCCCCTAATAATAATAATGGTGTGTGTTAAGGGGACGGCCCTGTGGACCATCACCGAGCCGCCTCCCCTCACCCCTGGCCCCGCAGCAGCCTCACCCGTGCCTTTGCCCTCCCTCCCACCGCCGACCTCTCGGAGCCCGCCCCTTCGCAGGCAGGCCAGGCATTCTTCTGCAGCAAAGGCGCTGAACACCCCCTCCCCCGCAGCAAGGGAGGGGGCGGGCTTTACAAACACTCCGCACTTGAGCCTGCCTGCCACGGAGGGCACGAGCCCCTTGCGGCAGCGCCTGAAGGTGCAGCCTCCCGCCGCGCACCACGCGCCAGCGTCGTAGGGGTATGTGCGCCGCTTTGGCCGCTCAACACGGCAAGCGCGTGGTTGTGTACGAAGGTGGGAGGGGGATGGGCGGGAGGGGGCAATGGGGGCAATGGGAGGCTTAGGCGGGGAGAGGTGCGGGTTGTTGGGGGATGTAGAGGGGTTTAGAGGGTAGGGCCCGTTGGGCCAAGACCCCTGAACCTCGGTATATCCAGATCTCCTGTACCTTCGAACCTACCGCTGATCAAGGGCGAACGTGGCCAGGCGCTTGGGTGGCTGGCTGAGCGGAGGGTGAACATCGGCGTCCGTGGGCGCCAATCCCGCGTCCAGACATGCGGACATGGCGCGAAGACATGCGACTCCGCGCGAGCGTCAAAGCGCCGCCTGCTGGTGTGCCCGCACCGGCACCGGCTACTTGCTCCCTAGTGTTGACGGTTTCGGAGCTTTTGGGGCGGCCAGGCTGCCGAGGGCTCGAGCGGGACCCCTGTGTGCGCGTGGCCACGGGCGCGAAGAGTGAAGCGGGGGGGAACCGGGGCGCCCCAGCAAGTTGCGTGTAGCGTGCTATGCTGAGATGCACTACATTGTGGTTGATCCGCCGTTAAGAATGGTCGCAGGGGCTGTCCGGAGGACGGATATCGGCGCTCCCGCGCTTCGGCAACCCGGATCGGGGTCCACAGCTCTCTCGCCAGAAGCAAAACTCTTCACCGCGTGCATAGAAACTTAACTCCTGCACCGCAGGCTTGTACACGAATATGTCGCCTGCGTGTCCGTGCTGTTTAGGAAGCGCAAGCGCTTAAAACGCGTGAGCCTGGCGCGCTGCCTCAGCCATCCGCTTGGGAGGTTCCCCCTTATTGTTACAAAGATATCCACACTAGGCGTAACACTCTTCCGCGAGGTGGGAGGGCCCAATGGCCGGACGCCCCCCGCCAGATGCCGCCGACGTGCCAAAGAGCGCCACGAGGGTGAGGAGCAAGTTGTCCGTTCATGTTTACGTTCGATACAATTCGCGGCATCTTGTGGAGGCGTTGGGAGGCTCCAGCTCACCCTTCCCGCTCTTCCCGCTCTTGGCGCGCTTCCTCCTGCAGGCCCGCGCCGGCCTGGTGAGGCGCCCATTTGATAACGACAACAACCTTGGTAGCCCGTTGTTCTCTCGAGATGCGGAGCAACGCGGGTTCCTCGGGTCTCCGCTCCCCCCGTTGCTCAGCCCGCTCCCGCCACTCTTCCAGCCCTCGCCTCGTCGCGGCATGCTCGCATCGCCAGCACGAGGCAGTGCATGTCCTGTAGAGGTGGCCAACACGGGGAGCGTTGATATCGACGCGCTCCTCCGGTCGCCCGGGTTGGCGAAAATGTTCAGCGCGGGCTCGCTGCTCAGCCCCACCGCGCAGCTCAGCGGTCGCGGTCACTTCGACACGCCAACTTATCGTGGCATGACGCTGCCGGACAGCCTCTTTACACCGACACCGTGCAAAGCGACGGCTTTCGAGCAACTCATGGCCCTGCTCGACCGCGGCGACGTAGAGCGTCAGAACGCCAACGCAGCCGCGCAAGAGGGCGGCTCAAGGCCCACAACGACCACAGAGGGCTCCCACGCAGCAACCACGGCCGCTGGAGCGGCCGTCGGGGCCGGCTCTCGGGCGCAAAGCGCCCCCGGCGCTGCCCCCCGACTCCCAGGGCAACCCGGCAGCGCTCGGTTTGGCTCGGGTTCGGGCTGCGGCGCCGGCAGCTCCAGCGCTGTCGCGGCCGCTGCAGCGAGCGATGCTCTGCGCGCAAGCCTGGGCATGACCCGGGAAACGCCCCGAGGCGGCTCGGCCCGGGCAACGTTTGGGGAGCACGGGCTGGAGTCTGACTCCATGCTGGCGCTGCTGGCGTCGCCAGGGCTGTCGCAGGTGAGGTATCGGTTATGCTGGGCGTGCTAGTGGAGAGGTCGAGATCGCTGGCAGGCAAAGGTGATTAAGCACACGGCGCAGCTGCATAGGAGTTTGCTGGGAAAATCAGAACCGTGCTCGAAACCACGCTTTCACGGCATACATTTGTTGCAGAACGTGCTACGGCTGACGGCCCTCTGCTCTAACGTCAGCCACCAGAGACCTTCCTGGACATCGAACCATCATTCTGTCCTGCTTTTGCACTACATGCCCGCTGCTGTCCTTCTCTTTCTACCTGGTCCAGTCCAGAATCTAGTATCTGACAGCACTGACTGCACCCTTTTGCGCCCCCCACCGCCTGCAGATGCTGGGCGGCTTGAGCGGGCCCAGCGGCTTCGGCGACGCATTGGCGGGCCTGGGTGGGCCCAGCGGCCTGCACCTGGGCCCAGGCGACCCCATGATGTTGGGCAGCAGGGGCGAGACGCCCTGCGCGCCGCCCCTGCCGGCGCTGCCGCTGCCCCTGCCGCTGCCCCTTCCCGGCGGCCACTCCGGACGGCGGCCGGGTCGCTACCTCGACTTCTCCTCCGCGCCTGACCAGGTGCAGGTGCGTCCACGACAAGGCTCGGGGAGCGTCTTGTCCCCTGGGGATGTGGGTCGCTAGACCCGCACTCGCCGTCTCTGCTGCGACTAGGCCGGGACGCCTTGCCCGCGCGTAATCTGCCGTGTTGCGTGCGCCTGCTCCTCTAGCGAGTGCACACGTCCCCACACCCGTCCGCCCCTTTGTCCCCGACTGCCGCTGCCCGCCCGCAGCACGTGAAGCTGGAGCCTCAGGACGAGCCCCTGCGGGCGGCGCAGCAGCACCAGCACACGGCCGCACTGCAGGACCAACTACACCAGCAGCTCACCATGCCCTGGCCGCACCCCAACGGCGGCGGCGGCGGCAGCTGCGCTGACGGCGCCGCCAGCCAGCCCGACGGCGGCGCCACTGGCGGCGGCGGTGGCGCCGAGGGCATGGACGAGGGCGGCGATGAGGACGACGGCGGCGGCAAGGGCGGCAAGGGCGGCGGCGCGCTGCCGGCGGCAGATACGCCAGTCACGGACGTCCGCCTGCCGCCGCCGCTGGCGGGTGGCTGTAGCCTGCCGATCCCCGTCGGCAGCAGCTTGGGTATGAGCTTGGGATTGGCGCATGACCTGATGCTGGGGTCCGGTGTGAGCAGTCTGGGCAGCAGCGACGCCGACGGCGACGAGGCGGAGGCGCGGCGGAGCGGCGGCGGCAGCCAGCGCAGCGGCGCGCCGACGACGCTGCTGCCGCCGCCGCTGCCTCTGGAGCTGCCGCCGCCACTGCCAATGTCGATGCTGGCCGGCGACGGGCTGGAGGGCGCGTCAAGCCAAGCGATTGACAGCGGGCCGGCAGCCGCCGCAGCGGCGGCGGCTGTGGCGGCGGCAGCTGCGGCCGTCGCGGCCGCGGCGGGGGCTAGTGCTGAGGCGGCGGCGCTGACGCCGTCGACCCTACAGCGACCGCAGAGGAACCGTACGACGAGCTCCATGCTGTACGGCAGCGTGTCGGTCGAGCCCGAGCTGTCCGCGGGGACGCGTCGCGGCACGCGTGAGTCCTTATCACGCTGTGCTGCCGGCTAGCGAAGCGACAGCAATTTCTAGGATATTTGTTTTGGATTTTTGCATATGGAAGATTTGTCGCACAATTTGGACCCTATCCATTCCAGCCCACAGGGTTGCTTAGCTCTCCTGGTTCCTGTGCTCACTTGATGGCCCCACCCACACGTTTGCAGAGTCCTCCATGGATGCCGCGGGCCCCACCTCCTCCGCCGACGCCCTTCCGCCGCCCGCCCGCGCCGCCCCCGCGGCCGGCGGCGCCAACCGCAGCCGTCGCAACTCCGACAGGTGAGGGAATCAGGACACCACACTGGCTACTCACCCTACGCACGCCGCATGACATATCTCCAGGCTGCACTGTCCGTCTGGCCCCTCTGCCACCAGCTCACCTTGCAGCCCCTCTGCCAAACGTCCACCCAGACGTCCATCCCGCGCTCAGCCTCGCCCCTCAACCCCCCCCCCTCCCCACACACACTGGCTGGCTGCCGCTCCATCTCTTCCATCGCTCTTCAATGCTCCGAAAATTACCCCCCCCACACATCCCACCACACACGATCTGTTTCTCTCCCCCCAGCGCCCCCACCAAGTCGTGCCGCTGCAAGAAGTCGCAGTGCCTGAAGCTCTACTGCGACTGCTTCGCCGCCGGGGTCTATTGCGGCGCCTGCTCCTGCTCCTCCTGCCACAACCGCCCCGAGTACGCCGACCGGGTGCAGGCGCAGCGGGAGAACATCGCGGCAAGGGACCCGCAGGTGCGTGCGTGCTCACCCTTTATAAAGACGAGTAAGAATCCAGGCAAGCAGAATGAACAACCATCCACGCCCTGCGTAGACGGCGCTCCAGACCGCTCCAGGCCTCAGCACAGCTGTGGGAGCGTCGGGCGGCTGGGGCGGCCCCTGTTGACCTACTTTGCTGGCCTCCCCCTCATCGCCTCTTCCTCTCGCCCACGCCCCCCAGGCCTTCACCCGCAAGATCCTGGACGCCCCCAACGGCAACGGCAAGCACAAGCGCGGCTGCAACTGCCGCCGCTCGCATTGCCTCAAGAAGTACTGCGAGTGCTACCAGGTGGGGGGGACGGGGGCGGGTGTGGGAGGTGCAGCGGGGGGCGATTCTTCAGGATGGCAGCCCTGTCCACTCGCTCGAGGGAACCCTGTCCTGGGGTGCCCTTGTTCGCATTCCATCTCCCGCATCCCACATCCCACGTACCGCGCACCCCCACAGGGCGGCGTCATGTGCGGCAAGCAGTGCAAGTGCCTCGAGTGCGAGAACATGGACCCAGCCGTGCTGGCGGGGTCGCCGGAGGATTCTGCCGGGTGAGTCGTAAGGCGGCCTGCATTCAGGGGCGGTTCAGATATGGCGGGGCTGGCACGAGCCGGGCACTGCATCATGGCCTCGCCTTGTCTCCGGTTGGCGCTCGCGAGTCGGGCTCGAGAGCCGGGCGAAAAACAGCTGACGCACAGCAGCTCTGGCCTGCTGGCGAAGTGCTGTAGCTGAGTTAGTTCCCGCCTCCGCGCCCTTTCCTCCAACAGCACCGCCCGTGGCCGCGCCGCGAGCACTGCCGCCGGCGGACGCAAGGACCGGGGCAGCAGCACCGGCGGCGGCAGCCGGCGCGCCTCGGCCACAGGCCAGGCCCCCGGCCCCGCCCCAGTCGCCATGGAGCCTTCTGCCCTGTCCCAACCCCACATGGAGTACACAGGCGGAGGCCCGGGCATGGGAATGGGATCGGCCCCGCCGCACCTCAGCCTCTGCCTGCCGCTGCCCAACGGCCCCGCCGACGTCGACACCGCCGCCAGCAACAGCCAACTGGCGACCGCCAACGGCCAGTACGACGGCTTGCTGCTGAACGCTGGCGGCGGCGGATTCGGAGGGCTCACGGCGGGCGGCTCGCTGCCGCTGCCCGCTGGAGTGCTACAGTTTGGCCTCGCAGGCGCCCGGCCCGGGCCCGGCGCTTCGTCTGCGCCCGCCATGGCGGCGGTGGATCCCAACCGTCGCGGAAGCGGCGGCGGCGCGACGGCCAGTGGCGGTGGCGCTGCCAGCCGGCGGCCGCCGCTGCCGCCGCCAAGGCGCAGCGGTCGGGCGACGCGGCAGCGTAAGCTGTCGGACGATGACGACACGGAAGATGAAGAATCCGCCATGGAAGCCGTGTCGGGCAGCGGGATGGGCAGCGACAGCAGCGACGAGGACGGCGGGCGGAAGCCGAAAGGTCGCGGCGCCAAGGCCGGCGCGCGCGGTCGGCAGCAGGCGGCGGCACGAGCTCGGGCGGCGGCGGCGGAACAGCGGCGACAGCGGCAGGCAGAGGAGGAGGCAGCGGCCTCGCTGCCCCTGCCGGCGCCGGAGCCGCTGCCACCGCCCATGGCCGTTGCGCCCGATTCACGGCCCATGCAACCCTACGGCGCGGCGCCTGCGGGTGGGATAAAGCTAACGCGCGCAAGTGCCTTTCTCACTTGTGTCTCTCCCGCACGCGGCTGGTCCCTGCCTTCTTACTGCCCCCTACTGCGCTGCAGTCTGGCTTCGCGTCTGGCAACCACTGAGCAACCTTTCCCGTTCCTCCCTTCCCTAGGCATGGGCGCAGGCGGAGGCTCTGCCCCCGGCGCCACACCCTCGGGGTCCCTGGTCTCCGAACTCCTCCAGTTCGCGACCCCACGCGCTGTGCCACCACCTCCTCACGAAGCCCCTGGCGCCGCCGGTAACCCCGGTGCCGCCGACCCCCGGGACTCCACCGCCGCCGCCACCGCCGGAGGCGCCGCCGGCTCGCACCCGCAGTCTCTGCCGCTCCCCAGCTGTCCCTCCGGCAGCGTCGGCGGCGGTGGCGGCGGCGTTTCTATGGCAGACTTCCTGCCGGGCATGCCAAGCATCGGCGGCGGTGAAGCCTCCATGGCTGATGCCGACGCTCTGTTCACGGCGATCGCGGGCGCGGCCGCCGCCGGCGGCGCGCCGCCGATGCCCGGCGGTACGGCGACCGCCGCCGCCGCGGCGGCGGCGGAGAACTTGGCGTGCGCTGAGCTGTTGGACTGCGGCCTCCTGGACGGACTGGGGGACATGTTTGGGGCCACGCCCCGGCACGGTGCGCTGCTGGCGACGCCGCGGACCGGCATGTTCGGCGACATGGGGCTTCCCGGCTCCCCCTTTGGGGGGGTCCTCGGGGGCCTGGGCCGGATGTCGGGCTCTCAGCTGCCTGGCAGCGCTGTCGCGCCGCCGCCGCCGTCTACCGGCGGCGCCGTACAGGGCGGCGCCGTACGGCCAGCCCGCATGGCGCTCGGCAGCGGGACGTACAACGTCGGCGGCGTGGACTCGCTCGACGCGGACCGTACGGCGTCGTACGATCGGCCGGATACGTCCGATACGAACGCCGCCGTCGAGTCGGCCGGGTCGGACTCGCTCCCGCCGCCGCCGGGGTCCGACCCACATCGGTACGGCCCGCCGCCGACCCAGACACGTGGCGGAGCCGTCACCAGGCGCCTGTCCGGCGCAACGGCCGCCGCCACCGCCGCGGCTTCCGTCCACACACTTGTATCTCCCATCCGCATCGCCGCGGGCCCCGCCGGCGCGTCGCAGCGCGTCACGCCAACGAAGCGCAAGCAGCCCGAGCCTGACACTTCGTCCGTGCAGCAAGCGCCGCCCGGCGGCAACACTGGCGGCGGCGGCGGCGGCAGGGGCCGCGGCGCCCGCGCCAGCGACGGCAGCGGCAACGGCGGCGGCGGCGACTCCAAGTCGGCCGAGCTCATGAAGATGAGCGCCCTCGAGTACATGCAGCAACGGCTGGGCGTGGGCGTCGGACGGGTGAGCGGGGCCAAAGTGCTTACCGTATGTAGTCTGGGTCGTTTCGACCGGGGCGGCGGGGCAGCGGAACAAGGCAGCCGTGTGGAGTGCGAGGTGACGTATGACGAGGTTGAGACGGGCCGGCCTTTGTTTGAACACCGGGGTGACGCCTCCCCTCCTCGCCGGTGCACGCAGGCCCCGCCCCCCGCCACCTCCTCGCTGCCGCCACCGCAGCCGCTGGACGCCGGCGGCGCTGGCAGCGGCCTGCCGCTGCCGCTACCCATCCCCGCCGCCGCCGCTGCTCCTGCAACCGCCGCTCCCGCCCCTACCGCCGCTGCTCCTTCACCGGCGCCTTCCGCGGCTCCCGGCCCACCGCAAGGCACCAGCAAGGAGACCGCAGCGACGCAGCCGCCAGCCTCTGCCCAACCCGCAGCAGCGCTCACGCGCCACATGCTCAGGCCCTACCCAGACCAGGCCGCAGGGCCCTACTTCTCGGGGCCCGAGGGACGCGGCAGCGCCTCCTCGCCGCCCCTCGAGCTGCCCCCTTCTGCCGTGCCCTCGGCGCCCGCCGCGCCGCCGCCAACGGTCCAAACGACCGCCGGCGGCGGCGGGCCCAGCGGGGCCCTGCCTGGCGACGGCGGCGCGCCGCCGCCCATGCAGGCCTTCTCCAGCCCGTCTGGGGGCGCCAGCGGCTGCACCGTAACGCCCGCGTCTGCGCCGCCGGCGGCGGGCACTCAGCCGCCGAGCCAGACCACCATGTTGCGGCTGGGCCCGATGACTAAGCTGGGGTCTGGCAGCATCGTCTTCTTCTCTCCTGCCGAGAAGCGGCCCAGGATCGGCTGAAGCCCGGAACTTGGGCCGCCATTGGGCTGTCAAGGCGGGACAAGAGGCGCGGTCGTAGCTTGGGACTCCGTTGGGGCGCCGTGCTATCGAGGGATTTGGCTCGGGGATCCGTTGTGCAGGGGGCGAGCGCATGTATCATGTAAGCCGAGGAGTGCGGCGCTGTGTGGGCCTTGTGGTGGCGGGGCTTGGGGCGAGCGCAGGGAAACCTTGCTGACGGTAGGATGACGTGGCTCGGACTGGCGAGGAAGCGCCCGCCCCTTACCTGGTGGGCCCTTCTGTGGGAGGCTAAAGGCAGAGGGGATTGAGCAATCCCGGCAGGGCGCTGAGATGCAGGCGGGCCGGCGGGATGACAGAGGAGAGGATGTGACGGGCGTGGGATGCTCAGGTATGCGGTGGAGCGCTTGTGTATGCGGCTCGGGGGCCGGGGTGAGCCCGGGAGACTCGGCGACGAGTAAGTATGAGCGGCGTTAGCCGTGGCGTAACGTGAGTGACGTGGGTGTGACGTAAGGTGCAGGAGGAGCCGCCGGGACGCGGGCACGTGGGGCGCGGCGGTTGTCGGTTGGCGCGTGTCTGTTAGCAATTGGGCTGTGCCGTTGGGCGCGGCGCGGTGTGGCGTGGCGTGGCGCGGCGTCCCGTGCTGTGAAGGCACATGGGGCGCTGGGTGCGTGCGGACCATGGGACTGCGGGAGGCAGCCTTGGAGGGGCGGGGCCGAGGGAGGTCTCTGCTGCGCGGTGCATGCAGGAGGGGAGCAGGAGGCGGCTGTGTTGCCGGTAAGCAGGAGGTCAGCGAAGGGGCGAGGACGTTAGATTCGCCCTCATCAGTTGATACGGTAGTTGGTCGTGCTGGTCTAGATCGGGAAGCCGAGGGGGCACGTTGGGCGGAGTTGGTTGTGGGGAGGAATGTGGTTGTGGATACGTGTGATGGTGGCAGGGGGCAAGCATTTGATTACGACGGTGTCGTACGGATTTACCGCGCCCAATGACGTACAGCATCGGGCGCACGGGCATGCCCGGCGACCCCAAGGTGTGGGGCATATACAACCCAACAAGGGCACGATGGGCCTTGACGTTGTCTAACCTGGGGCGCTTCCTACGATGGTCCTCTTACGGTTACCTCTGGCGTCCTTGCCGTACGTGACGATTCTGATCCTTGCGCTTTCACTGCGGGCGTTAGCCCGGGGGTCTTGCTTTGCAGCAACCCGGGTCGGAGCTGCCCGAGCTAATCTGGCCTGTTTGCCCCTGTGTGGGATCTTGCGGTGGAGGCCCATTAGCAACTTCGGGCCGCTAGCCATTCAACTAGCATGTCTTCCCATTCACTCTAGCGTTTAAGTGGGGCTGCCAGGTGTGTGGTGGTTCATGCGTGTCGCGGGAAGAAGAACTACATTGGGCTGTGCTCTTCATCTGAGGGAAGGCTGTGGAATAAAAGTCAAGATGTAGGGAATGAAATGCGTGTCACCTGCTTCATGTGTTGCCCAACCTCCTGGTCGCGTGACCTCATGGCTCGTGCCCCGAACGAGTGAGCCCCGATCGAGTGAGCAGATCGTGAGCAGCTGCCAAGCACATAGAGGACTAGAGGAACAACGCACCTGTTGTTGTTGTTGTACACGGACAAGGGCATCAGCAGGAGGCAGGAGGCGGAGAGTCAAGGCAGCAGGGCCATGACGACGCAGTGGGAAAGGTACCCGATACCGTAGGTAGGAGCGTAGGACGGCGCTAGGGTGTCAGGACACCAAGGGAAGCAGGGAACAGGATGCAGGGATCGTGGGGGGTGGCGCGTTGCAGCGTTGGGGAGAGAAGCAAACACAGCGAGGGGCCACGTCACCGCTCACCGGCCTCACGTAGTTCGAGCATGCTCGTGGTGCGGGCAAGGCAAGCGAGCAGCACACGATCGCGGCGGTGCCGGGACCATCCGCGGCACCGCACAGCACTCTCTCATCATCGTCCGGGGCATGCGCGGGATGGGGCGTGAGCTGGAGGGTGCAGAGGCGGGTTGAGCGAGGGGCGTAAGGCGTATCAATCGGAGCGACGTGCGTGGGTTGCGCAGGGGCCGGCGGGGATTAATGCAACGTGCAACTAACCGGGTCTGGCCCACCGGGTCGGGCCGGCGGGGAGGTGCTGGCGATGGAATTGTGAGGGGCAGGTGGCGGCAGGCGGGGGGTGATGCCGGGTGCACTCAGTGCCCTGGGGAGCGGGGGTGGGCACCCCTCGGCCTCCACACGGTCGGGGGTGTGGAGGCGCCGGGCGAGGGTCCGGGGTTGTGTTTGGGCGTGCCTGGCCCGACGTGCGCTCGCGAAGCCGGAAGCCCCACTTTGCCCGGCCACGCGAGCCAACCGTGGTAGTTCCGTGTTATCGTTGCAGGCTCGTCGACAGATTGCCAACTTTCAGCACAGCACACCGAGCTCAGCTGAGGCCACGTCCTGGCCCCAAAATTACTTGGCAGCACTCTCGGTTACCCGGCTGAACTGCTTTCATCTTCAATTATCGCACATATATCACTGGGCCACCAGTATGGCCCTCCGCTCGCGCTGGGGTTCGGCAAGGATGCCCCCGCAACGCGGGGCGCCAGCGCTTGGTGTGGGCGTTTCGGGAAGGCGCCTGCTACAATTGAACCGTGCACAGCTTCCAGTAAGTTGCGAGGGCGTGCTACAACAACAGGCGATGGCCGCAGCTTGCGGGCGCACCGGGGGCCTGGCTGAGCCCCATACCTCTCTGCAGGTTAATCCCATGAACCCGTCAAAGCTTGCGTCCTGGCGTGTCGCTGCGACGGACGGTGGCGATGGGAGCCGCGACCTTGGGCCGCATGGGCCAAACCTCCCCCCGAAGACGCCCAGCCCCAAGCTGCTGCCCAAGCCAGCGCGGACGGGGAAGAGGATTCCTCCGACGCCGGGGGGGCCAGGCGGTCCTCAGAGCCAGCGCACGTTGGGAGGTGGGTGGCCGGAGAGGTCGCCACGCCGTGGCCAAAGGGTGGTGCGCCGGAGATATATGTGTGGGACACGAGATCTTAGATGGACTCGAGGAACAGTCGCTATCTGCGAGTCCACTGCTTTTGGTAGGGATTTCACGACAATCTGCTTCGGGACGCACCGGACGCCAGACGTTTCCCTTTCACGACCCCCCCCCCGTCAGGCATGGCTGTATACACTGGAGTCGTGGGTGAGTGCTGGGCGGGACCTGGCGGGACGCCACGAAAGCATCCAGTAGGACACCATGAATCGAACCCCGGCACTTGCCTTGAGTACTTCAGGACGTGCAGCGCTGGTTGGGGTAGAGGAACCATGAGCAACCCTGCCATCGACACACCTACATTTGCCACCTAACCTCCGCCCACCCTCCCCCTCCCCCCTGCCTCCTTCCGCCCACCAGGCACGTCGGCGCTGGTGCTGAGTCAGCTCGCCGGTATCGACGTGTGGAGCCAGTTCGACTGGAGCGACATGGGCGCGCTGCAGGCACGTGCACGTGCACGTGCGGGCGGCGGGGAAGGGGCTGAGGGGGTACCGGCAGTCATCTTTCTTAGGGACTGCATCGCGGGGACGCAGAGGTCTGTGGGCTTTTCATACAGATCTCACATGTCGAGGCGCCGAATCGCGGGGGTACAGCAGCCCCTGAGGATGGGGAGGGGGTTGGGCGGCAGCGGGGCTGTGGCGAGTGGTTAGGGTGTGCAAGGCACGGATGCCTCAACGCCGAGGAGCTGCACCGCGGGGGCATCGCTGGGGTCTCAGGGGTCTCACACAGCGGCTCATCCCAGCCCAACCCCCATGACGTCGCCTCCTGTTCCTCCTCGCCCCCCCCCCCCCCCTGCAGGCTGCCGCACTGGTGAGCATCCCGCTGCAGGCGGCCAACGCTGGGCTGCTGCTGCCCAGCTACTCCACCTGGAAACTGCCCGACCTAACGGAGTTCGAGGTGAGGGGCGGTTAGGGGCGGTTGACCGTTGGTGATTGGCGGTTGGCAGTTGATGGTGCAGGGCGGGGAGGCGTAGACGCCGTGGGAGCGGTGGAGGGACGGAGGCGTGCTGCACAACTGCCACAGATGCGAGAGTCCCGCCGACTGCCCCTCTTTCCCCCTCCCCCTCCCCAACGTCAACGCCTGCAGGCGGCCCGTGCACGAGCGGGGATGGGGCCGGGACCTTCTGGAGGCCCCGAGGCGCCGCCAGCCGACCCCAACGCCCCCTCCTCAGCCACAGCCGCCACCCCTGCTTCCTCCTCCGCCCCCGCATCCACGTCAGCCTCGGCGTCCACCTCCAACCCGGACCCCGCCGGGGCCCCGGCCGGGCCCGCCAGCCCAGCCGGGCCCAGCGAGGCCCAGCCCGCATCCCCAGCCACGCCACTAGCGGCAGCCCCCAGCGCGGCGGAGGGCGCCAGCCCCAGCCCCAGCGCTGCTCCCGGGGCTGGGGCCGGCGCGCCGTCTCCGCTCCCGCCCCTGCCCCCGCCTCCGCCCCTGCCGCCCGGGGTGCTCCCCGCCAGCGCCTGGGGCAGCCGCCCGCCCGCCCCCCCGCTGGACACTGCGGCGATCAAGGAGGCACTGCACCTGGCGCAGGTGGGGGGCGCATGTTGAGGGGCCGAATGCATGGGAGAGTTGGAAAGGGGGTGGTGACCGAGGGCCCAGGCGTGCACGAGCCGTGGCAGACACGGGTGGGGTAGCTCTGGACCTGCAGCCGTTGTTTGGGCAGGGGCAGCGGCCCGACGGTGAACCCCGTGGCTCCAACCGCCAACCGCCGCAGGGCTACTACCTGTCCAACAACCCCACGGCCCGGCTCACCCCCGGCGCCGAGGCCGCCTGGACGGTGCTGGACACCGCTGCGGGGGAGCTGCTGTACCGGGGGGTGGCGCTGACGTGGCTGGCGCGATGGCTGGAGGTGGGTGGCTTCCGGGGTTGGGGGCAGGGACTGGGTCGCACCTGTGCTGATGGGTGCAGTTGCACCTATTCTACTCCAAACCCCGACCTCACAACTCCTCCATCCGCAACCCCTCACAACCCCTCACAACCCCTCTCCACCCCACCACCCCAGGACCGGGCCTACGAGGCGGGCCTGGGCGACTCCCTGGCGGAGCAGCTGCCGGCGCTGGCGGGGCGGCTGGGCGGGGAGGCGGCGGCGGCGGCGGTGACGCAGCTGGGGGTGTTTGGGTTCTGCCAGGTGCGTGAAGGGGGGACGGGGAAGGGGTGGGACGGGCCGGGATCGTCAACGGTTGGGACTTGCAGGGGGCTGTGAAGGTGAGGTGGGGCTGCGTTGGGCGCCATGGAGGGGCTGTAACAACAGCTCTTCACAACCCTAAACACATTCGTTACCTTCTTCCTTTTCCAACCCCACCCCTCATCCCAAACAGGCCTCCATCTCGGCCCTGGTTGTGTCGTACGTGGCCATTGCCGTACTGTCCCGCAGCCGCCGCGCCGCCGCCCGAGTGGACGCCCTCATAGGGGCGGCCTCGGCGGCGGCGGCGGCGCGCAAAGCCAAGGGCAAGGGCAAGGGTGGGTGCGGGTGCGGGTGCTGGGGTCTCGAGGGCGGTGCGGGCAGGGAGGCTGCGGGTGGGATCGAGTTAACTGGGAAAATGCCTACAGGTGTGCCGAGTGGGGATGGAGGGCGGGAGCGCGGAGGTGTGGGGTCGTTGCGGGAAACTGCTTTGGGGAGGGGCCTGCTTGGCAGAAGCTGGGGTCTGTCGTGCTCCTTATGTACGGCGTGCTCCCCTGGCCCTCCCCCCCACAGACAAGGAGGTGAATGCTGACGAGGCGGCGGCGCGAAAGCGGGTCCAGGTGGGGCGGGAGGGAGGGCGGGAACGGCGGAGGGTGACAGGGTGTCTTGAGGGCCATTACGAGGCGTAGAATTCGAAGACGCTTGGCCCCGGAGCCCCGAACCCCCTTGCCTTACACCCGGCAAGCCTTGCCACCGCGTCCGAGGCCCAACCCCGACGCCCCAACCGCAACCCGCCTCTGCGCCCCCCACCCACCGTGCCCTGCAGGTGGTGCTGGGCGGCCCCGGCGGCGCCGCTCCGCTCACGGGCGGTGCGGGCGTGGTGCTGCAGCGGGCGGCGGCCGTGCAGGCGGCCAGGGACGGACTGCAGGTGGGGCCGTTTGGGGGGGGACTGGGGGGGCTGGCCTGGGCTGGGCTGGGCGCCTCATGGTTATCGCAGGGGGAGGCCTGGCCGCTTGGGCAGGTAGAGCGGGGCGGCCTGGCGGAGGGCGTCCGATGGTTCGCGGTGGCACCTCTCCCTGCCCTCTCCCTTCCACCCGTCTTCCTTCCACCGCCCCGTCCCCCGTCACCTCCACCTCAACCACCCCCACCACCCCACCCCAGGTGGGCCTGCTCAACCTGGTGTTCATCGCCTCGGGCGGCAACCTGGCGGCCTCGTGGGCCGCCTCGCTGGCCAACCAGCTGCTCATCAGCGCCATGCAGCGGAGGGGCTTGCAGCGGCTGAGGGAGGTGAGCGGGCGGGAGGGTGAGGCGGGCAGGGCAGCGGGCGTGCGCGTGAACTGACGGGTAGGGACTGCAGGGCATCCTTCGGCTTCTCTCTGCCCATAACCGGCGGCCTCCCCCCCACTCGAACTCCCCCACCCCCGCCCCCGCCTCCGCCCCGCAGCGCTCCTCCGCCCTGGCCAAGGAGCTGGGGGCGTACAACGCAGAGCTGCAGCGCATCGCCGCCAAACACAAGGTGGAGGCCTGGGTTGGGCCTGGCGGGTTGCGGGTGGGCCTGACTTGACGCCTGCCGGGATCGGGTCTGAAGCCCCTGCTCACTTGCGTGCGCACTACCGCTTTGCTCGAGGGAGCCAACATCACATCACTAACTGTACTCTCCCGCCCCACCCGCCCCGGCCACCAGGCGATGAACCCTCCCGCTGCCAGCACCTCCGCCTCCGCCTCCACCTCGGCTCCCGCGGACGCGGCGGCCGCGCCCTCGACCAGCGGATCCCCCTCCGCGCCGCTGTCTACCGACGCCACGGACTCCGCCGCTGCCTCCGCCTCCGCTGCCGCCTCCGCCCTGGCGTCCACGTCAGCAGCTGCACCAGCGGAGCAGCGGCCGACTGCGCCTCCAGCGCACGACGCAGCCGCCGCCTCCACCTCCGCCGCCTCCACCTCCGCCGCCTCCGCAGCCGACGCCTCCGCGGTTCCCACAGCCACAGCCTCCGTCCCCCTGCCCAGCGTCGCCGCGGCACTCGATGCCGCCGTGGCCGGGGCGGCGCCGGCGGCCCTGAGCATAGAGAGCGGCGGCGAGGAGGCGGCGAGCGGGGCCGGCGGCGCGGCTGCCAGCGCCGAGGTGGATGCGGGTGTGGACGTGCGGGCGAGCAGCTCCAGCAGCCTGACCCGGGCTCTGGGGCTGTTGGATGCTCTGCTGCCAGAGCCGCCCAAGGCAGCCGCGGCGGGAGCGGGCGCGGGGCCGGGGGCCGCGGCTGCGGCGGGGCCCAGCCCGGCGGCGGCCAAGCAGCCCTGAGCCGTGAGGAGAACTAGGGCTGCGCTTTGGGGCCGGTTGTCACTGTGTGGGGGGCTTAAGGGGATGGGTGCAAGGACGTGAGTGGGCGGCGGGCGGGGCGCGTACGGTGGGCACGCTTGGGCTAGGGGTGCAGATTGGAGAAGCGTTTCGATAGCATTAACTCTGGGCGTGATCGGTGGATGGGCTTGGCACCGTGTGTGTGGTCGGGTTGGGGTGTGGGGGGTGCTCGGGGGGTGGGGTGGAGGTGGATTGCTTGGACGGGGTCTGCAGGATGGCTTGTGCGTTAGGGCAGGGCATGCAGGACCGAATGTGCGAGGGGTCAACGCATCGTGCAGCTAGCCGGGTCGGGCCCATCAGCACATAATGCGACGAGTTAAGCAGCAGTGGCGAGGAGCAAGGAAGGGACATGGCTGTCTGCTCTTGCTCCCGGGTGTGTCTCCATGGTTGTGGCTGTTTGTTGCAAAGGGAGAGGCCCCGGGCGTAGGCGGAGTGAGCTGAGGCACACGTATACCGTGCAACGTATGGCAAATGGAGGCTGGAACCCTCTCTCGTGGGGCGGCGACGTGGGATCGGATGGAGCAGGCTGTGCGTCCGTTGGACCTGTAGAGCCAAAACCCGCCAGACCACATCGTGCCACGGTGTATCGCGTGTATATGACGAGTGTCGGCGCAACGGGCACAGCGCGCGGCGAAGCTTGCGCGGGCCAACTGCTCGGGGTAGCTGTACATCACACCTTGCGCAGAGAAGTTCTACCCCCAGCCGGCCGCGTACAGACTAACTAGCTGCATTTCATGAGGAGCACATAGCCAGCTTCATTCATTGGCAAATCCGTCCCACAGCGAGCTACGATGGCGAGGACGACCACTCCGCGCCAGCGGGCTGCCGCGCTTCTAGTGGCGATCGGTACGAGTACTGGCAGCCTGTTTTACCTCTGTACTTGAGTGTCTGGGCGCATGAGCGCGGGACCGCGCCTGCCCGCGCAAGAAGTGTTCTGGGTTGAATCGCTGCGCTGAACTTATCTATTCCCCAACACGCAGTGCTGGCCGCGGATGCGAGGACCTGGCGCGTGACCGGTCGCAGGGCCCGACCGCCCCCGCACCGGCGCCCCCCGCCCAAACGCTCTCCCCCCGCGAGGATCCCAGGTGGGGCCCTGGGTGTCCGAAGGCGTGGTGCCAAGGGGGGGGGGACTCTGATGATAGGAGGGGGAAAGCATACTGGAAGCGACTGACCGCGTGAGGAGGGGGCGGAAGGGCGGGGCTGGCCCCACAAACGAAGATGGGCCGGAGGGCGGCGATACGAGCCGCAGTGACGACGGGGACGACTCGTGACGACTGGCCCTCCAGGGCCCTCCTCCACCCTCCCTGTCTGTCCCCGCAGCACCAGTGACTTATTCTCGAGCCCCCTCACCCCGTGTGGCGCAGGGCCTGCCATGCGCTGACCGCTGCTCCTGCCTCCCTCCCCCTGCGCCAAGCCTCACCCTGGTCCGCTTCGCTTCGTTGATGTCTTCTGACCCTGGTCCCTCCACCCATCCCCCCCTGCCCAGTTCCAGTCAATACGGAGCCGCCCTCCGACGACGACACAACCACAGCGCCCGCAGAGGAAGGCTGCGACCTCTGCATCGACGTTGACCTAAACACCCCTCAAACGCCATGGGAATTTGCGAGCGGCTGGTTCTCGTACTCGCCCAACTGCGACCTGGCTGCTGCCAACATAATCTACAACCTCCAGCAGTTACCGCACTTCGCACGAGATCGTATCTCCGGGTTCATAACGGACGACGCTGTGTGCACCGACATGATGGGGTCGTGGTGGCACTTTCAGGTTTGTGGCACGATCCGCAACCCCAGCAGCTCTTCCCCGGCGGGTTCAAGCCTTGCCTCCGAGCTCTCCAACGCCGTGGGATTGGACAAGTGGGTGTTCAGCCCCACCGCCCCAGACTGCTACGTAGACATCTACCCCTCAGGCAGTCTGATGAATCTGCGGCCGTACGTGACGCTGACATCAGTAACAGACCCCCCAGGCTGCCCGGCCCAAAGGGATTTCGTTGGTGACAAGGTGTGCAATGAACCTGCAAGGAGACCTCCGCCGTCGGACCCCCCCGGACCCGTTGAGGTGATGGAGCCCCCGGCTGCGCCAACCTCCTAGAAGCAAGGCGTCTACCGGTGTGGCGCCTCAACGGCTGAGGAGCCACGGCACGTCCAGGCCCTCCACGGAGTAAGCGCCGTGCATGCTGAGGGCTACAGAGCACCAGTCTGAGTCCCAGACAAGGGACACCTGAAGGAGACTGGACTGGGCGCGCTGGGTTTAAGCTCCGTGGGGGCAATCCCGCCCCAACAGCCTGGATACAGACGCTGCCACGCTGGACTCCTGCGCCTGGAAAGCCTGGAGTAGCATTGTAGAGAGCCTCGAGAGCCTTCATGAAAGCCTTGAGCCGTGGTGAGAGCCGTGGTGAGTGCCTCGCTGAGAGCCGTGATGGGATCCTGGTGCCTGCGGGGCTGGAGCCTGGTGCCTGGAGCCTGGTGCCGTAGGGGCTGGAGCCTGGGGGCTGGTGCCAACGGACTCGAGGGAGTGCGGAGGGCGCAGGGGCCGGGGTTAGGCTGTGGGCCTCAGAGGGGATGGAGCGCCGGAGGAGCGAGGGTTGCAAGCTGGAGTGCTACCAGGGGGCTGCCTGTCCGTGGGGGAGGTGTGCGCGGGCGAGGACGCGTGAGAGTGCTCGGGCGTGGCGGGAATGCATGCGGGAATGCGGGTGTGTGCGTGTGTGGCGGTGGGAGGGGGCTCCGGCCTCCAGGCCGTCAGGCGGCGCCCGAATGCGCTGCTTGACTTGGGGGCGCACAGCCTCCTGCTGGAGGTGGATGAGTGGCAAAACACGCGATTGATGGAGTTGTTCGAGGACCTCGGCTTCCGGCCGCTGGTGGTCCTTCCGTTTCGTCCGGACGCCGACACGGCCGGGGATTTCTGTGCTCGCAGGGGCCGTGCAGCGTAGTCACGGCCGGAGATGGGCGGCGAGTAAAGGGCTGCTTCAGCCGCCACACGAGGCTGGGCGTGCCCAAGTTGGTAGGGGGTGGGGGCGATTGGCGGCGCTGCAGGGTGGGCAGTGCACGAGGGTGGGCGCGCCGGAGCGTGAGGTCACCGTGGAGCACCTCTTCTTCGACGGCCATTTATGATGCCATCCAGTGCTCTTGCTTCAACGCTACGAAGTCTCGAGTACCCCTGCGAGTCGCGGCGAGGGGAGGCCTTCCTCTTCCCCCCCCGCGATGTTGCGGCTGTTGTGAGCGTACTTATAGCTGTCGATTGAGCTGCTCAGAGGGCGCGGGGCACGCGATTTGGCAATTGCGATGTGGAGGCGGCTGTAGGTCGCGGAAACTGTGTGGGCCCGATGGGCCCCGTCCCGATGGGCCCCGAGCCCCAAAGCCCTACAAGAGCGTGCTGCCGCGTTTTCCAGCTTACCAAGCGAACTTGCTTACCACCCCGTTGAAGAGGCTGCTGTTTAGCTTGGCTGGCAACGCGGGCTTGACTACTTGCTTGATCTTGGGCACTGGCCTGCACGGCCAGCCGTAGAGCAGCAAACCTTATCATTACAGCAACGCGTGCTGGTGGAGAGCCAACCGGCCTTCGGGCTCGCGCGTCGCATCGCATCGACCAGCCTCACCGAAGTCCGGCCGGTAAGGAGCTCCTTGCAGCTCCTTCGCTCTGCGCATTCGGCTGCTATAGATTACCCCCCGCGACCACCGTGGAACACTGTTAGCAGCCAAAAGGCGAGCGACTCGTAGACGCACGCGGTGCCCACCGGGGCCCACAGCGAGCTACAAGACCTGGTCACGCCCTTCTTCTGTGAGGAAGACGATCGTGTCGGAACTCCACAGAACTCCTCGTGGTCGTGACCCTCGCCCCAACTGCTCGCCCCCCCCAGGCAGCGATGGTGCACTACCACATCGGCGCTTTCGCCTTTGCTCTCGTTATCAAAGGTGGACTTTGGGCGTTCGCCGCGGCGAAAGGGGCAGGCGCTGTTGCCGTGGCGCACGCTGCGGGCGCGGCAGGCGGGGCGGCCGCTGCAGGCGGGGCTGCCACTGCCGGCGGGCCAGCCGCCGCGACTGCTGGCGCGGTCGCTACGGCGAAAGCAGTTGGTGTGGCCGCCGCGCTGAAAGGGGCAGGCACAGCTGCCGCTGTGAAAACGGCCAGCGTGGCGGCCGCGGCGAAAGCGGCAGGCGCGTCTGGCGCCGTCGCCGCGGGAAAAGTGGCAGGCGCGTCAGGCGCCGTCGCCGCGGGGAAAATGGCAGGCGCGCTTGCGGCGGCCAAGGCCACAGGCGCGTCAGGCGCAACTGCCGCGGCGAACGTGGTGGTCACGTCAGGCGGGTCAGCCGGGGCGGCCGCTGCGGGCGGGTCGGGCGCGGTAGCTGGAGCAGGCACGGTAGGAGGTGTCGTGGCCGGCGGAGTGAAGGCCTACGGCGTGGTGAAGGGCGTCGAGGTTGCAGCCAAGCGTGTCGAAGCTGCAGCCAAGGGTGTCGCAGTGGCAGCCACGGCCGTGGATAAAATGTACACAACCTATGGTGTGCAGCCGGCGCAGGTGGCTGGGCAGCCGGCGAAGGCGGCTGGGCAGCCAGCGGCGGCCGCAGCCCCGCTGGCGGCTGGGCAGACCGCCGCGGGAGTCGAGCTGGCGGCCGCAGAGCCCGCGCCGGCGGCTGGACAGCAGGCGTCCTTGCCGTGGCTGGAGGCAGTCTTCCAACTGCTCGTGCTGATGGGGGTGTTCATGGCGCTGGCGCTTATAGGTTGCACTCTGGTGGTGATGGCGTCACATGCGTTACGCTGGTTGGGGGGGCGCTGGTGGGGCGTTGTGGCGGTGGTGGTGGCGTTGTGGATGGCTGGGCAGGGGCAGTGGGGGCGGCATGAAAGGTAGCCAGCCTGTTCGGGTTGATATTGCTGGTTAGTTGCGCTATCGGCGTTGACGGTGCTGGCCTTGGTTGCCGCATTCCCTCGTGAGAGCGAGCAGGTTCGGACGTGACGCGTTGGGGAGCCTCAAGCAGCGTTTGGGCGTGGGGGCTCAAGTGTGCTCTTGGGCTGTTGTGTTGGGCAAGGCGGAAACCGTAAGCAAGCAGAAAGCCCGGCGAGACTCCGGAGGTGTGAGGCGCAAACTGCTCGTGTGTGTGTGAAGGGCTGCTCGCATGAGCCTGGGAGTCTCAGGCGCGGTGATTAGCCGGTCGGCCTTAGATACGGAAACTGTGTGTGTGTGTGCGTGTGTGGTGATGGGAGGGGGCTCGCTCCAGCCTCCGGGTCGTCAGAGGGGCTTGAGCACGGCAGGCGAGGCCGCGAGGGTCCGAGCACCCAGACCAGCAGGCATGCCCGAGCGCTGCCGCCTTGATGCACGTACTGGTGCATACAAACTCTTTGGTACTGGTGCGTACAAGTAGCGTATCATGTCTGCCGGGCTGCCGCTAGGGCCAGGCTGCTGCAACCTCCTTCCAGCCAGAGAGACCACCTGCTCTCTGTTGGCACCGCCAAGAACTAAGATACTCCTAGCCTGATAGCAGACGTAGCAGTACTAGGTGCCGGCCGCAGCTCGTGTCACGTGGGGCCAGTTACAACAGGTCAGGCGCAACGCCCACTGCATCCCAGAGCTTTCTACCCCAGGGCAAATGTTACCGGTCACCTGTCAGTGCAGCATTCCCGCGTGCTCAACCGTGCCCACCAGTCTTCCTCGACATGCGTTTGCCGTACCACGCAGAAAAACTACGAAAGCCTTCTGCTCATGTCCAGCGCAGTTCGCTTACCTCCCATCCCTGCAGGCGTTGCCACACCTGCCAACCGCCAGTCCGGTCGCCTCCGTGCTTAGCGCCCATGTGGTCCGCCCCACCGTCGGTCGTCAGCGCCGCCTTCCCATACCGGTCAAATCCCCCACTCCATGGCAGCAAGCTCCGTGCACACCACATCTGCAATCATCTGCAGGTTGCCTCTGCGCAATGCCTCGCAAGCACAACCACGCTTAAGCCGGCGCAGGCCCCCTCAGCCCACGCCCTCAGCCCCAACAACCTAGCGCAGCACTCCGCCTCACGCCATCACAGCCGCCAAGACCGCAATCGTTGCCCGCAGCTGCCGCGCGCGCCGCTGCAGCGCCGCCGCCTGGGACTGCCCCGCGGCGCCTGACCTGGGGCTCCCCCGCTGCGCCGCGCTCGGGCCCTGCTGCGGAGACCCGACCCCCGCGCCCGGCCCCGCCCCCGGCAGGGGTTCGTCACAGAGGCAGTCGAGTGCTGTCATGAGGGCATCGCTGGAGCAGACCTGGTTCAGGCCCTGCGGGATGGGATTGGCGCGTGGGATGCGGGGTTTGCAAGTCAGGAGGCGTCAGCGCGGTCGCAAAATGCGGGTGACTGGGGCCTGCGAAAGCCCAAGTAAGTAGCACGCGCAGTTCAATCCCAGCTTGCTGTGCCTGCCGAGCAAGTAAGCATCTGCTCGACGTGTGTCCTCTCCGCCGCATCGCCCGATTCGCCCCACAGCCCGGCTGGCCCAGCCTTATCGCTTCCTACCGGGCCCTCGCTCTCCCACACGCACCTTGCGGACCATGACAACCTCTGCCAGCAGGGACAGCGCGGGGCCCCGTATCGCAGCACCGCTGCCGCCCGAGCCCCCGCCGGAGCCGGGGCTGCCCCCGGCCCCACCCCCACCCCCGCCCCCGCCCCCGCCAGCTCCGCCAAGCAGCGCCCCCGCCAGGGCCCCAGCCAGGCCGCGGCTGCCCGCGATTGCGGCCCTGGGGGAGGCAGGGGTCAGCGTTGGGACATGCTGGGATGGAGCAAAGGATGTTCGCTTGCCGGGGCAATTTACCCACGCAGTCTACCACCTGCTTCCTTCACCCACAACGTGACCTACGCCTTAGCCGGGCCACCGTCGCCACACCACGCCCATACCGCCCGCGCACCCTTCCTTTTCCCCATCCACACACCCTCCCTGCCCCCCTCTCCCTCTCCCTCTTCCCCTCCCTCCCCCTCCCCCTGCCCCTCTACCCCCACCCCCTCCCTCCCCCGCCCCCTCCCCCCACCTGGCCTCCCCGTCCACCCGGGCCATGGTGGCCAGCAGCCCCAGCCCCGACGCCAGCAGCTGCTGCTCCAGCGCCGAGGAGGCGGCGGCGCGCAGCTGCCCCACCAGCACCGGCACCAGGCCCCCGGACAGCAGGTGGGGCACCACCTGGGGGGGGGGGTAGGCGGCAGGGCAGGGCTGATGGGGTAAGGCACAGGACCACAAGTCCAGGTACCTCCCTGCCTGTGCCGTGGCTTCAAGACATAAGGCGGCAGTGATACCTCCCTGCCTGAGCTGAGTTATGATATGCCTCGAGCGGCCCTTCCCAAGTCCTCGCTGCAGGGGCCCCTACCTGAGGCGCCACCGCCAGGTAAGTGAGGGCGTTGAAGGCGGCCAGGCTCTGCGGCGCGCCCTCCGCCACCGCCTCCACCAGGCACCCCACCAGGCCCGGGCAGCCGCCCACCGCCGCCTCCGCCAGCGCCGCGGCCGCTTCGAAGCCGTTGGCTCGCATGAAGCAGCTGCGGCGGTGCGTGTGTGGAGAGAGGGGAGGGGTTGGACACGTGAAGGAGGGGGTGAGGCCGGGCCGAGCCGTGCATGGCCGGGCCGAACCGAGATTATGACAGAGCACGGCCGTCGCCCTTGCGTGCACCTCCGCCCGGGCGCTGTGCCCCCGGCCGCTGTAGGCACAGCAGCTATCTACACAAAGCAGCCCCTAGCCTCTTGCCCGCTCCCCGCAGCCCCCAGGACAACACCACTTGCTGCCCACCTACCCACCCGTTGAGCAGGTGCTGGGCCATGGCCGACCGCATGGCGTTGCCCACCTCCGCCGCCGCCACCGTCTCCCTCGCGTAGTGGAGCACCTGCTCCCCCAGCGGCAGGGAGGACACAGCGTCCGCCTCCGCCGCCGCAGAAGCGGTCGCCGCCGCCGAGGCCGCGCTCGCGGGCGACGCGACCCCGCCGCCGCTGCGGGCGCCGCTGCTCGCCCCGCCGCCGCTGCCGCCGCCGCCGCTGCTGCTGCCGCCTGCGCCCGAGCCCGCCCGGGCAACCCGATGGAGGGCATCGGAGGAGGACCCGTGGGGCGCCCTGGGGGAGGAGCGAGCCGCCCGGGGAGAGCCGCGGCCATGGGATGGGGAGCGCCGGTGCGGCGAGGGCGGCTCGTCCGGGGGAGAGGCCTCCCAGGCTCGGCCCACGGGGGCGGGCAGGGAGCGACGCGCTAGCTCGGCGGTGGAGGACCGCCCCGGGCCCGGCCCGGGCCCGGGTGGGCCTGCTCCGCTGGGCCCGCTAAAGGGTCCCTCGATGCTGCTGCGAACCGACCCAGATGGGGACGGAGAGCCCTGGGAGTCGGAGCCCCCAAAGAATTGCTGCGAGGAAGAGTTGGACCTGCTGGGATGGGCGGGCGTTGCAGGCAGTTGGTGCTCTATGGATACGCCGCCAATTCTCAGGTAGGCCGGTCGACAGGTTCAGGAGCATGAGCGGCGCCCCATACTGTAACGGTAGCCGAATCCGGGTAGCTTATTGCGCTTTTTGATTGGCTCCAAAGCGGGCAGGAGCATGACGGCTTGCGGCGCCACACAGCCTAACATCATCAAGCTTAATACGCATGAGGCTTGGGTTCCAAAGTGCCTCCCAGTTCTTGCCCCTAAAAGCCAGATCGCCTTGGCCTCACCTTGCCCGGACGGCCGCGAACGCCCCGCCCACTGGCGGCGGTGGCAGGGCCGACGCCCCGCCGCCGCCGCCGGCCCCGGCCCCGCCCTGCCACTGTGCTCCGCCGCTTCCGCCAGACCCGCTGCCCACCCAGCCTGCAAGCGCTCGAGAGGGCAGGCCAAGCCCGGAGCTGCGTAGCTCAGAGCCCGGGAGTGGGGGCCGACCGACCGCTGACGCAGTGCGACCGAGCGGGGTGGCCGAAAGCGCATGCGCTCCAGAGGTCCGCAAGGGGGAGCCGACCGGGACCGAGCCGTGGCGCTTCAGGGGGCTGTAGTTATCTCGGGGCGTTCCCGTGCTGCCGGAAGGGGCTGCGCTGCCCGGCAGGGGCCGCGGGAGCCCTGCCGGGGGCAGCCCCCAAGGCGGGTCCACCGTGAAAGTGGAGCCGCGGGCAGGGCGCGGTCACGCCGGGCGAGCCCGCCTGTGCGGCCCCCCGAGGCCTTGCCCTCTCATTGAGGGGCTAGGCGCTGCACCTAGCCCCGCTGCGCCACGTGGGGCTGCGCTCGCTTGCGGGCGTGCAGTCAAAGTCGAATGTCGCGCGGCCTCGCGAGGGACCTATGCTCCTGGCAGAGACGACCACGTAAGCAATGAGACGATTGATGGAGACAGAAAGGGTGCTAGTCTAGCGGAGGTATATTGGTTGGCATGCGCGAGAAGGATTTTCCGCGCTGTGGGGTGGGGCCAGCTGCGGGTGAGCAACGTCAATCGCGTTATTAGATAAGCATACAGGTACATGTGTGTTGCGTGCACGGGAACGGCGGACGATGCAGCGCACGCCCTCGCCCTAACCCCCGCCAGGCCCCCCGCCAATCCCAGCGCTCGACCGCTCCCCGGCGAGCTCTCCTAGCTTGTAGGTACTGTAACCAAAGCGAAGCGAGCACACGAGCGAGCACATGTAAGAAGTCACAGCAGCTGCACCTCCGTTGGCCAACGAGCAATTGGTTGGCCCCTGTCGGATGAAGGATGGCATCTTCCCCGCTCACCGGCCGGGCCTCAGAGAAAGCTCACGCGTCCGTACCATGCTGCCTTCCCCAAATGCTCCTTTCTGCGCACGGAGGATCGGCCGTGTGCTCGCTCAGCCTATCCCAAGCGCGCCCTGCCCACGCGTGGCCCGCCACGGCGCCCCTTTTGCCCCTTCAGCCCCTTTCGGCCCTCCACCCAGGAGGCCACCCCACGCGCGCTGGTTCTGGGCAGCCAGGCAGCCTGGGGCAGCCCCCACTGTAATCCATGATCAGCCAGCAGTACTTCTCAGCAGGTGACTCTCAGGCGGGGCTCGCATCGTGCCGTTCACGGCGAACCGGCGGGTCACCTTGCACGTTTCCTCAGCTGGGTCCTTCAACCGTCTAGCTTCGCCACTACCGCATATCACTACACATGCAGAAATAGTGGTATCGCACCCTGTCGACTCGTCGGGCCGCACGTTACGCGGCTTACTTAGGAGCGCTGGGGCCCCACAATGGCGGGGAAGCTCTGCGTATCGGTGATAGGTCAGTAAATGCATTTGGCGCAGGCCGGCAATGCTGTTCGCGCGGTTGCCATCAGCGGCATGTGGTGCTGCACCCCGCAGAGGCCCGAAACGTCCAAGCGGACGATTATGCGGAGAGAAACTTCTACGTCAAGCTTCGCGTTGGAAGCAATGAGGTCGGGTCAACGCCAAGGGGCGAAGGCGAAACATTCTGCGGGCTTGCAAGCCCTCTGACGCCTGTTTTGCTCCTGATGCACGCAGATCAAGACAGATGTGGTGAAGGGTTCGCTACAGCCAAAATTCCTCAAAGACTGCCGCCTGTCGGTTCCGACGCCCGAAAGCGACTCCTTGCGGGTGAGCACGCACCCTGCCGCCCCCGACCCCGCCAGTGATAGGGCCCCCCTAAAGCACGATTTTTGCTGTCTCCCGGGCTTGGAGCCTTCACCACGCTCGCCTTGACGCACTGCAGATTGAGCTACTGCAAGTGGGGCCACGGGGCGACCTGGTCGTGGGCAGCGACGAGCTGCGCATCCTGACCATCACCGCCCGGGGGACCATTGTGCACTGGTTTGAGCTTAAAACGCCAGGCCGCAGTATCAGCGGCGAGCTGTGCCTCGTGCTACGGTACCTGTCTGGTGCGTGGCTGGCTGCTTGCGTTGGTAGTGGTGGTGGGGGTAGCCGAGCGGCAGCAGGTATCCCATACAGGCCTCCCCACGAGAGGCGCAGTGCCGGCTATAAAACAGCAGGCGCGGTTGTTTACCCTGCGAGATAGTTCAATTGAAGCTAGATGGAGCAACCACCCAGGCCTACTAACCTTCCAGGCCCTGCCCCGCTCGCCCCGCGAAACCACTACCCGCAGCCGGGTCCAACCGACCCATGTCCCCCACCTACGCGATCGCTGCCCGGCAAGCCAAGGAGCGGGCGATGGAGGGGCCCACGACGCCCACGGTAGGCAGCCTTGCGCGCGAAGGGCCCGCCCTGACCCCGTCACACGCCGGGCCCGCGTCCCAGCATGTTTGGTGGTCGGGGCACATAGCAAGCCCTAGTACTGGAACGGGGGACTGGGAACCGGAGGGATGCGACTATGCGAGCCGCAACGCCCTCGGCCCCTCGCCAGGGCCCACAGCATGACTGCCCCCTCTCACGTGCCCAGCAGGGCCCCTCCAAAACGCTGTTCCGCGACCTCAACGCGGCCGCCAGCCCCAGCCCCACCACGTCCGGCCGCTACGCAGCGACCACGGCCTCCTCCACCGCAAGCCCGGAGCAGCCCTCGCCCAACGGCCAGCACGCGCCGGCCTCACCCGCGCCCTCCGGCGCGGCCGCCTCCACCTCCACACGCCCCTCACCGCCCACCCAGGGGCGGCCGGGCGGCAGGGGGCCGCGCACCTCGGCGGTGCCGCTGCCGCTGGCCGTGCTCGGGGGCATCGTGGTGGGGGCGCTGGTGTACCTGTGGAAGCGGCGTCCCATATACTACGAGGTGAGGGTGATGAAGGCAGGGGAAGGCTTGCAGTTTGTCTGGGGGGAGGTGTTCGGAGCGGGGGTTTGGCAGGGTGAGAGATGAGGAGAACATGGCACGGACCAACAAACGTCGGGCCCTGCGTCGTGCATGTCGTCACATGTGGGTTGGGGGACCAGGATTATAAGGTCATAGCGCTGCACATGAGGCCGTTGTGACTGCACAAGGTGGTGTCTAGGGGCAGCTGGGCAAGCTATTCACGCACCCGCAACATGTTGAGCAGCCCCCTGCAGGCCTTCTTCACACCCTGATCGCACCCCCTGCACGCCACCTGCCTCCGCGCCGCACGCCGTCCCACGCCTCTCTGCCGGCCTCGCTTTCCTCCCCCGTGTTGCTGCCCCCAGGTCCAGGAGGATGACACGCTGTGCAACATCGCCTCCTGCTTCAAGAAGCGCGTGGAGGACGTATACAAGAAGAACCGCTCGCTGCTGCGGAATCCCAACCGCCTTTACCCTGGGGACCGACTGCGCATTCGGTAGCTGGCCCACGGGGCTGGCCGGCGCGTCGCCAGCGAGCGGCGGGCTACAGGCAGCGGCGGCGGGAGCAGTACTAAGCGGGGCGTGGGTGCACTTGCATTGGGGCATGAGCATGGGCGGAGGGTGACAACTGGGCCTCGGGGTGGCTGCGGGAGTGTGCGCGGTGGAGACTGAGGGTGGGTGGGGAGTGGGGCATGGTATGCGCCGGCCGGTGCGCGTGCATGCAGCGTGCGGGGGCTGAGCGTGGCCGGGGCTCAGCGGACAGGCTGGGGTAGATGTGAGCTAAGCAATACTGTGCAACCCCCGTGACCCTTGACAAGTGCATTAGTCGTGCGTGATGAGCTCTCTGTATTCGCACTTATCATCTCTTGCTTTGCTGGTCTAAAGCTGTATAGGCGAAATGCGCGTGGGCCATGATGTGGTGCGTAACTGTGCGTCTCCTTGAGGGTGCAGAGTGACGGGTGCTGACGGAACCTCTGGCTTAGCCTGATGGGCTGCCCCTTTCGAGTGCACTTGAGTTTCTCTCTGGGTGGACTGGGCCGCCCCAGAAGGCCTGCTGCGCGGAGTGGACTGGAGACGCGCTGTGGACGGTGTCGGCGTGTTGCGTACATGGTATGCCTCCCATGCAATCGGGGATCCCATCGCGGCCATACACCGGGCGGCAGCGGGCACCGCGCCACCGCCCTGGGCTGGCCGGCTGGGGCCCCGGCTTGGGGTCCCAGCGGGCAGCGGACTGTTGGGAAGGGCCGAGTCAGGACTGCACAGCCACGCCCAGCCGCACGGGTCCAGGGGGGAACGGGGGCAGGCGGGGCGGGCGCGGGGGCCGGGGCTGGTGCGAGGGCGCTGGGCCAGGCCCAGGTCCTGTCGAGGGCCTGCGACGTCGCGGTCGTGTCGCCCGTAGCGGCCCGACTTTGCGCGCCCGCCCGAGTCCCCGCAAAGCCTGCTTGATTTGCGAGCTTTGCCTGCGGCTTCTGGAAGACGTGGAGCGCAACGTTTGGGCCTTCCAGGCCCGCACCATTGGGGCCGTACGGCACTTCGGCCCCAAATTTAAGCAGGGTCGCTGCTTCGTTCCAGGCATTATACCCAAGCTCTCTGACTCCAAATACTTTTTGAAACACACGCACCGGCTCACTTCTCACTTGGCCTCTGAAAACTAAGCGTTGCATTTGTTCAACCTTCTTCTGCGGGCTAGGGCCTTGAGCAGCCATGCAGATCTTTGTTAAGACTCTCACGGGCAAGACCATCACCCTTGAGGTGGAGTCTTCGGACACTATCGAGAACGTCAAGTCCAAGATTCAGGACAAGGAGGGTGAGTTGTGAGTTTGGGCCGCAGCAGGGCTACTACGGGGGCTCATAGGGACACCACGATAGCGTTCGGGAGGTCTCGCGGTGGTTCTGCTGAGGTTGCGGAGGTGCGGTGCCGAGGGATTTGTTGGAGCTCATGTGCGCCCGCGGACAGCTGCAGAGGCCGTGTTTCTGCCAGCAAACTCGCGTCGGGCCTGCTTCAAAGGGCAGCAGGTGCTGGGCCTCGCAACGAGGATCTTGGGGAAAGCCCTAGACTGTTTGAGAAGCGACCGGCGCCATACGCTGGGTCTAGCAGCAGCCTGTGCGGCGGTAACACCGGTGTCGGGTCCCTGGGGGTCATGGAAGCGACGGTTCGGGGTCGCTCGCTACCTACCACAAGGCCTTGACTTGACCTCGGCCGCGCCCGTTGCGATTCCTGGGGTTGCCGCGTGACAAGCACATCGCCCGTGTTCGCTGCTGCTGCCCGCTCCAACCACCGCAGCCTGACGCTCCACGCCGCCTTAAGTGCCGCGTGCCTTTTGCGCCCTATACACTCTTCGACGCCTACCCTGACCTCGTCTCTGGTGCCTGCCTCCCTCCCCAGGCATCCCCCCGGACCAGCAGCGCCTGATCTTCGCCGGCAAGCAGCTGGAGGACGGCCGCACCCTGGCTGACTACAACATCCAGAAGGAGTCGACCCTGCACCTGGTGCTGCGCCTGCGCGGTGGCATGCAGATCTTCGTGAAGACCCTGACGGGGAAGACGATCACGCTTGAGGTGGAGTCTTCGGACACCATCGAGAACGTGAAGAGCAAGATCCAGGACAAGGAGGGTGAGCAGGGCTGTGAATCGGGGGTGGGGGGTCTCGGGTTGTTACTCAATCGACTATGGGCTGCTTTGCCTCCTGCCTGCCCGCCTCTCTGCTCCCGCTGACCCTGTATCCCTCCCCTTTCGCTTGCCTTCCCCAGGCATCCCCCCGGACCAGCAGCGCCTGATCTTCGCCGGCAAGCAGCTGGAGGACGGCCGCACCCTGGCTGACTACAACATCCAGAAGGAGTCGACGCTGCACCTGGTGCTGCGCCTGCGCGGTGGCATGCAGATCTTCGTGAAGACCCTGACGGGCAAGACGATCACGCTTGAGGTGGAGTCTTCGGACACCATCGAGAACGTGAAGAGCAAGATCCAGGACAAGGAGGGTGAGCAGGGCTGTGAATCGGGGGTGGGGGGTCTCGGGTTGTTACTCAATCGACGATGGGCTGCTTTGCCTCTTGCCTGCCCGCCTCTCTGCTCCCGCTGACCCTGTATCCCTCTGGTTGCGCTTGCCTTCCCCAGGCATCCCCCCGGACCAGCAGCGCCTGATCTTCGCCGGCAAGCAGCTGGAGGACGGCCGCACCCTGGCTGACTACAACATCCAGAAGGAGTCGACGCTGCACCTGGTGCTGCGCCTGCGCGGTGGCATGCAGATCTTCGTGAAGACCCTGACGGGCAAGACGATCACGCTTGAGGTGGAGTCTTCGGACACCATCGAGAACGTGAAGAGCAAGATCCAGGACAAGGAGGGTGAGTAGGGCTTGAGGGGCACGGGTTGGTGGGGGGTTCTGGGCTTGGCCCTTGCCTGCCTTCACTCGTCATGTGCAGTGTACTGACCCTTTGTTCCTCGGCTTTACCTCTTTCCCCAGGCATCCCCCCGGACCAGCAGCGCCTGATCTTCGCCGGCAAGCAGCTGGAGGACGGCCGCACCCTGGCTGACTACAACATCCAGAAGGAGTCGACGCTGCACCTGGTGCTGCGCCTGCGTGGTGGCCAGTAATCCGCTCGCCGTTGGTTGACATGCTCGGGCGTGTTGGCTGTCATTGAGCGCATGCCCCACAGGGCTTTGCGGCTGTATTGCGTGGTTCTCGCATGAGATGTGTACGCCAGAGCTTGTGTGACGCGAACTGTGTCGAGGCTGAGCCCGCAGTGGTGAGAGCCTGTGCAGTCGGTGCGCACGCTTGTAACATACAAAGACGATATGTATGGGACCAGTCCCCTGTTGTCTGTTGCACGGATGATAGCGTAGCGGATGTGTTGCTTCTCCTCTGCGCCATTACACGATGGTATGACAGTTCAGCGAATTCTCGTCTTTCTCAGTACTGACAACTACTGTCAACTGTCAGCCCAATTCATCCATCTGCCTCGACCCTTCCGCCTCACGCCTACACCTAGTCGCCAACACAGCCACGTTACCCGCATCCTTGCGAACTGACAAAGCACATACGATGGGCAAGGTCTCGTGGGGCCTTGCTCAACATTGCATCCTTGCATCACACCCAGCCACACTACGGTAGTTCCTGACGCCACTTTCGCTCTTCTCCGGCGGTTCTCCCGTCACTCACAGGTCCGTAAACGCATGGTTTGCACGGGGCGGGACCGCTTGCGAGCCGCCGGAGAGCTGACAGACATGTCGCCAATAACCGCTCAAGACCCACACGGTAACATGCGAGCGCGCTGGGCTACTTGCACACCTCACTTTCATCTCCTACTTTGCCACGGCCGTGAGGTGACTGGCGGTCCGGAGCCAAGCGTGCCATCGTGCTCTGCGCTGCATAGCGCTTTGCTTTAAACACTACGGTAGCACTACCCGCTCCGACACCGTATGCTCCGGTCCTACGGCTTCTTCCCCCGCATTAGCTGCTTGAGGTCCTGCGCGGGCAGGGCCAGCAAGGATTCAGCAAAGCACAGGTTGCTGGATGTGCTGCCCGATGCTCAGCGCCCAGCTAGGGGTCTGCCGCTGCTCACAGCAATCCAACCAGCGTTCCCACCGCTGCCAGCTCCACCCCTCGAGTACAGCCCTCAAGCGCACACCTCCCTACACCTCCACACCTCCCTACACCTCCAGCCCGCGGCCAGCAGTCTCCCGCCTGATCGCCCGAGAGCGCGAGATCGTATCCTCCCCACTCCAGACCGCTGAGCAGCAGCAACGCAGCAGCCCGTTTCAACCCGAACGCCTCGTAGCCCCGTAGCCTGGCCCACGAACCCCCAGCAACCCCGCTCACCCCAAACGCCTCCATGACGTCCCGGTTCATAATGTACTTGAACGTCTTCCACGGCTTCTGGTGCACCTGGGCGGGAGCGAGGAGAGGGCCGGCGGGCGAGTGAGGAGGGGGGCGGGGGGCGCATGCAGGGGAATGGTGTCAAGACGGTGTGCGACGAGGGCACACGGGGGTGGTATGGGGTGGTGAAGGGCGGATGACGGGGGGCACATGGACGGGGCCACGGACGTGAGGTGGGGTGGGGTGCAGCTCGAGGGGAGCGCAGCTGTTACGGCTCCGGCTGGCGGGGCCCTCCCCCTCTGTTTCGAGCGGGCCTACGGCCCTGATCGCCTGTAAACGTACATACCTCTGCACCCCCACCCCCACCCCCACCCCCACGCACCTCCTCCAGAGCTGCCATGACAGTGGGGTTGGACAGCCACCTGGGGGGGGGGAAGCGGTTGGGGTTCAAGGTGACAGCGGGGGTGCATCGTAAGGACTGTGTCCGTGGGGGCGCGGCATGGAAAGCGCCCCTCGGCTGGGCCGCAGCCGGGCGCACCGTATCGCACCACTTACAGCGCAGTCGGAAGCCCCTAGCCCTGGCGCCACCGCACCCTCAGCTACTGAAGACCCTGGCATGGAGGCCGCTGCTCGAAGGCACCGGCGCATGGCCCCCAAGCTGACCGCAGGTGGGGCCTCGGCCACGCGACATGACGGAGAGCACAGCAGCCGGTCAAGCCCTGCCACTCACTTGACGGTCTTGGGGTCGGAGCTCATCAGCGCCACCAGCGGGTTGAAGCCCTGCGGGTGGGGACATGGGTTTAGCCGGAATACTAGATTCAGAACGCGACCCAATTAACAGATATTACAGGTGTCAGTACGGCACGGGACCCAAGCACATCGTCGTACTGCGGTGCAGCCGTTCGGGTCTGCTGGTTTCCATTACACATGGTGGCAACCCTACCTGCGACGCGCCGCCGCCCTCGCCGGGGCCCGCGCCGGCGCCGGAGGCGGCAGCGGCCGAGGAGTCGGCGTCTGCTGTGAAGCGAGGCGGGCTGCCGGGCGGCGGCGGCACGCGTTCCCCGACCACGACGTCGGGTCCGCCGGCGGAGGAGGCCGAGTCCGAGAACGCGGAGGTGGAGGAGGCATCGGAAGAGGTGGAGCTGGAGGGGGAGGGGGAGCCTAGGGGGATGGCGGTGGCGGAGGAGGCGGAGGAGGCGGAGGCGTCGGGGGAGGCCGGGGCGCCGGACGCGGGCTTGGAGCTGCCCAGGATCTCCCGGACCTGGAGGGTGGGTGGGATGGGGAGTCCGAAATGACGTGAGGCGTCGGAGGCAAGTGAGCGAGGGTCTCACTGAATGCAATTCCCCCCCCCCCCCCGCACACAGATCTTACGCCCCCCCCCCTCCGCCCCTCCTCCCCCACCTTGAACACCACCTCCAGCACCACCCCCCGGAACCCCGTGCCGTGCCCGCCCATACACACAGGCTTTCCCCCCCTCTGCCCCCCCCTCCCCCCCTCTCCCACCTTGAGCACCACCTCCAGCAGCTCCTTGTCCCCCTCGTACTTGGACTGCCGCGAGGGGTCCTCGGCAATGTCCAGGAAGGCGGTCATGACGCGGGGCTCCTAGGGGGGGGTGAGGATGAGGGGGCAGGGGGAGGGGTCTATGAAGCTAAGCGAGATCGTGTCGCCTGCGCTAGAGAAGCGTCGCTTGAGGGGAGGGGTGAGGGTTGAGGGGTGAGGGGAAGCTCCTGATCCCTCCCCCCAAGCAAGCACCTGCGGCTGGGCAAGCAGCACGCGCCCACCCTACGCATCCTCCCCCGCTCTCCCCCCCCCTCCCCACCTGCAGCTTGGCCAGCAGCCCCGGGTGGCCCATGAGCTTGGAGAAGAGCGAGCCCGGGTCCAGGCCCAGGCGCCGGGAGCGCTCGAAGGTGGCGTCCATGGATGCGGGGTTCATGCGGTCGAGCAGGTGGTCGGGGATGTTGAAGCCCTGGAGGGGGTGGGAGGGAGGAGGAGGGGAGTGGGAGAGAGGGCAGGGCGGGGTGGCAGGGAGGCGGAAGACGGCTTGCACGGGACCCCTGGACCCGCTCGCCCATCCCCAGCAAGCGATTGATGTCTTCTACTCCAGACGGCCCCGGCCGGCCACCCCACCCGCTTTGCAATCATCTCGGCGATCTTGCGTCGTGCGCCCGGGTCAGCGAACATCTGGGAAAGAGGCATGAGGGGTTGGGGGTTTGGTCGAGAGGTTAGGTGGCCCATGACAAGTCCTGGCCCTCTCGCCCCTCTACCTCCTTCCCTCTCAATCCTCACTCTTGGCTCATCCGCCCTGCACTCTCGCCCCAGCCACACACCCAGCCTCACACGATCCCTTCTGCTGCCCCGCCCCTCTCCCTCCGAGGCCCACCCCTCTGCCACCTGGCCTCACCCTGCTGGTGTGGGCACCCCTCCGCCTCCCCGCCTCCTGCCCCTCCCACTCCAAACCCCACCCACCCCCCCACCTGCTTGAGCATGTCTGGGTTCCTGAAGCCGGGGGGCATGACCGTGAGCATCATCTGCTGCATCTGCGGCGAGCTGGCCATGAGATCCACCATCTTCTCCGCCTTACGGAGCGCCTCTGGGGGCGCAGGGGTCGGGCGGGTGGGTCAGTGGGGCAGTGGGATTCAGGAGGGCCGCAGGCTCGCGGGGCAGAGGCGACAGGGCCGGTGCTGGGCGGCAGGTCCCGTGCGCGGTGCCGTGCTGCTGCTGCGAACAGTTAACTGCGTAGGCTCATGAGCAGCGAGGCTCATGAGTAGCGAGTGCACGAGCATGATCTGGAGCTTAGGTTGGGTGCAAGCGCATGGCGCTTGCCAGGTCTCCGACAACGGGACCGCCCCGTTCCAGGCTTCTGCGCACCTTCCGACGGCGCCGAAGCGTAGCCCTGAGTTGAGGCGGGGAGTGAGGAGCCCGCGGCGGAGAGGGCCGGGGCCCATCGGGCGGGCGCCTTGGCGACCCCGGCGGAGGAGGAGACGCCGTCGAGCAGGGGTGCGGACAGGGCGCCGTGCCGTAGCGGCGCTGCTGCAGCGGACCGCAGCGCCCCAACGAGTCGCGATGCTGCCCTCATCGTGCCCACAGATCAGGCCAGAAGCGTATGATCGCGGCAGGAGACCGGGCTTTCGGTGATGGATGTGATGCCGCTCGGCGTCGGCGCTAGCCTGCGCTGACTGCACAGCGTTCGGGATGCTGTTTGAGCGTGACCAGCGCTGCTGTGTGAGTATGGCTTGCGTGGGGAGGCGTCCGGCGTCGAGCGACACGCTTGATTGCACTCTGCATCAAAGGCCGGGACCAAACACACAGGCTGCAACACAGGTTACCAGACTGCACTCCCCATCATATAACTTGCGCATACAGCCGCGAGTAGTTCTTGAGCGCGCTTCTAGTTTTTGACCCCTACGCGCCATCACCCGCTGCAAGCCCGACCTTGTACATTCTTTCAATCCATAAGCGAGACACAGGAAAGCTCTGGTCCTTGGAGCCAAAGCCCCAGCTGCCGTGACCTCCCCATCCCGAGCCCTCGCGGCCCAGCACCTTCTCGAGGCCAGGGCGCTGTGATCAGTTCAGCTCTGAGCATCGCAAGAGGTCAAAGCTGCAGTCGCAGGGGCAGCTGAGTCGCTTGACGGAGTGCGGGCTCTGACGCTGGGCATCGGCCCCAGGCCCGCCCAAACCCCATGTACCAATACCCGACGCGCCCGGGCGCGGCGCCCGCTCAGACGAGCGCCTTCGGACAGCAGCCCCCGCAACCCCCAGCACCACAGCCGCCATCTATGCATGGGCTGGCACCCCCGCCCCCGCCGATGAACCACTCCCCATCGATGGGCCTCTACACGGCCGCCTCGGGCTCCGTCACCACCCTTCGGCTGAAGCCCTCTCCCGAAGTGCAAATGGAGCCACCGGTGAGATCCATGACTGTGACACAATGCCACAACTTTGGCGTGTAGCAGTTGCTTTAGGGCTTGCGGCCGGACGCGTCTGGGACCCGGCAAGCCCCTCGCCCACCTGCGCTCCACACCCTCATCTGTAACACATCTAGACACAAAGACCCCGCTCCCTGCGATCCCATCGCCCCCCTTACCCCGCAGGTGCCCGTCTCCGCGTCTCTGCTGCCCTCCGCCAGCCCCCAGGCGCCCCCTCTGGACCTCAGCCTGGAGCGCCAGCTGGCTGAGGCGGCGGAGGCGGCGGAGGATGGGGGTGCCGAGGCTAGGGACGCGGGGGACGTTGGCGCCTTTCTCGACAAATACAAGGTGGGAGCAAGGTCCGGGGCGTGAGCTTCATGGACGAGGGGCGGGGTTGATGGGTGGAGGCGGAGGGCTGCGCGGCCAGGGGCGGGACGGAGGCGGCAGACAGCCTGCTGCAGTGTGGCAAGACAACTTCCAGCCCCACGGCCTTCCCTTCCTTCACCCTGCCTCCCCCCTGACTCTATCCGTGCATTCTCCCTCCCTCCCCTTTACTCCTCCTCTCGAACAGCCCGGGGAGCTCCCGGGCGATCCCGGGGTGGCGGCGCTGGCGGCCAAGGGGCTGCCCCCGGCGGCGGCGGCGCTGGGGCAGGCATACGGGCGGCCGGGGCGGGGCGGCGCGGACAGGGTGGGTTGCGCAGCAGCACGGGGCCGGGGTGGGGGGTTTCAGGGTCAGGTGCCGTGCGGTTTGGGTGTGTGCTGGGCATGAGTTCATGTGAGGGGGGCACGCAAGCACCTCCCGTGCCCCATGCGGAATTCTAGTCACCTGCGGTCCCTACAGGTACCCACCGCGCCGCTAGCGCCACCCCATCCAACCCCCCATAGCCTGCCCCACCGCAGCCCTCAGACTACGGTAGCAAGCTGCACCATCCGCTGCGGACCCCTACCGGTGCCCACCGACCTCCTATTTCCGCTCCCATGCCCTCTCCATCCAGGCCTCCAACTTTGCGTCCAAGCTAGAACACTCGTCACTGACACTTGCAATGCCGACCAACCTCCTATATACATCAACCCTCCAACCCCCCTCTCCCCCATCCCCCCCAGGCCTCCGACTTCGCCTCCAAGCTGGAGCAGCTGCAGGGCATGGGCTTCGGCCTGGCGGCGGCGGCGGGAGCGCTGGCGCGGCACAAGGGGGACGTGGAGGCAGCCACGGAGGCGTGCCTCACGGCGCCCAGCTGAGGGGGGTGGCTGCGGAGGATGGAGGGGGAGAGCGAGGGGGAGAGGGGAGGCAGAGAGAGGGGGAGAGAGAGTTGAGGAGGAGGAGGGGGCCAGAGTGGATGAGGGCGGAAAGAGGGTGGTGAGGGGAAAGGTGGTGGAAGAGAGGGCCGCCCGCGGTGCCAGCTTGCAGAGCGTGCGGTAGAGCCGCTAGTGCTGGCAGCGAGCTTGGCTGCGGAGCTGTGAGTTGCGGAGCTGTGTCGGGCAAACGGTCGAATACTGGAACCGAGCGGCTCAACCGCATTGCGTTGGTTGCTTGGAGGGTTAAGGTTGGCCGCGGCCATGTACTTCACACTCCGCCCCTGCTGTAACGCAGCTGAGAAGTCTGCTTTCCAACACGCCCCTACCCACGCACAAGCCACAAGCCGGCATGGCGTCCCTTCGTCACAGCAGCAGCCCCCGCCCGGTGGCCCCTGCGGCGGCCGCTGCGCCCTTCCGCCAGGGGCTGCGTGCCCCACTCGTGCGCTGCCGCTTGGGCAGCAGTGGGCCCCCGGTTTGCCGAGCGTCGCCCTCCCCGGTGCGCGAGGGCTTGGGCTTGGGCTTGTCGGGAACTGCAAGTGATGGCTTGCGGGCCGAACTCTGACCCCGATTCGCCCTCTGCTCTCGGTCCACCGCCTCCCCCTGCCCCTGCTGCCCCCCCTCCCCAACCCCAGGAGGCCCCCGGCGCGGCCCTTCGGAGCCGGGCCCTGGCGGCTCTGGAAGGGGCAGTGCGGGGCCCCGGGGCGGACATGGATGGGGCCTCGGAGCAGGTGGGAGTGGGGCGTGGGTGCAGGAGTTGTACGGGAGGGGGGTGGCCGTGAGGAACGGCTGTTGTGCGACACCGGAGGTAGAGCTGGTTGAACGGGATGGGGGATGGCCGCGAGGGGTGGCCTCGAGGGGTGGCCGCGAGGGGTGGCCGTGAGGCCGGTGGTCTTCGCCCCTTCGTCATTGCCAACAGCCCACCGCCACCGCTCTGCGCCCACCCCTGCGGCAGGTCGCCCCGCCGCACGCCGTGCCCAGCACGCCGCCCCGCATGGGCCACGTGTCCCTGGCCCTGGTGGTGATGGCGGAGCTGCTGGCGGCGGAGGCGGCGGCAGGGCAGGCGGCGGCGGAGGCGGAGGCAGCGCAGGCGGCGGCGGTGCAGGAGGAGGCGGCGGAGGTGGGGCCGGGTGAGGGGAGGCGGAGGCGGGTCAGCAGTCAGGTGGGAGGAAGCCAGAGGGATGCACACCTCCACTCCCCAACCCACATCCCTCCGTCCGATCCGAACCCCCAGGCGGGCGTGAAGAGCCGGAGCGGAGCCCCGGTGCCCGACTGCTGCGGGGCGGCAATGGGCGACGCTAGTGGCCGCTAGGGGGCCGGAGGACGACGGCCTTGCAAGTTGGCAAGCGAGGCGGAGGGGTGCCTCAGCGAGGCAGGGCGAGGGCTGAGTGGTTGGGCTACGCGAGGCATGCCTCGCGGCGGGACAGGGGCGGGGGTTAGCGGGTAAAGCAGGTAGGAAGGCGAAGCAGAGCGCTTGCTGCGGGGCAGACCGGAGGAGGGGGGGAGTGGCGGTAGGCAGAGGGGGAGGGGTAGCGGTGCATACCGGAGGAGGGGGAGGGGGAGGGTGCCGCCCGAGATGGCGCGATGCGTGTAGGTCGGCGACCCACGCGGCCGTGTAAGCACCCACCGGCCTCAGCGCTCACGCCCCAAGCAATGCCGCCCCAGCTGCGCCGCAGCCACTCAGACCCAACCCTCGCCATGCTCCCCCATACGCTGTCCGCCGCTTCTCAACCGCAGCCGCAGCCGCGGCCTCGCGCGGCCTCGTTCCTCGCGCCGACCCGCCCCGGCGCCTCCGCTCTGCACCGCCTCGCGGGGCCCGCCGGCGCCGCCCCCGCGCTCCGCCGCACCGCCTCGCAGCGCTGCGTCGCGACGCGCGCCTCGCAGGTGCGTCCGGGTGGGCCGTTGAGAGGGAGTCGCAGGGGGGTTTTGTGCTGAGACCCACCGGCGTTTTCCTCGCCGGACCGCCTCCCAGCGGTATCCTCACCCGCCGCGCGCCCCCCTCCGGCCTTCCCTCTTGCAGAGCGAGGCGCCAGCTGCCGTCTACCGTTTACTCGCCCCAACTCCCCCCGCCCCAACCTCCCGTTTCTCCCCCCCCGACCCCCTCAGGATAACCTCTACACCGCCCTGCTGGCCCGGGACTGGGCCCGGGTGGAGGGGCTGCTGGCGGCGGGGGCCGAGCCGCACGCGGCCTGGGAGCGCAGGGTGCGTGGGGCCGTGGGGGCTGCGTGTGGACGCTGGTGTGGGCGTGTGGCCCCTTGGAGGTCGGATGCACCTCTCCCTGGCCTACACAGCACCCCTGACGCACCCGGTGTGGCACCCCGCCCCAAGCCTTCCCCCCACCACCCACCCGACCCACCACCCCTGCTCCTCACCTCCCCAGGGAGCTCTCCTCTGCCCGCCCGACCTGCCCCCGACCCCACTGGCCGCCGCCTCGGCAGCCGCCGGCCTCGCGGCAGCCGCCGCCGCCACCCCCGCCGCCGCCGCCGCCAAGCTCCCCACTCCACCCTCCAGCCTCGGTGGCCCCGGCCGCCCCGGCACCTTCCCTACTCCGCAACCGCTACAACCGCCGCCGCCGGCGCTCCAGCCGCGCTCCTCCCTGGAGCGGTTGGGCCACGTGTCCGTGGCGATTATGGTGATGGCGGAGCTGCTGGCGGCGGTGACGGACGCCCAGTCCCCGGGTCGACAGGTGGGGGGGGGGGCGAAAGGGGGGGTTAAGGAGCCGGGAGCGAAGGGGGCGGGGGCGAATGGGGTTAAAAGGGGGGGGGATAAGGGGGCGGGGGCGAAGGGGAGTTAAGAGGGGGTAAGGGGGCGGGGCGGGGACGAGCCCAGTCCCCGGCGGCCGGGGGGTGGGGAGGGTGTGAAGGGCTGCTCGGCATTGATTGGCGCTTGGTGTGTCTGTGAGGAGGTCAGTACTTGGTTGATGGCAACCACAGACAGATCAACAGTCACGAGCTCAACTCCGCATCCCGCCGATCACGCCCATGCCCAGCAGCTCCCCGGCGGCGGAACGGACTGATGGGCTGGGACCGTACGTCGGGCTGAGGAGTGAGGGGGCGCCAGGAAGGCTCGGGCCCACAGCGCACGGGGGTTCCGACTGGCGCACTGCAGGCTGCTGCTAGGGGCTCCTGCGGTCCTGCGCTGGGCTCGGGGCTCGGGGCTCGGCTCGGGGCTTAGCCCGAAGGCCGGTGTTGAAGTGGCGAGAGATGGGTAAGCGTCTTTGCTTGGGGGTTGCAGCCGGCCGGCTAGGGAGGGCTAGGCCGTGGGGATAGGTGAGGAATGTTCCTGAGGCCATTATTGGATCGCCTAGGTTGGCCCCGAGCACGAGGCACACGATAAGTTGAGGAACGAGAGGGATGCATGAAGCTAGGTGTCTCAGGTGTGAGGAGGGGAGACTTGCGCGGACCGTTGCCAGGCAGGCAGGGGAAGTTGGATGGACACACGCGTGCTAGTTGCAGAGGTTGGTGGAGCGATGTGAGGGGAGGCATTGTTGCGTTGCTCTGGGACAGCGGGGCCCCGACGTTGAGGGGGGTGGGGGGCGGGGTGGAGGACGGGTGAAGCAAGGGCAGGGGAGGCGCGGCGCTGAGTGTGTGTGCGGGCATTGCCCCATCCAGCCATGAAGCGCCATACATTGGCCTGTGACAAGCTCAAGCCCGTAGCTGGGTTAAGGGCTCTTCTAGCTGCGGTCAGCAGGACACGCACCACTGCAGACTGTAAGCACAAGGACCCAGCCATGCTCGCGCCGGCTCTGCGTCTCGGCGGGGCCCGTCCGCGCCCGGGCCGCGCAGCGCCCCGCCTGCTGCGCGCCCCTCCCTCAGCGCCCACTCTGAAGCAGCAGCAGCAGCAGCAGCAGCAGCAGCAGCAGCAGCAGCAGCAGCAGCAGCAGCTCGCGGGGAGCCGCTGGGTGGGGGCGCACGCCTCAGGCTTTGACGAGGTGTGTCCCGGCGCGCTATCGCTGCTCGCCGGCTTGCTTCCTGGCCGTCTCTTGGCCTGCCGCTGCCTGCTGCTTGTGGCCCAGGCCATCGGCCATCCCACACTCCTCGCTGGCTCTCCCTGCCGCCTCCGTCCCTGCCTACCTTCCACGCCCCGGGCTGCAGCCCCTGTATGCCCTACTAGCCCTACATGCGGTCCTCAGCCCCCGACCCCAGCCCCATCCGTCGCGCCTCTCACCTTCCTCGGCTTCCTGCGGGCAGCGCTAGGGGCGCAGCCGTAGGACGGAATGTGCTCACATCCCGAGTTTGCCGCCCCAACCGCTGCGCCCCGTCCTCAGGAGCCCATCACACACGGCCGTGTGCTCTACCTGCAGCTGAGGACCAACATCCACGGCCGAATGGTGCAGCTGCTGAGCCAAGCCCAGGTGGGTTGACTAATGACTTGCGCCTTTAGTTGCTTGCACGCGGGCAGAGCGAGCGCGGGCGGCGGGTCAAAGGGTCCAGCCAAGGGCAGCCTGCACCTGGGCTGCGCTAGCTGCGCCCCTCAAGCCACCGACCAGCCCCCCCTCCCAAACCCGCCCCCACCCACACCCCTGCTCCTCACGGCATGCACCAGCCGCCCGCTCCGCCACCTCCCTCACCTCGCACCGTGGCACTACATCCCGTTGCCTTTCATAACTAACCCCTCGCCACGCACCCCTCCCCATTGCAGTCAATCCTGTCCCGCCTCGCCAGTAAGGCCGCTGGCGCACGCCTGGATAAGGCAGCGCCAGACCCGACGCAGCGCCAGGACACCGCTGCCGACTACCATGAGGATCCCGATTTCACGTTGTGGTACGACCTGGAGTACGTCGCGGAGAGGCTGGAGACGTCTGCGGGCAAGCTGAGGGCGTTTGGCTACAAGCCCGGGGAGGACTTTTACCAGCAGCAACTCTGGGTCGATTACGACACGGTGCGTCTTTGGGAGGACGTGGCGAGGCAGGCCAAGGAGGTTCAGCAGGGCTTGCCTACGGACGACGGGGGCTGGATGGCCGTAAGGCATGCGCGGGGCGTCAGGGCCGAGCTGGCAAGGCTGAGGAAGCTAATGGACGACCCGGCCCGCGTGTTGGATGGCCTGGAGCGGAGGGAGGCCGCCGCTGCGGCGGCGGAAGAAGCCAAGGAGGCCGCGGCGGCGGAGGCTGAGGCGGCGGCGGCGGCGAAGGTGGAGGCCGCGCCGCCGCAGGTGCCGGACCTTCCGGCGCCGCCGCAGCTGGCGGCGGCGGCGGCCGCGGAGGAGCCGGAGGCGGCGGTGGCGCTGCAGGCGTTACGGACTGCGCTGGCGGCGAAGGAGGCTGAGGTGGCGGCGAGGGAGGCTGACGTGGCGGCGCTCAAGCAGGCGCTGGCGGAGGAGCGCCGGCAGCGGGCCGCTGCCGCTGCTGCCGCCGCCGCCGCCGGCCTCGACCCGGCGGCGCTGGAGGCGGCGGTGGCGGCGGCGATGCGGCGTACGGCAGTCGAGCTGGCGGCGGAGGGGGAGGTGGCGGCGGCGCGGTCTGCCGCCGCCGCCGCTGAGGCTGCGACGCGGAAGCCAAGCGCGGTGGGTGCGTGGGCGGGTGCCGCGGATTGGGCAGTGGGAGGTGCCATACCTCGTCCTTCCATCCTCTCCAACAACCCCTTACATCCCGTGCCCCACCCCCACCCCCACCCCAGGGGGTCTAAACCCTAAACCCTCCGTGCCTGGGACGGCGGGCCGCGTGAGCGAGGGCTCTGCTGGCGGCCGGGGCCCGCCTCCTTCCGCCCCCGCCGAGGCCCTCCTGCACGAGGCGGAGCGGGCCCTGGGCGGGCGGGACGACGCGGCGGACCTGAACGAGGAGGACTGGTTCGATGAGGGGGTGGAGGAGGGGGAGGGGGAGGACTGGGACGAGGAGGAGGGGGAGGAGGGGGAGGAGGGGGAGGAGGGGTGTGAGGGGGAGGGCGAGGGGCCGTCGAGAGGGGCGAGCGGACGATGTGAGGGGAGGCCGCGGTATTGTTGCGTTGCTCTGCTGGGACGACAGTGGGGCCCCGACGTTAGTTGAGGGGGGTGGGGGGCGGCGTGGAGGATGAAGGGCAGCAGGGGAGGCGCGGGGCTGCGTGTGCGGGCCATTGCGCCCAGCCATGAGGCACGGTCCTTTGACAACCTGCCCAAGCCCGTAGCCGGGTCGAGGCTCTTCTACCCGCGTTCACCAGCACACGCCCCACCGCAACTGTAAGCACAAGAAGGACACAGCAATGCTCGCGCCTTCGGCTCTGCGTCTCGGCGGGGCCCGCCCGCGCCCGGGCCTCGCTCCCGCCGCGGCCCGCAGCTGCGCAGCGCCCCGCCTGCTGCGCGCCCCTCCCTCAGCGCCTGCCCTGAAGCAGCAGCAGCAACAGCAGCAGCGGCAGCGGCGCGCGGGGAGCCGCTGCTTGGTGGCGGCACACGCCTCGGGCTTTGATGCCGAGGTGCGCGGGCGGGGTTCCGGGACTCCCGAGCGACCGACCGAGCCGGCGCGGAGCGGGCTCCAGCCCCCGACTCGGCGCGCTATCTGCCCCGCTGCTGAACACACTAGCTCGATCGCCTGCGCCGGCACGCTCCTCTCCGTCCTGTCGGAGCGCGGCCCCGCGGGTGACGCAAAGCCACGCCCCCCTCCGCACCCCCTTACCTCCGCACACCCTGCCACCACCATCACCTCCTGCTTGCACCCCCAAACGCGCAAAGGCGCTGCTTCTGACCCAGCGCTCCCCCGCCAATTCTGACAGCTGGAAGCAAGCCGTCGTTAGGAATAATGACGAGTTGCAGGGTTGCAAGCCATCGTTAGTCGCCAACCCGCCTCCCGCCCGCCCGGAAACCCCTGCCTGCACGCCCTCCCCACCCTCAACTCACACGCACTCCCCCCCCGCCGCCACCCCAACAGGAACCCCTCACCGGCGGCGGCGACCTCCAGCAGCGGCTGAACGAGGCCCGCAGGACACAGCTGAGCCGGACCAACGACCTACTGTTCGAAACGGGGGTGAGTAAGCGTCGCGGGTGGGTGTAGTTGCGTCGGTGTGGGGTTGAGGGGTGAAGGCAGGACGGGAGGGGGCAAGGCAAGGGGCCAAGGGGCACATGGGCAAAGCCTCCGACACCGACTGTGGCAAAGTGCCAACTAGCAGCCAGCGAGGATGGCGGCGCCCCTGTCGCCTTGCATGATGCCCGCTCTCCACGCCGTTTAACCGCACGCAACCTGACCTCGCGAGAGTTGGCACGCCGCCTTGCCACCGCCCGCTCCCCACCTCCCGCCCCCCTGCTCCCCACCTCCCGCCCCCTGCTCCGCACCTCCCGCCCCCCGCTCCCCACCTCCCGCCCCCCGCCCCCCGTCCCCCCAATCCCCCGTACCCCGCCCCCCAACGCAGCAACTCATGTACCGCGTCCGCGACGCCACCCGGCAGTGGGATGCAGATCCGGATCTGGGTTCCGAGTTGCGGAAGGTGCACGTGGATCTGAAGAAGAGCGTGGACATGCTCGCGGCGCTCGGGTTCCAGCCCCCGTGCAGCAGCTCCTGGTTCAGGATGCTGGAATCGTGGGAGGAGAAGGCAAAGGCGGTGGCGGAGGCTGAGGGGCAACTGCCTTGGCTTTGGGGCTGCAAGGTGGGAACTGCGGCCCACAGCGTGAGGGCCGAGCTGGCCGAGCTGAGGCAGGTGCTGGAGGACGCGCGCGGCGGTGTGGTGAAGCGGCTGGCGCTGGAGGTGAAGGCCACAGACGCTGCCGAGAAGGCCGCAGAGGAGGCGAAGGTCAAGGCGGCTATCGACGCCAAGGCGGCTGTCGAGGCCAAGGCGGCTGCGGCAGCGGGGCTGAGGGGAGAGCCAGCGCAGCCGGCGGCAGCGGACGGTTCCGTGGAGCAGCCGGGGGAGGAGGAGGAGGTGCAGGAGTTACGGAGTGCGCTGGCGGAGAAGAAGGGTGAGGTGGCGGCGCTGCGGCAGTCGGTGGGGCGGTGGCAGCAGGCGCTGGCGGCGAAGGAGCGCGAGGTGGCGGCGCTCAAGCAGGAGCTGGCGGAGGAGCGCTGGCAGCGGGCTGCCGCCGCCGGCGGCGGCCTTGATCCGGCGGCGCTGGAGGCGGCGGTGGCGGCGGCGATGCGGCGTACGGCAGCGGAGCTGGCGGCGGAGAGGGAGGTGGCGGCGGAGCGGGCCGCCGCCGCCGCCGCTGAGGCTGCGGCGCAGAAGCCGAGCGCGGTGGGTAGGGGCCGGTCGGAGGTGTGATGTGGGACGGACTCATTGGCACACTCCGCTCGCCCATGCCTTGTCCTTCCATCCTCACCTACCGTCCTACGCCAACCCCTTCCCGTGCCCGCCCCCCATCCCCACCCCAGGAGGCCTAAACCCCAAACCTTCCGCGCCTGGGACGGGGGCCGCGTGAGGGCGCTGCTGGCGGCGGTGGCCCGCCTCCTCCCCCGCCGAGGGACCCCTGTCCCTCACGCCCGCCTCCTGCCTCCCCCGCCGAGGCCCTTCTCCACACACGAGGCGGAGCGGGCCCTGGGCGGGCGGGACGATGCGGCAGACCTGGAGGATTGGTTCAATGAGGGGGTGGAGGAGGGGGAGCAGGACGACGATATGAAGGTCGGGAATGCGGAGAGGAAGCAGTGAGGGGGCCGCTGATGGGTTGGAGGAGAGCAGTCAGGGGTAAAGCGGCTGTGAGTTATTCCGCGTGGGCGTTGCGCCCCGAGCATGGTATTGAGGGAAGGGGCGGCAAGCAGGTTTGTACTTGCTGATGGAGAGATGAGGGACGGAGAAAGGGACAACCACAGGGCGGGAGGGCTAAGCACGCGTGACAAAAGCTATGGTCGGTGCGTCCTGACGCTGGGCGGGGCTGGGGGTGGCGTGGAGGTTGAAGGGATAGGGAGGGCGTGCAGGGCGCAATGAAGGGCAGGGGAGGCGCAGGGCTGCGTGTGCGGGCCATTGCGCCCAGCCATGAGGCACGGTCCTTTGACAACCTGCCCAAGCCCGTAGCCGGGTCAAAGCTCGGAATTGAGCTCCGTTCACAAGCACCCCAACAGCAACTGTAAGCACAAGAAGGACACAGCAATGCTCGCGCCTTCGGCTCTGCGTCTCGGCGGGGCCCGCCCGCGCCCGGGCCTCGCTCCCGCCGCGGCCCGCAGCTGCGCAGCGCCCCGCCTGCTGCGCGCCCCTCCCTCAGCGCCTGCCCTGAAGCAGCAGCAGCAACAGCAGCAGCGGCAGCGGTGCGCGGGGAGCCGCTGCTTGGTGGCGGCACACGCCTCGGGCTTTGATGCCGAGGTGCGCGGGCGGGGTTCCGGGACTCCCGAGCGACCGACCGAGCCGGCGCGGAGCGGGCTCCAGCCCCCGACTCGGCGCGCTATCTGCCCCGCTGCTGAACACACTAGCTCGATCGCCTGCGCCGGCACGCTCCTATCCGTCCTGTCGGAGCGCGGCCCCGCGGGTGACGCAAAGCCACGCCCCCCTCCGCACCCCCTTACCTCCGCACACCCTGCCACCACCATCACTTCCTGCTTGCACCCCCAAACCCGCAAACGTTCACTTATTGTTAGCGGTAGTCCCATAGCCCATGAACCCCCCCAACCCGCCTCCCGCCCGCCCGGAAACCCCTGCCGTCCCCGCCCCCGCTCCAACAGAAACCCCCTAGTACACTCACGGGCGCCGACCTCCAGGAGCGGCTGAAGGAGGCTCGCAGCACACAGCTGAGCCGGACCCTCGACCTACTGTACGACGCGAAGGTGAGTAAGCGTCGCGCGGCGGGTGCGTGGGTGTATTGGCGTCGGCGGTGTGGGCGGGTTTGAGGGGTGAAGGCAGGACGACGGGAGGGGGCAAGGCAAGGGGCCAAGGGGCAAGTGGGCAAGGGGCTCCGACAACGACTCGCAGCCCGCAGGGCAAGCAAGGGACAGGGTCACTCACCTAGGTGTCCCGGGCCACCGCAAGGCTTTGCAAACTGTGGCCCCGTGCCCCTTACTCGCCCCTCCCCTCCCCTCCCCTCCCCCTCCGCCAGGACGGCTGCCGCCCCCTGCACCAGGCCGCTCAGGCGGGGCAGGGGGAGAAGGTCAGGCTGCTGCTGCTGGCGGGGGCGGCCGTGGGCGCCTGGAACGCGGTGGGTGGGGAGGGGTGCGAAGGGGGGGAGGGACGAGGGAGGGGATGACACAGAGCTGTTAGGTAAGGCACAACAGGAGGACCGTCAGGCTCGGAGCCCGCGCACACCCCCGCTCCCATCTCTCCTCTCTTCTCACCAGCCCTCCCTGGATGCCGGCTTCTGCCCCGCCCCTCCCTTTCTCCCTCCCCTCCCCCAGTGGGACGAGACCCCCCTGTCCCTGACGCCCGACTTCTCCCCCGCCGAGGCCCTCCTTCACGAGGCGGAGCGGGCCCTGGGCGGGCGGGACGACGCGGCGGATCTGAACGAGGAGGACTGGTTTGATGACGGACTGGAGGAGGCGGAGGAGGGGGAGGAGTGGGGCGAGGAGGGCGAGGGGGAGGAGGAAGAGGAGGATGAGGGGGAGGACGAGGAGGGGGAGGATGAGTAAGTAAGTATATAAGTAGGGGATGGAACTGGTGCTGGAGGAGCAGATTCCTCGAGGGAGGAATTCGCTTATCGGGCGCTTCAGGAGTGCGCCCCCAACGCTAGCTGCCGCCACCGCCCTGCCCCCCGACCTCGACCCAAGGTCTGCGAAGCGAAGCTAAGGGGACTTGACGCTGAGGGGCCTGAGGCCGCCAAGTTGGTACAGCAAGGGGGAGGGGGCCTTAAGCCTAAGTAGGAAGCGTAGCAGTAAGGTGTAGAGAGGGGCAGAGCAAATCTTGAGAGGACGAGGGTCGTCGCTGGCCTCACCGTACACATAAACGACGTGCTGGGCTGCACCAGGGGCCCCGTGTCTGCGTGCCACGCATGGAGCACGTCGCCTGCACCGTGCTCCCTCCCACAAGCCAACATGTCCGCAGCGCTGCGCAGCTCAGTGGACAGTCAAAGTAGGCAGTGGTGGCAGCGAGCAGCACAACCCCGCCATACACATGCCTGAACTACAACTCTCTGCCCGCCGCTGCTCAATTCTTTCCCCCACTACTAGCATGGTCTTAACGGTCTTACGCCGGAGGGGGTGATGCTCGACACGCGGCCTGCCGCCACCCCCTCGCAATCCGCCGCCCCTGAACCGAGCAGGTCCCAGAAGGAATCCCCGGACCGCTTGTGACCAACAGACTGCCTGCACCAAACCAACCACTCAACAGCCGAAACAGCAACCGCCACGCGTTACCGGCGTTGGCCACTGGGGTCCGCATGCAAGCCCTCCTCAGTGGAGCGTTCAGCTGCCCACCCCCTGGCGCCGCGCCCCCTCTCAGCCGTCCTCCCTCGCCCCCTCCACCGCCCGCTCCAGGTCGCTCTTGGGCAGCGCCACCCCCTTGCCGCGCATCCCCACCAGCGCCTCCGCCTCCTCCCGCCGCCCCACCATCAGCGCCCGCACCTCCCGCCTCGCCGCTCCCCGCGCGTAGCTGGCCTCCCCGTTGAACAGCTGCATGCTCACCAGCGCACGGGCGTCCAGGGAGGCCGGGGCAGCGCCGGTCGCCCCCAGGCCCGTGCCGCTGCCAGCCAGGGTGGCGCCCGTATCCAGGCTCACCGCGAGGCGGGGCACGGCCCCGGACGCCCAGGCGTCACGCAGGTAGCACAGGCTCAGCAGCAGCGGCGCGCCGCCCCTGCTTGCAGCCGCCCTCCGACGCAGCTGCCACAGGGCGCCCAGCAGGCGGTCTGCCTCCCGCTCAGAGATGAGCAATGCCTCAGCCGAGCCCGGGAACAGAAGCAGCGCATCCAGCGGCCGCAGGTACTCGTTCAGGGGCGAGGGCCGGGAGCTGGCGGTGAGGAGAAAGTTGTCGGTCGCATAGACCTTGGTCGACCAGGGGATGCCACGCAGGGAAGCAGGCGCCAGGTTCTGCTGCACAGCGGAGGGAAGCGGCAGGATGGCGACCCCAGCAGCAGCGGCCAGCGAGGCAGGCGAGAGGGCGGTGATGCTGCCAGCTAGGGCGATGGAAAGGCTCCAGTTGGTCTCGCTGCGAGGCGTGACCCGGGGCACCTCCCGCTCGACCTCCTCCTCTTCCTCCTCCTCCTGCTCCAGCTGCCGCTCGCACTCCTCGTCTGCCCGCCCGCCCGCCACCACCATGTGACCCTCGCCGTACTCCGTACTGCGCTCCATGATCTGGGTCACGTACTGCTGCACCCCTCCTGGCCCCACTGGCGGGACCCGGCCGGCCTGCGCGCCCCCCTGCTGCTTGGCCGCCGCCAGCGCCTCCACGGCCCGGGCCACAGGCACGTTGCCCTTGCTGCCGCCGTAAAAGTCAGCCAGCTCCAGCAGCTCGTCCGCGGGCTGGGGCACGCCCCCGCTGGCGGCGAAGCTTAGGCCCTGGTCGGCCCACGCCTGCACCCCCGCCAGAGTGGCATCCACGGTGTTGGCCATCACCCACCGCAGCACAGCCTCAGCGGCGGAACGGCAGGGGCGTGCGTCCAGGGCGGCAACTGCAGCTGCGCCAGAGCCGGACCTGATCTTGGCGGCGACGTCGGGGGCAGCGGCGAGCCACAGCTTCTGGCCGCGGCCCAGCTGCCGCAGCCGCCCCGCCGCCTGCATGACCTTATCCTTGGTGCTGCCGGGCCCCAGCGTCAGCAGCCCCACCGCCCCCAGGCGCAGCTTAAGGTCGGCTCCGCGGCAGCGCGCATCGTCGAAGAGCACAAACGTGTCTGCCTCGGGGATGGGCGAGGCGTGACGCGGCGCCCTGCGGCCCTGGCGGTCCTCCACCACCCAGGAGCGCTGCCCCTCGTCGAAGTAGGTCACGCCCCGGTAGCGGCCGCGGTCCAGGCGGGACAGCAGGTAGGCAGCGGCGGACCTGGGCATGGGCAGGGCAAGGATGGCTTCCTGTAGTCTGTGCCTCAGCAGCCCAAGGTGTGCTTGTGTACGGCCAAGCTTAGATACACCCTGCTAGTAATGGGATAGGCCCACCTGTTGGACGTCCCCGCCAGCAGCGCCCCGCAGTCGATGAGGGCGCTCAGCTCCACGCCCCACCGCTGCAGCTCCAGGGCGGTGTCCAGCAGGGCTTGCCAGGCGGGCAGGCCGCCGCTCTGAGGGGTGGCACCAAACGTGAGGAGCGCATTCATCAAGGCTTGAAAACAGGTGAAGTAGCGGCACGGGCCACAGAGCACACGGCGGGTGAAGGCGCGCGCGCACCTCTGCCGGCAGCGTGGTGAAGCCCAGCGAGTGCTCCAGGATGACGTGCAGCATCTTGCCGTTGGTGGCGGCCAGGCTGGGCTCCTCGGGCTCGGCCTTGTGCACTTGCAGCGGCAGCAGGCGGTGGTTGTCGTTGGTCCCCGAGAACCCCACCACACCGCCGGCGCCCCTGCCCGCCAGGTGCCAGGCGCTGGCGGCGAGGCGCTGCGGGAACTGGCGCGTCTCCGAGGGCAGCACGCAGTACGTGAGCCAGAAGCCCACGGCGGCGGTGTTGTGCGAGAAGTAGGCGTGCAGCAGCTGCAGCTGGGTGGGGTTGCTCGGGTCCAGCTTGGCGGCGGAGTCCAGCAGAGGCAGGTGCTCTGCGGGGGGAGGGAGGGATTGGAAGACTGATTTGGTGGGTAGTGCGTGATGGAGGCACCAGGTAGCGGTGAGACGGAGCGCCGAACCCGAGTGCTGCTGAGAGTGTTGCCGGGCAGAGTACGACACTGTGGGGGCACACAAGGAAAGCACACTCACCGTCCTCAATGCGATCCCGTGCCAGCGGCAGCCACCTCTCCTCGTACACATACTGCTGTGCAGAGGGTCCCATGGCCAGCAGCTTGGCCAGCGCCGCCTGCAGCTCGTCCGCGCTCACGTGAGTCAGCAGCAGCCCCACGTCGGGCTGGGCGAACTCGCTGCGCTCCGAGGGCACGTGGGCGGCGCGGAAGGGCACGGCCATGTGAGTGCGGCCGCGGGCGCCGGGCGGCTGGGCGGGGCGCTGGGCGGTCGACCTACGCAAGGGGAAGGGCGCATGGGGAGTAGATAAGCAAGGCAGGCCGTCGTCGGGTACCCACAGGGCCATGCGTTGCGGCGTTCTCCAGGAGCGCCGCCGCAAAGACTTTTACCAACACACGTGCTCGGTCACAAGCCCTTCCCCTCCGCACCTGTCCACTCCATAGTCGACTCGGTGCCTCTTCTGCAGGCCGTGCTCCAGCAGCCCGCAGCCCAGCAGCCCCCGCAGCGCCAGCACCTGGGACAGCCGGTCGGGCGTGATCTGGCCCTCGCCCGTACCGGTCACGTCGGGGCCCAGCAGCTCCTCCGCGGCCAGGGATGCCAGAAAGATGCAGGCCAGGATGCGGGCCTGGGGGCGGGGCCGGGTGGAGTTCGAGATCGTTTAGGGAGCTGGGCAGTGCAAGAGGGATGCGCGCAAGGCCCGCAGGAAAGGCTGAGGCAGCTAAGACGCGCCTTGCGTGGATGCTCCTTGAGCCAGTGCAGCTCCAGCGGTGGGCTCGCGGCCAGCTCCTGCAGCAGCGAATGCCGCAACCTCTGCAGCGCACGGTCGCTCAAGGCTTCTCCAGGCAGCAGGCGGAGGCCGCAGAAGGAACCGGGGGGAGGAGCGCAGGACTGCGAACCGAGCTGGGCGCCAGGTTGAGCCGAAGCCGCCGATGGGGCCTCCAGCACCGCCGCGCCCTCGGGCAGGGGCAGGCGGCCGGAGGCCGCCAGGCGGGACAGAGAAGACAGAACGGCCTGAACGGCTCCGGCTCGCTCCGTCACCGCCGGCAGGCCCGTGGGAGCGCCGCAGGCGTAGATGAGCTGGAACCTGGTGGGAAGGACGCAGGCCCCAAAACACGTCAAGCAGCCGCACAAGAGCGACTGATGCTTGCATTGGCTGCAGCGCCATGACCCCATGGGTGCACGCCCCACCTGTGATGCAGCAGCTCGTCGCTCTCGTCCAGCACGTCCATGTACGGCAGAGCAGCCAGCTCGTCCAGGGCCGAGCAGCACCGGGCAGCGGCCTCGCGGTCCTCCTCCTCTCCCGCCTGGGCTTTGGAGCCCATCTCGGTCCGCTTGAGCAGCAGGGAGAGGCGGTGCTCGGGAGCCACCAGCACCAGACCACCGTCCTGGGATGTGCGTGACGCAAGGGAGGCTAGGGAGCCAGCAGATGAAAATGGGGGGGCTCTGTCCCGAACCCATCTGAGTCCGAGAAATGAGAATGCATGAGCTCCCCATGGGCCCTGCCCCCACAAAAGCTTGGCAAGCACGAAGGACAAGAGACCCCAGCCTACCAGGCACAGCACCCACTCACCTGCTGGCAGTGCCTGATGGCGCTGGCCATGGCGTGCACCCGGGCCTCCGTGAGCTCCACGTCGCGGTGGAAGGGCAGCGTGAAGAGCTTGCGGCCCAGCACCGAGGCGGTCAGGTGCGCGTGCAGGTGGCCGTACGCCTCGTCCAGGAGCGTGGACAGGAAGTTGAGGCGGACCTGGGGCGAGCAGCATAAACCTCGTCACTGCTCAACCAAGCTGAGCCGCACCTAGGGCTCGGAAACGTAGGGGTCCTCTAGGCCCCCTTCCGCACCGCCCTCCCACATCCCCGCTCACCACACGGCTGCCGTCCGCCCAGTGCAGTGCCAGCATGGGCAGGATGACGCGGGTCTTGCCCTCGCCCATGTTGAGCTGCGCGATGGCGCCGGCGTTGGCGGGGTCCATCAGGTGCGCCGCCACGGCGTACTGCTGCGGCCGGATCTGCAGCCGCCCCTCGACCTCGAACACCAGCCACTGAGGGTGCGCCCGCACGTCCCACACGCGGCGGACGAGCAGCTCCTGCATGCATAAGGGCAGACGACGCACAATCCAGGCACTTCGATGTGAGGAGATGAGGGGTAAGGTCAGACCCCATGGCACACCCCTGCAGCCCCTTCAGCCCTTGTCGCTCACCTGCACCAGCTGCACCCTGTACTCCTCCCCTGCCTCCGCCAGCGCCTCCAGCCGCCCCAGCCGGTCCTCCAGCACGCACAGCGCCAGCCATGTCAGCACGCCCTCGCGCAGCCCCGCCACGGCCTGGTCTGACAGGAACGGGTTGTACTGCCGCAGCACCTCGGGCCGCCAGGCAGCCACCACCAGGTCCAGGGGGCCCGCACTAGGGGCGGCACCGGACAGGCGAAACAGGCGAAAGGCTGCGCCATGGCAGCCCACATCCTCTGGCACGGCCGAGGCGTGCCGCAGGAGGAAGGCCTCAGCGGCGGCGCGGCGCTCGTACACCTCAGCCTGCGTGCCAAGAGGAGGCCAAGCAGCGACCGTATGGAGCCGAGTTGTACGAGGCGGGCAAGCACATAAGCACACAGGCATGGGGACCAAGAAGGTCAACCGTCAGCCAGCTACGCGGAGCGGTTAGCCCATCACCCTCGCTGCTCGGTCACCTTGACGCGCTGCAGGGTCGGCAGCAGCTGGCCTCTTTCCAGACGCATGTGCTCCGGTGCCGTGAGTGCGTGGTGCTGCCGCCAGCTCTCCTCCAGCTCTTGGTGCATCGCAACCTCCAGGGGCGTGCGGTGGGAGTCGCCAGTGGGGGAGAGCGGGTAGGCTGGGCGGGCGCCCTTCCCGGAGCCGGCGCCCTTAGCAAGGGGCTTGACTAAGGAAGCGAGGAGAGCCTCCGTCTCCACAACATAGCCTTCCTTCACCGGGAAGCCCACCGGAGCTGTGACTGGCTGGTACAGGCCTCGGCGCCGCCACTCAAAGTCAGCGGGCATGCGCCAGCTCACACCCAGCACCCGGCGCTCCTCGCTCCGGGACAAGCGGTTCCGTAAGTTGAGCCCAGCCCAGCCCTTGCGCGCGCGAGCTGAGTACTGCTCAAACGCGATGCACGCGTCGCGCGGGGTCACACCGTCAGCGGTGGTGGCCTGAGTGCCGGGTTGCAGCTGCGGGGGGTAGAGGTGGCTCAGCTGCGAAGCCGCTGCCGCGAGCTCCGCCACCAGAGGCCGGAGCCCGGGTGTCAGCTGCCCGCCGAGGTGCCTGACGCTGTCAAGGTGCTGGAGTTCCTCGGCCGTCAGGGGCCGCGTGCCCCAGCACTGCCGCAAGAGGTTCATAGCTGTCTGACCGCCCGTGGCGCGGCTGGCGGGCTCGGGCAGGAGGGTGCCGGTGGCGGCGTAGAGGGCTGCCAGCTGCAGGCGGGGCGCCACGGCGGAGGCGCGCAGGTGGCCGAAGCGGCCGTGCACCTCGTAACAGTGGGCCTGCAGGCAGGGATCAGGGCGCACATGCGGTGTGAGCGCGGTTGCACGCAAAGATGGTGACGGCACTTCAGCGCACAAGCTGTGCAAAGGAAGGAGCTTTTAGTGACTTTTCAGGGGTCATCCCGATCCCGTCACGCCCACCCACCTTGAGGCGGGCACCGCTTCCGGACTTGGTCACCAGAGCCACTTGGCCACCGCTGCGCCGCACAGAGCCAGCCGGCATGACGACCAGCTTATCTGTGCGCTGAGCCCCCACCGGAAGCTGCCGTACAGCAGGGGAGCGCTCCAGGACCAGGTACTGATGGAACTCGGGCAGCGTGCACGACACCCGGTCGCTGCCGTACCCTGCGTATGACCCGGTGTCGACTAGCAGCTGGCGGCGGCGCAGGCGGTAGCCGGGGTAGTCCCGCGATGCCAGCTCCCCGCCGCTGCGGAGCTCGAACTCCAGGCCGTACCGGGGTAACTCGAACAGCAGCCGTGGCCGAACCCCATCCTGCTGCGAACTCGATGCTGGCTGGTAGCAGTGGATGAAGCGCGTGTCCTCGATTTTAGCTAGGACGGTGTCGCGCACCCCACAGCCGCTCAGCAGCACAAGCTGGTCCGTCAGCTCCACCCGGTGGTCGGAGAGCAGATCGAGCCAGTGCAGGCGCTGCAGGTGGAGAGGCACACGGCGGCAGTCGTACAGCACGGGGCCGGAGCTGCTGTCTGCACCTCTGGTGAAGCTGCGGCACTCCATGATGAAGTGGACAAAATGCTCCTGGAAGTTGCGCGGCCGGAGCACGATGACGCCGCGCTCCCTGAGGGAGGCGGGAAATGGGAGAGGGTTAGGGTTAGGCGGATGCTCCTGAATGCAAGCTCGGAAGACAGGAGCTTGACGAAGGCAGACAAGACTAGCTAGCGACACACCGCACAGCCAAACACAAGTGGTTCGACAAGTGTCCAAGCCCACCTGCAGAGCCAGTGGCTGTAGAGCTCACGCAGCCTGGGCGGCAGCTGCTTGCCCCACTCCCCGCAGCCGTGGCCCTCGCCCACATCCAGCAGCTCCAGCCGAACCTCACGCTCCACATCCACCTCAGTAACCACCAAGGACCGAATGCCCTGGCCGGAGGTGAACTCGTACAGCCTGCCATTCACCGGCCGCAATGACTGCCGCGTGCTGGCAGCGCCCGCCTTGGCTCCGCCCGCCACCTCAAAGCTCCAGCCGCCGAAGGTGCGGACGTACTGCGGGTGCTGTGTGACTTCCTTAGGCAGGCGGCTGGGCGGCCAGCCGTCGAACAGCACTGTGCCGTCCAGCAGGTTCAGGGTATAGAGCCGCCCGTCGGGTCCCACCGCTTCGTAGCTTGCTTGGGAGTCGGGCAGCTGAGCCCAGCTAGCCCAGTGCAGGCCGCTGAGGTCCCGGCCCCGCAGCACCGCCCCCACCGCAGCCGTCAGGATGCCGGGGTGCTGCTTGGCGGCCTGGACGAGGAAGGCGATGCGGCGGGCGATGACGTTGTGAGTCCGCAGCTGCAGCGCCTCGCCCTGAGCCAGCAGGGCTGGGTCGGGCAGGAACACGCGGCCGTGGTTGACCAGGACCATCAGCCTGGCCATGGCCGCCGCATCGCCCGCCTCCGCCAGCGCATCTGAGTCGTAGCACAGCAGCGACATGGCCCGCCAGCGGCACTGCTTGGCCTGCAGCGTAGCAGAGAGCCGAGCGTCCCCACTGTTCTGCGCAATCTCCACCTCCAGTTCATCGGCATAGCGAGAGGTCATGGCGGCAAAGCGGCGGGCCACGGCGAGGCAGGGCGGGTAGAAGGAGGCGACATACGCCGACACAGGGCCCAGCAGCATCACCGCCTCGTGCTCCCTGGGGCTAGGGTCCATCTGCTCCGCCAGTGCTGCTAGCTCCCCGCACAGCGTGGGCAGCACGCCGTTGGGCTCCTCGTCCCAGCCAGTCCGCCAGAGCGGCTCCGGGCTGGCCCCGTCCGTCAGCGTTCCGATGTGGTACAGCAGCTGCCGTACCAGCACGTGCACCGCGGGGTGGCCCAGGGGGAGAGTGCGCTCGCGCAGGGCCACGCACAGCCGCCAGAGTTGACGAAGCGGGAAGGCGCGCAGGCTGCCGAACGCCAGGAAGGCCGGCTTGTCCAGCCAGGAGGGACGCAGATCTGCGACGTGTCAGGGTGGACAAGCCAGTGATCAGTCTCTCCCCTTCAAGCCCGCTCAGCCATGGTCCTCATACATACATGCTTGCACCTAGCAAGCGTCCAGCTGTCTAGCCCCTACTTCGCTGTCCAGACGAGCAATACAGACCAGGCTAGGTAGGGCTCATAGCACGTTGGCCAAGACTCTCACCCTGCCGCGCTACCGCTATGTTGCCCCGGTCAGCTGAAGGCTCCTCGGGGGTGTGCAGGGCCCACTGCAGGTCCTTGGCTCCCGCTGGCAGCGTCGCAGTGAAGATATCCTCGACCGCAGCGGCGGGCACGGGTGCGAAGGGGTTGAAGTAGCCGGACAGCCCGAGCTGTTGATCGGCCGCCGCGCCGCTGCCCGGCCAGCCCATGCAGGGCAGCAGGCCGTCGGGGTGCCACACGCCGTCAGAGGGGTCGGTGAACCGGTCGACATGTTTGGGCCCAACGGCATGGGTGTCAGGGGCGCTGCTGGTAGACCAGAGCTGCACAGACCCGTCTGCGCCGCTGACCGTCTGCGTGGGATGCCGCAGGTACTGTTGAACGGCCCGGTATGAGTTGTAGTGGCTGGCGAGGGAGGTCTTGGGTTTGTCGACGGCGACCGCTGCACGTAACTCACGGAGATCGGGGCAGATGAGGGGCCGCGGAAGGAGCATCTGCTGTGCCAGGAAGCTGGCCCGCGAGAGCGAGCGGAAGAGCGGCGGCATGTGCAGGAAGAAGACCCACACCAGGGCGGCACTCGATGCCTGTGGCAGGGGCTGGATGACGGCCGGCGGGGCCTTCTCTGCCTGCTGGATCTCTCTCTGCTTGCTTGTCTGGCTGTGCTTGTTGCGCGACACGGCGTTCCTTGCCGATCGCACGTCGAAGTACGAGGACGCGTAGCGACCACCCGCGTTGTAGCTGCTGAGAACTTCCTCCAGTGTGCTCTGCAGCGATGCAGCCTCCACCTGCAGCTGGCTCAGCTCGTGCCGCAGCTGCTGGGCCTCAGCCTGCTTGCGCTCCACCTCCGCCCAGTGCTGGTCCCGCCGCGCTTCAGCGTCAGCCTCTTCTTGCTGCCACAGGCGCTGCAGGCGGGGGCATGATGCCGCAAACTCACGTGCCAGCTGGAAAGATGCTGTGCCGCCGTCCCTCAGCGAGAACAGCTCGCGACCCGGCACTGTCCGGCGCTGAAGGTACGCTGCTACCGCCAGCGCCGCATCCACAGCGGCCCGGTCCGACAGCGCCAGATGCCGCAGGTCCTTATACGACAGCGCCACGCCGTACTGCTGTACGATGCCGTACTCCTGGTCGGCAGCTGCGTGGATGAGGCAGTACGCCACCCACACGACCAGCAGCTCCCGGCTGTGCAGCTCTGCCCGCAGCAGGGCGCCCTCCGCCGCCGCTGACTTGACGGCTGGCGTGTCCAGGAAGCGCTGCAGCGTCAGCCGATAGGTGTCCACCATCGCCTCCAGGGCAGCCACCTCGGCCCCACTGAGGCGGTTGGAAGAGGCACTGAAGCCCACCGCTGCCCGGCTGAAGAGCTCCCCCTCCACGCTGCGAAGGACCAGCTGGTACTGCACGTCGTCTGCGGGGCTGGTCCACTGCCGCTGCGAGCGCAGGAGGTTGAGGACGTCACTGAAGGCGGAGCCGGACGGGAGGAGCGGCACGGAGCCGAGGTTGGCAGCAGCGCGCTGGCGCATGGCCTCCAGCCCACCCTCCTCGGTGCGAGGCTCGAGGCGACTCGGCAGGGTGCCGCTGGGCGGAGCGGCTCGGCCGGTCAGGCCTGGTGAGCCCTCGTCCGGCAGCTCGACCCCCTGCGCCTGCCGCAGCACCCTCTGGGCCACGGCCTCCTCGATGCAGGCCCGGGCGCTGGCGCAGGCCGCCTCCAAGGCGCTCACGTCGTGGCCCTCATCCGCCAGCGCCGCCGCCTTCCCAGCGGCGCACTCGAGCATGTGCATCGCGTTGGTCACCGCCTCGGGACCGGCCGTCTCTGGCGTGAGCCTCCGCAGTTGGCCCCGCAGCAGCCACAGCTCCAGGTGAGCCAGGGCGCATCGAAACAGGATCTCAGGAGGGCCGGCGGGAGCGCAGCCAGGGGCACACGCCAGAAGCACCTGGGGATGGTGGATTGGACGGAGGTAAGGGGCAAGGCAACCTGCTGGCAGGAAAGACTTTGGCTGCCGACGCGACCCAGATGCAGTTGCGTGCCGTACTGCAGCAAGCAAGCCGACCCAGATGCCCAAGTAGGGGACTAGCCCCCTGCGTGCTGCCCCCTCACCTTCAGGACCGACTGCACCAGCGGCCAGCAGGTGTCCCGCACGGCGTCGCCGCCAGTGTGCTGACCCACATCGGTGAAGCCGCCACGCGAAGTAATGTCGCCTGAAGCGTGAGCACCCCCCTGCAGAGTCGTGAGTGCAGCCTCGATTACAGACCGGATGAAGGCGGGGGTGCGCTGGAAGCCCTTCTCGCCCTCCTTCCGCTTCTTCAGGGCCTTGCTGGTCAGGGTGTGCACGAGCTGCACCAGGCGAGCGTGGTCCTCCGCTGGGATGTCTCCGCAGGCCAGCAGCGTGTGGGCAGAGGACACCGCGGTGTGGTGGACGCCGCTGGGAGAACTGCGTGCGGGGTTTGGGGAGGTGTGAAGAGGAACTTGTGAGGACATGGCCGGAAGCAGAGCAGCCCTCACGGGTTATCACGGGCTTTGCTGGTGTGCTCACGGGAACGGGTCGCACAACACACCCAATGCCCCCGCCGCCCCCTGCCGCATAGCTCGTTGCAGGACTCAGCTGCCGGCCCACCTGTGCGCCCAGAACTCCCAGCTGTCCAGGCAGACCAGGTGCAGGGCGAGGGTGCCGGGGCGGGGCTGGATGACGTCGGGACCGGGGTGCAGGGCCATGAGCGCGGCACCAAAGTCCGGCAACCACGTCACGGTCTGGCTGTTGCCGGCCGCTACGGCGGTGACGGCGAGGGCCTCGAGGTCAGCGGGCTCCAGGCCGGGCCACAGCGTGCGGGCGGTGGTAGGCTGGCCGCGCTCCTGCTGCAGCTGGAAGGGGAGGAGGGCAGCCGTGGAAGTGGCCGGTGGTGGGGCGTTGATGGTGCCCCGCCCCCTTAACCCCGAAGTGGGGCACGCACGGGTTCGCCCGTTGCGTAGCTATCATCCAAGGGACGGCCCCTGGCCCCGTGTGCTGCGGTGCACGGTGGTACAGTAACGCCCACACGCCGACGCAACTCACCGTGCGCACGAAGCAGTTTAACAGTTGCACGATGCCGCGGATGCCCTCCTGAGACTGCAGCTGGCTTGGAGGGGCAGTGGGGAAGGCGAAGATGCTTTGGAGCAGCGCCCCGTCCGCGTGCGGGGCGTTACCATCTTGATCGACAGCAGCCATGGTGCGAGCTGTACGCCAGCCGGGGTGTGCTCACGGTGCGGCGCGCTTCAGCTCGCGCAGGCAGGGCATTGCAACCGGGTAGTGCTTGCGCACAGCACCGGGTAGCGCTTGCGCTTTGCGTCGGACGGAATTAGGCAGCAGGTAGCTGTAGGATGGATGGACAGACCCCCACTCCTGTTGCGACAGGCAGTTACCAACTCTGCGGCGGCATGTGCACATCAAAGCGGATGTTATAGATCCGCGCGTGGCTGCTCACGGGTTGCCCCACGCTCTCACGGGTAGCCCGTCGCCGTGCGAGAGGCTGGGGGCGCAACGCCCAAGCCCACGGCCGTCACAAGATTGCACATACGCAGAGGAATTAGGTGAACCCAAGCAGGGAAAGCGCCCAGGAAGGGCAGGAAGCCAATAACTGGTAGCATGTCTAGGAAGTTGCCTACCTTTCCGCGAGTACCCTCCACATTGCTGTGAGGCTGATATGATGGTCGTCAAGGTTGGTCCCAAGCAGCGAACCCTTGCAAGAGCCCCGGACTTCCTCAGCTGTCGCGCGACAGACGTTTGCGTTTGCCCCTTGCTGGGACAGAGCGCGGCCGCCAAGGAGTAGCATAGCTGGTAAGCTGCTCGACAGCAGATAGCTTCGTGCTGTGTGGCAAGCGGGCAGTGCTGCAAGTGAGCATTTTATGAAGTTGGTCTCGCCGTGGTTTAGTTTGTGACATCGTCAAGGAGTCTCAGAGTGCATAATTATTATGAGTCCAGAACGACGCGGCCCTGTGAGCTGTTCCCTTCGTGCATGCGTGCACCCTCTCGCGCCTGGGACGGGGGCCGCGTGAGCGCTCTGTTGGCGGCGGGGACCGACCCCAACGGAGCCTTCAGAAGCGACATGGTTGCGGGAGGGGGAGGGAAGGCACAGGCGGAACATGCAAGCCTCTCGCTCCGCTACCCAGGCCCCCGCCTCCGTCCATTTCCAGATTCAGCACAGCACCCGGAGCCATCACTCCCTCACTGCCTCCTCACTGCTGACCCTTCTGCCGTACGTGCTGTACATGTGTTGCCCCGCATGCATGCGCGCAGGTGTATGTGCGAGACGCCCCTCTCCCGCGCCCTCGGCAGCGCCGACCCGGAGACCGTGCGGTGCCTGCCAGGGGAGAGGGGTCGCGGTCGCCGGGAGGGTCCCCAGACGTATAACGCAAGCCTGATGGCACCTACAGGTGTATACCTATTGCTTGGATGGCCTGGGGATGGGGTGTTGGCCCCGATTGTGGAAGTTGCCCCGATGGGGCGGGAGTCGCACACCCTCTCCCCTGGTGCCTGCTGCTGGGGGGGAGCGGACCCCAACGCACGCCTGGTGGGTGGAAGGGTTGAGGGAGCGGCGGGATGGGGGTGGGGCAGTCCAAGCCAGGGCCAGGGTCTCCGTCAACTAGGTGTCCCGAGCCGCCGCAAGGCTTAGCAAGCTGTGGTTCCGTCCGTGCCCCTCACCCACCGCTTCCTTCCCCTCCCCCCAGGACGGCTGTCGCCCCCTGCACCAGGCTGCTCAGGCGGGGGAGGGGGAGAAGGTCCGTCTGCTGCTGCTGGCGGGGGCGGCCGTGGGCGCCAGGAACGCGGTGGATGGGTGCGGAAGCGACAAGCGAGGGAGGGGGTGTAGTTGGGGCTGTAATGGCATAACGAGTCATGAAATCTCCGGCCCTAAGCCTGCCGCGCGCACTCCCACCTCTCCCCTCTCCTCATCAGCCTTACCTTGATCCCTGCTCCTGCCCGTCCCTCCACGCCCCCCCTTCCCTCCCCCTCCCCTCCCCTCAGTGGTACGAGACCCCCCTGTCCCGCCCTGACGCCCGACTTCTCCCCCGCCGAGGCCCTCCTGCACGAGGCGGAGCGGGCCCTCTGCGGGCGGGACGACGCGGCGGACCTGAACGAGGAGGACTGGTTCGATGGGGGGGTGGAGGAGGGGGAGGAGGGGGAGGAGTGGGGCGAGGAGGGCGAGGGGGAGGAGGAGGAGGAGGACGAGGAGGAGGAGGGGGAGGACGACTAAAAATGGATAGGGAAGGAACTGGGCGGGGCTGTATATGAACGCTGGGGATGCGGAGAGGAAGGAGTGAGGGGGCCACGGTATGGGTGTGCGGTGCCATTGCGCCCAGCCATGAAGAACGGCGCCCGTGACAACCTCAAGCCCTAGCCGGGTTAAGGGCTCTTCTACTCGCTTTCACCAGCACACGCCCCACCGCAACTGTCAGCTCAAGAAGGACCCAGCCATGCTCGCGCCAGCTCTGCGTCTCGGCGGGGCCCGCCCGCGCCCGGGCCTCGCTCCCGCCGCGGCCCGCCGCCGCGCCGCGCCCCGCCTGCTGCGCGCCCCTCCCTCGGCGCCCGCTCTGCCGCTGCAGCAGCAGCAGCAGCGAGCGAAAGGGCGCTGGGTGGGGGCGCACGCCTCAGCCTCGGCGCCGAACGAGGTGCGCGGGGTTCCGGGACTCGAGGCCCGGGCGCCCGACGACTCTGCGCGCTATCCGCCCCGCTGATAGCTTTCCTCGCTCGCCTGCTGCCGGCACAGTCGTGAGCCTCTGGCCTGGCGGGTGACGCGCAGCCCCGGACGCATGCCCCGTACCCCGCGGTTGGCTCCTTCACATACAGCATCCGCAATCCGCCTCCCCCCTAATCCACCTCCCGCCCGACACCCCGCCCTACCTACACGACCTCCCCACCCTCCGTCCTCCCCCGCCGCCGCCCCAACAGGACTCCTCCAGCAAGACCGCCCCGGGCCCCCGCACCGGCGGTGGGCCGGCGGGTGTGGCCGCGCCGCCACAGAAGGCGGCGGCGCGCCGTCGCCCCACCAATAGCGTCCCTGATAAGCGGCAGCTGCTGCAAGCCCGCGGGACACAGCTGAGCCGGACCATCGAGCTGCTGAGCCAGATATGGGTGAGGTCGCGTGGGGTTTGGGGCATGCAAGGGCGGCGGGGGCAGCAGGGGGGGGTGGCAAAGGGCCATGGCAACGAAACTGCCGTTGAACGCGTAAAACAGCAGACAGGGTGGGCAGCCGAGCAGGTAAGTGTGCGTGACGGCGCCCTTGCCGTGCGTGCATGCCCGCACCCAACTTCCCCGCCCCCCGTTCCCCCGTCCTACCGCCCTCCCTGCCCCCCAACTCAGCGACTCGCCTACCGTGCCCGCGTCGCCAGCCGGCAACAGCCTGACGTCATTCAAGATCCGGATCTCGATTCCGAGATGCGCCGGGTGTGCGCGGATCTGAAGGAGAGCGTATGCATGCTCGAGGCTCTCGGGTTCGAGCCCCTGTTCAGCTCCTCGTGGCTCACGGTGCTCAGCATTTGGGACTCTGCGGCTACGGAGGCGGCGGAAGCTGAGATGACGCTGCCGAAGGATTGGGGGCGGGTGGTGGGAACTGTGGCCCACAGCGTCAGGGCCGAGCTGGCCGAGCTGAGGCAGGTGCTGGAGGGCGCGAGCGGTGTGCTGAAGCGTTTCGAGCCGGAGGCGAAGGCTGCGCAAGCGGCCGAGAAGGCGGCCGGGGACGCACTGGTTGTCGCGGCGGTGGCAGCAGCCAGGGCGGCGGCGGCAGCGGAGGATTCCGTAGAGGAGCCGGAAGAGGAGGCGGAGGGGTACGAGGAGGAGGAGGAAGAGGGGGAGGACGAGCTGCAGGCGTTACGGAGTGCGCTGGCGGCGAAGGAGGCTGAGGTGGCGGCGAGGGAGGCTGACGTGGCGGCGCTCAAGCAGGCGCTGGCGGAGGAGCGCCGGCAGCGGGCCGCCGCCGGCGGCGGTGGTGGCGGCGCCGGCCTCGACCCGGCGGCGCTGGAGGCGGCGGTGGCGGCGGCGATGCGGCGTACGGCAGTGGAGCTGGCGGCGGAGAGGGAGGTGGCGGCGGCGCGGGCTGCCGCCGCCGCCGCTGAGGGTGCGGTGCAGAAGCCCAGCGCGGTGGGTGGGATGGGGGCCGGGGGGTGGGCGGGAGTTGTTGTGTGATGTGGGACGGGCTGGTTGGCAGACTTGCTTGGCCATGCCGCCAGTCACCTTGCTTGCCCTCCCCCGCCGTTACCACACCCCCACCCCAGGAGGAGCTCTACGCCGCCCTCCGCGCCTGGGACGGCGGCCGCGTGAGGGCGCTGCTGGCGGCGGGGGCCGACCCCAACGGAGTCTTCGGCAGCGACGTGGGTGGGGGAGGGGGAGGACATAGCTCGCTATTATTGCTACCCTGCTCATGACTCCCTCACCCCGTACGCGTGTATCCCGCCCGAAGCTAACCGTCATTGCCAGTCTACTCTATCCCGCCTCCCTCAGTCCCCAATGCCCACCTCTGTTTAACCCGCCGCCCCCGCAACACCCACCCACCCTCCGCAGCAGGACCCCGCCGGGCGCTGGCGCGAGGGCCCCCTGCACGTGGCGGCACGTGCGGGCTTCACCGAGGGGTGCCGCCTGCTGCTGCTGGCGGGGGCGGTGCCGGACGGAGCGGAGCGGAGCCTGGTGGGGGCGGGAGGGGGCGGGGGGGGGGCGGCAGGCGGGGTGGGAGGTTCGGGCTCGGGGCGGGTGCTTGCCATGGAAGTTTGCAAGGCGGTAACATAGGGGAACCGGCTGCAGAGGGGGGTATATCCGGCATAGCGCCTGATGCTTACGTCATCAGGGTACTTCACGCATGCCAAGTTGCCAACCATCCATACATCTTGCCGCTGGCCCCGTGTGTGGCACCCCGTACCGAATGCCTGCTTGCAGGTGTGCGAGACGCCCCTCTCCCGCGCCATCAGCAGCGCCGACCCCGAGACCGTGCGGTGCCTGCTGCTGGGGGGAGCGGACCCCAACGCACGCCTGGTGGGTGGAAGCGGTTGCTTGGGGGAGTGGCAGGATGGGGTTGAGGCAGTCCAAGCAAGGGACAGGGTCAACTAGGTGTCCCGAGCCGCCGCAAGGCCCAGCAAGCTTTGGTTCCATCCGCGCCCCTCACCTACCCACCGCTTCCATCCCCTCCCCCAGGCCGGCTGCCGCCCCCTGCACCAGGCCGCTCAGGCGGGGGAGGGGGAGAAGGTCCGACTGCTGCTGCTGGCGGGGGCGGCCGTGGGCGCCAGGAACGCGGTAGGTGGGGTGGGGTGCGATGGGAGGGGGGGCGTGCTCGGAAACTAGAGGGGGCTATGCAGGCAGAACGAACAAAGGATGGACTCTCAGGCTACTGCAGTTCGCACACTCGCCCTCTAGGTATCCTTGCTCCAAGCCAGCATGCTCCTCCCTTTGCCCTGCTTGCCCTGCGCGGGCTACCCTCCAACCTTGCTCTCCTCTCGCCCCAGCCCTACCTGCCTTCACCCCTGCTGCTGCTCCCCGCCCCGCCCTCCGCGCCCCCCTCCCTCCCCCTCCCCTCTTCTCAGTGGGACGAGACCCCCCTGTCCCTGACGCCCGACTTCTCCCCCGCCGAGGCCCTCCTTCACGAGGCGGAGCGGGCCCTGGGCGGGCGGGACGACGCGGCGGACCTGAACGAGGAGGACTGGTTCGATGAGGGGGTGGAGGAGGGGGAGGAGGGGGAGGACTGGGGCGAGGAGGGTGAGGGGGAGGACGAGGAGGAGGGGGAGGACGAGGAAGAGGAAGAGGAGGAGGGGAGCAGCTGCTGGTGCTATGAGGACGAGGACGAGGATGAGGACGACTGACGAGGGGGAGGGGAAGGAAGCGGGGTCGGAGGGGTGGAGAAGGAGAAGGGACGAGCCCGCTGATGGGTTGAGGGAGGACAGCAGCAGGGTAGGCCGCCGCTGATAGTTAAGAGTCGATCTGAAGGGAAACAAGTTGCTGAGCAAAGGTAATGCCAGGGAATGACCGAGATGTTCTGCAGCAGGCGAAATTTGGCAGGGGCACTGTTAACGAAGCTGTGGGACGCGGGGAACCGACACGCCGACGGCACACGTCTCTAGGATGGTGTTGGCATCGTTGCGTTGGAACCGGTCCCAACCGTTCTCTCGGCATCACCTCCGGCAACAACGCGCAGCTCGCGTGCATTCAGCGCCTGCCGTACATAGCCGTACTGTGTCGTGCAAGGGGGTGAGGGGTGTCTTCCTGTTCATAGCACTGCACTGGTGCCCCATGGCGACACTTCCCGCTAGCCACCGTCCACTTACCGTTGCTGTGCATCGCGAAGTTTGAGGGTCATCGCGACACGGCCCAAGCAAGCACCGCTCCGAAGCCCGCAACCGCTCTAGTGAGCCTAGGAAGCATATACTGTCTACCTTTACGGCGAGGGCCATGAGGGCCAGCCCGGCGAGACTAGCGGACGAAATGGCGGTCAGTCTTCGCGAGCTCGCGGCACGGCCTGGCCACGCATACATGTTTGGTACATGAGCTCAACCGGCTTTCTGAAATTGTCGCGACCAATAAGCTCCCGGTCTCCGCCCCGCCCCACGCATGCCAAAACCCGGCCGTTCTTCCCATCTGCCTGCTTCCCCGCGGGAGCAGGTGCTACAGCAGCAGCTGGAGCAAGCCCGGGCGGAGGCCGCACAGCGGGAGCAGCGGCTGATGGACCAGGTGAGGGCCACCCGGTGGCTGGGACGGGCGGGCCCGGGCCCTGTATGTGGTTGGCACACGGCCATCACGAGCGGCCATCACCTGAACACCATTTCCGCCGCTGCTTGCTGCCCACTTTCCCCTTCTCGCGACCTTATCCCTAAGTGCTTCTCGCCTAGCTGCTCTGCCTCTTCCCTGGCCCGGGCCCGTCCCAACCCTTAGCCTCCCCTCCCCGCTCCCCGTCCCCCGTGCATGTCACCACCCACCAACCCTTCCGCCCCTCCCTGTCACCTCCCCTCCATCAACCATCACCCCCCAGCTCGTGTCCGCCAACGAGCGCAACGCCCAGCTCAAGGCGTCCTAAGACTTCTCCAACCAGGAGCTGCGGGAGGTCAAGCAGGAGCTCAAGTGCAGCTGGCGGGAGCACCAGCAGCTGCAGAAGGAAGCCGCAGAGGCGGCCAAGCGCGAGGCCCGGCTGCATGGCGAGGCAGACCGGCGTGAGGGCCAGATCGCGGCCCTCGAGAAGGCCCTGGCAGCGGAGCGACAGCGGACGGATGGGGCCAAGCCTGAGGCCTTGGCAGAGGCCGTGGTGGCGGCCCTCACGGATAAGGTGCTGAAGCAGCTGTCGGCGCAGCCACGCGCTCAGCCGCAGCCAAATGCGCCCGCGGTGGGGGCATCGTCGGGATCAGCGCCGGCGCCAGGTGCCCGGGCCGCCCTGCCGCAGGCGCCCCAGCCTCCGCGGGCACCCGGCCCGCCCAGCCCGGTGCGTGTGGTACGTGCCAAGTACCGCGTGACGACCCGATGCGGCTGGGCGATGGGTCTGCATGGAGCCCACTTATTGCTCCTGCCGGCTGCATGGGCGTGTCCAAGGCTTGTCATGTCTATGGCTGTGACCTGACACAGCCACCAATCCCCATTGCGCCTACACGGGCGTGTCCAACGCCTGTGACAAAGTGCCTCGCAAGACAGGCTCGAAGCCCCTCTCTTGCGTCCTCGCACAGGCCGAGCTGCGGCAGGCCGTGGCCGCGAAGGACGCGCCCCGGCTGAGGGCGCTGCTGGCCGCTGGGGCATCCACGGTCGCGCCAAACCCCGAGGCACGTGGGGCAGGCCATGGTTAGCTGTGGGACCTGGTCCTGACCCCCACCCACAATGACCCTTACCCTACGTCAACCACCGTTGCCGTACAGACCGGTAACGACCTGCTGCACGTGGCGGCCGGCACCAGCTTCGTGGAGGGCTGCCGCCTGCTGATCCTGGCGGGAGCGGCCCTGGAGCCGCGGAACAACGTGCGTGCGCACGCAGCTTCCTGCCGTTGTGGAGTCTGTACCCAGTCCCCCTAAGCCCCCGGAGGCCTCTAACAAGATCCCGAATCTCTGTCGTACCGCAGCGGGGCGCCACGCCGCTGGGCCAAGCGGCCCACTTCGGGAACCTGGACGCCCTCCGCTGCCTGCTGCTGGCGGGGGCGACCGTGCACGCCAAGGACAACGTAGGCGGGGCGGGTGGCTGAGCATAAGAGCGGGGACACGCGTGCGCCTGGGGGCAGAGAGGAGGCGTGGCCCCGTGCCCCCGTCCTCCCATGCTGGGGCTCACCAGAGTGGCGCAGCTCCCGGCTCCCCGCTAGCTACCAGCTTTGGGGTTTGGCACTCCCGCCACGTCTCCTGTCCTCCCGCTCCCCACCCCAGGAGGGCAACCGGCCCCTGCACCGCGCCGCCCAGCGGGGCCAGGTGCCCATGGTGCGGCTGCTGCTCATGGCGAATGCGGCCAGGACTGCCAAGAACAACGTAAGGATGACGTGCAGGTCAAGCTGTCCGATCCGTAGTCGGAGCGTTGACGGCGTGTAGGCAGGGGGGTTGAGCAGACGCACAGTGGGCTCTACCGTGTCGGGATGGTGGAGCGCTGATACCCCGGGTCAGGCGCCGTGCTGGGCGGGCATCAGTGTTGAGGCAGGGCCACGAGGGGAACCACAGGGCGCAGGTGCTTTTGCATTTGTGGGATGTGTTGAGAACATGCGCTTGTCCCGTCCTGAAACCTTTGCAGGACGGCTACACGGCGTATGACGTGTCGACGGGGAGCGGCAAGCTGGCAGAGCTTCTGGCCGCGGAGGCGTACGATGGCAGTACGAATAATGGGTACGCCGACGATGGTTTTATCAGTTTCACATGATGGCGTGCGACCTGGATGGCGGTCTTGTTGGCAATTGAAGGGAGATGAATGCAGGCAGGCTGGAGGAGAGGGGCGTCGCCGTTGGCAAGTGTGCAGGGCGGATCGATCAGGGAGAGCCGGGGTGACTACGACGGCAGACGGCAAGGGTGGGGGCTCAGAGCTCAGGGTGTAGAGCAAAGCACAACGCAGCGCCGGGCTCAGAGCTGAGGGTGCGTGCCACGGTCGGGGGTCAGCAATGCGTGCCAGGCGGTGCCACTTCAGGAACTGGAGGAAGGAGAAGGCGGAGTAGGCTTGGACAAGGGCCTAACGCCCCGGCTGGCCAAACCGGCAGCCGAAGAAGCGGGCGGCGGCGGAGGTGATGGACCTGACCGGGGGCAACAGCGACTGAGGCGCGGGACGGCGGGAAGAAGAGCGGCGGGCTGGCAGGACCGCTTGACCACCGGTGCTCAGGCAGTTGGCAGATGGCGCTGTGGGGTTCGCACCGGCATCCGTCATCCCACTAAGTGTCCCGAAGTGATGGTGTTGGAGTGCCGGCGTTCTGTACTCGTAGGGGCCGTGCAGCGTAGTGCGTTGGAGTGCGGGGGCAAGGAGCCGGTGTTGCTTGGGAGCTGAGGGGGCAGGCACTGCACAAGTACCGGTACTAGAAGCAGTGTGAGCGCGTTGAGCCCTGCAGTTGAGTGGTGTGGGGCATCCGGCGGCTTCCAGAGCCGGGAGTCTTGGCCGCCACAGATGCGCCCGGGTTCGACATCCATGGCGTGCTTCCCCCGCTTCGAGTTGCCATGCCGGGCCTCGTTGATCCCCCCTTTGCCTGCACCCGCAAGCTTCGTTACCCGCACAAGTGTGCTACAGTGCGCTCGCGCACTCAGACATCCCTAGCACCATCCACCCGCACGCGAGCGGGCGCCGACCGGCGCAGCGCTCCCGGGTCCCCTGCCCCCGGTTCACGCCTAAGATGCATCCCAGAACCGTGCAAGCTGTGGGGAGCGACGGAGCCAACGTCCCCGAGCGACTCATCAGCGGATGGTCGAGAAACGCTGTCGCGGGCGTGGGGATCGGCGAAGCATATGAAGTGCAACGTTAACCCCTTTCTCGATATGGTTAGATTCGGGGTGCCCGGGCGGTGTTTGGCACGCTAGGACGACCAACCGGTACAGAGCCGCTGCATGGGGCCGATTGCGGTACCATCTCGCCCATTCTCCTCTTTCTCGCTTCCCCCGCTCGTCAGAACACCTTACGCACACCATCTTTCCCCTCGTGCTCAGGTCGCTCTCCGGCCCAACAAACATCAAAATGGCCCTCACGATGCAGCGCTCCGCTACCGCCACGGCGGTCAGCCGCAAGTCCGCGGTGGCCCCCGTTGGCCGCCCCGTGACTCGCGCCTTCACTGCTCAGCGCCCTGTGGTCTCTAGCGCTCGCGCTGCCGAGACTCGCCGCGCTGCCGGGGTCGTCGCTCGCGCCACTCCGGCTGCGGACGCTGCCGCTGCTCAGAAGAGCGCTGGCACCGAGGTGCGTTCAAGAGGGACACCTGTCAAGTGTACTGGGCCGCGCGCTGATCTAGTCCTTCTGCCCGCAGGAGTGGTTTGCCCTGGTGTGCAATGCGGAGTGGTTCTACATGGACCCCCAGAACGAGTCCGTGGCTGAGCAGCTGCGTGAGCGCGTGCGCTACTTCAAGGAGCAGGGCAAGGAGGGCGACTTCTACCTGGTGCCGAACCCGGCGTGGCTGGAGTCGAAGATTGGCGACAAGAAGGTCAAGAAGCCCGCCGTGGCCCTCATTTCCACCGACAAGCTGTGGATCACGTGAGCACGGGTCTTCCTTCGCACAATTGGCTGGTCGCTTGGTTAGATCTAGGGGTTGTGGCAGCCTCGGCGAGCATGCAAGTGTTGCACCGCGACTACCGCAAGTGCGCGAGTTTCCTAGATCCTTCCAGACCATCCGTAGATCTTTTACGCTGACTACTCGAATTCGCGCTCTCCCCGCAGGTTCATGAAGCTGCGCCTGGACCGTGTCCTGAAGATTGACCTGTCGGGCATGTCGACCAAGGAGGCCTGCGCCTCTGAGGGCCCCCTGCCCGACTTCAAGCCCTCGGAGAAGTGGACCGCCCCCTACGCCCGCTACACGCCAGGCTGGTGGAACGTCTTCGAGCCCAAGGCCTAAGCGGCTCTTGGGACGGGGACACGGCAGCCTGGCGCCCAGCTTTCCTTCAAGCGCTGGAGCGAGCAGCTGAGTGGCGCCAAGCGTGCCTGTCCGGTCTTGGGGCCTCCCCGGCTGGGGCATGCACTGCACTAAGTACTAGGCACAGCGGCGGGGAGGACACGTGTGAGGGTGATGTCACGTGTCTCGGGGTGCCTGGGGGATGAAGGGGCTTCTTTCAGGGCGCGGCGGATTCCGCCAGCCCACAAGCACTGTGCGCTGAGGTGGTCGTAGGGCACCATGGGCCACCTTGAGACTCTTACCGATTGACATGGTCAAGCTCGCCCTGAGTGAGGTGACAACGGGCCGGTTTGACTGAACTCGGACCCACCTGTAGGTAGACAATGACTTCTGACTGATCTTTCATGACTCTTAGAGCGAACCAGGTTCGCAGGATGAGGGCATTGTCGGCTTGGCAAGGCGGAGCGGTGTGGGGCGGCCTTCAGGTAGACTAGAGGCTAGGAAGGCGCTTATCCCACCCGTTATACTTCCCGGCAGAGAGTGAAGCCGGCAATGCGAGGCACGGTGTGATGAGCAGCTGGCATAACGCTGCGGGCTGGAGGCGTGTGCTTGCCATCGGCCTGTGGCAAGTGTGTAAGGTTCTTAAGGCTGACCGGCATCTTCCTGTCGTGTCGGCGTCAGGCGGAGGACGGGCGCACACATGTAGTGGGGCCTATCCTAGGCAGCAGGGTCCGTAACCTAGCGCACTGCTCTGCTGAGATGGCCCTCGGATGGCGGGTGACAGTACCTCAGCCTTTGGCCTAGGCAACTAGCTTGTGGATTGGCATGCGACTCCACTGCGGTAGACGATGAGGCCGATGAGTCCAGACTCATTCGGCGGCACAGGTGAAACGGAGGACAATCGCCTCCGTCAGGGCACTGAGCGACTGAGGGCAGCAAGTCCATGTCACTGCGATCCTCGTGCTGCATCTTCACCCCGCCTCGACCTGCCCACCCTTCTGCCTTCCTTGGGCCTGTCCGGGCAAGCCTTTCAAGCCCCCACCCAATACCTCTTGCAGGCAGCTTGCATGCGTGGGCAGGCGCTTGCCTCAACAGGCCTCAACCCCATTTCCGCGTGCCCGGCCTCCCGCCACCCGCGTGCAGTTGGTGCGACATGTACGCGGCACCAGTCTCCTGCGTGCATTGCAGCCCAGTAGTTATGTAGCGTTCCTCGGCCCAAAAGTCGTGCAGTCGGAACTCCGGACTCATCTCGAGTACGAGCTGATTTCCGGACTGCCAGGTATGGCTCCCACCTCTACACGCCTCCCTAGCTTTGTAACTTACAATATCCAATGACGTCGAAGCTTCATCGCATGGTTGGAGCTAGGCGTCCACCGCCCCAGGGTGCCGTCAAGCTGGCACACGGAGGCTCACATCCAATCCACCTTACAACCATGCAAATGTAGAATAGCTTCATTGGTGCAGCGACCCAAAGCCACACGGGGCGGGCTGGCAGGCGGAAGAAGAATGCTGGCGCTTTTGGCCCGCTGAATGCATACAGCCATCTGCACAGGCGCAAACAGCGCGTGGAGATGCCTTCTGATCGGTCGCGTGTGTGGGCAGGCTTGATTCTGTGCACATTCGGATACGCGCTGCACTGTGCAGGGGCTATGGAGCCCTGCGTTGTGTTGCGCAGTGGTCGCGTCTGCTTTTCGAGGTGGGCGAACCTCTCCGACGTGTGCTGCACCTCGCTGCCCGAGCATGCCATCCATGGCACCCCTTCTTCTAGGACACCCGCCCATACCTCACCCCCGCTCCCTTTCCGAATATGTCCCGTGCCCCGTGGCCCATGACCCACTCGCACACCGCAGCACTTCTCCGACTGTAAGTAAGGCAGTCGCCACGCAGCCGGCAGCCGGGCCCTTGGATGCCGCTGCCGCGGAGCCGCGCCCTCCGGTTGTGGACCCGAGCGGCAGGGAGCTTTTCCTCGTCAACTTCGGAACAGGTGAGATAGCATATCTGTGCTCGCTCGGAGCTCCAAGCTGGCTGCGAGGTTTCCTCCGCGAGCAACTTGACCGCCGCGCCCCTCGCCAGGCGACCCCTGGCCCCTCCGCGCCTCCCTGGTGGCTGCTGGCGCCGAGGTGCTCGAGTACATCCCCGACCGCACCCTCCTGGTCCTGGGGGCGCCGGGGGCCGTGAGGCGGGCGGCGGCGAGGCACGGAGGCTTGGTGGTGAGGAGCTGTGCTGTGCAGTGGAGGGTTGGGGAAGCGGATGAGGGGGTGGGCTGGAGCCGGGCTGACCTGCGCTGCCCTCGCCTGGTCCTCGTCAGGCCGAGTACGCTGCGGGCTCCAAGGTGGCTCCGGAGACCAGCGCAATACTCCAGGCCGCAGCCCCCGCAAGCAACGCACGCCGGAGAGCGAGGCGGCGGGCCACGGCAGAGACTGCGGAGGCCGGGGCGGGGGGCATCACAGGGGGGGCCGCTGCAGGCGGTGAGGACGAGGAGGCGGGGGCGGAGGCTGGCGGGTCCTGCAGAGCCCCCACGTGGGCCCTCGCCAGCCGGGGCCTGGCCACGTGGCACCAGGAGGGCTGGGCGCGGGCGCGGGCGCTGACGTGGCAGCGGCGGAGGCTGGTGGAGGGAGAGGGCAGCGACGCGACCTCCCGCCGCCGTTCTCTAACAGAGGCGGCAGCGGCGGTCGGGCCGAGCTCTCCGCAGTATGGGGTCAGCGTGGGTCTGGTTCCGCGGCTTGCGGGGGCGGCCGTGGCGGCGGAGGGCGAGTGGCTCGAGGCCCTGGGGGCTGCACTGGAGCGGGGGGGGCCGCAGGACCCCTGCTGGCCCCGGCTGCTGGGGGACGAGGAGGCGGGGGCGATGCACGTGTACCTGTGCGAGGAGGTGCGTGGGGAGGGGGAGGGGGGAGGAGGAGGGGGAGGGGGAGGAGGGAGGAGGGGGCTTGAGGGAAGGATGTGCCCCGCATTGGGACCGGGCCATTCACCCGCCCAAACTGGGCTGGAGCCCTTGGCCCAGCTCGTCCTCCCGTACGTACGGTACCAGTACGCGTCATTCCCCATAACACCCCAAGGGCATGACACCCCACGTGCTCAGCCACCCACCCCTCCCCACGTGCGTGCGTGCAGGATCTGCCCGACGGTGTGGCCTGGCTGTCCAGGTCGGAGGCGGTCACGTGGGTGTCCAGGGTGCCCCGTATCAGGCCCCGCAACGCAGTGGCCGGCTGGATATCGCAGACTGGTGAGGACCACGGCTTGACTAGCAGGGCACGTACCGATATCAGAAGGAGTATGGCTGGCTTGTGCTGCACGTTGGCTTGGGGATGCGCCCAGGGCCCAAGCAACAGTGGCTAGCTTTGTGTGTGTCTCTTCGTGCCCCAGGGACCCTGTCACTCAGCCGCTACAGCAGCCCCCTCAACGACACCAAGCCTTACTGGAAGGCGGGGCTGCAGGGTCAAGGCGTGATCCTGGGGGTGAGTCCAGGCTTGCTGCACATTGAGTAAGACGCTCTCTATCTGCTGCTGCAAGTCACATCACATCCCCGCCCACTGAAAACCCTTTCCTCCATCCTGATACCTCAGGTTGCGGATACCGGGATAGGTGCGTGGGCGCGGGCGTACTATGTGCCAGCTCCTACCTAGGCACTCCCTGCCTCTCGCCATGACGGATCGCCCTCGGGCTCCTTCTTGTGCCTCTCCTAAACACCGCTCACCTGGTCTCTCTGTGCCCCTCCCCCTGTCTCTTCCCCTAATCTTATTCCTCCAGACGCCTCCCACTGCGCCTTTATTGATGACGCCTACCTGCCGGCCGACATGTTCAGCTCCTTTGAGCAGCTGGGCACCGGCGAGTGGCGGGTGGTGCTGCCACTCCACCGCAAGATCGTGCAGTACATCACGGCACAGGGTGAGTCACCATCTGGGTCCGGATTTGCGGGCTGCATATGGATGGTGCACTGCTCGCTTGGAAGCCGTGGATGTGGGCTGCCTATGGCTTTGTACCTGCTGACGGTGGCGCTGAGGTGCATCCTCCTGACTCAAAATTCTTACCCGATCGCAGGCGGAGGTGCGTGCTTCTTGCTCCAGAAGAGCTAAGCGGCGCATGTATGTAGTCGTGCCCAGCGAGTGTAGCGCTGTCTCCATCCCGGGGCGCGTGAAGGGCATGACCTGTGTTGGGTGCTGTGGGAGGAGTCTTGTGCCGCTTGCAAACTGGTCGAACCTCACTCGTTCATCCCTCTCCGGTGCCCCGTTCCGACAGACCTTGGCTACTGGGGAGACATTACTGAGGTGGGTGGCGTGGGCAAACACGCAGGGCGGGACAACGGCGGGCACGGACCCCTCTCGCTACACAATGCCACAACAACAGCTGAGAGAAGGATTGTCGCGCCCTCACGCACCTCACCCCCCAGGGCCACGGCACGCACACGTCTTGCAGCCTGGCTGGGGCTGTGTCCGACGGAGCGGGCGGCTTCGTGCGGGAGCTGCACACTGGGGCAGCGCCCTTGGCCCGACTCAGCTTCGTAAGTCCCATGGCTGACCCTTGACGTGGTGACTGGGAAGCGGCAAGCCCTGGGGTCGTTGGGGGCGTGCTTGGCAAGCGAACTTCCGTTATTTGGCTGCGCTCATGATCGCCCTGTGCTGTACCTCACAGTACGACTTGTCTCCCGTGGAGGGGGGCGAGTCTGCTGGCCTCTTCGTCCCTCCTGCGGTCGAGCGAGACCTCCTGCCCTTCTACACCCAGGTGCGAGGCAGGGGCCGACGTTCTTCATCGCCCCTCAAGGCGAGGCCGTCACATGTCCAGGCTACGCCTTGACACAGCAGACGAGCGTCTTGCACGCCGTCGCCTGAGCCCCCCGTCCCATCAATGACAAGCGGCTGACCTCTCGTCTCCGCCCTCGCCGCCCCTGTTTCAATCTCAACTGCCACCAGGTGGGCGCCAGCATCAGCTCTGAGAGCTGGGGTGCGGTGGACGCGGCTTCCGTGGTGTACGACGCCCAGGCCCGCCAGTTTGACGTGTTTGCGTGGCGCAACCCCGGCTGGCTGACCTTTATCGCCGCCGGAAACGACGGTGCGTGGAGCGGGGAGGTGCAGACACGGGCGGTGGGATGTGGGTCGGGCCCAGGTGGCTCGGGTGGCTACAGCTACGATGGGCTTGCTTGCGCCAGGACGGAGGGGTTGATGGGGATGGTGTGGGGGCAGCGGGCGCGCGGCATCTGCTGGGTTGGTATGGGTTGCTGGGGTCCTGAGATCCGGCAGTCATCATGGTGGAGTGAGGTGGGTCCCTTGGGGGAGGCCCAACTGACTGGGCCCCGGCGGTCCCCGGGTGGGCCCCGCAGGTGACAACTCGCTGGTCGCAACGACCGAGTCCCCCGCCACGGCCAAGGTGGGTGGGTGGCTCATGGCTTACGTACGTGCCTGGCTCCCCATAGCGAGCTCCGAGCCTCGTAGGTGTCGCCATGCTGTGTCCCATCTAGCGCACTGGCAGTACGGTACTGCCGTACGCAACAGCCGGATGTGCCGCAGTCCCGAGCGCCATGTCCCGCTCGTTGCCCCTCCGCAGAACATCATCTCAGTGGGTGCCAGCACGAACCGGCCCAAGGACGCGCCCATGGCGGCGGGGGAGGACCAGTTCAACGTGTGGTTCAGATACACGGACGCGGCGGGCAAGAACCAGTCCGTCACGGTGGGCAGTGGGGCTGTGGGGGTGGGCGGTGTTGAGCCGGGGTTCTGGGGGGTGGGGGTCTGGGGGTCTGGGCGTTTGGGCTCGGGGTCGGGGGTCGGTGGTCGGGGGTCGGGGCACGTGAGGTCGGGGGCATGGGGCTTGGGTGCAGGCTGCGCTTGCGGCAAGGCCTCTCGATGAATACGAGCCCAAAGGGGGATCTGCCAAGCTCGTGCTGGTGTGGAAGTACATGGACGGAGTTCGTAACTGGTCGCTGGGCTGCACGCTGCAGGTGTGGCCCCACCCTCTCAAGGTCCTTGAAGTGGGATCGGTGGCTCGGACTGCGGTGAGTGGTGGGCTCAGTGACTCGGACTGACGCGGCACCCACATGGGGGCTTGCATCCGTTTTAAGGCATCCCGCCCGGCTTCCCATGCATGGACTCCCTCGTCGCCACTCCATTCACTCCGCGTCCCTCCACAACGCAGAGGCGGGTGGTCGTGGTCACTGCGCCGTGTACGGCATACTCTGGGGCGATCTACTCGGGTGCCGTACTCCTGGTGGACGAGATCTCCGAGGAGGGCTGTTCAACCATGGAGAAGGTAGGCTGGGCGAGTGGCTCCGGGGTTGTCCGTACTGCTCGTACCAGGATCCGCCAGCTAGCGCAAGAAACGCTATGATTAATTGCTCGCAGGCTAAGTTCGCAGCCCTGGCGGGAGCAGTCGTGATCCTGTGGTACGCCGAAGACTCGTCTTGGCCGTACTTCTGGGGGGACTTGCCCGAGGTGACGTCCACCTCCCTGGGCGGCCTGACGCCGCCCAAGGCCGGCCGGATCACACGGGTGAGTGCCCGCTGCGTCAACGATAAAAAGCCACGACAATCAGGCCTGTGAAGGGACGACCAGAAGGATTGGTCTCGAGAGCTGGGGGCTTTGGGATAGCCGGCGGGGAGAAGGTTGCATGGCGAGTCTGCTACGGCCGGTGACCACGCTCGCTCGGCCCACGCCACGTCGCCACCCCCACAGGCCCAGGCGGAGTGGATGGGAGAGGTCATCGCAAACGCCTCCAACACCAACATCCACATACAGCGCGGTTCCAACGCCGGACATTCGGGCATTGACGCGGTGACTTCCTTCTCGTGCAACGGCCCCATGCCGGTGAGGATTCACGCCTTGGCGTCAGCACGGCCGCAGATACCTGCGCGACACACTGCGTTCCTAGCGCTTTCTTACGCCGTGTGCAGGATTTCGAGTACCGGTAGTAGATTACTTTAGCCTTGGGCCCTCTAGCCCATATCAATCATAACAGCGGACCCTGTCTCGGTCCTCCGTCGGCTCCTAACGCCAGCTGTTCCCGGCCGCCCTCGGCAAACCCGTGTGCCGGACGCAGGATGGCCGCTTCAAGCCAGACATCGTGGCGCCGGGCGAGATGGTCCTGTCCGCCAGCTCGGGCGCCGAGATCGATGACACAGTTGACAGTAAGTGGCACTGCCTGGGCCTGGTACGACAGTGTACGGCACGCCGGGGCACACGTACGGCAGCCGGCCGGGGCTACCACTAAGCCATCCTCATATCAGCGCTTCCGTGCACACGGTTTGTTCTTGCCCTTCAAACCACAACGCTAAACCTCGCATCCCGGCCCTCCGTTTGCAGGTGAGACGTGCTCCAATGAGGCAGTGGCGATGCGGGTGGGTCTCCTCTGCTGGCTGGAGGGCATGGTCAGAACTTTCGACCGTCAGACGGGCTTGGCCCCTAGCCTGGGATTGAGCGCGCCATGCCCAGCCAGGTAACACTTGCAGCCGCCCATCCACCATGTGCTGACCTCTGCCCCTCCCTCGTCCCCCTTCGCCCTCACGCACCTCCCACAGGGCACTTCCATGGCGTCCCCTGTGGCGGCGGGCCACGCGGGGCTGTTCCGACAGTACTTCACGTAAGGCCGAGGGGCCAAGGGATGGGAGTAATGCTGTCAAGGGATTCCTACGTTCCTAGCAACTAACACTGTGTGTGGGAGAGCAGCGAGCAGCGCGAATCGATGCAGGCTTGACCCATTGGCTCTGGGAAGAGGCGCCTGCCTGAGGCCTGAGGCGGCACGCAGCTCTGATAGGGGGCTGGAGCTGTGACCCCCCATGCACCCCCGCCCCCAGGGACGGGTACTACCCCACGGGTGCGCCGAACTCCACTCGCTCTGCGCCCTTCACGCCCTCGGGCATGCTGCTCAAGGCGAGGGAGGGGGGGCAGGGAGGGAGCATGGGCTGAGGCGGGAGCTGGGGCTTCGGATTGTTTGGCAGTGGCCCGTGCAAAACAGAGACCAAAGCTGAGCTTTGGAGCCCACGCGGGGTCTTGCCCTGGCGCACTGAGCCTCCCGCCCTCCACCCCGCAGGCTGCTGTCATTGCGGGGGCCGAGTCTCTAGAGGTGAGCAACACTGACTCGACTCAACAATGAACACATTGGCTGAGACAGAGTAGACAGGGCACACCGCCGCGTATCCGCGAAAGGGACTGATGCCTGCACCTTTACGCATGCCGTACCGCAGGGCGGCTTTGCTCGTGGACCCGGCATCCTCATGGGGCCATCGCCCGACGGATACCAGGCGCGAGGGGGATAGAGCAGGGAGGCTTCGGGAGACGAGATGCCACCTAGTGTGCACATCCCAGCTATCTGTGCATCATGAACATCCCTTTCCTCTGGTCCGCCTTCCCCAGGGCTGGGGCCGTCTCGACCTGTCCGGCGCTCTCCCCCTGCCCGGCCTCACCCCCGCCAACTTCTCGCTCCAAGTGGTCGACTGGGGCAACATCAGCACCGGGGACCGAATCGTGATCAAGGGCCTCCGAGCCACGGGGACGGGGTGAGAGCCTTGCAGGGCGGAGGGGCTGACTGGGAAGTGAGCTTGATTCTGTAACCCCCGCCCTTTGTACTCCCTTTCCACAACTCAGGCCCATCATTGCCGTCCTCGTGTGGCACGACTACCCAGGTGAGGGAAGAGTGGACTGCGATCAGGGCCCGGATGAGGCCCCATGTAAGATCCTCTCAACGTCCCTTGATCCGCCCGCAGGCGCGCTGATGGCTGATAGCGCTCTGGTGAACGACCTGGACCTGGGGTATCTGGTGAACCAGCCCGACTCAGCGCCATACCAACAGACGCGCAGAGGTGGGGCGGGTTAATACTTGGGAGCCATGCAGCCTTGAGCAGGACAAAGCCATGCCCGTTGTGGCCTCACCTCTTGTCCTCGTGAACTTCTATTGTCTTACCTCTTGACCCTCACTCACCATGCCCCGGTCCCCCTTTACTCCCGTCCCCCCTCTCTTGCCCCCCTGCCCCTGCCCAGACTCTGTTAACAACGTGGAGCGTGCAGAGCTGCGGGGTCTGCGGGCGGGCGACAACGTGAGCTTGGTGGTGTTCGGAGCCGCAGTCAACCACGCCCTGCTCACAGCCACGGGCACGGGCCGGAGCGACACGGCCCTGCCCCAGCGCTGGGCCCTGGCGGTGGCGGGGCACTTCACGGGAACGCTGCGGAGCCCCCTCAACCCAGCCTACGTGCGACCGCAGGGCCTGACGGTGGGGAGGGGCGGGGCGGGAGGCATGCGCATGTGCACATGGGCAGTTCGTGTGGCGACGGCACCGGGGGCCTTGCCACGCTCATGAAGGGGTTCATGCGTGTCCATCATGGGGCCGAGCTAGCAAGGCCGGCTTGACAGCGTGTGTTGCCTCCCGCAGGATTCCTTGAGCATGCTGGAGGTGGCGCCGGGCGTGTGCCTGGGCGCCGCGGGGGACGGTCCCCTGGCGGCCACCGCCGCGGGCTGCAGTGCGGCCAGCTTCCAAGTGTCGCAGCAAGCAGGTGCGTGCCGGTACCGCACACGTGTGCATCCATGGCCCTGGTAGGACCCACAGCAGGGGAGCCACGGGGCTGCAGCTTCAGATGGTGGCCAGCTGGCATCAAGGTTATGCCGCAGCTGTAACTAAGGTTGAGGCCCGTGCGCCCTCTGCCGTGTGACCTCGGCCCCTTTCTCCTCCCTCCCAGGCGCCCCCGGCGGTGGCTCCTGGACCGTGTTCCGCCTGGACGGCCGCTGCCTGAGTGTGGCAGGAGCCCAGGCGGGGGCTGCGGCCTCTCTGGCTCCCTGCGATGCGGCCGCCGCCTCCCAGCGCTTTGGCGTGTTCCGGCACCCGCACCTGGGGGGGTGAGCGGGGTTGTACCGTTGGGGGGGCTTCGTTTCTCAGCCCTGTCTTCTTGGCCCTTGCGAATCCTCACAAGCAAGAGTCAACCAAGGGTCCCTTCACCCCTACACACGGCCCCGGTGATCTCACGTACGGCTGCCGCCTCCCCCGCACCCCCCCACACCCCGTAGGTCATGCTACCTGCTGGTCCCCAGTGGGGCCATGGGATCGACCGCATCCGACCGCCTGTGCCTCCGATACACGGGCGGCTCGGGGGCGGGGGGCAGCCAGGTGACGGCACCCTGCGACGAAGACGACGCGGCACAGGTGATCAGCCTGTCTCCACCACCCCCAGCCCCGCCGTCGCCACCGTCGCCTCCCAGCCCGCCGCCCGCTCCCAGTTCGCCATCACCCGCTCCCCCCAGGCCTCGGCCGCCGCCGCCACCGTCGCCGCCGCCGCCGGTGCCGACGCCACCGCGCCCCTCCCCGCCGCCGCCTCGCGACCCCTGCGCGGTCTGCGCCGACTGTCTCGAAGCAATGCGCGCCACGGTCCGAGCCGCATTGCTCGTCGCGCCTCAGCCTCTGGACGAAGCGACCATCGTCGACTTCGAGTACGCTGCTAGCATGATTGAGATGTACCCGCCACCTGCGTATCGCGTGGTTTCGAGCATTCTCAGTTCGGGCGGTAGCAACCTGGGCATTCGCGCCGGCGCCATGTGTGCTCTGCTCGGCGCGTGTCCGCGATCGCTGGCCAACGCTACGAGCCCGTCGCCGCCATGTGCGCCCTTCAACGTCTCGCGACTCGTCAACAGCAGCAGCAGCAGCCTCGCGGGCCGCCTCGACCTGTGCACGCGAGAAGGCGTTTCGGGAGGTGCGCCGACCACGCTGCCCAGCAACGCGACCAGCGCCAACAGCTGTCGTTCAGACGCGAACTGCACCGCGACAACAGCAGCAGGGTCGTGTGGTTTCGTGGACCCGCCTGCCCGGACGTGCGCTTGCAAAGACGGCCTGGACGTTTGCGTGAGCTTCGGGACGTGCGTCAGTTTTTGCGACCTCACCTCGACCAAGGAGGCGCTGCAGCAGCTGAGCGACGGCGTGCGGCTGTGCAACGCCTCCGCCCCGTCCCCCGGGCAGTGCGGCAGCGGGGAGGCGTGCCTGGGCAGCACGACCTGCAGGTGGGCAGGGGTGTCGTCGTCGCTCGGGGCTTGGGTGCCAGGGCCTGACGGGGCGGCTCGGGTCAATACAAACACTACGACCTGGCCTGGGCTCATGCTCGGCCCCTTTGTCAACCTACCTGTGCAGGTCGTGGGTGTGCAACGCCTCGACCCAGGCCCTGGAGCCACGGCCCTGCTCGGCGCAGTGCGTGCCGCAGACCCCCGCCGCCACGGCGGCGGACCTGTCGGCAGACGGCCGGCAGATCACGCTGACGCTGGGCGCCCCTGCGGCCCTCTTGCCGCCGGGGCCGTGCGGCCGTGTGTTCGGTGCGGGCACCTCCAGCCGCCTGGGTGGAGCGGCGTCGCTGTGTCGATCGACCATTCCCAGGGAGCTTGTGGTTGTCCTGCCTCCAACGGCAACGATCCTGGTGAGGGCGTGCACTTGCACCCATGAAACGCAGCCGCAGCGTTCCAAACACATCATGTATGCCTCTAGCCAGCGTCATACGGGCATTTGAGAATCGACAAGAGGCCAGGCGGGCTGCAGTCTCGCTCGCCGCCTGCTAAACCTGTTTCGGTTCTGGTGTATTTCATCCCGCGCAGCCCGGGGAGAACCTCACCTTCGCCGCCAATACCAGCTTGGTGTCACAGATCGGCGGCGTGGGCTTCAGGGGCAGCGTCAAGGTGCGTGCGGGGGGCCGCGCGCTGGGGCGAAGCAAGTGCCGTACAGGGCTGTACGAGCGATGGATCGAAAGGGCGAGCGCAGCACACCGTCCTCACTACCCAGCATACCCAAGGAACCTGTGGCCTGGGGTCCTTGTTCCATCCCTGCTCACACCGGCCATCAACACAAACCTGATCATCCGCTCCGCCCTCTCCACTCCACCCCCGCATGCACATGTACTCCGCAGCTCCGAGGCTGCGCGGCCTGCACCCAGCCCGAGGCCTACGTCACGGGCCCCACGCTCCTCGCCCCACCCTGCCCCGGAGCGGCCGTGCCTTCCCCGGGAGCCGCGGGAGCGGTCTTTGACGCCACCATTTCTGTGGACCCCGCCGGTCGGCCGTTGGCGGACGCTCAGTGGAGTGTCGACATAGGCTCGGGCTCGGAGGAGGGTCGGGCGGTGCTGCAGGCTGCTGTGGACCGAACCAACCAGCTCAACACCACAGGGTGAGAGAGGGGCTGAGGGCAGGGAGCGAGGGGGCCGCGGTCGGGCGGGCTGTCGGTCGGTCGTACGGCACCCTCGCATGAGGCCATGATGCGTGCTTGCTCGAGCTTAACGGCACTACGCACTGGGTATGGGCCGCTGAATGAATACCTTCCATGTCCGTTTGCAACCTAATCCGTCAGGTCTCGGCTGCGGTTGGTGTTGACTGCGGAGGAGGTGGCGGCGCTCACTGCCGGTGACTTTGGCGTATCGGTAGGTTCCAGGCGGTAGCTAGCTTTGGGGTCCTCATTACCTGCTAGAGGCTCCGGTACCAGAGCATCTGCTGCTTGCCCTGCAGCTGCGCACTCCTCTGTGTAAATCACCCCTTATGTCAAACCCATCGCATAACCTCCACTTCTTAATGCCTAGGTTGAGGTCACCTCATGGCTGGGCACCAAACAGCAGTCAGACATCTTCGGATTCACCAAGCAAACCAAGAGCGGGAGCGCACCGGACGTTACTATCCTGGGTCCAAGGCCGTTCTCGGTGTCCCTGCGTGGGCCGCTCCGACTGACGGCCGTGCCTGGCGCCAACGTCTGCCCAGGTGAGCGGTTGGGCTTGGGGCTGTCGGGGTTTGAGCCCCCGCGGAGCAACCCGATCCGGCGCAACAGTGCGCGCGCATGCCCGTCGTGTCCTTGCTCCCCAGGGCCACCGGCCCTGGCGCTTCACGGTCCTCCATAACCCGTTGACCCCTTGCCCCTCACCCCCTGCACACTCTCAGATCTCCTCTGCCCCTCCCCCTTGCTTCTGCCGCCCCTGACCTCGCGCTGACAGGGAGGCCGCTCAGGTGGTCATGGTCGCTCCTCCCCCTCCCCAACTGGGCAAGCTGGCCCCAGCCCGGCTCCGCCCCCCTGCAGCGCCCCAGCCTCTACCTGCCGGGCCCCCTTGCCGGGCTCCCGGGGGACGAGCGCCGCATCGCGGTCAGGGTGTCGTACGCTGACGTGGCATTGCCGGGCGCGGATGACACCACCATCACGTCAGTCATAGTGCTGCTCATGGGGAGCCCGCCGGTCGCACGACTCGACGGGCCTTCGGGTGACGTGGCGTCCTCTCGTGCGCTCGTGCTTGACGCTAGAGGCTCCACCGACCCAGACGCTCCCCCACAAGGCGCCGAGACGGGGTTTGAGCAGCCGCTCAGCTTTGTGTGGAACTGCGAGCGTGAGGATGCGCCGATGCCGTGCTTCGCCAACAGCAGCCGTGGCGACATGGCGAGTACGCTGGGCGTGTGGAGCATCCCGGCTGGGCTTCTGGCGCCGGAAAGGTGGCACACGTTTACGGTGACCGTTGCCAAGCCCGGGGCGCCGGCGCTGGCGAGCACAGCGATGCTGAGCGTCAGGCCGCGCGCGGTTGCGGCGGGCACGGCACTGCCGCAAGGGAGGCTGCGGCGCCTGTGCGCTCCGGCCGCGTGCGGCGTGCCCCACGACCTCAGCTCGGACCTGAGCCTGATGCTCGAGCTGGCCCCAGACTCCACCAGGTAAGAGTCATGCCACTGTTGTGCTATCGTAGACGGCTAGCATCTTCACGCTCATGCTCACTTGCGTGCCGGTACGAATTAATTGATCAAGAGCTTGGCCTTAGACGGTGGCCCGCCCGTTTCCTTCCCCCACCCCGCAGCTCGGTGACTCAAGTGACCTGGAGCAGCCCCCAAGCTCCCGTCGTGGCATCGCTCGCCGCAACTCCCGGCCCCACGCCGGGCACCTTCGTCGTCACCGTCCCTGCCTCCGCGCTGTCTCGGTGGCAGACAGCCATCACCGTGACGGCAACGCTCACCAGCGCTGGAGGCGTCTCCGCCGCAGTAACCACCACGGTGGATCTCAATGCACCGCCCGAGGGCCCCCTGCCCGGGGGCCGCGGGTGTCTCGAGCTGGACCTCTTGGGCGACACCGCCCCCGCCACGGCCCTGGCGCGAGCTGTGGGGTGGACGGACGCTGCTCCGGATGGAGACACCATCTTCGAGTTCGGCTTGGCGACGGCTTCTGGACAGCTTCAGGTACGGCAGACGGCGGGATCTCATTACCTGCTGTTGCTAGGCCCTCGCCAATGATGCTACATCACTGCCGGTATGGCGCTGACCCCGCGCGCATCTTGGTCCGTTCCTGCGCGCCCCGCAGTTGCGGCAGCAGGGCCCGTCGGCTTCCGCGACCCTCGCGGGCCTGCCCGCCGGCAACCACACAGCCTACTTGTGTGCCCGGGACCCCTACGGCGCCCGCGCCTGCGAGCTCCGCGGGCTGGTCGTGAAGCCCGCGCCTGCCGGCTTCAACGCCACGGCCGCCCTCGCCGCCCTCACCCCAGCGGGCCTGGTAAGCCGCCGTCGGCGCGGGCAGGTGCCCCCTTTCCTGGAGTACGGCAGATCGACATGCTTCGGTTCCAATCTTATGGCTCAGCGGTGGGTGTTGACAACCATCCCTGCGGTGCGTGCAGGGAGGCAACGCCGAGGCATTGCTGCAGGCCGCCTCCCAGGCGGTCACCCTCATCGGACTGGCGTTCGGGGGCTCTCCTGCTGCGCCTTCGGGGCCTGTCGCTGCTTCCGTTGCCCAGGCGGCTGTCGGGCTGATGGCCGGGCTCATGCAGGGCGTCAACCTGGCCGACATACAAGAGGTGCGCGTGTGGTTCATGGCTACGTTGCGTGCAACGATACGGCCCTGGGTGAGACCACTCGCGAAACGTCATTCCGGGCTACCCCTGACGACCCCTCCACCCAACCTATCCCCACCGCAGTCCGAGCGAGTTCTTGCCGCCGTCGGGGCCCTGGCGGCCGCTGCGAACGCTACCCTGGATGACGCCGCTCGACTGACGCTGCTGGGCATCGCTGAGAACGCCACGGCCGCACTGGCGCCCTTGGTTGGCTCGAGCGCCGACACGGCCCCCGGCGCCGATTTCGTCACCCGGCTGTGCGCCATTCTGGGTCTGTCGTTGCCCACCGGGAGCGGCGCCACCGGCCGGCGCCGGGAGCTGCTGGTCGTCGCTGCCGCGGACGCCCGGACCTGGGTTTCCGGCGTGCTGGTAAGGGTCCGCTGGGCGGAGGGGCTGAGCGCATGCGTTGAGGGACGACTGACTTGCGCCTTGTTCCTCATCCATCCCCCAACGCGCTCACCGGTACTGAGACGCGCTGTCGTGTCTTGTATTTGCAGGGCGTGGCTCAAACCCTGTCGGGCCTGCTAGCCGTCTCGGTTGCGCCAGGCGGTGGCTTCACGGCGTCTGGAGACGCGGGCGTATACGTCTCGAGCGCATCGCTCCTTGCGCCAGCGTCGGGCGGAACCACCACGACCCTCCAGGCAGGCCCCTCCGCCGCCTCAAGCGCCGCGGCCTCCGCGGCAGCCGCTGGGCGGCGGAGGCAGCTGCTGGCCTCAGCAGCCCCGACCACAGACGCAGAAGCTCAGCTGGTGCTGTCAGCCTCCGCCGCCGCAGGTGCGGCTGGCTGGGCGATCGGGGTGTCGTACACCTCTTCAGCTACCGCGGCCCTTCAAGTCGCGCTGGCGGGCTCCCTGCCGTCGGGCGGGACCATCCTCGGGGGCCTTACGTCCGTCTCATGGACTCAGCTCGCGGGTGCTTCTGGCTCGGCTCCGGCGCTCGACGGTACCAACAGCTACCTAGACCTCGCGCTCCCCGCCCCCGGCTACGCCGCAACCCGCGGGCCCCTGGCGTGCCTCCTGTACGACGCCGCAACCGCCGCCCTCACCGGGACCCTCCCGGGCTTGCCGTCCGGCGGCTCGGCCTCTCCCGTCTTTGTCTCGTACGACAGCGGCACGGGCAAGATCTCTTGTCGTACAAGCCAGCTTGGAAACTTCGTGGTCGTACAGGCCGCGCCGTACCCACCCCCAACGCCGCCGCCGCCGCCTGCTGCCACGACTGCTGGCAACCTGGAACAGTTCCCGGAGATAACAACTTCATCTTCACCACCATCTCCGACCTCGACCTTAGTCATGACGCTCACGCTCGCAATGAACACGTCGCAGCTGGCCTCGCAGTCTGACCTGGAAGCCTTCCAGGCTGCGCTCAAGGCGGCCCTGGTAGTGACCTTGCAGGTGCGAAGCTTTCATCGGGTCCTTGCGAGGTTGTTGGGCTTGGCGAGCGAGGCTCCAGAACGTCGTGCAGACCGAATGCTTGCAGCAACGGCCGGTCTCATCCCGACACTGACGCCCCCTGCTCACCACGCCAACTCACCCCCCATCCCCAGGTCTCCCCCGACTCCGTCACCATCACCTCGGTATCACTGACGTCCACCGGCGCCGTGGTGGCAGTCGTGGAGGTCGTCCTCCCCCCCTCCCGCAGCAGCGGCAGCGACAGCACCGCCACAGCCTTCCTAGTCGACCCCCTGGCCGCCCTCCCCGCCGATTTCAAGTCCCATTACGCCGTGTCCGCCGCAACAGCCCAGCAGTCCACGGCGGCTCCCGGCGCCTCGCCGTCCCCCGAGCCGCAAGCCGGGCTCACCACACCGACCACCACCACGCCCAACTCGAGCGGAGTGTCACAGCAGGAGGAGGAGGACGCCAAGGACTTTCCGGTCGGACTCGTGGCGGGGGTAGCGGCTGGCGGCGGCGTGGGGCTGTTGCTGCTGGCGGTGCTGGCGGCCTACTTAGTCATGCGAAACCGCGCGGCGCAGGAGGCCAAGGTGGTCCCCTCTGCCGCCGACCCCGCCCCGCCGGCGTCTGCAGAGCCTGGCGGCGGGGCCGCCGCAGGGGCGGCGCCCGCCGTAGGTCCAGTGCAGGCCGCAGGCGCCGTGGCGGAGGCGGAGGCGGAGGCGGGCCCGGGGCCGGGGCCGGGGCCAGGGCCGGCACCGGCCGCCCAGGCTCGGCGGGGGAGCCAGGGCGGGTCTCCTGGTACCAGCAGGGCCCGGATGGGGGAGCTGGGGCTACCCATGCGCAGGGGCTCTGCGTATTCAGTCCGCTCCGAGGCGGATATAACCGATGGGCGTCGACAGTGAATGCCAAGGCGTGCAACGTGATCGTGAGGTGGCTAGACCTCGCATGGAGGAAACGTACGAGAAGGAAGGGTGTGGGTGTGTTCCCTCGTGACCCTTCATGCCCGAAACTACAGTGTGACTACTCATGACCCCTATGCTGAAATGCTCAACTACATGCACGTGGCTTTCCGTTGAATGGAAGCCAGGGCTCGACACAATGGACTGATCGCAGCTAGCCGCAAGGTTGTGTGCGTGATTGCAATTGCTTGGCTGTATGGAAGCGCGCGCTGAACTGGGATTATGCCGTGGCTGGTCCCCTCTATATAACTCAAGAACGTGCATGCTCGTGCTAAATGGGGTACAGTCCGTGATGCTTGGCGTGCGGTAAACGTGGGGCTGGAGGCTGGGTTGGCGTCCCCACTAGCCCCGTGTCCTAGGAGCGTACGGGTGAGAGAGGTCCTCCATACATGGCCGTATGCTGGGTGATCAGAAGCAGCAGTTTTGCAGGGGCAGTAACGTCCTGCCGCTGAGCAGCGGTGTCATAGCCACGCGGGATCCGTGTGTAGCCGCTGCTGCTGACAGTACGTGGCGTGACGATTCGTCCCTGGACACTTACATCTTGAACACAACCGAACCTTGCTGTCCCTGCTCCCGATCCAGCCACACCGACCACCTCTGCTAATAATACCGTGCAGTACTCCAACGCGTGCCTACCAACCCTGCCTCTGCAACCTCGAACCATGTCACAGCCTCGGTCGCCCCGTATAACAGCTCTACGCTATAGTGATGACTAAGCGCTCCCCTACAAGGCTACAACGTTGTCCGCGGCCTTTCGGCCGCTCCGCGCTTGCAGCAACTGCGCACAACTCCCGTACCGGCGCTCTCATGCCCATTCTCAGCAGCGGCTTCGCAGCGGCATCACGCCGCTCGCGCAGTACGAACAGCCCTGCCATGTATGATTGCGTGGGCCTGAAACCTCCTACCGCATGCCTGTCTCGCTCGTTCCTGCCTTGCTCTGTGCGGGCTCTTAGCAATAAGCCGTTCACCGCCCAAGGGCGCGAGTGGCCAAGTAAGGAGGCCTAGGCATGCCTTGCGCAGGCCATCTTGCCCTGGAGCCCCTGCTCAAAACTAACGTACGTAAAGTACCATAAGTACTCTCAATCCTCGAATGCGTGAGATGAATGATGGCGTGGGTTATAAGCTATCACCGCAAGGCAACATGCACCGAACAACTGTGGAGGGCCAAGGCTGGGCACGCCTCCAAGTCCCTGCTCTGACGGGCGCTAGAACGCTAGAACGCACGCTCAAAGCTACGCGCTCTCCCCTGCTTGCAGCAAGGTGGCATCGGGTCGACCTCGTAAGGGATTCTATGTACGCCGCACGCAACCACGCACAAGACAAGCTCATGATACTCAAATCCGCCTTGGCCTTTCAGCTAGCAGTGCCGCACCAACTTGCGGTCCACTTGCACTAAGGCAAGCGTAACTCTCAGCCTACTAATTATTACAACTTCACCCACCTCTCACTGCCTCACGACAACGCAAGACCCTAACCATATCCCACGTCTTCCCGGCCTAAACTGCCATTTCCCCCCATCACGCATCGGGCATGAACCGGGGATCCTGCGCCCGCGGAGTGGTCACGACGGACCGGTTCCGTCCCATGACGGCCGATCCCCGCCGCGACGGCGACCCAGAGGCTGTGAAGCTCGGCTCTCCATGCAACAGCTCGGCCGTTGGCGGTTGATCTAGGGACTGCATGGACGCAACAGATCGCACCGACAGGAACCCGCTGCCGCCCGTGCTGCCGCGCCTGCCGCCGCCGCCACCACTTCCGCCGCCACCCGGCGGGCCGCCGCCGCCGCTGCTGAGGGCGTTGCGGGCGAGGCGGTGCAGCGCGGCCGTGCCGCCGCCGGCGGCGGCGGCGGCTCCGAAGTAGGGACTGTCGCAGCGGGGGCTGTAGGCGGGGGAGCCGCCGCTGCGGGCGGTTCGGAAGCTGTCGAGGCCGTCAGAGAGGTCCGCCAGGGCCCGAGGCGAGTCGCGCACTGAGTCATGTTGCGGCGGCGAAGTCCGCAGCGCCCGCAGTGCTGCGGCCGCCGCTGCGCTGGTGGCTATGGGTGGCAGCTTCCCCACTGTGGACCCAATTCGTGGTGTCGCGCCGCCGGTCGCAGACCCTGCCCCGCTGGCAATGAGCCTGTCGTCGCTCCCTGGAGAGCCCCGTGCCTCGCCGGTGGGCTTGGGCCAGCCGCCCCTCGCGCCAGCAGCTGGATCCAGGCCGACAGATACGCCGGTTCCAGATCCAGATCCAGAAGATGGAGCCACCTGGGCGCCGCGCTTGACGTGGCGAGCCACGAGTATCGTCATGAGCGCGACGATCAGGATGATTGCGACGCCGCCGCTCGCCACCCCCGCCACCAACACAATTGGGAAGGGCTTGCCTCCATGTGCCCCAGTACCGGCGTCACCCGCTGGAGGCGGCGGCGCGAGGAGGGGCAGTGCAGCCTGCTCCAGACCCAAGAGTATGCCGCTGCCTTGTGTGCTGGCAGCGGAGGAGATGGCGTACGCTGACTTGAAGTCGGCGGGGAGGGCGGCCAGGGGGTTGGACAGAAAGGCTGCGGTCGTGGAGTCGGGCGTGTCGCTGCCGCTGCCGCTGCCGCTGCCGCTGCCACTGCCGCTGCCGCTGCCGCTGCCGCTGCCGCTGCCGCTGCGGGTGGAGGGCAGGGCCACCTCGGCCGCTGCCTCCACGTCACCGCTTGGCGTCACCGAGACAGAGGTGATGCTCACGGCGTCCGGGGAGACCTTCGATAGAAGGGCAAACAAGAAAAGGCGGCAAGCGAGGTCAATGACCATATAACGACCAATTGGTCCCCCAAATGTTCCCCGCGGTCTGCCGCGGTCCCATCTGTGTTGCGCAGCATGTTGCTGTTTGCCCCGACCCGCGTCTCATCAACCTCCGCCCCTCCCACCTGCAAGCTCAGCGCCAGCGCTGCCCTCAGCGCCGCCTCAAACGCCGCAGCGCCCGACTGGGAGGCTAGGGGCGCGGGGTCCATCCCCAGGGCTAAGCTCAGCTGCAACCGCCCGAGGCTGGAAGCAGCCAGACTCGAGGCGGGCGACGGAGGGATGGGCAGCGGCTCCAAGGACGTGGCTTGGAGTGGGGGCGGCGGGGAGGCGAGCGCGGCCAATAGGGCGGCGGCGCCGGATGGGGAGGTGGAGAAGAGGCTGGGCGGTGGGGACGTGGGGTGCGGGAGGGCGGGGGTGGTGGCTGGGAGGGGGAGAAGCACTGGGGGCGAGAGCGGGGAGTGGAGGGGAGGCGGGGCGAAGCGTGGGGGCGAGGGGCGAGGGGGAGAGGGCAAGGGGGGTGGTGGGGGAGAGGGCCTGGGGGATGGTGGAGGGGGCGGAGAGGGTGGAGGCGGGGATGGCTTGGAGGGTGGGTGCGGGGACGGGGGACGCGGGGACGGTGGGGGCGGGGCCGGAGGTGGGGGGCGTGGGGGCTTCGGGAGGGGGGGCCAAGGCGAGGGCGGAGGAGGGCGGGGTGGTGGGGGTGAGGGTGGTGGGGGTGACGGTGGCGGTGGGGACGGCGGCGGTGGCGAAGGAGGGGGTGGGGGCGGGGGCGGCGGCGACGGGGGAGGTGGCGACGGTGGCGGTGGCGAAGGGGGAGGTGGGGACGGTGGCGGTGGCGAAGGGGGAGGTGGGGACGGTGGCGGTGGCGAAGGGGGAGGTGGGGACGGTGGCAGTGGCGAAGGGGGAGGTGGGGACGGTGGAGGAGGAGACTGGGGAGGCGGGGATGGGGGACGCGGGGACGGGGGAGGCGGGGACGGGGGAGGCGGCGACGGAGGAGGCGGGGACGGGGGAGGCGGCGACGGAGGAGGCGGGGACGGGGGAGGCGGGGACGGCGGCGGTGGCGGGCTAGGAGCTGGTGGGGAGGGCGAGGGCGGGCGTGGCGAGGACGGCACTGGAGACGGCGGCCGGGGCGACGGCGGGGAGGGCGGTGGCGGCGCTGGAGGGCTCAGCGAGGGAGGGGAGGCGGCGGGGGGTGGTGCCGGAGGGCTTGGCGGCGCCGGAGGCGGCGCAGGCGGCGCGGGGGGAGCGGGGGGCGACGGCGGAGCGGGCGGCGGCGCAGGAGGGGACGGCGGGGAGGGCGGGTCGCGAAGCATGATCGCCTGTGCCGCGTCGTCTTCGTCGCAGGGTGCCGTCAGCAGGCTGCCCCCCGCCCCCGAGCCGCCCGTGTATCGGAGGCACAGGCGGTCGGATGCGGTCGAGCCCATGGCCCCACTGGGGACCAGCAGGTAGCGGGAACTACGGGGTGTGGGGGGGTGCGGGGGAGGCGGCAGCAATGAGATCACCGGGGCCGTGTGTAGGGGTGAAGGGACCCTTGGTTGACTCTTGCTTGTGAGGCTTCACTAGGGCCAAGAAGACAAGGCTGAGATACGAAGCCCCCCCAACGATACGACCCCGCTCACCCCCCCAGGTGCGGGTGCCGGAACACGCCAAAGCGCTGGGAGGCGGCGGCCGCGTCGCAGGGAGCCAGAGAGGCCGCAGCCCCCGCCTGGGTTCCCGCCACACTCAGGCAGCGGCCGCCGAAGCGGAACCCGGTCCAGGAGCCGCCGCCGGGGGCGCCTGGGAGGGAGGAGAAAGGGGCCGAGGTCACACGGCAGAGGGCGCACGGCTAGGATGCGTGGCAAGACGGAAGAGGGCAGAGTCGGGCAGACCCGTCGAGCGCCCACGAATGGACTCCAGAGAACGATGCACGCACCGCTTTGGGAGCTCGTTTGGACCAGTGTGTCGGGGCCAAGCACGCAGCCCCCCGGTGTGGCTGCCAGGGCGCCGCCCGCGTCTGGGGCTGCGCACACGCCCGGCGCCACCTCCAGAAAGAATGCGGACTTCTGCGGACACCAGGAAGATAGCAGGATGGCAGAAAGGCGAAAAGCGTGAGCAGGGTACAGCTCTGACAGAGTAAAGCCGCCAAGCCGGCCTTGCTAGCCCGGCCTCACAAGGGACACGCACGAACCTTGGCCAAGTGCGGAGACCCCCCCGGTGCCGTCGCCACACCAACTGCCCATGTGCACATGCGCATGCCTCCCGCCCCGCCCCTCACCGTCAGGCCCTGCGGCCGCACGTAGGCCGGGTTGAGGGGGCTCCGCAGCGTTCCCGTGAAGTGCCCCGCCACCGCCAGGGCCCAGCGCTGGGGCAGGGCCGTATCGCTCGGGCCCGTGCCCGTGGCTGTGAGCAGGGCGTGGTTGACGGCGGCTCCAAACACCACCAAGCTCACGTTGTCGCCCGCCCGCAGACCCCGCAGCTCTGCACGCTCCACGTTGTTCACAGAGTCTGGGCAGGGGCAGGGCCAAGGATGGGAGGACGGGAGTGAACGATTGGTTCACACTAAGAAAGGGTCAAGAGGTAAGACACGGTAGGTCCACGAGGTAAGAGGTAAGTCCTCAACAGCCAGCGCAGGGTGTCAGGGTTAGCCGTGGAGGCGGGATGGAAAGCAAGCCCGGGCACACATAGAAAGTTCAGGGCAATGGGCGAGACAGCAAAGCTTAAGGAGGGTAAACGAGGCAAGGCCCAAACGGCCTGGGCGGTGTGTCAAGGCTGCATGGCCCTTCCCACCTCTGCGCGTCTGCTGATACGGCGCTGAGTCGGGCTGGTTAACCAGATACCCCAAGTCAAGGTCGTTCACCAGAGCCCGATCAGCCATCAGCGCGCCTGCGGGCGGTTCAAAGGAGTTGAGAAAAGGTCACAGGGGTTCTAACCTGTGGCCTGACCACAGTGCACTCGCTCCTCACCTGGGAAGTCGTGCCACACGAGGGCGGCGATGATGGACCTGCGGAATAGGAAGGGAATACAAAGGGCGGGGGTTACAGAATCAAGCTCACTTCCCAGTCAGCCCCTCCGCCCTGCAAGGCCCTCACCCCGTCCCCGTGGCTCGGAGGCCCTTGATCACGATCCGGTCCCCGGTGCTGATGTTGCCCCAGTCGACCACTTGGAGCGAGAAGTTGGCGGGGGTGAGGCCGGGCAGGGGGAGAGCGCCGGACAGGTCGAGACGGCCCCAGCCCTGGGGAAGGCGGACCAGAGGCAAGGCATGAGGTCATGACGCGCAGATAGCTGGGAGGTGCACACTAGATGGCGTCTCATCTCCCGAAGCCTCCCTGCTCCATACATCCCCCTCTCACCTGGTATCCATCGGGCGATGGCCCCATGATAATGCCGGGTCCACGAGCAAAGCCGCCCTGCGGCACGGCATGCACATGGATGCAGGCGTCAGCCCCTTTTGCGGGTTAATGTGCAAACATCAGTCCCGCTGGTAGACAGGTGGACAGGTGGATTCGAGCCGTGTTGCTCACCTCTAGGGACTTGGCCCCCGCAATGACAGCAGCCTGGGAGGGGGAGGGCGGGGGCATCAGTGCACCAGGTGAGGGAAGGCGAGCGGTGCACGCATACGGCCCGCACGAGGTGCACGGGACTCAGCCCAAGCAACGCAGCTCCGACCCCCGCCGACCCCTGCCCCCCCTCCCTCGCCTTGAGCAGCATGCCCGAGGGCGTGAAGGGCGCAGAGCGAGTGGAGTTCGGCGCACCCGTGGGGTAGTACCCGTCCCTGGGGGCGGGGGGCGCATCGGGAGCAAGAGCGATGTGAATCCATGCGGCGGCCGGGCAGCGCAACTTAGCACCACCGACTTAGCACCGACTTAGCACCGACTTAGCACCAACTTAGCACCGACTTAGCACCGACGTAGCACCGACTTAGCACCGACTTAGCACCGACTTAGCACCAACTTAGCACCGGCCGGCTATTCACCGCGCCTACGACCCCCTGGCTCTATCCGGGTGCTCGTGTACCAGCCTAGCCCGCGCCTTCCGATGTCGCCGTACCGCCGCCCCACGGCCTTACGTGAAGTACTGCCGCATCAGCGCCACGTGGCCCCCCGTGAGGGGAGTGGCCATGGACGTGCCCTGGGGAGGGGGAGGGAGGTTGGGGGAGGGGGGCAGCTCAAAACAACCGTGTAGTGTGCTCACCCGGTGTTGGGCCTTCAGCTCACATACCCCCATACCCCACACCCCGAACGCACCGACATTCCCACGGTTGCGTTTGAGCACGTGCGACCTGGGGTGTACAGGAAGCAGAAGCAGTACGGAAGGGGGTCAGTCAATCAAAAGTCAATAGAGAAGCCTCAGCCCCGCTCTCCAGCTGCACTCGAGGTCAGCGGTACGGCAGGCAAGCCTGGGACCGGTACTGATGTTGACCCCCGCCCAAACCCGTCAGCAGCAACCCCCATCTCACGCCCCCAGCCTGCGGTCACGGCCCACTCACTGTCTGCCCAGTAGTCCACCTGGGCGCCGGCCGCTGCGCTCCGCACCACCTGGCCCGGGGCCACCACGTCCGGCTTGGTGCGGCCGTCCTGGGGTGGGGGGTGGGGGGTGGGGGGTGGGGGGTGGGGGGTGGGGGGGTGAGGGGTGCGAAGGAAGGGGAGAGGCGGGGAGGGAAGGTAATCGAGCAGCAGCACAGCACAGCGGGCGTAGGTGAGGGAGCGGGGCTCCGTTCAGGCGCCCGTCCCAGGATGGGCGGAGGGAAGCAGGGAGGGGAGGGGCGGGGCGGGAGCTACAGCATAGCGGCAGCGTTCGCGGGCTGAGGGGGCGGGGTTGCGTTTCGTCACCCGTCGTGACGGAGGGAGCAGGGTTTCGCTCTCGCCTGCCGCCGAGCCGCCGCAGCCAGATGCTCTTGCGGCACGTCGCCATCCCCGTAGCTCGCACCTGTGTAGGTCCGTAACTAGAGAACACCGCGATCGAGTCCTCTCCGCCCAGCCCCAGCGCCTCGTCCCGCCCCGCCTCCAGGCGCGCATCGGTGGCGCCCGGGTCGCGCAGCACGGACAGCATCCACAGCGCCTGGGCCTGGAGGGAGGGAAGGGGGGAGGGAGAGAGCAGGGTCAGAAGAGCGCCGGAAAGCGATGACGCGACACTGGCAGCCGTGGGAGACACAGTACGACATCTCACCCGCGTGATCCGGCCGTACACGAGGCTCATGGGTCCGAAATCCAGATCCGCCTGCTCGTCCGCGAAGGTGCCATCGGGGCCGTAGAAGAGCACCGCCGTGGCGTTGGATCCAGAAGCCCGACTTGCCTGGGGGGGCGGAGAGGGGCAGAGAGGGGCAGAGGGTTTGGGTAGGTAAAACATGCTGTGCTAATCCTTGCAGGCCTCTTCTGCTTGCGCGCCGACTCGAAGAGGCCCGCCCGCGGCTACCCCTGCACCCAAGCCCTTCACGCTCCCTCCCACACACCTTGGTGAGAGTGGAGCAGGCGGTGTTGGCCTCGTCGATCAGCAGCGCCGCGCCCGAGTAGCTGGGTCCCGTGTAGCGGATGCAAGGGTTGGGCACGGAGACGAGGCGTAGCTGGGGGACGGACGGCGGGAAGCGGAAAGCAATTGGTGTTGGTTGCTTTAGTCAATCGACAACGGACACCATTGGGCACAACACCAATAGTGCCGATGGTGCAGTGCAGGTGGGCGGGTGGTCTTTCACCAGCAGCCCCTGATCCGCACGGCGGCAAAACACACCGTCCCCGCCTGCCACCCGCTTTCCCCTCCGCCCCCCGCCCCCCTCACCGGCTGGCTGGCAGCCCTGAACCAATCGCTCATGTCGAAGTTGCTGCTGGCGGCCGGCCACACCTGGGGGTGTATTATGGGGGGGATGATTTTCGGTCGGAATGTATTGGTGGGGCAATGTGGGGCATTGTGGGGCGCAGCATACAGCAGGCGAGGAGAGGGAAGGGGAGGAGTAAGAAACTCGGGTGCTGGTCGGGTGCTGGTCGGACACGGTTGGAGCCGGTATTGGGGCGAAGTCGCGCGCGGAAAGTCAGACAAAGACAGCCAGGGCGCTTGCGGAACGGGCGCTGCCGCCGTAGCCTTTGTGGCACACCGCTCCTGCTCCTGCTCTCTCACCGTCACAGAGCGGCTGGTTCCCGCCGCATCCGTGTGCTTGAACCACAGGTCGAAGGACCCCTCGTCGGGAGGCGCCGGGGAGCCCCGGGGGCGGTTGAGGCTGGCGCCCACGGTCAGGCCGTTCTGGGGGGGTGGGGGGTGGGGGGTGGGGCAGGGGCCGGGCGGAGTGAGTGGGCAGTGGGGAGGAGTGAGTGTGGCGGGGCCTGCGGCCAGAGCTTCTGGCACGTGTGATCTCACGAGGGCCCGGGCCGAGGCGGGTGTGCGGCCGCACCCCACACACCCCACACCCGGGTCACCTTGCTGGTGGAGGGGGTATTGAGGGTGACCATCATGGAATTGCCACCTGGGGAGGGTTTTTTTGACGCCGGGGAACAAGCCGTAACGGCCTGGCTCTTCCACGCCCGCTCGAGCACCAAGCACCGAACGCTCTTGTGCGCACCGCTCCCCCACGGCCACGCTTTGTCCCAGCCCGCCAACCCGCTGCACCCTCACCCAGCACCACCACTGCCCCACCACTGCCCCCCCTCCCCGCGTCCCCCTGCAACCCCCCGTCCCACCGTCGTTCCCCGCCGCCAGCATGGACAGCCAGCCCGGGTTGCGCCAGGCGAAGCGGTCAAACTCCGCCGCCCGGAAGTCGTACACGGCGGAGGCGGCGCCGCCCCAGGCCCAGCTCTCGGAGCTGATCCAGGCACCCACCTGGAGGGGCGGCGGGGTTGGGGGCGGTGGGGTTGGGGGCGGTGGGGTTGGGGGTTGGGGGTTAGGGTTGGGGGTTGGGGGTTGGGGGTGAAAGGGTGCGGGAAGGTAGGAGAGACGGACAACTGGACGGATGCAGCATGTGAAGGAGGCCTTCTGTGGGGCCTAGTTCGGGGCCAGCCGGCAGCGGTGGACCGGCCGCACCTCTGTGTGGAAGGGCAGCAGGTTTCGCTCCACTGAGGGCGGGATGTCGAGCCACGCCTGCCCTGGCGGCGCCAGGTCGTACTGGGGGCAGCACGGTACGGCACAGTACGGCACGTGTACGGCAGATGCGCAACATTTCGTATTACGGGAATGCACCCGGGGCCCAGTCTTTGCGAGCTACTCACGAAGCTTAGGCGCGCCAGGGGCGCCGACCCAGTGCCCGGGCCGTCGACCCATCCGCCCGTTCCGTCCAGGGCGGCGCCGGCCAAACTGCCAGACGTGTGCGTCCCATGGCCCTGGGGGGCGAGGGTGATTTCCGTTTCCGTCGGTATGAATTGAACAGGAAGAAGTACGTGATACCAGCTGCAGGCCTAACGCGCAAGCGGAAGTTAGGGCAGGCCGCCACACACACCCGAGCCCAGCCCGGCTGGGACCCTCAGCCCCTCCCTCCGCGAGCCCCACCGCTCGCTGATCGGCCCAGTACTTGTAGCCTGCAGCAAGGCACGGAGAGCTTTGGCTGTCAGTGAAGAGTCCCACCGCCCAAGGTTGCGAAGGTGAAGCGCAGTCGCTCCCAGGTGGATGACACACGGACCCGGTGCGCCAAGTGCTGGTCGGGGATTGCCTGTGCCTACTGCTTAAGTGCCTAGTCAGACTGCTTCGCCCAGCCAGGGCCGGCTGTAGCAGGTAGCAGCAGCAGCCGCAGGCGTCCTCACTCACCTCCGCCTGCATGGGAAAGGGGAAGCGTGGGGCCAGGACGTCAGCCGGGATCAGAGCAGCCGAGCGGGGACTGCCCCTGGACAGGAGGACGGGTCGGGCAGCTGGAGATCAAGTGCTCACCCTCGCTCGTGATGACGTACTGCGCGATCTTGCGATGGTGCGGCATGACTAAGCGCCCGCCGGTATTGGCGGCATCTGGATCCATGCCGTTGTACATGTCCTCGGGCGGGAATGAGTCGTCGATGAACGAGCAGTGCGACACGTCTGACATACGACAGGAGCAGGGGCGAAACATGGGGCCTTAGTGCAGCGAACGATCAACGATCAAGGGAATGCACAGGCTTGGGAGTGGGATGTGCAAAAGCAGGGCAGGCTAGTCCGCGGCTGCCCATCCTAGGGTGGCTAGGTGGCGGCTCCTAGGCCCCCAGGGCGTGTCCCACGCACCTATCCCTGTGTCGGCGATCTGCAGGTGCCCGAGCGTGCGTCAAGGGAGGGCCAGAGAGGGAACCCGCGTGAGTGGGGAGACCAACAGCAGAGATCAAGAAGGGATCAGCGCGGCAAAGTGGGCCAGCGAGGGGACCGTCGCAAGAGGAGGGAGAGGCCGCAAGACGTCAGACCTCATGAGCAGATCAGTGCCAAGCCCGGCCAAGCCCAGCCCCACCCAGGCTCACCCCAATGAGGACGCCCTGCCCTTGCAGCCCGGCCTTCCAATACGGTCGCAGCTCAGTCAGCGGTTCCCGGTATCGGCTGAGAGTGAGGGAGCCTGCGGGTATTGCGCAAGGGAGGTCAACGTTTGCCCGGTACCGCTCAGTGCCTCACCACAACCGCAGGGCGACGGGTGCGGCGCTCCCCTTCACGTCTGCGAACTCGTTCTCCTGAAGACCTTTCTGGCAAAACCCGGCGATGCTGAGCCGGCCCGGACGGCTCTGGCCATGCCTCGCACCAGCCCGCAAACGCATCACCCACCCACCCTCCACCCTGCACCCACCGCTCTGCAGCAGCCACCCCGCGACGCTGTTCTTGGCGCTCGCCCGCAGCAGCGGCGCCAGCCACGTGACGGCCTCCGACCTGGACAGCCAGGCCACACCGTCGGGCAGATCCTGAACGCACGCACGTGGGGAGGGGTGGCGTGGGGCACGTGGACAGGGTGTCATGGGGCATGACGTGGCCGCACAAGGGCTCCGGCCCAGGCTCCGTGCAGGTGAGTTGCCCGGTCCCAATGCAGTGCACATCCCTCCCCAAGCGCCTTCTTCCCCCTCCTCCTCCCCCCATTGCCTCCCCACGCACCTCCTCGCACAGGTACACGTGCATCGCCCCCGCCTCCTCGTCCCCCAGCAGCCGGGGCCAGCAGGGGTCCTGCGGGCCCCCCCGCTCCAGCGCAGCCCCAAGGGCCTCGAGCCACTCGCCCTCCGCCGCCACGGCCGCCCCCGCAAGCCGCGGAACCAGACCCACGCTGACCCCATACTGCGGAAAGCTCGGCCCGACCGCCGCTGACGCCTCCGTCAGAGCACGGCGGCGGGAGGTCGCGTCGCTGCCCTCTCCCTCCACCAGCCTCCGCCGTTGCCACGTCAGCGCCCGCGCCCGCGCCCAGCCCTCCTGGTGCCACGTGGCCAGGCCCCGGCTGGCGAGGGCCCACGTGGGGGCTCTGCAGGACCCGCCAGCCTCCGCCCCCGCCTCCTCGTCCTCACCGCCTGCAGCGGCCCGCCCTGGAATGCCCCCCGCCCCGGCCTCCGCAGTCTCCGCCGTGGACCGCCGCCTCGCTCTCCGGCGCGCGTTGCTTGCGGGGGCTGCAGCCTGGAGTATTGCGCTGGTCTCCGGAGCCACCTTGGAGCTCGCAGCGTACTCGGCCTGACGAGGACCAGGCGAGGGCAGCGCAGGTCAGCCCGGCTCCAGCCCACCCCCTCATCCGCTTCCCCAACCCTCCACTGCACAGGACAGCTCCTCACCACCAAGCCTCCGTGCCTCGCCGCCGCCCGCCTCACGGCCCCCGGCGCCCCCAGGACCAGGAGGGTGCGGTCGGGGATGTACTCGAGCACCTCGGCGCCAGCAGCCACCAGGGAGGCGCGGAGGGGCCAGGGGTCGCCTGGCGAGGGGCGCGGTGGCCAGAACGCGGGGGAAGGCTGGGTTGAGATGCGGGGCAGCTCAATCAGGTGGTTACCGTTCAGTAAGCAGCGGTTTACGTAATGGCTGGTTGGGAGCAGAAGCTTGCTCAGCCACCCAAATCCAAACGGTTATCGGGTACGGTACTGAGCTTGGAGCGCCCTCACGTACGGCTGAATAGGAGCAGGGGTCTGCTAGGTCATCAACCAGTTATGGCCCATACAGCCCGCCCACGCCTCCCATCGCCAGGAGACTCCGCTGCGGCCCCACCCGCTTCAAGCTGCACAAGCACGAGGCGGTGGCCGCTCTGGTCGAGAGCTGGCGGTCGCTCCTCGTCTGGGGCTCCTGTTGACCCGGAGTTGGCTCCATCCGCCAGTGTCTTGGCGGAGGCGGTGCTGAGGACGTGAGACGGGGGGTCCGAGCGGGCACCACAATTGGCACGGCGGGTGGGCACGTGGAACACCGGCTGCTCGGACTGAGAAGTGCAGGGTGCGGCTGTCATCGGCATGCAATCCTACCTTGAGAAGCAAACGCGGCCGCTGCGCAGAGAGGCGCACGGCTCAGCGCCGCGCGCCGATGCCAGTGAGCGAATGCCCACTGTCCAGACGGCCAGCAAGGCCGCCACGAAGCGCCGAGCAGACCTCATTTCTGCTGCATTCCACTAGTTGCCCTCGAGTTGATGAGACCGTTCCCCTTGGCATCTCCGGACCGCCCAAGTGCTTTCTAATGGGCAGTATTCAGCTTCAACGCTTGCTAGCGACGATGCAGTTGAAGGTGGCGCGGCGGGTTTGTGGTTTTGAGTTGCTCGCATTTCGTGGAATGTCTGTGTCAGGGAAGTGCGGGAACTGGCGCAAGACGCAGCTTACACCACAGACAGAACGAATCTCTGCGTTGCATCCACCTGGGACTGTTATTTGCGCGATGTCGAGCTATGCGGCACGTACCCAGGCCGGATCTACCCCGACCTTCTTACCCCTACCTCGAAAGGGCCTCGTCATCAAACTATCTATGGTCCCCCATGCTTCGCCTCCAAGAGCTCAACGCATGTTGATGCTTGACTTATGCATGTAGACAAGAGGCGCCTCTTGGTGGGTGCGGAAGTCAAGAACCCGTGCTCTACACCTCCTCAGCTTCATGCCCGCTGCCTGCGTTCTGGATCCAGCACCCTTCCATCTTCCTCTTGAGCGGACCTGGTCACCCGAGGTCACCTGACCCAGGCCTTCGCGCCCCGCCCCCTAACCCTTCCTTTGCTCAGCTGCGGGCACAAGCTTGCTAGCCTATCCATCCTGTTGAACCAAGTCAAGCTTCCGACACTCGGTTCTACCAGCTATGGGCGAGGTAAGCGGCCTCCCTTCACCCCTCCCCAGTTCCTACGTCCGCTGCCCCTGCAAACGCCGCCAAAGCTCAGCTTGCAACGCTCTCTCCTTGTGAGTTGGGACCCGGCCCCTATCTCCCAGCCTTTGAGCCTGGAGACACATGTCGTTGACGGTTGACCAACCGACGTCCGACGTCGGTTCTACAAGCAGACGGCGCCCCAGTACGACGCAGCTGTGGCTCTCCACGCAAGTCAGCAGGCCGCCACCTGCGTGCGCAAACGGTGGACTATCCCGCCCTCCCCGACTCCCTCGCCGCCGCCATGCCCCCGCACTCTTGCTTGTGCTTCCCCCGCCAGTGCGCCCGCTGGCACTCCCCACCCTCGCAGTACCGCACGGAACGGCAGCGCCCGCACAGCTTCAACGGCAGCCCGTCCTCGCACCGCCCTCCGAAGGAGCTGCACCCGGGGAAGCCGCACACGCGCAGCTGGCGCAGCGCCAGCGCAGCCGGCGGCACGGTCATGGGCGGCGGCAGCGGTGCCGCGACCAGGGCCGCGGCCTCGTCCGCTCCGCTGCGTCCGCCCACCTCCAGGTTGACGAGAGCGTCCAAGTTGACGCCGCCTGGGAGCACCGGAGGAGCCGTGCGTCCATCCGAGGTCATCCAGTCCCGGAGCGATTGGACGACAGCCCCAAAGGCCTGCTCCGCAGTCGTTGCGCCGCCGCTGTCACCGCCCCCCGCCCTCCTTGCGGTGTGGAGGAGGGCCAGCGTGCAGCCGGTTGCCACGCGCAACTCGCGGTGGAACGGCACGATTGCGACCCGCAGCAGGCGCTCCAGGCAGCCCCTGAGCTGCGGCGCGGTCGCCTCGCCCCGGTCGCCCGCCTGGGCCTCCACGCCGCCAGCCTCCGCGCCGCCAGCTTCCGCGCCGCCATCCTCCGCGCCGCCAGCCCCCGTGCCGCCAGTCTCCACGCCGCCAGCCCTCAAGCCAGCCCCAGCCGGGCCCCGAGGCTGCCGGAGCCACATCCGGACGCGGCCACTCAGCTGCTCGTTGGAGGCGAGGTCCATGACCGCACGGACGATTGAGACGGCGAGCAACTGGCCCCGGGCCCCGCTGAAAGCCGGAACGTCCGGGTGGGAGCTCAGCAGCTGGCAGGCTGCCGCCAGCAGGCGGTGCGGCTGGCAGGCCATTAGCAGGTCCAACGGGACGAGATCTGGCCGTACGGCAGCTACGGCCAGAGCTTCAGTGCATTTGGTGAGGGCCTTCAGCAGCTTTGGGTCCGTCCCCAAGCATCCAAACTGGGGGTCATTGCTCCGCCCGTCTATCTCGGCTGCGGCGGCCGCCGTCACGGCGCTGAGGCGGCTGGCGGAGCGGAGCTCGAAGGCGAGCAGCTCGTCCGACCTTGCGCCCTCAACCGCACCGCTCCTCGAGGACACGCTCGAGGGTGCTGCGGACCCCGGCGCGGCACGGGAGGCCTCCACAGGCGCCAGCTGCAGACACAGCTGTGACGTGCCCTCGGCCAGAGCAGCCAGCACACTGAGGGCCTGCAGCAGAACCAACTGGTCTTCCAGACGAGGAAGCGTGCCGTGCACCGCCCTTTGCCGCTTCATTCTTGTCCCCAGGGTGTTGGCCCGCTTCGCCAGCGTCACCAGCAGGCCGGCAGCGCTGCCGCAATCCAGGGCCGCCGGCCCCGCTGACGAAGCCGGCGCCTCCACGGCCCCCGGCAGTAGCATGGAGAAGGGGAGGCGCCGCAGAACAGAGGGCATGATCCACACAGTGAACGACAGCTGCTCCGCGGTGCGCTGTAGCTCCGAGACCCCGCGGTCGCGCGCGGCGCGGTCCGTTGCGGTGAAGGCGAGGCGCACGACGTAGTCCAGGCTCGACGCCAGGTCCGCGCGGTGAAGCCGTTGCAGGGCGTCACGATGCCCCACGATGCTGAGGCGCTCGAGGCCTGTGGGGAGCGGAAGGGGAGGCAGGGCGCAACAGGTCAGGGGCCGTTGATAACGGTGCCCGAGGGGTGCCCATCCCATGCGTCCCAACCTCGGCGCTGCACCCACCTCCGTCGCCTAGGGCCAACTTCAACGCGGTAAGCGCCCGCTGGGCGCTCTGGGCTGGGCCAAGGGTACCCACCTACATGGCATGTCACAGCAAACATGTATTTGTGTGGCTTAGAGTACAGAGGCAGCGTATAAAAGCAAGGCCGGCAGGGAGGACTCACGAAATGAGCCAGAATCGCACCGGCCGGCAGACCGGCGCGCTCAGGGCCGTCGAGCTCAGCCGCCACCGCCTCCAAGCACAGGGCCAGTCTTCGCGCACCCGCCTCCAGCCAGTACGGCAGGGCCCCGGGTGTCACGACCTCGGAGCTGGGTTCAAGCAGCTCCGTTAGGACCTGTATGAAAGGGAGGGCCAAGCCACGCAAACAACGCGATCAGTCACCGGAAACAGGCCTGCCGTACGGCCTCGCTGGTAGTTGCGGGCGCAGCATGCCTTGGCGGCTGTGATGGCCCCTCATCAGCCCCCACTCACAGGCGTGCGCGCGAACTGCCAGGTACGGGCGCCGCTGTAGGACCCAGCCAGGCCCTGCCCCTTGTACAGCCGGCACAGCGCCTCCGCCGTCCGGGCCGCCAGCTGCGCGAGCCACCCCGGGGCCCGGCGTGCCGACCCCAGGCCTTTGTCCCACGTTCACACTGAGCACGCGCAACAGACCCTGGGACACGTAGAGCCATTGGCAATGCTGGTCTTCCAGCACGGCTGCCGCTCCGAGACCGTCGAAGCCCAGTACGCTGCCTCGCTCAACCTCCAGCTGCGTGAGCCACCAGCGGCCCGCCCCTCCGGCGCCCTCCGGCTCGATTCCGCCATGTGCCGCCAGCCTCCCCAGCTGGGCGATGCAGAAGGCGGTGACGGCAGGGTGCACCAGCTGTCGAGACAGGGCGTGCCCCTGTTCCGCCGCTCCTGCGCCGGCGCTGGCGTGGGTAGCGAGGTCCACATGCCGGCAAGCCCAGATGGTACTGGCGATCGCGCTGTTCAGGGAAGAGATTGCGCCCTGCAGGGCTCGGATGTACGGCAGAAGCCTGCCGTCAGCGTCCCCGCCCTCTGCGAACGCCGGCGCCGGGCACTGCATCACGGCTTCCGCCACTGCCGGCAGCAGGTTCGATTCCGTGAGGATGTCGAGCAGCCGCGAGACCGGGCCCGGCAGAGCGCTCCTGTCGGCCCGGCTTGTGACGGTGAGCTCCGGGTGGAGGCGGATCATCCGGAGCACGTGCTGAACGTAGTTGGCCGCGTTAACGGCGAGATTCACGCTGCCCCCGGCCGCCGCCTCAGCGCTAGCAGCGGAGGCGCCCGTTCCTGCTGCCTCCGCCAGGGCCTTGGCGTGCTGGGCCGCGCAGCGCACCGTCTCCGCCAGCGCAGCGGCGAAGTCGACGCTGAGTACGGAGCGGCCTTGCTCATAGGCCTCGTTCCAAGCCGTCAGGTCCGCCAGCTGGGCTTGGAGGAGCGGCTCGAGGTTGAAGCCCAGGAGGCTGCAGACGCAGCGGTAGGCCAGCGAGCACACGTTACGCTGGGCGGCGCACTCCTCAACGGAGCGCCGCGGATCTGCCGTAGCACGGGTCCGTGCGGGGAGATCCTGCATGAGACTGAGGAGCCATGCCGAAGCCCCCGATGCGCCCAAGCCGCCGAGCCAGGCCGCCTCGCAGGCCGCAGCGTCGGACGCCGCGGGGGAGCGCCGCTGCTGCCTTAGCTCCAGGGCGAGTGCGTCCAGAGCTTCAACAGCCTCCTGCCACGTCGCTTGCCTGTTGTGACGAAGGGAGCGTCGTGTAGGTGCGAGGGGTTATTATAGACAACGGGGCGTAGTGCCGCGGCGAGGGGTTGGGGGGTGAAGCAGCCACGGCTGACCACGGCATAGAGCTAGGGGGCACGGCCAGGGGTGGACTTGCACGAAGGCGCGACTGACCTGGCCAGAGAGCTGGAGGCGTCGTCGACGCTCATCACCGCGTGCATAGCTCTCATTAGCTCGAACAGCCGCCAGGCGACGGTGCGTTCGGTGTCGGAGGCCATTCTGTCTTTGCGTGCTTCGACCGATCCTCCTTACTGCTCTCAAGGAACTTGAACGAAGCTACATCATGAGCTCTGGTGCGTTAGATTTGAGCGGGTAAGCGCTACGTTTGCATGCGTTCGCAACGATGTTGGTGTGGGAGACTGCACCGGCGCAGCTAGGCATAGCAAAGATAGCAGCGTGTGGAGTGTGTACCTATAGTCCTGGCGCGACGGATACGTGAGCAAGTGCTGAGCATGAAGCGGCCTCCGCCATGGGTCTGGTCCCTTCTGGTCTGGCCTCTGGCCAAGCAGCCAACACTAAACATTTGTGTGCGTGCTACCTCCTGAGGCGCTCGGCCTGCTGCTGCCATTTCCAGCCACAAGCCAGGATGGCCAGGAATCACGCTCGCCCCCCCTTTTGGCCCCCCTTCTGACTCCACCCCCCGCAAGTAGACCACCCCCTCCCCTTCCCCGGACCCCCAAGCCATGCGCACGGGCGTACGGACTGTCGTACGCGTTACGGAAGAGCGCACGCGTACTCTAAATACACGCTCTCTCAAGCATACGCACACGCATTTGTGATTTCATCTGGGCAACCAGCCGCAAGCCCATCCGTTTGCCGCCTCCTCACCCCGAACATGCTTCTATCCCCTCACGTGCCGCCAGCTTCCTCGGCCTGGCCGCAACAGTCATCGCACAGTTTAGGCGGCACACGCGCGAAGATGCCAGCATGCAGATCACCATCACGGATACACAGCCACCCCTCACCTTCGGCCCCCGCGGCCCACCAGCAACCCGGCGAACGGCTCCAGCGCCGCCGCCGTGGGCACCAGCTTAGTCACGCGCTCGTCATGCCCCGCCAGGTACACCGCCGAGCCATCCGGGGCGTAGACGCACGCCATGACCCAGGACTCGTGCCGCGCAAACACGGCCGCCTCGCGCCACGCCAAGCTCTTCACACCCCCGGGCTCCGCCTCACCGCCACCTCCGCTGCCCTCGGCGCCCCCTGCGTTGGAGCCGACCGCTCCCCCGGCCGACGGCCCACCCGCTCCCACGCTTGCTCCCGCTTCAGCACCAGCGGCCGGCCCGGCGCCGGAGCCGACGGCGCTGCTGGCCGCCTGCCCCTGCGCCTCACCACCACCACCGCCCGTGCCTGGGGCGCCGGCGCCACCTGCACCAGCCGCCGGTGCAGGGCTGGGGCTTGACGTCTCGTCCAGCTGCGCCACCCTGATGGTCTTGTCCCGGGAGCAGCTCACCAGCAGGCGGCCGTCGGGCGAGGGCGCCACCGCCATGACCCCGGCCCGGTGGAGGCGGAGCGAGGACAGGCGCTGCCGGGAGCCCACGTCCAAGACCAGGACCTGCGGGCGAGGTGGGGTGGGCCATTTGTTGTGAGGAGTGTGTTGCGAATTCGGGCCCAATTGTGGCGTGTGTTGGTGAGGCGTGGGGCCCTCACTTGCCCCGCAAGAGCAGAACGGAGGCCCGATGGCGCACTTGGCTCTCGAAAGGTTTGATAATCTGGCGCTGTTGGTGGTCACAACGAGCTGTGGCGATACCGGTAATGGAGCCTTTGCTCACCCACCCGCCCGCTACGCCTCCAATCAACCGTGCTCAGCCAAGGCCACTCACGCCATCGTCGCACGCCGCCGCCAGCAGCCGCTCGTCGTGGCCCTGGATCCAGGCCAGGCAGTTGATAGTCTGCGTGCGGAATCCAGGATCCAGAATCCAGGAGGGAGGGTAGCCTTGTGAAGGCAGGTTGCAGCGAAGTTCCGCTTCTGGCCACAAGCAGCAAGCCCCCGTCCAACACACGCGGCCGGGCGCGCCTCGACGACTTGCTTGCAGTACCGTAATAAACACTGCTCAACCCGGCCCGCGGGCCTCACGCTGCCTGCGTTGTGGCTCCAGAGCTCGGCCTTGTTGGTCGCACCGAACAGCCGTACTAGGCCCTGCGAGGTCCCGCACGCCAGCAGCTCCCCGTCTGGGCTGCTTGCCATGGCGTAGGTGTGGGCGGTGAAGCCATCAAGCTCGGTCTCCAACTGCCGCCAGTCGTCCTGCGGGGGGAAAGGTGTTGGCGTGTCGCGGTACCGGTCCCCGCGGTACCTTTCAGGGTTACACGTGCGTGCTTTGCCAGATGCACTGCAACCCTTACCTTGGCGTCGTACAGTCGTACGACGCGGTCGCCGCATGCGGCAGCGAGCAGCAGCGGCCCATCGCCCGGGATCAGCCAGAAGCAGTTGCGATGGCCCTGGAGGAAGCGGGGAACACGACGGGAGGTTGACACAGCACAGCAGCAGAACACAAGGGTTGTTCAGGGCATTCGTGCTGCCACCCGTTATCCCCTTCCTCCCTCACTTAGCCCCTGCCGCACCTGCAGCTCCTTCACCTCCTTCCACTCTCCGCCACCGCCACCGCCGTCTCCGCCACCGCCACCACCAGCACCCGCGTCCGCACCCGCCTGCCACCCGAACACGCGGAGCCGGCAGTCCCCGCCGCCGCAGGCGAGGAACCGGCCGTCCGGGGACCATGACAGCGCCAGGGGCCCGCCCGGGCAGGGCAGGCTGGCGAGTCGGGCCCAGGAGGAGGTGCAGGTGATGCGAGCTGTGTCGTCGGTGGCACATGAGGCCAGGAGCGCGCCGTCGGGACTCAGCTGTGTGGGGGCAGGAGCGTGAGGCCAGGAACACGTACGCGAGAACGAGGCGGTTGAGAGCACGTACCGGTACATAGCACACAGCCGCCAGTTCTCGACCGCCAGACCAACCACCAACAGCTCCCTCCACCAACGGCGTAACTACCTAAGTAAATGTCAACCGCCAACCGCCGCACCTACCGCCAGGGCGTTGATCATGGCGTCCTTGCGCTGCTGGTCGCGCCCCGCCGGCGCCCACCCCAGGGCTCCGTGCACGGGCTGTAGCGCGGCCAGGGGCACCCCCACCGGGGAGCTGGGGCCGCCGGGGTGGCACAGGCGGGGCCCCGTGGGGGCCGCGGAGGCCGCCTCTGCCGCCAGGGCCGCCGCCTGACGCTCATGCAGAGCCACGTCTATGGGGTCGGGCAAACGCAAGTACTGAATTAAATATGGTTTGTTAAGCTCGTGAGCCCTGGCTTTATCAAACAGCAGCGGCAGGAAGGGCACGGGCAGGCTTGAGGACGGCGAGCGCGAGGCTTGGAGTACGTGGAGAGGAGGTAGGGGTTAGAGCACGCCCTGTCACACCAGGAGCGGGAAGTAGGTCACTGTGGCGTGCGCCACGGCCCCTCATCTACTGCCCCGTGCTTGCGTACGTACCGTGCACGCACACGCCGCCCCGATTGCTGCACGACGCCACGAGCCCTGAAGGGCCCCAACTGACTCCGTGCACCCTGTGTGGCGGAGCAGGTTACTCAGGGAACGGGCAACCGCGAGTGCTATGATTGTTGGAAGCGGCGGTGGTTGGGCGCCACTGGGCCCAGGCCTAAGCCCAAACTCCCCCCCGCCCTGTTGTAAAGCCTTGCAGCCTCGTTGTTTTTCCTCCCACACAACCCCCGTTCATCGAGTCCCTGTACTCACCAGTGGTCTCCTTCTCGGTTCTTGGGGTTGTGATCCGCGAAGACGTGCACGTGCTTAACGTCGGTCGGATGGCGTGCCGTGCCATCGTACGCGACGATGACTAAGGGCTCCTTGCCATGCGCTGCAGCGGGCGTCTCCGCAGCAGGCAACGGCGGCGGCGCGGGCGTGCTGTCGTACAGATGCCGTACGTCGTGGACGAGCACGTACGTGTCGCCGCAGGAGGCCACCTGACGGGTCGCAGTAAGCAGGCCACAAGCTCGCTCACCCCGTTGCGGTTACGCATGCAGGCTCGGCGAGAGAAGCCCTGGCAACGTGATCGGCCCAGCCACAGGGGCAGCGCCCCATGCAGCTACCCGCTCACCCCCGTAGCTCGGCGTATACCTATCTGGTCTCTCCCCAGGCTATCTGGTCTCTCCCCAGTCTGTCTGGCACACCTGGGACCCATCCTGAGAGAAGCAGGCGCCCAGAGCATGCACAGAGTGGCCGCGCAGCGTCGCCACGGGCCGCCATCCCCGGTGCCGATCGAGCACTGTCACTGCTCCGCCGATCGCGCTGCCGACCAGAAGCCTGCACGGTCCAGGGTAGGGCAGAGGCATGGCGGAGGGGCAGGGAGAGAGGATGACCGAATTTGTGTATGTGGGCAAGGATTGGGCGACTCTTTTGGCGCGGGCCTACCTCGAGTCGGGTGACACGGCCAAGCCCGTGACCTCTCCTCCAATCCCGCCCATGATCACGGCCAGGCCGTTGTTGGTTGATGCGTCGTACAGCCGTACGGAGCCGTCCCGACAGCCGGCGAAGAGCACCTTCCCGCCGTCGCCGTACGCCAGCCCGCTCGCGCCGCCGCCCGCGCCGCTGATGCGTACGACCTCCGTAGCTACGGCGGGTACGGCGTAGATGCAGATGCTCCCGCCTGTCGCGCTGGATGCGCACTTGAGGCCGCTTGGGTGCCACGTCACCGCGATTACGTAACTCGAGTGGGCCTGGAGGCCAACCACGCACTGGCCGGTGACCACGTCCCACCATCGGACCTGCCGTACACGTGACATAGCAAGACAGAAGCGCGGATTGTGCGACAGCCATCATTTGCGGGCCGTACCGGGCTGTGCGGCAACAGGATCGCACCCGGTACCCCCATGCAGGCCCCAAGGGATACCGTAACCTCCCTGTCCATCCATCCGTCAGCTTCCATGACCCAGGTACGCTTCCTACCCAGTTGCACCTATCCCCGACTTGCCTGTTCATCTTGGGCCCCAGACATGATCTGCCGCCCATCCGGTGACCAGGCGAGCGCCTGAACCCAGCCCATGTGGCCCCTGAGCTGCGCCCTCCTCTGACATGTTACCACTGGATGGTGGGGGCCGAGGGGAGGGGAAGTGCTCGGTTAGTAGGGCCGAGGGGAGGGGAGGGGGATTCCTCGGTTAGTAGGGCACGGGCGACAGGGGCGCCACAGAGGTTGGCAGCGGCAGGAGGACATGTAGGAGACTACGGCGACGGCTGCGCAGCAGTCGCGTGGCCCAAAGTCGCACAGGAGGACGAACGCGCGTGCAGGCGTTGGCCATACGGCCCCGCAGCACCCGATGAGCCGCAACAAAGCAGCTGGCATGGACCCCCCGCAGCACCCAGGCCGCAACGGAGCAGTCCCGAAGCCACACAGATCAGCCAGCCGCGTACCCCCGTGACCGGAGCCTGGTGAAGAGTCGTACGGCAGCTGTACGGCTCACCGTCGTACACGCATACGCCGCAGCCGCTCCCGCCCACCGCCAGCTGTCGGCCGTCTGGAGACCATGCAGAGCTGTTGAAACCCGCGTCTTTTTCCTGCAAGCAGAGGCGGGCATTCAACCCAGAGACTGTCTACATCGAGCGCAGTCTGCATGCCCCAGTTGTCGCCAGCCCCATGCACCACGCCTCAAGACTGCATGCGCCCGTGCCCCAGTTTGAGCACCCTGTGGCCTGTTTTATCAGCTCGGAACCGGCCCATCCCTCCATACAAACGACGTGGGTGCGGCCTGCGCTAATTGTATCGAGACTATAATACCGGTAAAGTGACATCGGGGCGGCGATGCCCACCTGCAGTTTGGCCACCATGGCCGGCCATGCGCTGTGTGGCGGCTGCATGGGCACGCTCAGCGCCACCCCCAGGGGTGGTCCCGCGGCCGCCAGCGCCTGGGCGTGCAGTCGGCAGGTGAGCGGCAGCGAGGAGAGGCACGAGGGCAGCAGCGAGGCGGGGTCGGCGGCCAGGGAGGACAGCTCTGGGGGTAAGTAGGGCGGAGAGGAGAGGGAGAGGGGCCAGGTAGGCGGGGAGGGCACATGCAGGATCAGGTGGACTGGTGAGGGCCGGTGATGAGGTCCCCGGTGCCAAGCAGCTGCAACGGATATCTTGCTCGTTTCCAATCTCGTCTGACCTCATGCGTTCTCTCGTGTGCACATCCTCGCTACGTACAAGCCCTCACCGTTTGCGAGCCAGCGCAGCAAGTCTCCGCTCAGCCGCGTGGGCTGCGTCAGCGCTCCGAGGGCCTCGAGGATGCGGGGCCCGCGGCCGGCGGCGACCACCTTCTGCAGAAACGCAAAGTCCGCGAGCACCTCGTCGAGCAGATCCGCGGACTTGGGGCCAGATCCAGATCCAGATCTTCCGGTCTTCAACCCAGATCCAGGTCGAGATCCGGGCGTGGTTTCGGGCGCAGATCGCGCGGCCATGACGAGGTGGTGGATCAGGTACTTGAGGACGTATTGCGGCGGGGAGGGGCTGTGCCGCTGCGCCGCCAGGGACGCTCCGATGCGGGCGTGGGCGGCGGCGAGGTCGGGCGCGAACCGCCCCGCGGTGGCGGGATTGGCCAGCCTGTACAGAGTGGGGCGAAAGCGGGGCAAACGGAGTGTGCTTCAGCGGCACGACATTCTACTGAGTCGTGCCTTGCTCGCTGCGACCAGCTCCGAACGCCAAGAAACGCCGGCCAGAGTGCTTCATAAATTATCGCCCCCCTAGCGGAGGATGGAGCGGCGCCACGCACCAGTCAGCCAGGGACTTGTGCAGCGTGTACACGTGGTGCTCGTCCAAGAAGAAGAGCGTGGGGTGGCCCGGCAGGCCCGGCAGGGCCCCGGCCAGGCCCAGCTGCTGCAGGATCGAGGCTGACAGCGGCTCCTGGGCAGCCAAGATCACTCCCAGCAGGTCGGCGATCTGGGTCGCATCTTGGCCGTGGTGCCGTACGGCAGCGCCCTCGAAGATCTTGCCGTACAGCCCGTACAGATCCGCCAGCGTGGGTGAGGCGGAGGCGGAGGCGCCGTCGGGTAGGCACGCCGCCGCCACGGCACGGTATACCATCACACCTCCTGCCTCCCGTCTCCTGCCTCCGGCCTCCTCCCCCTCCTGCTGCGTCTGCTCCACCTGCCCCGCCACCCCGCCCCCTGCCCCGGCCCTCCGCAGCTGACCGGGCCGTACCCGGGTCATGCCCTTGTAGCTCGCGAACGCTCGCTCCAGGCAAGGCAGAGCCTCGCCCTCGGCTGCGTCGGGTCGCGTTGTGAGCACGAACCGAACCATGTCGGGACGCAGGGGCACGAGCTGGTTGGTGAGGAGCTGGAGGGCGGGGTTGCTGCAAGCGGTGGGGTAGGCTCGCGGCGTGGAGGAGGGTCCGGCGGCGGGGCTGGGCTGGGGGCCGGCGGCGGAGGCGGGCCTCGCGGCCGCCAGCTGAGAGGAAAGTGGGTCCGCCTCGTCCAGTGCGTCTAGGAGGATGACCACCTGAATGGGGCGAATGCGAGGGGAAAGGAAGGGGGAGGAGCGTGTATGTATGGGCGTGTCATGGCGGCAAGTACGAGGGCCCGCTTTGTCCCAGGCATCGAGAAGCGAGGGTGACCATTTGAAAAGAGGGGAGTGAGACGGAGGCCGCCCGGCAGGAACGCGCGAGGGCCGTTCCACCCGCCGTACGGGGCCCCGCTGGGCCGTTCTGTCTGCCATGCCCGGGCATCGCGCTTGGGCCCACCTGGGGGAGGGTTGGCTGCGCGCCGGTCTGGCCTGCCTCCTTGACCACCGCGGCCCTCAGCGCCTCCAAAGGCTCCTTCAGCAGCATCCTGCAGGGAGAGACACACGGCACTGAGCTACGGCATCCTGTTTGGGGAGGTCTTCAAACGCCCTCAGACGCAGGTACCGGCTACGCTGCGCGGGTTCGAGATAAACCTCTGGCTTACAGGCGTTCGTCTACGCCAATTTTGATTCAGACGGAACCGGCATAGGGGCTGAGGTCAGCACAGGCGCGGCATGCACGCACCTGCAAGCGAGCGCTGGGTCCGACAGTCGCGCCACCGCAGCTGCGTCCAGCTTCAGGAGCGCGTCCCGAACGGCCGGCAGCCTGAGGGCACACACGCACACGGAGGCGGACTGAGAATGGAGCCAAACCAATGACAGGAGCAGGTGCAGTACGCAGTGCGCAAGGCTAGCGTCCCCGGAGCAAGCGCGCACAACAAAATGTCAAATCTGACCGGGCACAACAAAGACATGAAGCTGCCTGCACCTCTCGCCCAGGTCTCCAGTTTCTCGAACCCCGACTCTGTCCGCCCTATGTGGGGCGGGCAGCTCTGCTGCCCGCTGGCCGCAGCCCTGTCACGCGCCATTCCTGACCCATCGCACGCTCAGCCCAAGGGCACCCTCTGACCCACTTCATCACCAGCTGGTATGCGAGGGTCTTGATGATACGCACTGGCTCCAGGCGGCGAGCGTCGTTGTACTTGAGGAAGTGTAGCGCCCACACCACCACCTGCTGGGGGGCCCCGTCCACACCCCTCGCCTCGGCGCCGCCACCCTCCCCGGCACCCGCCTGGCTGCTGCCCTCCCGCCCGGCCGCATCCCCGCTGCCCGCACCGCCGTCCGCCGCCTGCCCTCCGCCGCCTGCTTTGCTTGGGCCGCCGCCTAAGCCCAGCCCCGCTGCAAGCGCTGCTGAGATGGTGGATTTTCCCTCGCCCGCTCCTGACGTCACGACGAAGGCCCGGGGGCCCTCCCGCCCCGCCGCCAGCCAGGACTGTACGGGCTCGAAGGCCCACTGCGTGTCCTTGGATCGCTCCAGAAGGCGCCGCAGGTCCACGCTGCAGGAGGGGTGCGGGAAGAGGGGTGTGTGAGGGGCACAGGAGGGGCACAGGAAACGTGTCAGGTGTGGCAGGTCAGGGAAGTGGTCAGCTGCGCGGACAGGGCGTGGCGGGGCAGGGCAGGAACGCGAAGGATGCAGGGAGGTAAGGACCGAGGCATCGAAGGTCGCGGATGGGCAACGCCGAATATGGAGTCATGTGATGTACCGCACACCTGTACGACAGCGGCTCAAGCAGCAGCTGTAGCCGGAGTTTGTGGTTGAAGGCCTCTGGGGAGCCGTGCTGCTCGGAGACCACGGATAAGATCATCTGGGAGGGTCCATTGGGTGGGAGGGCGGACAGTGAGGTACTTGTATCACGGTGCATGTGTTTCCTGTACCCGCATGCCCCTGCACCCACCTCCTTGTCTGTTGCGACAGACCGATGGACGGACATCGTCGGATGGGACGAGGTGAAAACCGAAGGGAAGTGTCAGAAAGGCGCAGGAAGAAAATGGAGGAGAAAGCAAATCAGACAGTCTGGCCGATTCCAAGCCGCTCGTAGCCCCTAGCTTGCTTCTTGTGCTTCTGCTGATTTTGCGGACGCGCTCCCGGCCGTCCCCGCTGCTCCCACCCGCTGGGAACTGGCACTCCGCTTTGGCCACGTCCAAGGTACTGAATACCGTGGCTCGGTCGAATGGGGTGAGGAAGAGGTGCAGGCCGTCGGGGCCGTGTGCTGACAGCGTCTGGGGCCAGGGTTTGGGGGTGGGTGGTGGGGCGGTCGGGTGAGGGAGTGCTTTAGGATGATGGAGGAGGCTGGGGGCACGGGTGGGATCTGCCGTACCAACATGGCAGGTGTGTGATGTGCCGTACTCACGTGGGCCCACTCGAAGATGCACCACCCGCGAGTTGAGGGGTTGCAGTTGGCGATGTCTGCAGCGGGGCCCGAGCGAGGGCCAGGGAAGGCGGCATCAGTCAGCGAAGCCTCCAATGCCCAACACGCTCACACAATCTCCCAGCGGCAGGCCTAGCATACGGGCCATCCATACCCCCCGCTCGTATTAGCCATGTAAATCGAAACCCGAGCCCGCAACCCCGAGAAACCCGGCACGCACCCAGCACCACGATGGTACCCGCGCTGCACGCCTGCACTACAGCCGCGAATGCGCCGACGTCGTGCCGCTGCTGCTCCATCTGCTCGTGCTGCGGGGTCGGGAGTCGGAGCGGGGTCGGGGAGGGGCGCAGGTTACAGGGAGCGAGCGGGGGCGCGGGCGTGGCGGCAGGGCGCACGACAGGGCAGGGTAGATGTCTCTGGGCGCCTGCGGGTTCCTTCCGCCCGCCCGGCTTGCATCCGCCTGCCACGCCTCCCCGGTGTGTACGGCACCTGGTTCACGGCGAGGATGTCGATCCAGACGGCCACGCTGTCCGCCGCAGCCGCCAGAAAGTCCTCCACGTACGACATGAGTAAGCCCAGCCTGTTCTTCCCTGCGGTGGAGGGCCCCGCGAGCCGAGGTGAGGGAGGCCTTGGCAAGGCACTCCCAGGTGCTACAAGCAGCTTGCCCTCCCCCGCCGGGATTGACGAGATACAGTCAGCCCCAGCCTAGCTCACTACATGCCCCCATGCCCAATCACAGCAATGCCACCAGACACCCAGCCGCCAGGACGCAACCCCAGCCCACACCCATGCACCCATGACCCTGGGGCAACGGTCCGCATCGGGCAGCCCGCAACCTCGCCTCGCAACTACCGGTGGCCGGTAGCCCGGCCTAGCCCCCCTGCCGTGCCCGAGCAGCTTAGAACCCAGATGGCGGCTGGCAGCCCAGCAGCCACTCAGGCGCCCGCCTGCCAGCTCCGCACCGCTGACCCACATGCGTGCGAGATGAAGTACTGTGGTGGCGCCACGTCCTCAGCCGCCACCACCGACCCCTGCTCCAGCAGGCGGCACTTGGCCTCGGCCGTCACTCGCCGCACCCAGCCAAAGTTTACGTCCGCCGTTGTCATCGAGGCGAAGGCCTCGGCTCCTGGGGATGCGGGGCCCACAGGAACGGCAACACAAAACAGATTGAAGGCAAAAGCATGGCACGTGGCACCCCACGGCTTCATCAGCTGCGGCTTAAGCCTAGCCCTACCGCATCGCATACAAGGCATGAACACTCTGTGCGTTGCAAGTGCTGAACAGCAGCACGCACGTACAGCACGCCAGCCCCTCACCGTACTCTTGGACGAGCGTGTCGCGGAGGCGGCGGAGGCCGCGCAGTGTGATGCCCAGGCGCGTTGTCGCCAGCGGATCGCCCTGGTCCCGAATGAGCCCGTCAGCTGGGCGGGTGGGGGTGGGAGATATGGGGGCAGTAGTCACGTGGTAGCGGAGTCCCGGCTGCATGCCGTTTTGTGCCCGCAGGCGGGAGGGTGGCATGCGCTGCAGGACGGGCTACACGAGGTTTGCAGCTCGGGGCTAACGCTCCCCCTCCGCACAAGCATCTCTCTAAAGACCTCATTCCACCTCTATTGCAGGCTGCAACTCCAGCTGGTAGACCAACTTGCGTCAATGCGCCACGCCGCTAGCTTCCGCCTCACGAGTCAGCTCCGGCTCTGCCAGCATGGGGGGGGGTTCCGGCGGGATCGCGGCACCACCCGAACCGTCCGGCTTGGACAGCCCGGCCAAGAGCCCAACCGAGTTGGCACCGTGCACCCTGGCATCCACTACCGACGGCGGCGACGGTGGCACTGTGCAGGGAATCCGGGGGGCGGGGATGGCTTAAGTTTGGGGGATGGCCAGGTGGGTTGGCCTGGCGGGATGGCCACGGATGTGGACCTCCCAGTCAAAGCGCGACCTGTGCCGGACCGTGCACAATCCCATACCCTCATCTTACCAACAGGTAGAGGGTTTGACGCGGCGATGGCGGCCTGCGAGCTCGCTCCGCAGCCCATGTTGACCGGTGTCGATTTCAAGTCGACGCTGTTGAGCGCTAATAGGGATTTCAGCTATGTGTCACGCAACGCATGGCGCTGACGGGATGGCATCACAGCGCAGCTGCGGAACGTGGAACGCGAATTCCTCGATAGTTGTCGCAAAGTGGAGCGAAGCTGAAGTTGACAGTAGATAATGTGAATATACAATAAATAAACATGCCAAATGAGGTAAGTCGCGTCGGGGGCACGGCGCATGGTCCGTGTCCGATCGGACAACCCAACAGGGGGGAGGGACGGGGGGAGGCAAGGGGGAAGGGGGAGGACTGGGCGCGGCCTGGTGAGTGTTCACAGAAATGCAGCATCCAATCGACTGCTAGGGTGTTGCTCGGAGCTGGGTGGCGTACACGCCAGCACCTTTCATTTGCGAAGCGACGGGCGGGGAAGCACTGCGGAGCACGGCGACGAGAGAGCGAGTGGCCACATTGCACGTACAAACACATTCTATGCCTGGGCCAACGCGTTCTTGCGTTACCGGCGACTGCACGCACAACACCGGGGGCCTCGACACCAGGAGCCAGGAAAGTACCGTACCCTGGGTTCGCCCCCACGCACACAGCCCCCGCCTCGGTGATGCACATTGCTGGCACCCTGCCTTCCACCTCGCTCGTGCGTTGCAATAGCGGCTACATCGACGCGTTCAGCAGAATACCCCGTCATCGTTCTTATGACATGATGATACAGATCCAACCCACACAAGCCGGCTGCCCGGCCCCTGCGAGCACAGAACACCCTCTTTGCCGATACCCTAAGATAATCTATATCGAAGAGGGAGTGCGGGCGGAAGGTCCATCGCGATGCAGCTGGCGCCTTCGGCTTCCCAGCCTTTCTGACAAGAGGACACCACTAACACCACCTACCTTCCATCACCGTGCGTCCACCACCACGCACACAACAACACCGCAGCCCCCGGCATCAGACAGACAGACAGACGTCACAGGTGTTGACCCAACCCGCACGCTCTGTGAGGGCTGAAGTTGGGGCACACCAAAGACTCTGACTCAACCAGCTCGCCTCTATAAGACATTATGGGAGAAGCGCCCAAGAGCGCGAGGGCATTGCACTGTAGCATAGCCCACAATCATGACGAATCCGCTCATACCCCGCACACTCAAACACCACCTAGTGTTCATTCCCATCAACATCTTCCACACCCTGATGGCATACGGTAGCTTGCACACACGCTCTGAGCGCTGTGCTCGACTAGCATAACGAGAAACGGCCAATGGCTAAGTGCACACACTGAAACGCACGGTACGCGCCATAGCACGACGGAAACGCGCCATCACCACTGGTCCCCCAAGAAACGGCCTTACGTCACCCTAGCCGCACCCTCGGACACATGGGTCCCGGCGCTTTCCTGCATGCCTGTATAGCCTGTACACTGACAAAGAGGTGCAAGAGGGGCTGACCGTACGCCCGTGCTGATTTGTGGACAGAATTTGGGCGCCTGCCCCTGAAGAGGCGTGAAGAGTGATCAAACTAGATCAAAATACTTCCGTTGGGCAATACAACAATGACACGTCAAACTTCAGATGAATGTTCAGGCGCTGCTGTGACCGAAAACGGCATACCACCTGGTGGGCAATCGACGGCCCCGGACCATCACTCCATCCCCTCTAATAATATTCAAACTCCGGTAGATAGTAACGCCACGTTGTTCAACCTCCGCACCCTTGCGGTGTCTGTCAGTGTGCGTAACCCACCCGCTGCCGCCACTCCCCGCCCCGCTACTTGACATGCTGCCCTGCTGGCGTGCTGAACGTGCTCCACCCATAATGCCGGTTAGCAGTGTGTTCAGCATTGTCCCCATCCTTCCGTATTGAGGCTTCTTCGTTCTCCGCTCGTCATCGTTCGCCGCCATTCCCACTGCTGCATCCCGAACTACGGGGGCACCCTGGCCCCTGCGCGGAGGGCGGTCCCCGCCGCGCCGTACACTCCCTCACGACACGGGATTTTGTGTCATGGGACCGTCACGGGCCCTCCGGCCGCGGCGCGAGTCCCCGGTTGCGACAAGCTGCGGCGCGCCTCGCCGCCCCCAGCCGGTGGCGTGGGCTCGGAGGCAGCTGCCTCCCCACCGCCCGACGCCTCCCAGGGCCAGACGGAGGTGCCGTGGCCCACGGGACTGCGGGGCGGGGGTGGACACACACGCGGGTTGGTGGACATGCTTGGACGGTGCCGCGCTTTGGGATGAGAGACCCACCCATGCCTGCTAGAAGGTGCCCTAGAATCTCACCTCAAGGTACGGTAGAGGCATGTCTCTCGCACATGGCGGGGAGGCCGCCGCCTTGTGGGGATTGGTTGTAGACTTGGTCGTACAGGAACCTGCGGCGCGCGTTGGAATTCAGTCTGCTATCAATGCTGACCTGTGTCTGAGGGCAGGTCAACCCGGCCTGACCCATCATGCGGACACGGTCGACTGAGCCTTTGTACCGTATCCCTCTACCCTTACATCCCTGGCTCCCTCCGTTCCCGTCAGCGGCACTCGCCTCATCAAGTCGGCATGGTCTTCACCGCCGGTGCCCGTGCTCTGCTCCTCTGCCGCCGGGCCCTGCTCCAGCACGATCGTGAGCCTCGCTGTGCCGTCGGCTCGCATGGGTGGCGGCGGGACGGAGGTCGATGGGGCGCCACCAGACATCTGAGCACCGCCGACCCCGCCGCTCGCCCCAGGACCGTCCTGCGCTCCTGCAGCCGCCGTCGTGGCTGATCCGCTAGCTCCGCCGTCCGAAGTGCCCGATTCCAGCTGATGCTGCAGCGGGGAGGTGGGTGGAGGCTGTGCGGGCTGGCGGTCTGGGCGGAGAGTGCTGGCTGACACCGCCGCGGACTCGGGAGATGGCCGGCCGTCTTCCTCGTGCTTGTGGGCCTGCGGGCCGCGAAGGCAAGGAGCGCGCATACCGGTACATGCGTAATCAGCAGATCGGTCGGCCATGGACCCCGCACGGCTCTGTGATGCACTGGGTACAGCTTCATTCGCGCACCCTGGTTACAAGGCCACTCCGATCCATGCAAGGCCAAGCGCATGGGGAGTGCAGCTCGCGCACCTGGCGAATGAGCACGAGGATCCGCACCACATCGGCAGCAGCTGGCCGCCGCCGGGGGTCCCGGTCCCAGCAGTCCTGGGGGCAGGGTGAGGGCCAAACGAATAGGTTAAAGCCGGACAAAAGCAACTGACCGGCCGCGTGGTCCCGTGCGCGGCATGTGCGTGTGTTGTGAGAAGGCTCAGCCGCGGGGCCCAGCCCTTTGACTCATGGACAACATGCAGCCTTTGGCGTAACGCTTGCATACCTGGATCAGGCGCTGCAGCCGGGGCGGCCAGCGGGCGGCGAACCTCCCGGGTGCATCCCGGGGCGGGGGTATGGGCAGGCGCTCATTGGCGAGCGTGACCTGAGCAGGGGTCCAGGGCGAACGCACGGGGGCACAGCAGACGGGCGAGCTGAGCGGAGGCCGCCACAAGAAACCTCACATCCTGCTCTGAACTAAGAGAACTATGGGAGGACATGGCTAGCATCAAAGCATCAAAGCATCAAAGCATCAAACTATCTATATAGCCACCCTCACCTGACGGGCCACCTGCACGGGCGTCATGCCATGCCACGGCCGTATCCCCGACAGCATCTCCCACAGCAGGCACCCGAACCTGCATGCGCAGCAGCCAACGGGTCGGGGGATATGGAGGGGATCAGAGGTAAGAATGAATCAGATGGAGCTAGCCGGCAGGCTCGTAGTTGAGTTGCTAGGCTTGACTGTGTCCCCCCGCCGCCGCCACCGGGATTGGGTCTCACGCGTAGATGTCGACCTTGTGTGTGATGCTCAGGTTGTCCAGGTCGAAGCTCTCTGGCGCGACGTACGCGGGCTGTGTGCGGGGGCAGGGGCAGAGGTAGGGTTAGAGGCGGGCCCCGCCTACACGTGCGGTGCGTGCGAGGGTAGTGACACCTTTGAGCCCGTGTGTTCAGGGCACCCTTCCTGACAGGCAGCAAGCAACTAGGCCCGCTATCGAGCCACCAAGACACTCTCGGCTAGGTAGTCGATGGACACCTGCAAACACCAGAGTGGCTAATGACCCTCCCGTGATGGACCCCTGCTTTCATCCTCTCATGATTGATCACCCCAAACGTCGGGCCATCCGAGCCCAGGACGCACCGTTCCCGCTTCCTGCATGCGCGCACACAAGAGGGTTTAGAAAAGCAGCACAGAGCAAGGGGTAGTCTGGCTGCAGGCAGGACCGAAGCGGACATGACTGCTCACCGGGTGAAGAGTAAGGAGCGCTGTCCCAGGGACTCTTGCCAGGCCGAAGTCCTGTACGCACGGCAATGGATTTTGTTTGGGAGTGCAAACCAAGCAATCAGCAGTGACAGAGTCAAGCAAGACACGCACCTCAAGAAGCGCCCCGCCCACAACACACCCTGCCTTACTAGCCCCCTGCTGCACCGTGCCACCCCATCCCCAGCGGGGCCGCACCGATAGCTTGACAGTCGGTGTGTCGCTGTCCAGGTTGCTGAGGAGCACGTTGGCCGGCTTGACGTCGCGGTGCAGAACGGCCGGGTGCTGACGGGGGGCGGCGGTGCGATGGGTGGGTAGTGTTGGAGCGAAACCCGGTTCGCCTGGTGTGCGATGCCGCTTTTGAGATGGCCCCACACAAGCTACCGTACTATGCCCTTTCGCCTCTTACCAAGTACTCGAGGCCCAGGACCACTTGGGTGGCGATGTACAGCACCTGCCGTACAGAAGTGCCCGGCGACATTATTGGGTGAGCTGGACGCTTGCAGCAGGAGTTAAATGCAAACCTGCAGAACCGTAGTAGTTGCTCGCATGTGTACGTGATGCGGACCGCAACTGCCCCTCCTGCCCCTCCCTGCTCTTCTCTTTGATAAACTCACCCGATCGAGCGGCAGCAGCACGGGCCCTGTCGTACTGCCGTACAGCACCTTGTCGAGTGAAGTGTCCATCGCCTCCAGCACCTGTACGGATGCATGGGGTCAAGTGGGGGGCAGGCATCAACTGACGGCCGTTAGAGCCGTTGCCGGCAGTTGGGTTGCAGGTGCGTGCGTGACTTGGGAACACTCTCTCCTCCTGCAATCCCGCCCTCGGGGGCCCTCGTCCCCAGCTCCCTCCCTGCGTCCCCACCATGCACGGGTGCGGCGGCTCCAGGGAGGCAGCCAGCAGGCGCACGATGTTGGGGTGCTGGCAGCGGGCCAACACCTGAAGCTCCTGCGGGGGTACAGGTGGGGCGGAGGTCACTTCCATGTTGAAGGGTCGCCGCTATACATCTCACCTTCACTACCGGTACCTACCTCTGCCTGGAGTACCGCACCGCCTCAACTGCTAGATAGTCTTCTCTCATCATTATGGCCCGTCCCACGCATCTGTATCTGTCGTACGTACGGTTATGCCTCACCCACCTTGACTAGTTCCGCCTGTAAGCCGTTCATGGTTTCAGCGCTCACAGCGGCGCCGCCCAGGCCAAATCCACCGGGCCCGCCCTGACCCAGCAGCTTGACTGCGGGCGACGGCAAGGCAGGCGTATGCATTGAAGTGTTAACATGTGGGAACTGATCAGACTGTTCTGTCGTCCAACGTCCAGAGCAAAGCGCTGTCCCACCAGCCCACGGCACACGCTTTAGTCACCTGCCACGCGCTCTCCGTTGAATCGGCCCTCCATCACGCGCCCAAACGAGCCCTGCAGGAGCGGGCAGCAAGGAGGAAATGCACGGGCGTAAACGAGATGCATTGGATGGGTTTCCCGTCGATCCTGGCCGGGTGCGTAGTGCAGAACTTCTAGAACTGCTACGGCTGCGCGCGAGCCCTGCCTGCATGTGCCCTCATCTCACCTTGCCCAGAACCCTGGGGAGGAGGGTCACGACGCCCGGGAGGCCCGAGGCCGAGGGAGCGCCGCCGGCGGCGGATGCATCCTCGCACGCCTGGACGACCTGAGGAATCCAGCAGCGCGCACGCAACCAAGCAAGGCACGCTACTCGGTAGGACGAGCACGCCATCTCCAACCCGAAGAAGCGACAGCAGCCCGTGTGCGGGCCTGTTCATGGCCGCTCCTGAACCCAGCGCCTCCCGTAGCGAGCCTCCCTAGCGAGCTACGCATCAGCAGCTAGCTAGCGCAGCGCACCTCAAGAGTGCAGTCATCAATAGCGCGCGGCGGCGTGAGGTGGTTTAACACGTCTGCGTCCCGCCGTTCTCCACTTTCTGGCGCTGCGAATGCTGGCGGGGACGAATGGCTTGCATATGCAGGGACTATGCTGGACTGCGTGCTGGCTCCAAATGCATCGCAGCTGCTGCCGCCGCTTGTGCGCCAGGCCTGATCATCGAAGGCCTTGCCCTTGCAGCTGTTGGTAAGCGACCCTTCCTCTTCTATCAGCGGAACTGGGGGGAAACAAGGGCCGGGCGGGCGAGGATAGATGCAGATCTGCTCGAGAGCACAGGTTTCACTGCATGCATGGCCCGCCAATAGCTTGACACACACCACATGCATCAGATGCTCCTTGACCGACCATCCGTACACGGCAGATAGAGCAGGGATTCTGTCCGGTCGTCCCGTCATTGCATGCCCCTTGTTGACCCCTCCGTATCTAGTTACTACGTGCAGTGGTGTACGACCAGTACGACACCTTCACAGTACTCACGCTGGCTGCTGCGTTCGTGCAAACGCCGTGTCCCTGACTCTGGGTCTGGGGCAGCATCCTTCCTGCAGTGTGGCGGGGTACCGATATGAGGAGCGGGGCGTCAGGCGCTCAAGGGGCCCACCACTACTAGTCCCGTCCGCAGCAAGCCCCGGCGGGCTAGCCAAACTGCCAAAGGCAGAACCGACAAAGTGGTAAAGCCGTTGTGTTGGGCGCTTAGGTGCTCTAGGTGGCCGATGCATGGTTGCAAAAGCGCACAAGCTCAGATTGGTGATAGGATCGGCGCGAGCGAGCCGCAGGCAGTGGGCATCCGTTCCCCCACGCCCGCCCTGCTGCCCCATCCACGCACCCGCCCTGGCGCAGAGAGAGGTGGCGCATGCGGCGCCGCCGCAGGACAAGCGCAGCTCCAGCGGCGGCCGCTACGGCCGCCACCAGAAGGACACCTGAGAAGGAAAGCGGAGGTTGATACAAGGAAGCTCCGTGTATGTGACGTGAGATAGACGGGACAAGGCACGTACGTAACGGCCGGGCTCCGAAAGCACAGCTTCGGCTTAACCTCTCCATTGTTCATTCGCTCCCGTCCCCGCGTGCCGCAGCGCTCACCTGCTCCCAAGCAGCCCCCTAGCACAGGGGCGAGAGGCACGCCTCCACTCGCAGCAGCAGCGGCGGCAGCTGCCGGAGCGTCGTCCGCGGGTGGGCTACTAGTTGGGCCCGAGGGTGAAGGACCCGGGCTGAAGGCCCTGTGGGCGATGGGCTCCGTAGAACTGAACTCGTCCCAGATCGGGGGCTGCGGGCTGGATTGCATGAGCAGCAGGCAGCCTGTGGAAAAGGGATGGAGCGCATGATGAGATGGGGTGGAGCATGGAGGGAAGCGGGCTTGATCAAGGCATCCCTGCCCTTATTTTCGCTCACCGATCGGGCCGTGCTTCTCCAAACATTCATCTGCATTGCGTGACACGACGCCGCAGGGGTTACCGGTAGGTCATTCGGGCGGCCCCGCCAATTGTACGTAACCCCGGACCCGGGGTGATGCACAACAGTACCCTGCCTGCCCTGCCCTGTCTGCAGCACACGACATGCCCCTGCGCGGATCACCTACCGCCCTCGGGACTACTCCCCACAGCTCCATCCGTACGTTCACCGCCCCGCTCAGAGCATGCGGGGGCTTCCCTCTCACCACTCACCACTCAGCACGTTTCTACAGATGGCGTTGGTGCGTCCGATCCACATGTCGTAGTGGTTCTCTCGAGGGGTTCCGGCAAGATCCAGGTCACGGCCCTGACACACATGAATTGGAAATTCCAGCAGGCCAGTTAGCCATGACGCCACGCAGCATGTATTTGCTGTAACCGGGACCAACCGCTCACCGTGAGGGCCATATCGTATATGGCAATCATCATGGGCCTGTGGGGTTAAGATCCGATCCGAAAAAGTTGAAATCCGTCCTGAATAGACGATCGAGAACGAAGACACGCTGTAAGAGGGTGCGCTTGAGGACTCTCTCGCTCACTCACCAGCAGCGCCGCGACAGGTCCGCCACCGACAATGCTCTGCGATCGAGCGCAGCACGTAAGCCACCGTGGCGTGATACGTGGGCAGGACCAGTCCTCGTACAAGGGACGGCCCGGGCGTACGGCACTTGGCACCGGTACGGCCTGGTCGTCCCCAAGCATGCCTCCCGCGTCCCCCGCACGCACACCAGCAGAGGAGGTAGAGGGCCGACCCTCCTCAGGCACACGCACGCACGCACTAGACGCAAACACCCCTTCAGACCGCTAGCTCATCATCAGTCAAGCTATCGCGTACCTGTCGAGGCATGGGTACGACACGTTCACGTCGTACTGCTGCACGCCAGGCAGGCTGGCCGGGCGGACAACTGTACGGCAGGCATGGGCGGAACCCAGGGGCGCGCGGCGGAGCCAGAAAAAGCTGCGAGTTGCTAAACTGAAGGTGGGTCAAAGCAATCAAAGGCGTTGATCGGGGCCGCCGGGTGACGCCGCCGTCGACAACAGCAAGGTAAGGTCGGCCCTCACCCGCTGCAAAGTTTTTGGATGCCACGCTGGGAGGATAGCAGAAATCTGGGGCAAGCATTGAGGTGGGATGGGGAGCAATTCATGCATGCATGGACGACGCGCACATGACAGCCTCCAAGCGGCAGGCGTGGAGCCATCGTGATAGGGAATCAATGAATATTGTCTGTTCAGTAGCCTGAGCTCCCCCTGCACCGGGTCTCCACTCTCGCTGGAAACCATCCTGACTGAAACCCTGATGAGGTGAGCACCTGTCTACCCTGTGCCATTCGCATAACTCGGGTGCGCACGTACGCACCGAGGAGGCCAAAAATGCTGTCCACCACGAGAAGCGCCCACGAGGACGGCGGGTGGCCGTTGACCAGCGGCCTCGGCGCTAGCAGGTCAAAGCCTGTACGTCCGGTGGGGTGGGCGGGGGCATCAGCAGCAGTTTGACGGCGTGTGTCCATGCCACAGCACCCCCCGAGAATGAAGCTTGCGGCCAGGGTCACCCCTGCTTGCGGCTGTGGTCCTGTGCATGACCATGCTGGGCGTGGTACGGCAGAGGCGTGGTACGACATACAAGAGCTTGGTGCATGGTGAGCAGGGTGCGTCCAGCTGTACGAGGGTCTAGACTAACCCCGCTAACGTTCTCTTTCCTTTTAACCCCAGCCTGTCAACATCAGCAGTCGCTTCCACTCAACCCAGAGGTCGCCACGCACCGGGTGCCCGGAGTATGTTGTCAGCACGGAAGCCGTACAGGACCACGTTTAAGAAGCTGAGGGTCACATTGTCGCCAAGAACCACCTGCAGTCGTGATGGGATGTAGCAAGGGGATTGGCATTGACGTGCTTGCGTGCTGGGCGGCGGACTGGGGCATGCATGGAAGCCGGAGACAGGTGGCGGCGGGGGCGGCGGCATGCAAGGAAACGTAAGGGTACCTAGCTAGGTAGACCTCCGAGCTGTTTTCTTTGGTCTGCGGACTATTGCAAGGGGGGCGAGAGGGTAAGGCATCCAGTCCCTCCCGCCCCTGGCTCCACCCATCTGCTGGCGCTCAGGTAGGCCCAAACCCCTGCAGACCCCCCCAGCGCTGGCGCGTCAAGGCCAGCAGGGAAGCCCCGCCCCGCAGCGGCAACAAGTCCCTCTGTGTCAACCAGGCTTCGCGGAGCGGCGGGCCGGCCCTTACCTTGAGGCTCGCCTTGAGTATCAAGAAGGGGGGTCCCGGCAGCGAGTCCGTGCCTCTGACCGTCAGGTTGCGGTTGAGCACCACCGGGGAACTGATGCCCAGCCAGTCCTTCTCAGACATGTCTATTACCTGCAACATACAGTTCGCCAGGGTCTTAGGCTCAGAGGGAAATGCAGCCGATAAAGTAACCGGCGGAAACCTGTCCATGCGCGCCGACTCCTGGCCCACGAACCTGAGCTTCTATTCGTGCCACAAGTACACTGCTGTCTGTGAAAGCCCGAACCAGGTCCGCTGACGACCTGACTTCAATTTCTACGGCCGCGACCTCCAGAGCCACCGCATTTCTAGCTAATATGGTTATGCAGACAGTGATTAAAGAGAGCAGCCCTTGGCGCGCCTGGCCCAAGCGGCAGCGGGAACGCCGCTGGTCAGTCGGCGAGCCACGGTGGAGCAACGCCTGCTCCATCCACAAATGCTGAAGCGAAGTTGCCCTAACCTATGCATCACATGCAAAAGGAGGTATTGCCTGTGAGTGAGCGTCTACTTGGGGTTTGCGGCGTGCGTCCTGCTGCGGCGTTCGCACATGCTCAGGTCGACTGGACATGGCCCTCCCGCCTGTATGCCCTCCTGTTGTGATGTTGGCATTACGCTAGACGTGACTGCTCGGGGGCGCTGAAGCTCCAGTCCGCGCCTTAGGAGGTACGCCGAGTACGCCGAGTTTAGGGGTCGCGAGGGCCTCACGTAGCCTACACACGGTGACAGCGCTGCTCCCGCACTCCAGCATGATTGTGACGGCGTCTTCTACTGCTGAAGCTTCGTAACCCAGTGTTTTCGCGGGTTGTGACTGACGTGGTTTTCACGCAGCCGCAGGGCTGGGGACAGGGGTGACTAAGCGCGGGCACATCGCCAGCCAGCCCCCCGGCTGGCGCTCCGCGCCAGGCGCTACGCACCCATGTACCCCATGTTCCATGGAAAACGGTACCCGCACTGCCCCCACTACCTGCCTGGACGGCCCTGTCGGCCCACACCCCATCAGCCTCAAGCCACAGGCTGTGGGACTCGGCCCACCCACTTGAAGCCCCTGCGCTGCACCACGGGTCCACGGCCGCAACCCGCGAGTGCGAGTGCGAGTGCGCAATTCTGCGTCGGCCAACATAATGCGACGCCAGTCACCGCGGCACTACGCCCCGTTGTCTATAATAACCCGCGAGTGCATGCATGCGCCAGCCAAGATCGTGCCTCACTCCATCGGCGCGCCCGTCGAATCGGGCCACGGGCGCAAGCCAGGAGAGCACAGGCCAGGAGAGCGCAGCGCAGGACATGCAGGGACTATCCTAGGCGCCTGCGGGCCCAGCGCTGTCCTCGGGCCTTGTGCACGCAAGCGCTTGAAGAAGGCTAGGGTACTACTTGGCACGCACGGTCAAGAGTCCATCGCGGGCACCGTCGCATGCCTCCTGATCCTCTAGACACGAGCACACCATAATGATTGCACCACAGTCCAGCCACCTCCACGCTCCACCCACATGACGACACCACGCACGAGCTACCCCTGCATCCCACGGTCCTCAACAGAACAGGATCGTCCCAGACGACCCAGAGCCGCCCTGGCCAGATCTCAGCCTTACTTCACCCTATCTGCACCCACGGGCGCGCTTTGCTGGGCGCCTCCGGAGACGAGAGCACTGGTGGGTGAAGCTCCGGGAGTCCAGTGGCACGATATGCATATATAGCCGGGCCCAATGCAACCAGGCTCACAGACCCCACACGATAAGTTAACAGGTAACAGGCACGTGAAGAGTGATCAAAGCAGGTAGGTAGAAGTACTTGCGTTGGACCGTACGACTATTAAATGGCACATTTCTTTTGTTCTTATCACGCGTTGCATAATAAGGCAGTCATTGGCCCCCGTCCATTCTGGTGGAACACGCGAGGCCCTCCAAACCTCCCAATAATATAAGCAAGTCCCGGTAGACAACGCCACGTTGTTCACGCTTCGCACCCTTGACCCTGCGGTGCCAGCCACAGAGATGTGCGCACGTGCCAAAGCCCCACCACCCCCCGGACCCGGACATGTATGCCTGCCCCGCCGGGCGTGCCCCACCAAAGCACCAAGAGGCTGCATGTTCAGCAATGCTTTTCCATGGAGTATTCTCTCTTCTCCGCTGTCCATCGCCCGCCGCCACTCAGCTGCTGCGTCTGCCGGCTGCTATTGCGGCTGCTCGGCGGCACCCTGGGCCGACCTGGTTAGCCTGGGGACGGCCTTGGCCCCCGCCGCGAGGCCGCTACCAATGGCTACCGGGGCTCCCGCCTGACGTCAGCTACCGCTCGCTGAAACTCGTGTCATGGGACCGTCACGGGCCCTCCGGTCGCGGCGCGAGTCCCCGGTTGTGACAAGCTGCGGCGCGCCTCGCCGCCCCCAGCCGGTGGCGTGGGCTCGGAGGCAGCTGCCTTCCCACCGCCCGCTGCCTCGCAGGGCCAGACGGAGGTGCCGTGGCCCACGGGACTGCGGGGCGGGGAGGCCAGGAAGCGGGGGCAGCTAGCTGAGCTACTGGGTGTAAGAGGCGAGGCTTGTAACCCACCCCGCCTGCTGCCTGGCTTGGACAATAAGGGTGGCGTGTTCTGCATGGCTCGCGTTGGTTGAGCGGCGGGAACGTGTACCACAGCGACGGCGCCTGTCACTCACATTCCAGTGGCGGCGTGTCGCTGGCACACGGCGGGAAGGCCGCCGGCCATGGGGGAATGACTGTAGACTTGGTCGTACAGGAACCTGCGGTATGCGGTTGGATTCTGGGTCGCTGCGCTATATACAAGGGCAGGTCCACAAGTCAGCTTCAAGCCCCGCAACCCTGCCGCCCGGCCACTTCTGGCCAGGAATGGGCCTCTGTATCCCATTCCCTGACTCCATCAACACTCGCCTTATCACGTCCGCATTGCCTTGACTGCCGTTGCCCGTGCTTTGCTCCTCCGCCGCCAGGCCCTGCCCCAGCACGATCGTGAGCCTCGCTGTGCCGTCGGCTCGCATGGGTGGCGGCGGGGCGGAGGTCGATGGGGCGCCACCAGACATCTGAACATCGCCGACTCCCCCGCTCCCCCCAGCACCTTCCTGCGCTCCTGCAGCCACCGTCGAGGCTGATCCGCCAGCTCCGCCGTCCGAGGTGCCCGACTCCAGCTGACGCTGCAGCGGGGAGGTGGGTCGAGGCTGCCCAGGCTGGCGGTCGGAGCGGAGAGCGCCCACCGACACTGCCACCGCATCGGGCGATGGGCGGCCGTCACACTGAGGCTTGTGGGCCTGCGGGCCGAAAAGGCAAGGGGCACACACACCAGTACATGTTCAAGCAGCAGATCGGTCGACTTCCTCCGTCCCCTTGGACCCCGCACGGCTCTGTGATGCACTGTGGACAGCTTCGCGCGCCCTGATTAATAATATTGTAGTACAAGGCCACTCCGATCCATGCAAGGCCAAGCGCATGGCTGGGGAGTGCAGCTCGCGCACCTGGCGAATGAGCACGAGGATCCGCACCACATCGGCAGCAGCTGGCCGCCGCCGGGGGTCCCGGTCCCAGCAGTCCTGGGGGCAAGGTGAGGGCCAATTGGCTGGACAGGTGAAAGTCTGAGTGTAGCAACTGACCAACAGTGCGGGGAGGGGGCTCAGCCGCGGGGCCCAGCCCTTTTCCACTGACTCATGGACAGCATGCGCCCTTGAGCTCAAGGCTCGCATACCTGGATCAGGCGCTGCAGCCGGGGCGGCCAGCGGGCGGCGAACCTCCCGGGTGCATCCCGGGGCGGGGGTATGGGCAGGCGCTCATTGGCGAGCGTGACCTGAGCAGGGGTCCAGGGCGAACGCACGGGGGCACAGCACACAGGCGAGCTGCTGAGCGGAGGCCGCCACAAGAAACCTCAAGACCCCCTCGCTGTGCCCGGAGCAGAAACCGGCAGCTGAACTGAGACCGTCATAACATCACGTGCCTAGCATCTAACTATCCTTTTGATTACCCACCCAAGCCCGCTGTTAGTTATGTATTCACCTGCGTGGCCACCTGCACGGGCGTCATGCCATGCCACGGCCGTATCCCCGACAGCATCTCCCACAGCAGGCACCCGAACCTGCATGCGCGCGCAGCAGCCAACGGGTCGGGGGATATGGAGGGGATCAGAGGTAAGAATGAATCAGATGGAGCCGGCAGGCTCGTAGTTGAGTTGCTAGGCTTGACTGTGTCCCCCCGCCGCCGCCACCGGAGTTGGGTCTCACGCGTAGATGTCGACCTTGTGTGTGATGCTCAGGTTGTCCAGGTCGAAGCTCTCTGGCGCGACGTACGCGAGCTGTGTGCGGGGGCAGGGGCAGAGGTAGGGTTAGAGGCGGGCCCCGCCTACAGGTGCGGTGCGTGCGAGGGTAGTGACACCTTTGAGCCCGTGTGTTCAGGGCACCCTTCCTTACAGGCAGCAAGCAACTAGGCCCGCTATCGAGCCACCAAGACACTCTCGGCTAGGTAGTCGATGGACACCTGCAAACACCAGAGTGGCTAATGACCCTCCCGTGATGGACCCCTGCTTTCATCCTCTCATGATTGATCACCCCAAACGTCGGGCCATCCGAGCCCAGGACGCATCGTTCCCGCTTCCTGCATGCGCGCACACAAGAGGGTTTAGAAAAGCAGCACAGAGCAAGGGGTAGTCTGGCTGCAGGCAGGACCGAAGCGGACATGACTGCTCACCGGGTGAAGAGTAAGGAGCGCTGTCCCAGGGGCTCTTGCCAGGCCGAAGTCCTGAACGCAAGGATTTCGTTTGGGAGTGAAAAACCAATCAGCAGTGACATCGCCTAGCAAGCCACGCACCTCACCAGCTCTCTGCCGCCCACAACACACCCAGCCTTACTAGTCCCCTGCTGCACCGTGCCACCCCCATCCCCAGCGGGGCCGCACCGATAGCTTGACAGTCGGTGTGTCGCTGTCCAGGTTGCTGAGAAGCACGTTGGCCGGCTTGACGTCGCGGTGCAGAACGGCAGGGTGCTGACGGGGGGCGGCGGTGCGATGGGTGGGGAGTGTTGGAGAGAACCCCCGTTCGCCTGGGGTGCGTTTCCCTTTTGAGGTGGCCCCACACAAGCTACCGTGCTATGCCCTTTCACCTCTTACCAGGTACTCGAGGCCCAGGGCCACCTGGGTGGCGATGTGCAGCACCTGCCGTACAGAAATGTCCGGCGACATTGGGTGAGCTGGGCGCTTGCAGCAGGGGTTGAATGCAAACCTGCAGAACCGTAGTAGTTGCCCGCATGGGTGATGCGGACCGCAACTGCCCCTAATTCCGCTCCCTGCTCTACTCTTTGATTAATCTCACCCGATCGAGCGGCAGCAGCACGGGCCCTGTCGTACTGCCGTACAGCACCTTGTCGAGCGAAGTCTCCATCGCCTCCAGCACCTGTACGGATGCACACATGGGGTCAAGGGGGCAGGCATCAACTGACGGCCGTTAAAGCCGTTGCCGGCAGTTGATTTGCAGGTGCATGTGACTGAGGGATACTCTCTCCTCCTGCAATCCCGCCCTCGGGGGCCCTCGTCCCCAGCTCCCTCCCTGCGTCCGCACCATGCACGGGTGCGGCGGCTCCAGGGAGGCGGCCAGCAGGCGCACGATAATAATAATAATAATGGGACGCCCCCAGCGGGGGGCGTGTATTAAGGGGGCGAGTGTGTGTAAGGGGCAAGCCCCTCCACACCCACCACCACCCGCCGAGGCGGGGTTGGTGGGTGCGGGCTAGCCCACACCCCCTCGATCCGGGTGTTTCTCGCGCCGCCTCCGCATTGTTGAGATGTAGTCCATGTATTCCACCGCGACCTGGTGGAGCTGCGTGCAGACTTGTCCGGCTCGCAGGGCCCCGAGTTTTTGTAGGAGGCCGCGTGCCTCTCGGCACAGCGTGCCCGCGAAACCCAAGGTCACAACGGTTGACCGGTCGTACACAACCTTCCAGCCTGCGGCGGTCAAGAGCTGCGCCAGGTGGCGGTGCTGCTCGGTTTTCTCGGTAAGTTTGGCTGCGTGGTTCAGGTCGGCGGTGCAGCCCACTTCAATGATGTAAACTTTGTGCTTGCGGCGCCCCTCAGAGGTGGGCGGGGGTGTTGCCCCTCGGGGGAGCGTGGGTACGAACAGGATGTCGGGGCGTAGTCGGTCCCTTTCGGCCTCGCTGACTTGCCCTGGCGCGAACATCCACGCAGGTGGGCGGTTCTCAGGGGCATAGCTGGGCGCATCTGCGGCGGAGGTGGCGTCCATGACCATGAAGCCGTTGCCCTGCTGGCCGTACGCCAAGGCCTTAGCAATCAGCTGTACGGCCTTATTGTGGCGCTTGATGTACAGGCACCGCATCTCCTGGTCGTGGCACCCGCCGTAGATGTGTGGTCCGGAGTCTGGGTGCCCGCAGAGCGGGCAGGGGGCGGTTTCGCCGGGGCCAAGGGGCCTGCAGCGGCCACCGGAGAGGGTGCGGCCGCACTTGCCTGCAGTGGTGGCGTTCCAGACCTGCCCGTACAGAGCGTACAGCAGTCGGCGGATAGTGATGGGCCTTCGCCGCCCACCTTTCTTGGCCAGGGTGTAACTGGAGGCGGCAATGTCGATGAATGGTAGGGTCTCGGCGACGAGTTGTGTGTACTTTGTGTTGTTCGTGTAGCCACATCGCGTTTCGGGGGTGAGCAGTGAGTCGATGCCACGGTTGAGGTCGCTAACAAAGCTGCCGGGGGTCGGCTCACCTGGCTTCTTGGGGTCCCGCGTGGCACGGAGCCAGAAACCGCGGGATCGGGGTTCGTTGTCCGCAGTTTCTTCGACATCGGGCGCTGCCCCCTCTGCGACTGCCACCGCTTCTCTGTCCGCGACCTCATTGTACTCTATGCCGCAGTGCGCAGGCACCTTTAGTAGCTGCGTAGTGAGGCCCCGGGCCGCACGATAGTGAAGTCGCTCGACTATGTCTACCAGGAGGCCTCTGTGCTTGCTTATGCCTAGCGACTTAGGCAGGTTGATCATGCGCCTAATAAGGTGCAGAGACGCTTGGCTGTCCGTGTAAATCGCGAGTGGACGCTCCTCTCGCTCGGTGCCCTCGCGCATACGGAGCGCTTGGTTTATAGCTGACAGCTCGGCTCTGGTGATAGTGTGGAGGCCCTGGACGCCGGGGTTGACGTCTATGCGGAGAATCGTGGGCTGCTCAGTGGAGGCATCGACTGCCGCTGCTCCAAGCCCTGGGCCGCGCTCTACGGTGCGTTTGCTGCCATCAGTGTATATCCCGGCTCGGGCGTCGTGGCGGAGGGGGAGGTCGGTCGGGTACTGTGTTTGTGTCTCTGCCTCCGTAGTCTCGGACCACTCGGGGACCCGCGTGCGCATGAGGGGGGGCTCTCCGTCGGGCGCGGCCAGGCGCCACGCCCTGCCCTTACCCTTGCGGTTCACGGCGAATGGGGGGGCTGGGCTCTGGGCGGATCGAATCGTATCTCGCATCCACTGCGGCGCCTGCCAGGGTTGCGTCCTGGTCGGCGGGGGGTTGGGGGGTAGTCAGCGTGCTCTGCAGGATCGCCCTCACATCAGGGGTGCAGGCGAGGCCTGCTGCGTTTCCCACCAGTACCCATGTGATTTGGGCGTTGTGCCGTTTTGGGTCGCTCGTTACGTCGGGGAGCGGGTCGAGCAGCCCCCATGCGTCGGTCGTACCCAGGAGCACAGCCCTCGGGTGGGAGAGGAGGGTGGCGTAGGGCCTTTCACCACTGGTGCTGAAGGCTAGTAGGGTGGCGGTGGGCTCGGGACTGTCTCCGTACGCGTCAGCCCAGGCTAGCGCCCATTGGATTGCGTTGAGCTCCGCCTGGGGGTGGGGCTCGGGGTGGGCAACTGCGAGCCCTGCGGCTGGGTGGGCATAGGCATCGTGGGTGGCCCCAAACAGGGCGTCTTCGGCGTACGGCGAGAAGTAGATCTGCGTGCTGTCGCACACGTTGAGGGGGGAGGCGTATCGCTCAGCCACGGGAGGGGGGCCTGCATGGTCGCTAGCCAGTGCGTGCTGCAGCCGGGCCAAGAGCTGTGGGGGAAGTCGCCGTTCGTATGCTGGTTTGATGGGGTGGTCCTTATGTCCCGCTCCCTCCCTGTATCGCAGGAGAAGGCGGGCGACGCTCTCTTCAAAGCCCCTCCCGTTGGAGAGCTTGGCGTGCCGTACAGGGTGGGTTGAGCGAGCGGCTTCCCACCGGGCCCGTAGGGCGGCGAGCGTCTGGGCGTCCAGGCAGCCCATCTGGCATCCGTTGGGGGCATAGACGAAGGCCAGGCCAAGGTGTCGGGGGGTGCCGCTTTCTGGGTCTGTTGGGATATGCCGATTCCGCCTTCCGACCTTGATGTGGTACCAGTTAGGAGGGGCAATGTCTGCGTCAGGATTACGGGGGTTAGCGTCAATCTCCACATGCGCTCGGATCTTCCTTTTGACGCCCGCTGGGTCTTCCCCTCGGTCCTCCTCCCAGATTCCTTGCCGCTGCCGGTCGGTGAGGGCCGCGTCCGCGGCCCGTGCGGGGGCCGGTGGGGCCGCCGGCTCGGCCTGCTTGGTGCGGAAGTCCGCCAGGAGCTCGGCCCAGTTGGCGTGGGTTCGGAGGCTGGACTCGGCTTCCTCCGTCTCCTGCCACTCGACCGTGACCAGGTACGGGGCCTCGGGGTGGGTAGTGCAGTCTGCACAGTGGGCGGGGAGGTAGCCCATGGTCGCGTAGAGCGGGAGGGCGCCCCGCGTGACGGTGGTTGGGGCCCAGCGCACTCGGTAATATCGTACGGGCTGTCCCTTCTGCCTCTTTGTCACGGCGGCTACGAGTTCGACTACACGGTCTTGGCTGTCGAACATATAGCCCATCGTCTTGGTGGCTGTCTTGGCGTGTCCCTGGGCAACGCATGGAATCGAGCAGCCCTCCACCCCCGTCGTAAGGTAGGTGCGCAGCCATTCCGCCTTCAGCCGCGCCTTCTCGGTTGCGTTGCGCGGGGCCCCTTCGGGCGGGGCCCAGCCGTTGCCCACGCGTCCACCCAGCACCTTGCGCTGGAGAAGCTCTTCGTATAGGCGGATGTCCCAGTACGGCTTGGGCCCTGTGTCGTACCGTCGCGGGGGGATGGGGACGGAGGTTGGGCTGAGGTCACGGGTCTGTGCGGCCCTGCGGCGCTGGTCTTCCTCCCTTTGCTTCTTGGTCAGCTTGGTGCGGCGTGCGGGTGGTTGGTCTTCGGCTTCTTTGCGCTGGCGCTGCTCCCCCTGCCTGCGTGTGGGGGCGGCAGGCCCTGGTTGGTCAGCGGTTGGTGTGGGCTCCCTGTCGGCTCCGTCGTCGGCCTCCATGCCGTCCGGCCCTTCAATCCCACCTTGCTCCTCCCCGTCTCTGCTGGGCTCGCGCTCCATGTCATCTTGCGACTGTTCGCCTTCCTCGTCGCTTGACATCGCGTCACCGTGCTCCATGTCATCCTCCGCCGGCTCTCCCTCCTCGTCGCTTAGCACCATATCATCGCCCACGGGCGGCCCGCCCTCGTCAGCCTCCCCCATCTCCGCATCTCCACCCGGTGAGGCGGCGCCAGGCTGGGTGTGGCCACGGGCCTCATCCATCGCGGCTTTGCCTTCGAGCTCAGCGCGGTCCCGGCCTTGGGTGCTTGGGTTCTGGGGGCTGGCGGGCGGGTCGTCGGCGGGCGCAGCCTCTTGGCCGTTCACCTCGGCGGGCGGGGGTGGGGGCTGGCGGGGAACGAGGAACCGGTCCAGCGTGGCGACGGGCAGGGCGCGGGCGTGCCCGGTGTCGTGCAGGAGGCTAGTGAAGAGGGGGTTGTCTGTTGGGATTCGGCGAAGGGCTCGGGGGAGGGCTTGGGTGGTGGCCACCTGGGAGGGGGGTAACCAGCCTGCCGGCTTTGTACCTTCCAGCCCCGTGAGGTATGCACTTAGGCGGTTGAGGGCAAGAAGGTGGTGGCGTTTCACCTTCCGGCCGAACAGCCTTTTCAGCTGGTCGGTGGGGATGAGGTGGTCTTTGCATCTTTGGTCGACTAGGGCGTGCAGGTCTGCCCCCAGGTCGATCAGAGGTGCAATGATGTGGAAGAGGGGGCGGAGGGCGGTCGCGCTGCCGGGGGAGCCGGCGCCCGCAGCCGGGGCCCACAGTCTGGTTAGGCTGTTGGCCGCGGTAGTGTAGTCATTACCGTTGTAGGTTACCGTTGCGTTGTTCTCACTGAGGAAGCTCACCATCTTCAGGGTTGTGTAGTAGGTTGCTTCCCGCCGGAGCGTGTGCACTGGGAGCTCTCCCGCTGTCTTGGCTTGCAGCTCGAGCAGGGCCCGTGTGATGACTCCCAGCCTCCCCTCGTCGTTTAGGGCCATGGTCAGGCTTTTGCCTATGCGCTTGGTAGCAAGCTCTCTCAAGGACCCGACACCTAGGCCCAGGAGGCTCTCGGGGGCCAGTAGGGCGCGCGTGGGGAAACTGCCCTTGATACCGTAGCAGCGCCTGGCAATCCCGGCTAGTTGGCGGTCGAGGCAGGCGAGGTCGGCAGGGCTGTACGCCATTGACGTTAGGGTGTAGGCCACCTTGCTCTGGAGGCAGCTTTTCAGGATGCGGATCTTTTGGTCGGGCGAGGCGGCGGACTGTGCGAGGAGCGCCCCCTGTTCCTTCAGTTTGGCGGACATGTGTTGGACCTGCGTCTTCCAGTTCAGGGTGGGGGTGATCCACACCCCTAGGTACTTGTATGCCTCTCCCCCTTCTGGGTTTTTGTGCGGCACCGGCTTCCCCCCGATGCATATATATGGCGTTTTTGCGGTCGCAGAGTTGCTGCTCTAGCACCCTTTGGTATCGTGCGCTGCTGGGCCCTGCCCGTAGCTCGGGGTTGATTTTGGCCTGGCCGTGGAGCGCGGCTTGCAGCTGGCACTTGCCCACGTTGATCTTGAGTCCTCCCCATGTGCTGTACTGCTCAAGCTTTGCGATCTGGATCTTGAGGTCTGCGCGGTTACCAGTGGCCAGGGCCAAATCATCTGCTAACCCGAGGCATGAGGCATTGTGTTGCTGGTTTTCGGTGGCGTTGAGGCACCCGTACCGGTAGCCTCGGCCACCGCGGTGCAGCCAGCGCAGCAGGGGCTCAAGAAACGTGATAAAGAGGACAGGGGAGAGCGTGTCACCCTGGACCGTGCCTCTTTGCACGTGGATATCTGCCGTACGGCCGTATTCGGTGCGGATGCGGGTGCAGGCATTGTCGTACAGGCTGCGCACCGCAACCACAAGATCTTCTGGGTAGCCCAGCCGGATCATGATCTGGAGCAGCCTATCCTGGTCGATTGTGTTGAAGGCGCTTGAGAAATCCATGTACAGCGCATAGATGTCCTTCCCCGTCAGCCCTGCATCTTCAAAGTTGTGGATCCAGGCGAGCAGCTGTCTCCCAGTGCTGCGGTGTTGGCGGAAGCCTTCTTGTGTCGGCCTCCAAATCCCGTGGTCCTCGCTAAACTCAACCATGCACACGGTGATCAGGCGCGTGTAGAGCTTGTAGAGGGTCGTGCAGAGGGCTATCGGTCGTTTGTTGGCTAGGTCCCGAGGGTCGCCCTTCTTGTGCAACAGCACGGTATCGGAGCGGGTCCAGGTCTCTGGCACTTCCCCCTTGACCCACATGGCTAGCATGAGGGCATGGATAGCCTCCTGGAGGCTGGGCGGCAGGCATTGGAGCAGCTCGTTGGGGATGCCGTCTGGGCCTGGGGCTTTGTTGCGGGCCAGGTGGTCTAGGCATTGCCGGTACGTGACGGGGCAGGCCACAGCGGGCAGGAGGGAGGCGGGGGCGCCCTGGGGCTGGCTAAAGGGGTGGTCGCACCCTGCAACACGCGGCATGGCGTCTGGGGCGGTTGGGTTGGTGAGGGCATCGCCGGGGAAGTCGATGGGGTCATCGTACCGTCCAGTCCTCTCGCCCCCAACTGGCCGGCATTCGGCGCTCCACTTGTAGTGGCAAGCGTCGAGGATGCTCTCTGCGTCCGTGCACAGGCTTCCGTCACGTGGGTGCGTGACGGCGGGTAGGCCCCGGGGTTGGTCACTGGGAGGGTTGAAGATAACCGTATGGGCCTTCTTGGGGCAGACTGCGACAAGCCGCTGAAACCCGCGTGCCCCTTCCCTGCCCTCTCGCCGTCGCAGCTCCTGAACGGCTCTCCGAATCTCCCGCTTCCTTTCCGCGATCTCGGCGCGGATGTCTTCTGCACTGCTCGGGGCGTCGGCTGCGGGGTCAAGGTCTGCGGCTGGTGGGTCGGGTGCTGGGGCGGGCGGCGCGCGGGGGCTGTCAGGGGGGGGGTCGGCGTCCATCTCATGCTGCAGGGGGGCGGGGCTGCCAGGGGCGGAGGGCGGGTCGGGGGGGGGGGCCGGGTCGCGGGGGGGATGGGGGCGGGGTGCGAGGCTGCGCGGGCGGGGGCTGGCCAGCTAGGGGGGGCGGGAGGTTGGATAAGGCCTGCTTCAGAAGCGCTAACCGTTTGCTTAGTTTGTGGAGGGTTCGGTGTTCTTTTCTGGTTGGGAAGCGTTGGTTGCCCGGTGGCAGGGCTGATTCGCATTTTGAGATGAGGATCTTGCGTGCATCTTGCAGTATCCCAAGCAGGGCGGCGGCAGTTTGTTCGATGCTGACCGGTTCGATTGCCTCGTGCCTCCGCAGGGCCCCCAGCACGGCTTGCGCTTCTGCGCGAGTGGTGGCGTCTTCAAGTGCGGCCAGGCTTCCCTGCACGGCCTCTCGTGCGGCGGCGAGGGGGCGGCCAAGGGTGGCGATGGCGCTGGACAGCTCCGCCTCGATTGCGGTACGTGCTTGGTCCTTGGCGGCCTTGGAGATGGGCTTTCGCACGCAGGCCCAAGGGTCGGCCTCGGGCCTTGGAGGCGTGGGGGCGGGGAGGACGGAGAGGCGGGCGAGGGGCATGCGGGTCAGGAGGGGTCGGTGGTCAGGGCAGGTTTGCAGCTCGGGCCAGTCGGTTCCGGTAATGACGCTTTCGCTCACGCCCTCCTCGCCGCCCACAGGCCTGTTCAGCGCCTGGCTGGTGAAGCTGCTGGCGAGAGCGTCGTCGATGCGGCTCCGCACGGGCGGGTGCGCATGCAGCGGTGCAAAGGTGGGTGGCCGCCCCGCAGCGGTGCGAGGCGCGTCGCAGTGTGGGGGGGCCACGATGGGGGTCACAGGGCCTTGCGAGAGGAAGTGACGGTGGGCTTTGTCGTCCATGGATGTTTCTCCGTTGCGCTCGCATTGGTGGGCCACTCCATTCCAGTCCCCTGCGAGCAGTGTGTGTTCTCCCTTTGATGTTGCGCGCTCCGCCACCTCTAGGCAGTACTCGCACACCCGCCTGCGTGTTGCCAGGTCGCCGGGGGGGCAGTACACGCCCACCAAGTTGATCACCGGGCTTCCGGGGGTGGCGATGCGGACGTGGCAGGCGTATCCCGCCAGGCGGGGGGTGGGGACCACGGTGGCGAACCGTCCCCCTCCGAGGCTGGGCCCAATTCCGACCCACACGCCGGCCTTACGCACTATGTGCGGCCTGTCCTCCCCATGCGTGCGTGTGCGACCCCTCCCGCCTTGTGCCCTCTCCCTCGCCCCCTCAGGTTGGGGGACGTTGGACTGGAACGTTTGGAACCCCGCCTGGCTGGAGAGGGCTTTCTTGATGGCCTGGGTTTCCCTGTTGATGCCCGCCGTCCGGGTCTCTGTGAGCATCCAGAGCAGGCGCACGATGTTGGGGTGTTGGCAGCGGGCCAACACCTGAAGCTCCTGCGGGGGGTACAGGTGGGGCGGAGGTGGCATCCCTCTGCCCTCTGCCGTACAGGCATGTGCCGCCAAAATAGTAGTGGTCTCCCTTGATCGGGGCTCGTCCATCGTACTACAGACAAGTCTTGCTCACCTTGACTAGCTCCGCCTGAAAGCCGTTCATGTCCTCAGCGCTCACAGCGGCGCCGCCCAGGCCGCCAACTCTGTCGGGCCCGCCCTGACCCAGCAGCTTGACTGCGGGCGACGGCAGGACCGGCATCAAAATGTTAAGATGTGGGAGCTGATAAGACTGGACCTCGTGTCGTCCAACGACCAGAGCAAAGCGCCACCAGCCCACGGCACACGCATTAGTCACCTGCCACGCGCTCTCCGTTGAATCGCCCCTCCATCACGCGCCCAAACGAGCCCTGCAGGAGCAGGCAGCAAGATGGCCACAGGACGAGGTCCTTGCTGTTTGCCGGCGGCCGGGTCGGCACTGCAACAAAACCCTAAATGCTATGGCTGCGTGCGAGCCCTGCCTGCGTGTGCGCCCTCACCTTGCCAAGGACCCTGGGGAGGAGGGTCACAACACCCGGGAGGCCCGAGGCTGAGGGAGCGCCGGCGGCGGCGGAGGCATCCTCGCACGCCTCGACGACCTGGGGAATCAAGTGACGCGCACGCAACCGAGCAAGGCACGCTACTCGGTGGGTTGAGCACGCCATCAGAAACCCGCCGAAGCGCGACAGCCCGTGATGCGGGCCTGTTTTTGGTCGCTCCTGAACCCGGCGCTCCCCTAGCCTCCCTTGCGAGCTACATACGCATCAGCCAGCTAGCGCAGCGCACCTCGACAATACAGCCATCGATAATGCGCGGCGGCGTCAGGTGAGTCAAGACGCCATGGTCCTGCCGTTCATCTCTCTCTGGCGGGGGTCGGTCGCTTGCAGCAGGCACTATGTTGGACTGTGTGCTGGGTGCGTCGCAGCAGCTGCTGCCGCCGCTTGTGCGCCAGCCCTGGTCATCAGGGGGCTTGCCATGGCCGCTGCTGCCACAGAACGATCCCTCCTCCTGTATCAGTGGAACTGGATGGATGGGGGCGGGGACAGGTGGGCGGTGTTCGTTGCGGAGGAGGGGGGTCATTGCATGGCGGAGTTACATGCTTTGTCGTACGACACCCCCACAGCATACACTCACGTTGGCTGCTGCGTTCATGTAGCGAGGGGGGTTGCGGCTCATAGCGCGGTGCCGAACGCCGTGTCGTCCCTGACTCTGGGTCTGGGGCGGCGTCCTTCCTACAGTGCGGCGGGGTACCGCCGGTTTGCGAAGCGGTTTGAGCGTCAGGCACCAATCAAACGAGCCCACCAGCCATCAGTCCCGTCTACGGCAAGTCCAGATATATACCATCAGGCGCTGGATGGGCAGTTGGCTTCCGTTCTGCCCCGCCTGCCCTGCCGCCCAACGCACCCGCCATGGCGCAGAGAGGGCTGGCGCATGCGGCGCCGCCGCAGGACAAGCGCAGCTCCAGCGGAGGCCGCCACCAGAAGGAGACCTGAAAGGAAAGCCGAGGTTGATACAAGGAAGCTCCGTGTGACGTGAGACGGGCATCAGGGCAGGGCACGGCCTGGCTCCGCAAGCACAGCTTCGGCTTCACCTCTCCATCCATTGTTCATGCGCTCCCGTCCCCGCGCGCCGCAGCGCTCACCTGCTCCCAAGCAGCCCCCTAGCACAGGGGCGAGAGGCACGCCTCCACTCGCAGGAGCAGCGGCGGCAGCCACCGGAGCGTCGTCCGCGGGTGGGCTACTAGTTGGGCCCGAGGGTGAAGGACCCGGGCTGAAGGCCCTGTGGGCGACGGGCTCCGTAGAACTGAACTCGTCCCAGATCGGGGGCTGCGGGCTGGATTGCATGAGCAGCAGGCAGCCTGTGGAAAAGGGATGGAGGGCATGCTGAGATGGGCTGGAGCATGGAGGGAAGCAGGTAGGCTTGCTCAAGGCATCCCTGCCCTCATCTCTGCTCACCAAGCGGGCCGTGTTTCTCCAGACATTCATCTGCAGCTCATGACACGACGTAGACCGGTGGGTTAGTCGGGTGGCCCCGTTAGCCCCGTCGTCACCCGGTGTAGGGGTGACGCACAACAGTACATACCCTGCATGCCCTGCCCTATCTGCAGCACACGACATGCCCCTGCACGGATCACCTACCGCCCTCGGGACTACTCCCCACAGATCCATTCATTGCCCCGCCCCTCAGAGCATGCGGGGGCTTCCCTCTCACCACTCACCACTCAGCACGTTTCTACAGATGGCGTTGCTACGCAACATCCACATGTCGTAGTTGTTGTTGCGTGGCGTCCCAGCTAGATCCAGGTCACGGCCCTGGTGCGCATGCATGCATTTGATATCGTGTGCAGAAAGGATTTCTGGTGAAACCCCGCGCATGCTTGCAAGCAGCAGCATGATGCACCCATCCAATTAAACAAATATAATCTCACCGTCATGGCCAGATCGTACATGGCGAACATAATGGGCCTGATGGGCGCAACGTGCCATGTGGGGTTGATGCTGATAAACAGACGCAATATCAGTATGCCCCTGAAGCCTAAACCCTTTGCAGTCTCGAAAAAAAGGCGGATGGGAACTCTCACTCACCAGCAGCGCCGAGACAGGTCCGCCACCGATGATGCCCTGCGAGCGCAGCACGCAAGCCACGATATGTAAAGCGCCATTCGTACAGTAAGTGCAAGGAGCACACCGCGTGTACGGCGGGCCTCTATTGATAACATGCGGGCAGGCCCCATGCGTGCCCCCCGCCCATCCACCACCGCACCGGTCGAGGCATGGGTACGACACGTTCAAGTCGTACTTCTGTACGCCAGGTAGGCTGGCCGGGCGGGCAACTGTGCGGCAGGCAAGGGCAGAAACGCAGGGGCGGCGGGAGCAGAAGGAGCGAGCTGGGTCAGCTGTGAGTTGCTTGACTGAAGGTGGGTTAGAGCCAGAGCGGGGTTCGCCCTAAAGGCTCCGCCGGGGCCGGCGGCGCAGATCAAGGATTTGACGCCGTCGATGGACCACAGCAAGCTCGGCCCTCACCCGCTGCAAAGTTGTTGGATGCCACGCTGGGAGGATAGCAAAAATCTGGGGCAAGAAAGGAGGTGGTGGGTCGGTGGAGAGCGATCCTTGCATGGATGGACGCACATGACACGCTCCAGGAAGCGCCATTGATTATGGAACTACGCAAGGGGCGAACAGCGCCTGAGCGGGAAGCTCTGCATGCCGCCAGTCCACCGGGTCTCCATCCTCGCTGGAAACCATCCTCTGTACCGGTATGCGAGCTGACTCCTGACTAAAACCCTGAGGTGAGCACCTGTCCACCCTGTTCCATTCGCATGACTCGGGTGCGCACGTACGCACCGAGGAGGCCAAAGACGCTGTCCACCACGAGAAGCGCCCCGGAGGATGGCGGTTGGCCGTTGACCAACGGCCTCGGCGCCAGCAGGTCAAAGCCTGTACGTCCGGCGGGGAGGGTCCAGGTCCAGGAGGCATGGTGCGTGGTGAGTAGGGCAACTCCATCTGGGTTCCCTCGCTCGGGGCTAGGTTCCCCCCTTCGTTTGAACCCCAGCCAGCAGCCTAGGGCTGTCCAGACCGCGTCAAGTTCATTCGTTGCCCCTGCCACGCACCGGGTGCCCGGAGTATGTTGTCTCTCCTGAAGCCGTAGAGGACCAGGTTCACAAAGCTGAGGGTAACGTTGTCGCCAAGAACCACCTGCAGCCGGGAGCAGGGAAATGGCATTTTGATAACTTGCGTACCGGGCACACGGCGGGTGAAGTAGTGGCGCATGGAAGGCGGCGGCAGGTGGCGGGGGGCCCGGTCAACACCAGGGCGGGGGGGCCCTCCTTGGCAACGCTCCTTAGCCCTGCGGGCTGGAGCAAGGTCTTCGGGCTCACACGGGGCGTCAAGCGTTGTAAGCACCAGTCCCTCCCGCCCGCTCCTCGCTGGCCAGGAAAGCCCCGCACCGCAGCGACGGCAAGCCCGCCATCGGCACTCAGACTCGGCAGCAGGAGCTGCCGACCGGCCCTCACCTTGAGGCTCGCCTCGAGCACCAAGAGGGGAGGTCCCGGCAGCGAGTCCGTGCCTCGAACCGTCAGGTTGCGGTTGAGCACCACCGGGGAAGCGATCCCCAGCCAATCCTTCTCAGACAGCTCTATAACCTGCAACATTAGGCGAGCGTCCTAGGCCCCAACCGTGTCCTGGTTGTATGGCCGGGAGAATGCAATTCGGAAACCGCGAGCGCCATAAGGCCTACAAACCTGCGCATCTATTCGTGCCACAAGCACACCGCTGTCTGTGAAAGCCCGAACCAGGTCCGCTGACGACCCGACCACGCACAAGCTCCACCGGCTCGCTGACAGCCAGAGCAACAACATTGCTAGCTAATAAGGTTATACAGATCGCGAGGAAAGCGAGCAGCCCTTGGCGCGCCGGGCCCAAACGGCAGCCGGAATGCCGCTCGTAATGTTGGCTACAACTGAGCAGAGCTTGCTCCATCCACAATCGTTGAGGCGGAGTTACCGTGTTCTATGCATTGCATGAGAACGGAGTTATCGCGGCAACAGTGCGAGCTTGTTCGCGCTGGACTACTTGCGTTAGGGCCGCTATGGCCAGACTCCGGTCTTGCTGTCGCTGATTTTTGGGCCCGCCTTCGGGGCTTTGCTGCCCTGCAGCTTCCTCCCCCCCAGTGGGACCGTGTGTCTGTTGTGCATCCTTTTCTGGCGGCTTCCGCGGAGGGCGAGGTGGTGTATCGCGGGCCGCTCTAGTGCGTTGTGTTTTGGCACGCTGTGCCCTGGCGTTGTTGGTGTTCGGCCTGTCCTGCGACTCTGACACTCTGGCATTCCTGGCTATCCATCGGCAGCTCCCGAACGATATCGGGGCATGCAGTGTGCGGTCTGGCACAATCAGGCCATTGCGAGTGGGTTGCGATCCCTCGCCACTGTAATCGCTGCTTCACTCCGGTTGAGTCGAAATGCCCCATTTTCCACTGTTTGCTCATTATCTAAGCACAGCGATGCTCTCTCTATCATCGCGAACACCGCATGCTTGCTCGGCGTGAACGTCGGTCACAATTTCCCCGAGGTCGTCGTTTTGGTCGCTTTCTGCTTGTTTCCCTATTGCTGCTTGTTCTCCTAGGTAGACCCAGACAGACTGCGCTCTCAGAAGCCCTTTACAGCCGTGCGACAAGGAGTGTGACCTCCGCGTTTGCGACCCAACAGTTCCTACCTAGCTCCCGCACCCTTACAGCGTGCAGTAGTTCGCCCGACATGTTCGCGCGTTCAGTTAGCGAAGGGAGCGAAGGGAGCGAAGGCGGCGTGCCTGATGGCGACGTGGCCCAGCTGGACGCCAGCCAGGGCTCGGAGCTGGAAGAGGAGGGCGAGAGCACAGAGAGCGAGGACGGGCACAGTCCCGACGCAATGCCCCAATATTGGGATGCGCGGACGCAACGGCACGCAGACAGCTCAACGCGCCCAGTCGACTGGGGTGAACGTGTTGCGACGCGCGACGGGAGCGATGTAAGCGGGGGCCTCTAGAGTAGTGTAGACCGTGCCGTGCCCTGGCCGTGCAACCCGCCGCCTTCCCGCTCCCTGTGCACCTCACAGGAGGACGAGGTGGTCTTACACTCCCAGTGGAATCGCAGCTGTGCCGTAGGCGCGGGTCTGGTCAACCTGGGGAACACCTGCTACCTCAACGCAACGCTCCAGGTAGGGGGGGCTTGCTTGTGTGGGCACGCCAGCCCAGTTAGTTTACCCCCCAACTACCAATTACCGCAAGACATTCTGCTGTCTCTGCCCGTCCTCGCATGCAGTGCATGGCATACACCCCCCCCTTGGGCCAGCTTTGTGTTGCCAAAGTGCACTCCTCGACCTGCCCTGCTGGGTCACCAGCCTGTCGATTCTGCCTCGTCGAGGAGCAACTCGGCGCCTCCTGCGGGCCACACGGGGCACTTCCCTGCAGCCAACCGCCATGGTCGATAACCTGACACGCTTCGGGTGGGTCCACGGATACTTGGTGCGGTGCGGCATGTGCAGAGTATGCGTGACGCTTCCCTAACATGCTTTCCTCGCCTGGCCCCCGTGGCTGCGACAGGGCCGACTTCGAGGTGGACCAACAGGAGGACAGTCACGAGTTCCTGCTGGCGGTCCTGAACGGGATGGAAAGCGATGCGCAGTTCATGGTAGGACGGCGCAGAATCCAACAGGCATACGCCACCTACCAACGCATGCGTTTCCTTCCACCCACAGGGAGGGCAACTGCACCGCACCATTGTGGGGGACCTGTTCAGGGGCGACTTGCGGTCTTCTGTTCGGTGCGAGGAGTGCGGGAATGTATCCAGCACGCACCAGCCGTTCACAGCCCTCACAGCCCTGTCGCTTCCAATCGTCAAGGGCAATGGGGTAAGGAGCCCCCAGCAACCCGCACCCCCCATCTGGCGCGGCGCGTAGCTCACCAGCCCCTGTGTTGCTGACGGTGAGAGCTGCAGTGACGGGCTATACTCGACGAGACGAATCCGGCAGTGTGCTTCACTCGCATTGCGTTTCCTGCACCCCCGGCCCGACCCCGCCTCCAGCCCACCCAATCACCCCGAGCAACCCGCACCCCCCATCTGGCGCGGCGCGTAGCTCACCAGCCCCTGCGTTGCTGACGGTGAGAGCTGCAGTGACGGGCTATACTCGACGAGACGAATCCGGCAGTGTGCTTAACTCGCATTGCGTTTCCGGCACCCCCGGCCCGACCCCGCCTCCAGCCCACCCAATCACCCCGAGCAACCCGCACCCCCCATCTAGCTCACCAGCCCCTGCGTTGCTGACGGTGAGAGCTGCAGTGACGGGCCTCCTGCCTCTGTGCCTGCTTCTGCTCGTTGAAGTAGTCCAATGCTGAATCACCACAGGAGAGGCAATAGTGATCAGTGAAGCTGGTAACAAGCGAAAGCACTTGTGCGCGGGAGCTGATGCATCCTTACCCGGCGCGGCGTCGTCAGTCAGCGGACCCGCGATCTGGGCATCGGCATTCGCCCTTGATCGATGCCCTGCTTGCTGGGGCGCGCTATAGGGCTCCTACGTAGGCGCGGCACACTTGTGAGCTCGCCGATGCAACCCAACAACCAGGCGAAGACCCTTTAGCGCACCCGACGCTTCACGCGAAGGCTAGCATCAACGCTCTGCTTGGCCTCCATCAGGACAGAGGTCGGCGCGAGTCTGCGACCTTCTCCGCGAAATCGCGTGTGAGCTATTGAGCCTATCGAGCTAAAGGAGCTCGCTGTATATGATAGCGATCAACGGCAGGGGTTAACACGCGCTGTGGGCTACGTTTGGGATCGCCCTCCACTCAACCGGAGTCTGGCCATAGCGGCCGTCATGCGGACTACTTACGGCAGCAGAGTTCGCACCCGCACCCGGGGTCAGGCAGCGGGGCCCAGACTTCTGGACATGGCCCGCCTGTGTGATGGTGAGGTTATTGTTATAGTGGCCGCTCATCGTGGCGCTGCCGTGCGATGGGCTCCGCGTGGCCACGGTGCCAAACCGCCAAATGAGAGCCGGGATCGGAGCGGTCTCCAAGGGCCTCGCGGCGCCTACACACGACAACGGGGCCAATCCCCAACACAATAACAACGGCATCGTCTACGTCTACTGTTGAAGCCGAATAACCCGTGTTTCAACCGCTTCCTCCTGGCCTGGTCTGACCTAACCGTACCTGACCCATCTGGGGGACTGGAGCACGGCATGCGGCCTGGTGAGGGGTCGGGGCCAGCGAGGGCAAGCAGGATCCGCACGAGTAAGGGCCAGTCGGCCTAGTCCTCATTATGCGGCGCAACATGGCAAAGGCTTATTTGTGTTAAACGGGGCATATGTGCCCAGCGTGTCCACCACAAATCCACACTCCCGGTTGCCAAGACCATGCGGGCTCGAACGCGTCGGTCTTCGCCTCGAGACCCCGCCGAGGCTTCCACCATAGTCCGCCCAAAGACGGGGATTGCGGATCCCAAGTTACGCACTCAGTCTTCGTCGGTCTCTTCTCATCCCATGGCGCAATAACGGTTGGCTCCCGTACGCCTTTGCTCACCCCACGGCCCCAGACGGTCAAGCCCGCTCCGGCTCACGAACGCCCCGGCAGCCCTCTTTCTGATCTGCTATCGGCGCTGACTGGGCCCTCGCCTGTAAGGCCCAGCCAGCGCCCCTCCCTCCCGGGAGCCCAAGACAAGTCAACATCAAACGCGTTGCTAGTCTTCCGTGTACGGAACCTCCAAGCTCCGTCACCTAATACCGGGCCCTGCCGTTGTCCCGCCTGCACTCAACGCCTCCTATCGGCCGCCCGCGCCCCCGCACCCACACGGACATCCTCCGAGGGGCGAGGAGACGCTCCTTTGCGAAACCCTCAACCACCACGACAGCGCCCTGTTCCGAGGGCATGCAGCCCCCCGAAGCCAGCCCAGCGACTGCAGCCTCACGCACTGCGGCGAGCGCAGAGCCCAGCCCGCCGGACCACCTCTGGCGGCCATCGTCACCGCCGCTCCGTCGCCCCCCTGCTCCGTCCGCGCTGCCCGCCGGCGTTGCCAGGCACGCAGCCGCCGCCTCCCGCCTCCCAAGATGGCGCCCACCTCGCCGTCCATTCCTCTGCCTCTCCCCACGCCTGTGCTGCTTTACTTGGCGCCCACGAGCTGCTTCTCCTCCTCCTCCACCTTGGGCGGCTCCACCCAGCGGCCGTGCTCCTTGATGAGCTCGATGAGCTGGTCGCAGGCCTGCGGGGGGAAGGGGTGAGGGTGACGAGAGGGGGGTTTGACGGTGGAGAACGTGGCAAGGAGCCGCATCGACGAGAGCGGGGGCGGTGGCGGCAAGAGATGATGCGCACGGCGAGACGCTCGCAGGACTGGCCGTGGTGAAGGGCGGGGCAGGGCAGGGCAGTCCTCACTGCCGGTGATGCATACCCGACGATATGGGCCCCCCGACACATGTACCGGCACTGCGCCCAGCTCCGTCCACCATTCCATCCCCCTACTCACCGACTCCATGGGGATGGCGCGGCGCACCACCTCCTTGCCCACGTACAGGTCGATCTTGCCCGGGGCGCCGCCCACGTAGCCGAAGTCCGCGTCCGCCATCTCGCCTGGGGACAGGAGGGCCGGGTGTGGGTTGAGGCCAGTCCTGTCGTCCACGGCCATGCAGCCAGAGTGCCCACGCCTGCTGCCTACTGCCCTTTCCAGTAGGTGCTCTGTCTTTCATGAACAAACCCTGCAGCCGCGAGCCCACGCGTGCTGGCTCTGTCCACATCCCAAGTGCTACCCGCCCCGGCCCGCACCTGGGCCGTTGACGATGCAGCCCATGACGGCGATCGCCACACCCGGCAGGTGGCCGGTGCGGGTGCGGATCTGGTCCGTCACCTCCTGTGGGGGCGGGAGCCGGGGGCAAGGCGCCGGGACGTTCCATTCAGGCACGTACGTAAAACCCTCGTCTCGTCGGGCGGGGACCCGCAGGCCCCAACCATTCACCACCGTCCCTGCAACGCCTGGGCTCGACCCCAGCGCCTCAGACCAGCACCAGCACCCGCGCCCACGCCCCAACTTCGGCGCCCCCGAAAACACACGGCGCACCTGCAGGTTGAACAGCGTGCGGCCGCACGATGGGCAGGACACGTACTCGGTCTTGATGTTGCGCATGCGGCTGCCCTGCAGCAGGCCGAAGGCCGTGGTGCGCAGGAAGTCCATGTCCTCGCCGGGGCACTCAATCATGGCGCCGTCGCCGAGGCCGTCCACCTGGGGGGAAAAAGAGTGGAGGGGGTGGAGGGGTAAAGGCAGAGTGCAGCTATCCGGGTCTGGCCCGCCAGCCAGCGTGGTGGGGTCAGCAAGCGGTTCAGGACAGTGGGATGGGGTGGGGTGCGCGGCACCAGGCGGCTCGCGAGCATGGTCGACCGGTCCCCGTTGTCATGCCGGCTCCCTCGGCTCACCAGCAGGCCGCCGACCAGGGAGCCGGTGGTGATGACGATCTCGTCACGCATGGTGCCCTGCGGGGGGAAGGGCACGTGGAGGCAGAAATGGTGAGCGCGAGAGGCATGGACCGTCAGCTACAGTCAACCGCAGACGATGCGGAGGCACTTAGCGCAACCCGTTTGTGCCCAAGCTCTGGCCTCATCACAAGCCTGGGCTGGGCATCCGGGGGTGCCGGGGATCCAGCGCTCCGCCCCAAAGAGGTGCAGTGCAGCCCACCTTGGGGAAGGAGATGGCGTGGATGATGGGGGTGGTGATCTCGTGGCGCTTGATCGCGTCGAAGACGCGGCGCGACGAGTGCAGGCGGGACACGCCGGGCGCGGTGGAGATGAGCACCACCATGGGGGCCAGCTTCTGCGGGGTGGGGCGGAGGCGGGGGCGGGGAAAGCGGTGTGTAGCGCTGCTTGCGTAAGCCGAGGATACATGGGACCGGTGTGCGGTGGGGAAGTGGCGAGCGCAACTAACGGCTTCGGCTCGCACCGCGGACCGGAAGCTGCCGTGCACGTTGACGCGGGGCCCAGTCACCCGTCCGGGCCCCAGACGGCTCCCCATCCCTACGCACCTTGAGCGCGCCCAGCTCCTCCTCCGTCTCCGTGCCGTCCACCTCGATGGCCCAGCGGGTGGAGCCCTGCGGGCCGCAGGCGCATACATGTCCGTCAGCGCTTGGTGCACTGCTGGAGTGCACGGTCGGCGAGGGCGGCACCGGAAGGCAGGCACGGCGCACTGCCCAAACCTGCTGATCCTGCCGTTCCCCCGCCCGCCCATCCGCGTGGCCGCGCTCTCCTCCGCTCTTTGTGCGCGCCCCTCCGCCTCCCCCACGCCTTTGCCTCCGCCCCCGCCCCCACCTCGGGCAGGGCCACGCCGCCCGCGACCGCCTTCTTGAGCGACACCAGGGCCACGGCGCCCGGCAGCGGGTCCTTGGCCAGCGCCTCCACGGGGGCAATCACGTGCGTGGTCACCTCCTGCGTGGATAGGCAGCGCCAGAGCAGGCACGCAAGCACTTGTAGGGGAGAAGGGGTGGTCGAAGGCACCGGGGCCGAGCGGCGAGCACAGTGCTACGCCCTCGCGCTGACGGCCCACCCAGCTAGGCCGCTTGCCAGCACCAGCACCACGGACGCAGGCGCGGGCGCCCCATGTCCCGCCCAGCCCCGACCCCATCCCCAGCTTGCATGCACCGGGCCCACGGGCGCAGGCGCGCACCTGCAGGCGGCGCAGCGCGCGGCGGCCGTCCTTGTCCGAGGAGGACGGGATCTCGCGCATGACGATCGAGTCGGCGGTGGCAATGTCCTTGAAGGGCATGCCCACGGCCAGCTTGGCGCCCAGGCGCTTGTACGTGAACTGCGGGGTGAAGGGGTCGGCGACTTGAAACGCCCGGGCATGGCCGCGCCTCTCTTGAGCTGCTCGCCTCAACTGCCAACACTCATCTCCTCCTCCCTCCCTGCAAGCTAGAGCTCTGGACGATTGCCTAGAGCGCCTCCACCGACGCCCCATCCTCTGCCGAGTCCCGCTGCATGAGACGCTCAATAGCGTAAGGCTCTGTGCTTTGTCCCCTGCTACGAGGCCACGCCTTTCTGTCGTACAGCGGAGCTGTCCCACGCCGTCCCTTGCGCTCCTACGTCCTATACAGCTCCTCCGCATTCCCTCCTCCCATCTCCAGCAGGCTCGGCCCTTTCGCCCTCGTAATCCCAACACCCTCGCCAGTTAGCCCCGCCCCACTCTGCTCACCACCCCCCTCCCCAGCCCTCCTGCGCCGTCCCCACCTCGGGCTGCTTGAGGTCCTCCAGCGACACCGCGCAGAACACGGTGCCGTCGCGGTGCAGCGCGCCGCGGAAGTCCAGGTCCTCGCCCGCCTGCTGCTGCGGCAGGTCGCCCACGCGGCGCTTGAACACGTGCGTGTCGCGGGTGGTCTCGGTGAAGGCGGGCACGCCCAGGCCCTGCGCGGTGCATGGACGGGGCGGTTAGGTGGATGGGTGTGGGTGTGCGCGGCTCGTACGGCCACTACCGAGGCCACCCTGAGGTCGATATGCTGACAGGTCAGGTACAGCCATGCCCCGCGCCCCACGTCCCGCCTACTGTTCCTGCTCCCTGCCCTGCGCCCTTCTCCGCCCCATGCGTACCTTGCCCCAGGAGCTCTCGCCCAGGCCCGCCAGGCGCTTGCAGGGGTCGATCTCGTACTCGGGGTCCTCCGTGAGCGACACGCGGATGGTGTCGCCCAGGCCGTCCATGAGCAGCGCGCCGATGCCGATGGCCGACTTCATGCGGCCGTCCTCGCCCTCGCCGGCCTCTGCACACAGCCAAGGCAGGAAGCGGGGCGATGCGGAGAGTGGTGGTGGGTGCCGGAGCTAACCTAAGCCAACCTACTCGCGGTGCTGCGGCGGGCGATGCAGGCTTTTAGCAGTCCGGAGAGGCGGTGAACCCAGGGCAAGGCAGGGCCAAGCATGCCCAAGGTGAGCGTCAGGAAGGGTCACGCACCGGTCACGCCCAGGTGCAGGGGGTAGTCCCAGCCCTTCTTGTACATCTCCTCGGACAGCAGGCGGTACGCCGACACCATCACCAGCGGGTTGGAGGCCTGTGAGGGCGGCAGGCCGGCGGGGCACATTTGAGCGCGTGCTCAACACTCTGACAGCTGCTAGCCGCAGACTGGTAGTGCCCCCAAGAAGGCCGCTGGCACCTCGCCCTGTTGCGTCTAAACTCAACGCGCCGGGGCCCTTGAACCCGGTCCGCACCTTCATGGAGAAGACAAAGTTGTGGTAGTCGTGCTTGCGGCACACGTCAGCGAACTCGAACGCCGACTCAACCATGCCGCTGAGGACGAGGGGAGCGCAGCACACACACATGAGTCCGGTAAGTGAACAGCTCGAGAGCCCCCGCCCCCGCTCCCTATCCCGCTTTGAAGCCCGGAGCGCGCATCCCAAAGGCACAGCTGCGCTTACTCCTCGCCCGTCTCCGCCCCGGCCTTGGCCAACCCCGCCGCCTGGCCCTTGGCCCTTGGCCGCTCACCGGGGGGTGTCGCCGTAGTACGACAGGATGCGGGCCGACAGGGAGCCGTGGTTGGTGCCGATGCGCACGGCGCGGCCCAGCTCCTTGCACTTGAGCACCAGCGGCGTGAAGGTCTCCTCAATCAGCTCCCGCTCCTTCGCGAACTCCTGCAGCGCGCAAGCAGCCCGGGGCCGCGGGTCGTTCAGGCGGAGCTCCAGGGCCAAGCAGCGTGCCGGGCTGGTCAGCGCCCTGCCCTCAAGCCCCGTCCATAGAGCCCAACCTCCCTTCCCTTCCCTTCCCGCCCCACCGCGGGGTCGTCGTAGTTGATCACTTCGAACGACTTGCGGCCGTCCACGAAGTTACCGGGGTTGATGCGGATCTGGGTCAGCAATGTGGGTCGGGAGGTGCGGGGGAAAGTATGAGCGTGCGCACTTCGCAGTAGGTGTGCGGCCCAACGACCGCGCCCTCCTCCAGCCAAGCGCCACCGGTGGGCCTGTGCACCCTTTCCTTTGGGGACCCAAAGCGCACGCCGCGAAGGCCTCGGCCCGGTCCGCTCGACCCTCCTTGCACTGGTGAGGCGCTCCTGTTAGGGCCCTGATCCTCGAGGCGCTCTCCCAAAGCATGGCCCGTGGTTCAAGTCCGTCCCAGCTGGCTTGACCCACATCCAAGCCGTTGACGCCGTGTGTACGGCATGATGGCAGCTTGCTGCCCAATCTCCAAGCGCCCACTCGGCTTTCCAGCGCCCCGTTCCCCTTCCCCGAGCGCCTTGCCTGCGCTCCCAAGCACCCTTATCCTCCCTATCCGCTCGTTTGAGCAGCCCGGCGCACCTTCTCGAACGCCTCAGCCACCATCATGGCCACGGCGGGCTGGAAGTGGATGTCCGCCACCAGGGGCACGTCGTACCTGTACGGCGTACAGCGGCCGTACGGCGGGGTCAACAGATGCCCACCAGCGCGGGCGCAGGCGTGCGCGAAGACGCACGAGACCGCAAGCCGGCAGCCAGAGCAGTATAATGCAGATACTCCAACTCCGCGCTGATGACCCAAGTGTAAGCAGGCTGAAGCGGGCCCAGCGCATGGCGTCCCGGTCAGCTCCAGATCCGGGCTAGGCAGTGAGCTGAGTGCTGGGAGACCAAGCTACCACGCCCGCCCACGCGCGGTTCAGTGCTAGCTGGCGCCCAGATGCTTAGAGCCGGGGCGTCTGGGCAGGCCCCGGTGACCCAGTGGTGCGCGGTTGGTGCCCCTGCTAATGTCATTCTGCCAGCCGGAGTGCGTCAGTTCCCGCATAGGAGACACAGCCCCAGCTGAAGAGACGTGACCTAGCTGCCGGCGGCCCGCACGGCACACGGCAGCGGCCTTTGTGGGTGCCGCCCTCTCTGGGAGCGCACCTGTCCTTGAAGAGCTGCTCACGGATCTTCATGCAAGCCTCAGCCTCCTTCTTGCCCTGCACGGTGATACGGACGATGTCCGCGCCAGCGTCCGCGCACTTCTTGACCTGGGGGCCGTGTTCAGCGGGTGAGGGACGATGGCACGCGTCGGTCAGAACCGGTCACCACACGGTCACTACGTCCAGGTTGAATTGTGGATATCTGTGTACAGGCGCAAAGGCCGAGCCGACGCGCGTGTAGCCGTTAGAGGGTCCTGGGGTCGCACACCAGGGATGCGCTCGGCTGCCCAATTGTTGACGTGGAGATAGGCGGATCCCCAGCGCTGGTAAATTGAAGCCGTTGAAGGCTCAGTACAGGCCGTGCAAGGCATCAGCGAGGCCGTTGGTGAGCTCCCCGCGCGCGCCATGCAGCTGAGCCCGACGCTTGAGCCTGCGCCCCGGGGTCGAGCCCCTCGCCCAGGCCTCCACCCAACGCACCTGGTCCACGGTCATCTGGACGTTCCTGGTGTCCGTGGTGGTCATGGTCTGCAAGGCAATCCGGTGCTGGCTGCCCACCGGCACCTTGCCGATCTGCGACGGGCGCGGGGATCGGGCACATCAGGTGGAGGAGATGCCACTCCGGGGCCCAATTGACCAGCCTCCAGCGAGGAGCGGTCAGCGTGCGGCCCTCATCGACCGCGGCGCATGGATGGCCCCGGCCTTAACGCCTGAAGCTCTGCCCAATTGACCCAGCCCCGTGCTGTGGTTTAATAGTCTCCAGAAACGCACCATGACCGTCCGCGTGGGACGGCGCTTGGTCTGGTAGATGGACTCGCAATACTTCGCGGGGAGCTGCATCTTTGAGGCTGGTGTTCTGTACCAGGCCACTCAGGGCAGCTTTGGGTGGGCGAGTAAGGCAGACGCAAGTGCAGCGCGCGGTATAACAGCCGGACGCTTGGGCTGGAATCAGCGACCCCCGAAGGCGTTCTCCGCACTCACTGCGGCGCGACCCTAGCCCCCGCGCAATTGCCTATCTCCTCAAGCACCTCTACTGATTGGCGAGCAGTTTGGGGATGGCTCGGACGCACCGACGTGTAGCGTGTGAGTTGCAGGTGTGAGCCCCGCCCGTCCCGTCCCCCTCGTTGGCTCTCCCGATAGGCTACGTTTGCTCGTGTGCCTTTGCGAGCGCTCATCGCCGGGATGTCTGTCCACCAGCGCAGGTCAGCAACGACAGCAAGGGACACGCCGGAGCGTATTGTACGGCATCAGAGGACGAATGATTAACCTGCCGGTCGGCGCACTCGCAGCGGGACCTCGAGCCTTCGTGCCAACCCGGCTCCTCACAACGTCCTCAGAACCTTCTCTACGTTGATGGGCACATGTGCCTCTCACGCTTCCCCTGCCTTGAAGCACCGCATGACCTGACGCGGCTCCTCCCCTCCGAATGACCTGTCACCGGCCCGCGCTGCCGCACATGCCTTCGGGTCGAGGGTACACACCGTCAGGCAGGAAAGGCGAAGGGCCATTACATGCACTGGCACGCAGGCGCCTCTCCTCGCAGTTCACCACAGTTATGCACATCATGCCGTACACGCGCTGTGTAAGAATGGGTGTACGACGCAGTTCCCGGAGCGTGTCCCTCAAGGTGCCATCGTGCACGTCGCACCCCTTTCCGCCTTGGAACCTTCTCTCACAGCTAGTCAAGACGTCAAGTCCTCCGGTCTAATTCCTCAGTGCATTTGTCCTGAAGCCGGGGCTGTACAGAGGCTCGAGATGTCTGTCAATCAGGTACCGGGAGTCCTCACCCCCTCATGTGCGTGCATTCGCACGCCGTGACCCGCCTCAATCGCGGGACGACCCTGCTCTTCAGCACGCACATCGCACGGGGTTGATAGCGCCCTGTAAGTTGCTCACTCCTCAGTGCGTTTGCCCCCCGACCATGGTGCCCCTATCCCGTCCATTCCCGCTCAACCCACACCCCATGACCCGTCCCAAAAACCCCCACACCCGCATCCCACCTGCACCTACGCCGCGCGCCGCCTCTATCCCCGTTCTACGCCGTTGCCGGCTCTGCCGCCGCCGCCTCGGCCTTCTCCACCCCCTTGGCCGCCTCCTTGCCGGGCGTCCCTGCCGACTCGCTCTCCGCCTGGTCCTTGGGCTCCTCCCCGTCCTCCACGTCCAGCGTCTCCAGCTGCGCCGTCAGCTCGTCGGCTCCCTCGCGGATGAGCGCCATGAGCTCCAGCTCCAGCTGGGCCTTGCGAGCGGCCACCATGGCCGACTCAGCCTTGATGGCCTGGCGGGAGCGGGCACAGAGAGGGAGGAGCGGGGTGGGTAAGGCGGCGGGGGTGCGGCAGAGCGGCCGGTTGCTGGGTCGGGCCCCCTGCGCATTGGCGCAGTTCGAAGCATAAAGAAGGCGATTGGCCTGGTGAATTCCCAACTGCAAGACTCGAGGAGTGTTACTCCCGCAGCCCCCCTACGACCCTCTGCCGCTTTGGGGCTCCATCCTTGGCTGTGCCGCTATTGCACCGCGCTCCGCCCTGCTCCTTGCCCCCCGCCCCCGCGTCCACCCCGCCCTCGTCCCACCCCTCGCAACCGCCGCCACTCAAGCTCTTTCTCGTTCCAGCCCACACCCCGCCCGTACCTGCAGCTGCTTGTACATGGCACTCAGCTCCGCATCCAGCTCGTCCTGCAGCGCCGCCACGTCCTCCACGCCCTCGCCCTCGGCCTCACCAGCCGCCTCGCCTTCCGCGGCGGCGCCCTTGGCGGATGCGGAGGCGGCCGAGGAGGTGGTCGCCACCGCCACGGCATCGCCCGCCTCCGCCGCCTCGCCCAGGGCGCTCACGGCGGCGGTGGTGTCCGACAGGCGGTTGAGCAGGTTGAGCGTGCCGGCGCGGGCGGCTGAAAGGGAGGAACGGGGCGGGGTCGGGAATTGTGGAGTTTGGCAACAGGGTCGACAAGTGTGAGACATTCCCGAAACGCCGTGCTCGTCGCGGACCGCCCAGACCATCCCTACCCCGCTCCGACGCGGCTCCGACCTGTACCGGTATCCGCACGCCGTGCGCCTGGACACGGCCCCGCACCTGAGGCCCAACCCACATGGCACAACCACTTGCCCCCACCCTGCCCGCCCCCTCACCCGCGAGCTCCTTCTCGAAGTCGTCGTCCACGGCCTCGTCCCCGCCCTCCTCCAGCTTGGCCTCCATGGCATCAAGGTCGGCGTCCAGGTTGTTGATGGCCGCCAGCTGCCGCTTCAGCATCTCCAGCTCCGCAAACACCTGAGGAGGAGGGGCCGTGGGGGCGGGTGCAGGGGTGAAGGCAGCGGGTTACTTAGGTGCAGGTTGGGGAGCGCGCTTGGGTGAGGTTTGTGCTGGTGGGCTCGTGGGGCGCGGGCAACTGGGAGCCTCGGAGCTTAGGCACTTCAGTGATCGTGGCAGTGGGCCAGGAACAGCTCAGGGCGCGTGCGGCTTGACCCATCAGTTGTTCTTCTCTCTTTTTTCAGGTGCCCCGGGTCCCAGGCCCCCACCTGGAGCTTCCAGGCGTCATCCTGCAGCTGGTGCAGCTGTGGCGGGGGTTGGGGTGGTCGTGGGGAGGAGGGCCGTCAGAATCATGACCGAAACTGTACCATGCACGCGAATACTCTTCAAGATGAAACGGGAAGTCCAGCCAGACAGTTAGATCCACGCGAAGCTCGGCTACACCGGAGGCTGCCCCACAGGGCGGGGGTCGGTCAGGTCTCAGGTGTCGGGGGTGCGGGCTGGGCGGAGCCCGGATACCGGCCCAGGCCTACCTCGTCAGCATCGCTGCCCCCATGGCCTACACCTCACACACAATCCACAGGTCTTACAGAAGCCCCTAACACAACCCATTCCACACACGACCTAGACCAGCGTGCGGCAGCACACCACCTCGCGACACGCTCCCTGCTAGCACCCTCCTAATACCCCCAGACCCGAAACCGCGCAATTCCCTTTCCCCTAACACCTTGCAACACCCTCCGAGCCCACCTCATCAGCGAGGCTGTCCTTCATGCCACCCAGCTCAGCAGCTTGCTCGCGTTGTGTCGCGAGCATCCGCTGGACCTCCTCCTGCTGCTCCTCGAGCTCCTTGAGAAGCGCGCTCGTCTCAGCGTCGATTTGAGCCTCGTCAATCTCCTGGTCATCCTGAGGACCAGCATCGACCGCCTCCTCGGCCTGAGGCAGCAAACAGGCAGGAGTCGCGCTGAATGCCCATGCGGGGCGCGGGCAAAGTGCCTGCCGACATTGTGCGCACCAGAGCTTCGTTGTCAATCGGCTCCTCCGACATCGCTCTTGGGCTCTACGCGAGAAGACGCGTGCGGTCCAAGGATGTTGCTTTGAAGCGAGACAGCACAATTGTATGCTACTTGGTTTGCATATATTGACAGTATGACAAGGTATAATGCTGTGTGAAGTGCGTGAGCGTCGGGGGCCAACGAGGGGCCAGAGTGTCGATTCAAAACTTCGGTTCGGGGCTTCGACAAGTTTGCACCGGTCAGCGGCCTGGAGCACCTGCAGATCCGCTGCTCGACATCCGTGGGATGCAGGGCTTCGGGCTGCGCGTGGAGGAGGGGGCGGCGGTGTGGAGCGGCCCTCGACATCTGTTTTACCCTTCCGACCCCGCGGCTGTCCCAGCACGTCCCAGCTCGCCCCTCACCTGTTCCCCAGTCCCTCCTGGTTTCATTGCCATGCAGCCACCTGAGCACTAGCGGGCTTCATGAAAGCAGCCCTGCACGTGTGCACGACATACACAACCCAGCTGCCGACAGCCATAGGAGACAGAGAGTTCTCAATAGTGTCGTCGCGCCACAAACACAGACGAAAACGGCTTCCACAGTGGCAAGCACCAATGACGAGCGAGGCGACCCGGGTCGCGGCTGAGGATGCATTCTTGTGCGCAAAGCACGCCGTGCAGCTGCTCCACGCGCGAATGCTGGAACTGCGCGCAAAAGCATCGGAAGCAACCACTTCAGCTTTTTTGCGGGTCATGATCGAGCGCACGCTGCGCGCATACGTGCAGCAGGTCGAGGCCCTGCACACAGCGGTTCGCGCGTTCCTGCTGCAGCTGACCAACCCCAGCGCAGCGAGCACGCTGCTCGAGGCGGTGGCCGAGGTGGCGGAGGAGGTGCCGGGACTGGAGGCCGTGGAGGAGGGTACGTGAGGGTTGTGCATGTGGGCCCGTGCCTTGCCAGTGCCTGGCCCTCACCCACACCGCCACCACCGCACACACACGCCTCCTCAGCTTTCCTCCCTTCCCCTTCCTCCCCATCACATAATCCCTCCCGCTCTTTCTTCACACGCCTCTACATGACCGCAGGCCGGGCCTCAGAGCTTGCCGACCAGGTCAGGCGCGAGCGCGCAGCCAAGCTGGCGGAGGACGCCCGGGCGCTGAGCCAGGCCGCGCAGGCCCTGCCGCCCGGCACCCCCGTGCGGCTGAGCGGCCTGGAGCGGGTGCTGCGGGGCCTGGGCGCGGAAGAGCAGAGCCTGGGCTTCCACGCCAGGTGGGGCGCGGCGATGTGGGTCGGGGGGCACCGAGGATGGCTTGGGCGAGTTATGAGGGCGTCGCTGTGCGGTCCGCGTTGGTTGCTTGGAGGAGCGGCCTAGGCAAGGTAGCGACATTGGTCCATCCGGGACTCCGGGAGGACACATGAAAGAATGGGCTTGTGACGCCTCCGCCCGGTTAGGCAGCCGTCGTGTTCCGAGCCAGGCAGGAACCCTCGCTTCTCACGGTGCCAGGCTGATCACGACACCGCTCTTGCTGCAGGCTTGCCGAGGAAGTGGCGGAGCGTTTCGGGGCGCCCACTGCCAGCGGTCAGAGCCCCGAGGGAGGTGGCACCAGCGAGGACCGGCTGCCGTACAGCATGGACAACTTCGCGTACGGCTCCACGCCGTACGCCTCCTGGCTCAAGGTGCGGTGCGGCATCCAGGTCTCGCGTCCAGAGGGTGGCATGGATGGGAACGCGTCAGTCCCAGTGGTCTCCACGCATGCTCTGATCTGTTCCGAGTTTGGCTTCTCCCCACCGCCATGTCCTGTACTGGGCTGCCTCCCAAGCCTTTGGCCGCATCGGCTGCTCATCTTTCTCCCCCTCCCACCGGCTTCCCGCTCAGGTGCTGACTGCCGCTGGCACGGCCCTGACAGAGGCCCTGTCGCCCCCCGGCCGGCAGTACGTGGTGTACGGCAGCAGCTGCGGCTGGCTCGTCCTGTACGGCGCGCTGACGTTCGGCTGGACGAGCCGGGGCGTTGAGATCCTGCGCTGCCTGCACGAGTGCGCCGAGCGAGTGGCGGCAGACGTGGAGGCGGCAGAGGGTGAGCAGGGAGGGGGCTGAACGCAGCGCTGCTAGTACTTTATGGCTGCGTGGACTGGCATCTTGTACAGCCTCTGGTTGTGGAGAAGTATGGTGCAGCTTGCCAGGAATTACTACAAGAGAGCATAAGCATCGGCTGCCCCTGCCCGCTCCCCGACATTCCATCTCGGCAGGTGGGCCCATCGGGGCTTCCTTCGCCTGCGGCGACCTTCTAGAAGACGATGCTTCGGCCGCGGGCTTGGTCCTGCTGGCGGACCAGTGCTGGGACGCGGGGCTGCAGCGGGCGGCAGTGGCCAAGCTGGCGCGGGAGCTTCCGGCGGGGGCGCTGGTGGTGTCGTACAGCGGGGCGCAGCTGGAGGCGCTGCGGCTGGAGGGAGTGGAGGGAAGGGGGGAGCGGGGTGAGGAGGGAGAGGGGGGTGAGGAGGGAGAGGGGGGTGAGGACGGCGAGGGGGAGGGCAGGAAAGTCGGGAAGGGGGCGGGGGCGGGGGGGAGGGTGTTCGAGGAGCTGGTCGCGGTCCGCGTGCCCGTGTCGTGGGCGGATAACCAGACGTTTCGCGTGTTCCGCCGTGTGTAGTCACACAGATGGACACCGATGGCGAGAGTGAGGATTGAGGGGAACGATGGGATCGGGCATGCGGGGACTCGGGGTTGAGACACGAGAGAGAGCGGGGCCGCGGGCCGACACGAAGGGCGGGAACCGGAATGGCATGTCTTGCGTGCCGGTCGCTGTACGCGCCTTTATACGCATTGCTCCCACGCTCGTGACTCTCATAGAAAGCCTCATCGCGCTCGTGCCCGCACTAGCGCAGCGCCAGACAGCTGCACATTTGTGCCGCGTGCGTAGCCTAGCCGAGTGGCCATGGAGTCTCCCGAACCCAACGACGATGACCAGAACGCGGAATGCCAGGAGCAGACCTACTTCGAGGAGGCTGCGGAGATTGACGCCATCGTGCAGCGTGTCGTGGACAGCGAGGGAAAGGACGTGCCGCAGATGTATGACCGCTACAAGGCGATCGTAAGTCTTGTGAAGGCGACAGGGGCGGGACGGAGCACGGGCCTGAACCGCCATGCATGTTGCGCGCGCAGCTCACCAAGTACCAGGAGCAGTCCCAGCTGCTGGACGAGCACCTGGAGGGCATCGTGGTGCCGCTGGCAAACCTGATGCGCAGGCAGGCCGTGCTGCAGCGCGAGCAGGGCCTGCAGAGCGTCCTCAGCACATGCCGATTGCTCAACCTGCTGGTCGTGGTCCGCGGCTACAAGACGGTGGTGCGGTTCTTCCCGCATGAGGCCGCGGACCTGGAGCGGGTGGTGGACATCCTGGACGCGGTGCGGGCGCAGCAGCCCAAGGACGCGGAGGAGGGGCTGGTGGCGTGGGAGGCCCAGACCATGCTGCTGCTCTGGCTCTCCATCCTCATCCTCATTCCCTTTGACCTCGCTACCGTGGACAGCACCGCAATCAACGGCCGGACAGAGGGGTGGGTGGTGCATCACGGAGCAAAAGTCCGGCCGTTGCTTCAAGCAGGAAGGGGAGGCCGATGGCGGAGTGTCCATAAAGGGGAAGCCCCAAGCCGCGGAGCCGTTACCGCCTGTGCCGTTGCCTCAACACGCGCTATCCCTGTTCATCGGCGCAGGGTACCGTACACCGCCCTGGTGGCCCGTATCCTGGACATGTGCAAGGACTACCTGCACCGCCCGGGTGGGGTGTGGTGGGGTGCGGGTAGGGGTTGTGGTGTGGGCACGGTGCTCTCCAGCATTCAGTCCCTCGTCTTTGCCATCCGCTGCCTCTTCCCTAGTACACCCCTAGTACAGCCCTCTCCTGCTGCCCTTATCCCGCCTTGGCCGCACCCTTCCCCACACGCTCCCCCGCAGGCGGCGTCCGTGAGATGGCGGCGGTGGTCCTGGGGCGCCTCCTGACGCGGCCCGACATGGCGGGGGCCTTCTCCGAGTTCCTAGACTGGTGCCCGCAGGCCCTGGCGGCCGTGGACCCCCTGCGGGCGCCCTTCCTGCTGCCGGGTGGGTGTGTGGGGGGGCTGCGGCGGCAGGGGAGGGGGAAGGGAAAGGGCATTGATATGGATAGGGTTCGGGGCAGAAGCAAGGGGCAAGGGGCAAAGGGCAGGGGTGGGGGTGCCCTTGCCGCCATGGCGATACAGGGCGCATTACCACACCCTCCGGCCCCTGCACTCTCCATCTCAAGGCGTATGCCTCGCCCCAGCCCCTCTCCCCACCCACCCCAAACCCGCTCCCCTCCCCGCGCCCAGGCGTCATGCAGGCCCTCTGCCGCGCCTTCAAACTGGGGCAGCGTGACCGCCTGCTGCCCTTCGCCTCCCGCGCCTGGGCCCTGGCGGCGCGCCTGGCAGCGTCCGGCACCGGGGGCGGCGGCGGGGCCGGAGGGGACGCCGGCGCCGGGGACCTGTCTGGCAACGTCCTGGCGCGCAAGCTGTCCGTGAAGCTGATTACAAGGGTGGGGCTCACGTTCCTGCCGCCCCGGGAGGCCTCCTGGCGCTACGTGCGGGGCGGAGCCAGCCTGGATGATACGCTGGCGCCGGGCGGTGAGGGATGGGTGGTGGGGGGCAAAGGGGTGTCTTGGGCCCCAGCCTGGGGCGACTCTCCCGGTTTGCTGCGGGAGGGCCAGACCTGGGGTGAGGCGCCGCAGACTGAGCGCCTCCCTGGGGGCGGTGAGGTGGGCGGAGGGGGGCAGGGGTGGGGTTGTGGCCCCAGGCCTGGGCGACCACCCCCCCCGGGGCCCCGGATAGGCTGGCAATGGCACATGGTCGGGACGATGGGCTGGGACGGTTGGCCAGGGTTGCCGCCGGGGGCGGGGGCGTGTCGAGCTCGGGGGCCGCCAGTCTGCGCTTCTGACGGCCTACATTGGGGGCAAGCTGGCTGGCTGACGTGGCGCTCCACTGTGCTCTGCGCTGGTCGGGGCTTATACCAGCATGGGGTGGGGGCAAGCTGGCTGGCTGACGTGGCGCTCCTCTGTGCTCCACTGACCCTGTCGTAGGGCCAGGCGCTGCCGCGGCTGCCCCTGCGCCCGCGTCTGCGGCCGATGAGGAGGGGGAGGAGGACGAGATCCAGATCGTTGAGGAGGTGGGGCTGGGCGGCGCCGAGCTGGCGACGGGGTTGGAGCTGTGGGGCACGAAGGACGCTCTGTCTGTCTGTGTCGGCTGCGACCCTCTGGGACTGTGTACCGCCGCCCCGCTTCTCCTACGCCGCTTACTCATGCCCTCCCCCTCTTCCACCGCTACGCCCTCTCGGCTCCGTACCACATGAGGACGCCGCCCCTTTCCCACCGCCTGCCTCCCTCCCGCCCTCCCTCTCACCTTCCCGCCTTCCCTCCCTCCCTGTCTGTGCCCAGGTGGAGGAGGTCGTCGAAGCGCTGCTGGGGGCCCTGCGCGACCGCGACACAGTGGTGCGCTGGAGCGGCGCCAAGGGCGTGGGCCGCGTGGCGGGCTGCCTGCCGCGGGAGCTGGGGGACGAGGTGGTGGCGGGCGTGCTGGGGCTGTTCGGGCCCACGGGTGGGTGCAAGGGTGCAGGGGGGGGGGGGGCAGGGAAGGGGAGAGGGGAGGCGAGGGCAGGGTGGCGTTTAGGCCTTTAGTGGGATTTTGGGAAGAGGGGGGGGGATGAGTGCGCTCCAATGACCGCTGCATGACCGCTGCTTTGCGGTGGGGCCGGTTGGAGAGGGAGGGAACGGTTGTTGCAGGACGCGGCCGTGGAGGGGCACATTCGCCGCTCTAACACGCTTCCGCCCCTTCCCCTCCTTTCACCCCTCAGAGTCGGACGCCGCCTGGCACGGCGGCTGCCTGGCCCTGGCCGAGCTGGCGAGGCGCGGCCTGCTGCTCCCCGAGCGCCTGCCCGCCATCATCCCGCTCGTGCGTGAGGCGCTGCACTACGACGTGCGCAGGTGAGGCGCGGTGGAGGCGCGGTGGAGACGCGGCGCGTTGCGCGCGCAAGCTGTTGGAAGGGACAGGGGTTGCGCCTTGCGCGGCAGGTCCGCTGGCGGTGCGGGTGGCAAGTCCATTCTCTTGCGCCCCCAACACCCACTCGCTGCGGGGCTTGGCTGTGACCGGAAGTGACGACGGGAACCACGTGTCCGTCCCGCGCAGAGGGCCCCACTCCATCGGCGCGCACGTGCGCGATGCTGCGGCGTACGTGTGCTGGGCCTTTGCGAGGGCCTACGAGCCGCAGGTGGGCAGGAGAGGAACGTACCGTACGGCCGGGGTCTAGTTCAGTGCAAGCTCGCGACAGGTTTTGAGGGTTGCGGCTCGACTGGGGGAAACCTGCTGTCGGAGGGCGCCGCGTGGGCTGTGCCTGCGATGTACGGTATTCTGCCCTTGCCTCATCTATGACGACGGCTCAGTCAGCCCAGGCTCGCCCTCCCAACCAACCAACCAACCAACTCTCCAACCGCCCAACTCCCAACCACCCAGCTGCTGGAGGGCAGTGTGACGCTGCTGGCCTCCTCGCTGCTCACCATCGCCTGCTACGACCGGGAGGTCAACTGCAGGTGGGGGATAGGATGGGGGGGCAGGAGGGAGGCGGGGGACGCAAGGCGGAGGCATGAGGAGGAGGAGGGCACCTAGCGACCAGCGCCCCGGGCCCAAGCTCTAGATAACCAACCGCGTGTGCCCTTCACCCCCGTCTCCGCCCCCGGGCCCCAGGCGCGCCGCCTCCGCAGCCTTCCAGGAGTGCGTGGGCCGCCTGGGCAACTTCCCTCACGGCATCCCGCTCTGCACCATCGCCGACTACTTCGCAGTTGGCATAGCGCAGCAGGTGTGTGGCTGGCTGGGGCGCGGGCCTATCTACAGAGGTTAGGAGTCGGAGGAGTTAGGGCGGGCCAGACCACGCAAACAGCAGGGTGGGTGGGTAGCGCAGCAGGTAGGGCGCCCGGCGGCGGGGCTGTGCTCAGGGCACACCGGGACGGACGTTGGGGCGCGCCAGACGGCGCCAGGAGGTGGGGTGGGGGGTTGCGGTGCTCCTCTGGCCGGGGGTGGGAGCGGCAAAGGTGAAGGGCCAGGGCAGGCCAGTGCGGGCCCCTGGTGTCACTGCGGCACAAGTCGCGCCCGCTCTCTCCACCACGTCCTTCCTACACCCTCTCCACATCCTCTTCCCCTCCTCCCTACACCCGCCCCCTCTTTCCTGCCTCCAGGCCTACCTCAAGGTGGCCCCCCAGGTGGCGGCCGCCGGCCCCGAGTACCGCACCGCCCTGGCCCGGCACCTGGTGGGCACCAAGGCGCGGCACTGGGAGAAGGCGCTGAGGGAGCTGGCGGCACGGGGCGCGGCGGCGCTGGCACCGCACGTGGGCGGCTTCCTCAGGTGGGGGAGAGGGAGGGGAGGGGGCGGCGCGAGGTTGCGGTGGTGGGGATGGACTGGGTTGCGAAGAGGAAGTCAAAGACCGGCGCGCATGACCTGGGGGGCCTGGCGCAACTTCCCAAGGGAAAGGCTATTGGGTCAGGCGGGGGCGACGGCATAGCCCTGGGACTCCTCTTCGCCTGGCCCACCTACCCCTGACGTGGCCCACCTCTCGCCGCAGTACGACAGCGATGGACGAGCTTCTGCCCGCGTGCCTGGACGAGCAACTGGAGGTGGGGCCGTCGGGAGAAGGCGTCATGGAAATTCTGACACTGCGCGCTTTCGCGTTCTGCCCTTAAGGCCGGCACGGAGGGGTTCGCAACACACAGACACGCCTCCGCTCCCCGCTCCTCTTCCCTAGTGCCCTCCGCCTTATCGTTTCCCGCTCGAGAGAATGCCCTCGTGCCCTCCCCAGGTCCGGCACGGGGCTGTGGTCATGGTGGCCGAGCTCCTGCCCGCCCTCATTGCGTGTCAAAACACATGCACACCTCCCCGACCCCCCCTGCCCCACCTCGCCCCCAGGTCCGGCACGGGGCTGTGGTCATGGTGGCCGAGCTCCTGCCCGCCCTGGCAGCCACGGGGGGGCACGCCGCCGACACAGGCCCTCGGTCCTCAGCCGGGCCCGAAGGCACCGCCGCAGAGGCGGGCCCCGCGGGGCCCGGGCCCTCCTCGCCCCAGGGCCCTGCCTCCTGCTGGCCCCTGAGCCCCGAGCGCGCGGAGCGGGTTGCGGAGCTGGTCCCCGCCATCGACCGCGCCCGTCTGTACAGGGGCAAGGTAGGCACGCGGCGTGCGCTCGGTGGCGGAATGGGGTGGGGTGGGGTGGGGTGGGGTGGGGTGGGGTGGGGTGGGGTGCACACGCGACTGCCGTCACCCCACATCGGCGCGCCCCGTGTGCCCCGGCGGAGCCGCTCCTGACCTCGGGTTATCGCCAGCTCCGAGCTCGATCTGTGCATTCGCTCTGCTGTGCCGGTACCCACACCACACCACCTCCACACCCCCACACCACCCCCAGGGCGGCCAGGTGATGCGCGAGGCCGTGTCCCTGCTGGTGCGGGGCTGCGCGGGGGTGCGCCTGGCGCTCAGTGGGCCGCAGCACGCCAAGGTGCTCGAGGTGAGGGGGTTGGGAGGGGCGGGAGGGGAGAGGGGGGAGAGAGGGGGGGGGCAGGGGTGCTGCTGAGCTATGAGGCTGGGCGCGGAGGGGGCCGTGTACGGAAGTGTGGGCTCTCGGGCGATGGGGTTCGCGTGTGAGGGTGAGGGTGAGGTGTAAGAGCGTTGCCCGAGCCGCCCTGGCCTTCCCGCCTGCCCATGCCCTTCCCCCTGGGTCTATGTCTGACCCTTTGTCTGTCCTATGTCTGCCCCATGTCAGGCCCTGGACGAGAACCTGCGCATCCCCCAGCCGTACATCCAGGAGGGGGCGGTGGCGGCGCTGGGGGCCTACGCCAGGTGGGGTGCGCGTGCGCTGCAGTGCGGGTGCGGTGGGGAGCGTAACAGACTGTGTGGTTTTCGGACGCCTGCAGCGGTAGGCGCCTCTCCGCAACGCTTGGCTTGCTTCCTCCCACCCGGGCACCTCAACGCTTGCCCCATGCACCCACACACCCCCCAGGGCCTACCTGGCAACAGACGCGCGCGCTGCCGCCGCCTTCCGCACCCGGTGAGCCGAGTGATCTTGCAGCGGGGAGGCTATGCAAGGCAAGGCTGTGCTTGGCTTCGCCGTCCCCACTCACCACTTCTACCGCCCCCCCCCTTCTAAACGCTTGCGTGCCCACCCCCTCCCACCCCTCCCGCACCCCGCCTGCCAGCTACGCCGACGCCTACCTGGCCCGCCTGCACGACCCAAACGTGGCCGTGCGGAGGGGCTACGCGGCGGCGCTGGGCTGCCTGCCGCCGCAGCTGCTGGCACCCATGCTGGACGAGGTGGGGGCCCGGAGGGCAGGGAGGGTGTGGATGGCTGCTCGATATAGCCGAGGGAAGCGTAGGCGCGGCGACTAGCCGGCCGGCCTTAGAGACGGAACCGAAAGCCCGAGAGCCCGAGGTGGGGGTAGAGGGCGTAGGGGCAGCGAGGGTGGGGGGGGGGGGGACGCAAAGGGCCGCCTGGCGGTCTGGTTTGGCGGACTCGGCGCGCTGGTGGAGGGGTGTGTCCTCAATCCCATGTCCGACCTCACCTAGTCTAATCTGATCTGTACCGCCGTGTAAACATCTGCCATTGACCATCAGTGGAAACCCCTCCTTCCCATACACACACAGGCGGTGGACGCGCTAGTGGACGGGTGTGTGCCCGAGGAGGACCCAGACGAGCGGGACGTGGAGAGCCGGGTGGCGTGCACCAAGGCACTGGGTGAGATGACAGGGCGTGGGGGCTAGCTACACCGGGCGGCCGGGGGAACAACGAGCGGTCTACGGGGATGCGGTCGGTGGGCTTCAGTCAAGGACTGAGCTCCGTCCGCTGAGGAGCCCCGTCAGCGTCCTGCTCCGATGCAGGCACAAGCAGGTCTCAGGTTCCGGCATGGAATCCACCCCCGTGTGTTGCAGCCTTCACCTCGCTACCCCCTGCCGCCCCCTCCCTCCCCCGCAGGCTCCCTGCTGGCCACCATGCTGGGACCCGAGGCCGAGGCGGCGGGGCTGCGGCCGGGGCCGGAGGAGGCGGGCACCATCCTGCGGGAAAAGGTGCGTGCCGTGCTGTGCTGTGCTGCGCTGTGCTCTCTGCTGCTTGCTGCCCACCCTCCCAGTTTGCTGCACCACTTCCTAGCTCTTCCGTTGCCCAGGCTGCCCCCAGCTTTGCTGTCATGCCTGCAATCCCCGAAGCTTTTCTTGATTCTGATCTTTTTGTATCAGCTTGCTCGGTTCCAATGATCCCTGGCATTCCCCAGGTCCTGCCCTCTCTGGCTGCGTCCCTTGAGGACTACACAACCGACAACCGCGGTGACGTGGGCAGCTGGGTGCGGGAGGCGGCCATGGGCGCGACGGAGGTGGCGCTGCCGCTGCTGGCGGGCTGCAGCAGCGAAGAGGAGGAGGCGGGCGAGCTGAGGGGTGGGTGCGGCTGGGTGGCCATGGGTGCCTGGGTGGAAGGGCTGGGCAGGGCAGCTGGAGGGTTGCAGGGGGGTGTACAAGCGGCTGGGGCTGTGGCCCTGGTGCCAACATCAATCTCCCTGGCCGCTCTTTCGATGCCACCAGCGCCACCCTCGGAGCGCCCCCTGCCTAACCCCCTCATGACTGGATGTCTTTCTCAGTCTGTAAGCCCGACCCTGTCCCTGACATGCCTCGCCCTCGTCTCTGCAGCTACTGTCGGGCGCTTCGTGGGCCTCCTGCTGCGGCAGTCCGTGGAGCGAATCAGCCGCGTACGGGAAACCGCCCTACGGCACGTGCTCGCCCTCGCAAGCAGCGCCCCCATGCAGCCGTACGTACCGGCCGTGGGTGCCGTACGCGCCGCCGCCGAGGCCGGCAGCGCCGCCGCCGACGCAGGCGGCGTCTCGGCTTCCCTGGAGGCGCTCACGTGCGTTGTCGTACGGCTGTTTGCCGTACAGCCGTACACCGCGCCGCTGCTGGAGGGCCTCGTGGCCAGCGTTGGAGGGGTGGACGCGTCGCTCAGTAAGGTGGCGTCGGCGGCGCTCACAGAGGCACTGGCGGCGGCGGCGGCGGCGGATGGCGGAGCTGACGGCGCCGTCGGGGCCAGCGTCCAAGATGCGCCGCTGCTCCATGCCGTGTGTGGTGATCTGCTTGACATCTGGGCGAGGAACCCAAAGTCCGCGCGCCTCGCCACACCCCTGCTCCGCACGGCGCTCCTGCTCCTGACCAAGGTCCCGGCGGCGGCAGAGGTGCGCCTGACGCGGCCGCCACCGGCTCAGGCGGTGGCAGCAGCGTCAGGATCTGGGGACGCATCACCGGCCGAAAGCGGATCCGGATCTGGAGATGGAGCTGGATCCAGGTTCGTGGATCACCTCGTGGAGGCGGTCCGCGCCGAGACGCGCGGCGTGGCTGACGTGGCCCGGCTGTTGGACGCGGCGGTCGTGCTGTGCCACCTGGTGCCGTACGACACAGGACACTGCCGTACGAGCGCGCTGCAGGGGCTCATGGTGCTGCTGGCCAGCCGATTCCCCAAGGTGCGTACCGTGTCGTGCCATACATCGTGTGTCAGCGCTCGGGAACGGCGCAAGGGCGCGCTCGTGCCCAGCCTAGTTCCGGGACAGCGTCCTTGGCAGTCCTCTACACCGCTGTGCGTCCTGGGGAGCGCGAGGGCTACTCCTTGCCCTAGCCACCCACATGACCTGCTCCCTTCCTCTGCGCCACCCTCCCCTGCCCGCCCTCAGGTCCGTCGCCACTCCGCCGAGCAGCTCTATCTGCAGCTCCTCGCCCTCGACGACACCACCCCCACCACCTCGTCCACCTCCGCCGCCCCATCCTCCACCCCCACCTCCGCGCCCGCGCCGCCGCTGGAGGCCGTGGCCGAGGCCGCTTGCGATGTACTGCTCGGCACGTGCTGGGACGGCGATCTGGATCCAGCCAAGGCCGCACGTGACCAGCTGGCGGCGCTGGTGGGCGTTACGGTGCCCAAGATGAAGGCGCCGGCGGGCGCGGGCCCGGGCGGGCCCGGCGGGGCCAAGGGCCAGGTGCGGGACGAGAACGCGTCGTACCAGGCCCTTTTGGACGACTTCGCAAGGGGGTACTAGGGTTTCATGGAGGAGCAACGTTTGCGCGAGGTAGTGACGGTTGATGGAGGAGGTGACCTGGAGGTTGGCCGCGATGCATGCAGACATGTGATAGGGCACTGCCAGTGCAGGGGGTTGCGGTTGGGATGCATTGGAGGACGCTGTCGAACATGGCGTTGAAGAGGCCGCGAAGCACGGACGAGGTGGAATCTAGCGCAGGCGTTGGCAAGGCACTCCAGGGCGCAATCGGGACAACCTGGGTAGGCAGCCTAAGACTCCGAGGTATGGTAATGTGTGGGCATGCAGGTGGACACATGTAAGCACAGGCCTGTCTACTGTGGCCCCGTGGGGTACCCAGCAGGAGAGCGGGGCGGTGAGGCTCTACACGCACGGATACTGCTTGGGCAATACTGCTTCTTCTTGTGAAGGGGAGCTCCTGCTTCAAGGGATCAACCAGGCTAGAGCTAGCGGTCCACGCAGCTGGCAATGCTGGCCACGCCACCACGCCAGCCCTGCCCGGTGCCCGCAATCACCGTATCGGTGCGCAGCTTCAACCACATGTTCGCATCGCAGGATTGGAACAGCGTTTAGGGCTTGGCCCTGCAAGCCCTTGGGTGGTGGTCTCCCGTAGCGATGCTGCCATGGGAGCATCAGGGCAGGGCTGGGGACTGTGGGCGTGTGGGGAGAGCCGTCCGGGGGGGTGGGGGGTAGTACTCGAGGGTTATTATAGACAACGGGGTGTAGTGCCGCGGAGTGCCGCAATACTCGAGGGGCGCTTGGGATGAGGGGATGTTGGGGACGGGGCTCGTGCTTTGGCGCGGTCCCGTCAAGGCCACCCTTGACCAGCCCGCCTGCCTGCCCTTGAGCTCTTATCCTTTGCTCTATCTACATATGGTCTTCCTGCTGCAGACTGGAGCGTTGCCACGGAGCGGAGCGAGGCACAAAGCGCAACCGCGCAAGCAGCAGGTAGGGCGGCACCTTACACGCGCGTCAGTCCTGCAGCAGCAGGCCAGACGTGTGCAAGGTGGGTTTCGCGCCATGAGCGACCAACTGCCAAACGACGGAGTCTGCCTCACGGCCTGGCCAAGGAGACCTCAACCAAGGGCAGGCGCCTGCAGGCGGGCAGCAGGCGGGGCCCCTTCGGCGGGGCAAGTGGTGGTCGTGACACGGTCGATTACCGTTTTGAGAATAGATCAACACACACTTACAACTTATAGGCAGATGGCCCATTTGAGGAGGCGTCGCGCGTCGGGGGGCAGGACGGTTCCTTGGTGAAGTACACAGATTCGCCCGCGCGCTGACGCCCGCGTACTCTCAGAGCCGCAAGTAATGGCCATACACTTCACATTGGTGCCTAGCAGTGCTTGTGTACTCGCTAGGTCGTTAGGGACCGAAACCCCCCTTTTGTGCGAGCCACGTTCGAGCACTTGCTTGTGAGGTCCCCACCACAGTCGCCGCTTACATCTAAATTTGAAGTCTTCTTCTATAGACATCACAGGTGTACTCGCGGGCACCGTCACAAGCTGGGACCTGAACCCGCTCCGAGCGTTGCCCACCTGTGGGCGCGTTTCCATGTTCACAATACTACGCGTCTCAAGGGAGGCCATCAACTGAGGTCAGAGCGGCCCGGAGCGTCTTACTTGCTGCAAATGCACTTCGTGATGTGCGCCCCAGACTGGTTTGCTTGTGAAACGGAGCTCACCGTCCATCACACGCTGTAACTCGTGCTGCGCAGGAGGGGCGAGTACCGCCCTCACCGGGGCTCCCATGGCGCCTCGTGAGTCATCTGTCGGCCCCTTCACGCGCCAAGGGCCTGCGGGCGTGGGTGCATCACGGCAAGCCAGCAACCTACTTCAGCGATATGGTGTCGAGTTGCCTTACGCGGGCGACTCGGCCGTGTCGTCTGGGAGCGTGGCGCCAACGCCCATGGCCAAGTCGGTGAAGCCCCGCGCGGAAGCTCACACCGTTCCCCACCGGTGAGTCGCGACTTGCGTACCTCGAGACACGTATTGTGACTGTGGGCTTCTTCTCCCCACCCTGCCGACCCTGTTTCCCCAACCAACTGCAAAAACCAGAACCCTATGACTGTCGCCCGGCTCCCCACCCGCATCCTCCCCCATGTTCCGCGCTATCATCCCCACCTCAGTTGCCCCTGCTATTCCCGATGACCCTGCCCTCTGAGCTGCACCGGCGGGCCCTCCCATGGACCCCCCTTCCACAGAGCTGGCGACGCCAAGGCACAGTCCCCGCGAACGCCGGCCCCTCAACCAACTCAGTCTGGCCGGACCCTTCGCGCAGCGGGCGCCTCTGCTGGGCCCCCCGTGTGGCAACCGAGCAACGCCCGTGGCGGCAGTGGCAGCAGTGGAAGCGCCAAGGCTACCAGCGGTGCCAGCGGAGGCTACGCCAACCGTGCCGCCACGGGGGCTGCGCGTGCCCCGCCCAGAAACCAGCAGGCGCAGCACACACAGCAGGTCCCGGCTACGTCACAGGGCGGCGGTGACATATCATACAGCGCATCGCCCTACCCGCCGTCCCGCAATGCACCCACGGCACCTTCGAGGCCTGCGCAAACGGAGAGGACACACGCGGCAGCAGCCGCACCGGCCTCACTGCACCGACCCCAGCAGCCCACATCGACTTGGCCCCATGATAGCCGCAACGTCTCCCCAGCCCCGCCGCCGCAGCCCTCTCAGTGGGGTTTCAACGAGGCCTTCGATCCAGATTACGCAGGGGCGGATCTCGAATCCGAGATGGAGCTGGAGGCGGAGATGCGCGCGTGGGAGGCGGAGGAAGCGGCGGCCGCCGGCTGGAGCCCTGCGGGAGCGCCGTCATCGGGCGCCGGCGTCTCCGTCGCCGTTGCCGTCGATGTCTCGCGCGGCCCTGCCGCCGACTCCATGCCGTCAGCGCGTGAGGAGGCGGGGCACCAGCAGCCGCCGGCGGTTGGGCAGCAGCACGCCTGGCCGACCCAGGAGGCGAGGGATGGCTCCGTGTGGCTCCTGCCGCTTGAGGAGTGGGTGGAGGGCGAGGTGGCGAGGCGCCTGCTCCAACCGGAGCCTCCCACCAGCAGCTGGCACAGCCCTGGCACCCACCCCCACCCCCACCCTCACCCCCACCCCCATTCTCACCCGCAACCCCGCCCGGCCCCAGCCCAGCAGCCGGAGCTCCTCACCCTCCCGGCCGACGCCCACGCGCGGCAGCCGTCCCCGCGCAGAAGGCTGGCGGGCGTCATTGACTCAGTGTTGCCCAGCGCCGCAGACGGCTCCGGAACTGGCTATGCGCTGAGTGAAGGGACCATGAGCAGCGGCCTAGAGCCCGGCAGCCGCCGCGCTAGCAGCGTCTTCGACTTGGCGTCGTCGGGCCCGTTCCCGAGCTCCCCCAGCATGACAACGCTGGCGATGCACCCTTCGGGCCTTAGGATGGCCAGGCAGAGGTCGACCGTCAGCACGCAGGGCAGCCACGCCGGCAGCTGCACCCTGGCCGCTGGAATGACCGGCGTTAGCAGCCTCAGCGACGGAAGCGACGGCCGCGCCAGCGGCAGCGGCGGCGGCGGCACTGGCGGTGGCGGCGGAGGCGGGCCTTGGCTCGCCCAGGGCCGCGGCAAGAGCCCGGTCGTCGCTGCACCGGGCGGTGACTCGTACGTGACTCTGCAGGTGCAGCCGCAGAGTCAGAAGCAGTTGGGCTCTGCACAGCTTTCCGCTATGCAGGCGGCCTCGACGGCGCCGAGTATTGTTGCTGACGTAGCCCCCCCGACGCCCTCCGTCGCGGAGGCCTGGGGCCCGCACAGCAGCAATCGCGACCCTAGCAATGCCGCACCCGTGCCCAGTCGCGGCAGGGCTCCCACCATGGATCTCGCGCCAGCCGGCACCAGATTCGGATCCAGCCCCATCCCGGAATCGGTCAACGACGCCATGCGCCGTGACACCGGCGCGGAGTTCCGGTACGGCAAGTTTGACCGGCGGTCAAGCTCGTACACGGGCGAAGGCTGCAACTACCTAACCGATGACGAGGTGTGGTCCAACCGCATGTACGACGATGATGCCGTACAGCTCGCCAGCGTCACGGCGACGGACCCCAGCCGGCCGTCGCTCTCGGGCGTGCCCATCCCGGGCGACTCAGGGCCGGGCGGGATCCAGATCTGGATCGCGGCGAACACCGGTCTGCCACGTCAGGGCCCCCCAACTGCCACGTCCACCTCCTCACGGGACACGCTCTTGAGGGCTGGCAAGCCCCAAGCCCCGCCCAACGCAACACAGGGCGCTGCTGGCAAGAACCCCATCGACGAGCTTCGTGCGGGCTCGGACTCCGGCCCGCTACACTGGGGTAGCAGCGCTGGAGGGCCGCCTGCTTCGGGCCGAATCGGGAGCACGGGCCACGGCGGCGTCTCCGCCGGTCAGTACAGCCAATGGAGCGAGAGCGACTTGGTACGTCTCGGCTCGCCCGCAACCCGACCCGCGTCAGAGGTCGCGTGGCAGGAAGCCACCGCATCGGGCATGGCAGCTGGCGCACCGATGGTCTTGCAGCCCAAGCTCCAGCTCGCTGACAGTCGCAGCCTGCGAGACATGCTGGTTCGCCTGTGCCCTCCTGACGCAACCGAAGGAGGCGCCCTCGGACTGCCCACGCCCAAGCTCTCCCGCGCAGCCCGCGCGCCGCCGCCGTTGAAGCGCTCGCCTGGCGGCAGCGGCGCGAACGGGTCCCTAGGCCGCAGCCCTGAGCCCCAGGCCCTCACGGCCGCCAGCGGCGCTGGGGACCCTGCAGGCAGTAACACGGGCGCCGCCGCTAGCGGCGCTGCGCCTCCGGTCAACCCAGCAGCCTTCCTGCGCAAGAGCATCATGGTTGGCCCAATCGCGCCGACCTCCGGTTCCGCAGTAGCCGCGGCGCCGTCAGCGGGTCGGGGCCAGCAGCCGACCTCCGTGACCGCCAACGACGCTGCGGCTCGTGTGGCTCGGGCCTGGCGGGCCTTGGCGCTGGCGGCAGCCAAGACGCGGCGGAACATGGCCGTTGCTCCGCCCGACTCGGGGAGCGGCCCCAAGCTTCCGGCCCGCGAAGGGGGTGTGGGCCCGCGCGAGAGCCAGGCGCCTGGCGGGCGGAGCTGGCAGGAGCTGCTTGCGGCGGCGGAGGCGGTGGCTGGTGGCGATGGGGCGCTGGCCAGGAGCGTGGGCGGCCTGTCTACGTTCTCCGCCCTGTCGGGGCCTCCGGTGGGTCTGATGCGGGCAACCATGGCTGGGTAGCAAGCGCAGATATGGCACATGCCTGCAGTTCAGGCGCGTCTTGGCGTTCCATGGCTTCAACGGCCGCTTTAACCAACCCGCGCTCCCATCCACCCCGCATCCCCCAGACTGGCTTGCTGCAGCGCTACCCCTCCCACGGCTACGCGCGGGGCACACCCGAGGAGACCCAGAAAGTGTACGACCTGCCGTATGAGCTGGAGCTGGAGCTGTATCGCAGCCTTGCCAACATGGAGGTAAGGGCTGGATCTGGATCTGGATCTGGGCCTTGATCTGATCTGTCATGGCGTCCGCTGTGATCCACTGCAACCAAAATCTGATGATGCTCCGCCGGCTGCAGGACCTGATGTCAACCGCTGAGACGTACTTTGACCCCAACTATGATCGGAGCAGCGCTCGCGCCGGCGGCGGCCCGGTCAGCGCTGGCGCTGGCGGCGGCCGGGGTGGTGACGCCGGCGAGCACCTGTACGGCGGCAGCGGTGGCATAGCGGCTCCGGGTGGGGACGACAGCGATGGCAGCTCCGAGCGCAAGGGCAAGAGCGGAGGCATTGGCGGCCCCATAGGCGTGGAGCGCACTGCCGCCTCCTCCGGCCCAGCATCTGCTGGCATTGGAGCGCAGCCTACCGCACGGGTCCCTTCGGACCCTCACGGCCCCGCATACTTCTCGGAGGGCCCTGCTCCGGGGCCTCGCTTTGGACCTCTGGCGCCGTCCCTGCCGCCGCCGACAGCGGCGGCGCTGGGCGTCGTTACAATGGGGCCAATAGGTGCGCCGAGCGGTCAGAGCGGTGCCTCTTTCCAGGCAGCAGGTGGCCAGGCACCCCACACGCACATGGGCAGCGCGGGCAGAGAGGCAGCGGTGCCAAAAGCACGCCACCGCTCCACCTCCGGGGCCCCAGGTCAGGACGGTGCGGTGCTGACTCGATAGTTGTCAGCTTTAGCTCCCGCCTTTCAGTTGCCCCCCATGCCATACCGCTATGCAATGTCAGCCTCGTGTTGCGTTTGCGACTGCGGCCTCAAGGCTCATGCCACGCCACTGCAACGGCCGTCCCCTCCCCAGGCTCTCAAGGCCCACGCGAGGACTTTGGGCCCTCGCAGCGGGCCGCAGCGCACGGCCCGCTTCGCAACAGCAACACTTTGCGCCCGCCCCTGGCGTCGACGCCTGCGCAAGCCCCAGCAGCTGCGGTCATGCAGGCCCCGCCGCCAGCGCTCCCTGCCAGCGGCGCTGCCGCTCCCGCTGCCCGTGATGCCTCCCGCAGCCCCCAGCCGCAGCGGCCCAGATTTGGCGCGGCCCCGGGAGAGGCACGTGCCGCCATTGCTGCTCGCCCCGCATCCTTTGTCGAGGACCTCTCGCCCCGTCGCCGAGGGCTGCCGCCCTCGGAGCGGTCCTCGGTGGCTGACGTGATCCCGGGTGCGGCGGTGGCGGCTCCGCAGGCCCCAGCGTCGGCCGCGCCGCCGCCGCCCCCGCCTTCTCGAGCAGGTCCACAGGTGCCTCAGCAAGGCAGCGATGACCCCATGGCTAGTATCGCCCCAGCGGTGACGCAGCCAAACACGCAACTGCCCTCGGCCTTGCCGGTGGTGTACGGCCCCGGCGGTGAAAGGTCAATCTCGTACGGCAGCTCCCGCGGCCCGCCTTCGTACGACGCCTGGGCAGCCCCACAAGGCAGCAGCAGCCTGGCTTCGCACGCGGACGGAGAAGCCGGCGACGCAGGTCGGCTGGCGGCCGCGCAGCCCCCAACAACGGTACCTCCAAGCGCTTCATTTGCGGCTCCATCCTTCGCACGCTCTGACGGGAGCTTGACGCTAGGCTTCTCCGAGCTGCCAGCGCAGCCCGCGGGCCCCCAGCATCTGCCGCCTCCCCTCGCGCCGCCCCCGGGCGCATGGCCGGCCCCGCCGGGCCCCTGGCAGCAGGAGCCCCATGGCGCCCCCGCCGCCTCCTCGCCGTGGTACCCCTCGCCCCCGTGGGCCTACCACGCTCACCACGCCTGGCTAAACCACGGACATCCGTATGGCCCGCCGCCGCTGGCCTCAGCGCTGGCGTCTCCCGGCGCCGCTCAGGGCGTCGCCTCCCCTCAGCCCTCGCCCATGCCCGTCGCCGCCCCGACCACCACCACCAAACTCGCCGCCGCCGCCTCAGCCGCTTTGGGCACCTGCGCGACGGCAGGCGGACGGCAGCCGCCCACGATGGAAGCTGTGTGGCAGCTGCTCGAGTCAAACCTCCCGCCCAGAGCCATCGCGGCTGCCATTGCGGAGATGATGGGCGCGTTGGCTGCAACAATGCCGCCGCCACAGCTGGAGCAGCAGCGGCAGCCGCAACCGCAGCAGCAGCCAGAGCAGCAGCCGGTCACGTCTACCTCTTCGTTCCCGGAGCAGCCGGCGGTGATGTCTGCATCATCAGTGGCGGGGACCGACGCACCCTCCATGTCGACCTGCTCCTCCTCCTCCGGCTCCGCCTCCTCCTCCGCCCTCATCCCCACATCCGCAATGCACTCGGCAACCGACATTGCGCTGCCGACGCCGGCGCTCGCAGCCGCAACCGGCCACACAGTAGTGCGAGTGGCGGGTGAGGCTTGGCCGGCGGAGGCTTCCTCGGGTGCGCCTTCGTCCACCGGTGCCGTGACCGGGGTGGGACCAGTCGGGCGGGGTGCTGCTCAGGAGACCTGGTGTGAGTCGCCGAGATGGGCGGAGGGCGCTGAGGGCAGGGCGGATGGCGGATGGCTCGAGCCCTCGTCGCGTCATGCGCCATCGCATCCTGCGGGCGCAGCACCCGCGGCGCAGTACCCTGGAGCTCTGTCGGTGGCTGCAGGGTACGGAGCAGCGCCAGCCGCTGCTCCTTCGGCCTTGGCAGCATCGGCGGAGACGTGCTGGGAGGATGTCGAGGCAGAGACAGGTGCGCGTTCCCTTCAGTAGTTGTGGCCGACCGTGCTGGCTGTAAGCACCCCACCCGTCCGTCGGCTGGCCGCTGCTCACTTTCCCTCTCCCATTCCTTCCGCTTCCCGCACCCCCTCTCGTCACACCCCAGTCGAAGCCCCGGCCCGCGAGGGCCCTCTGAGGAAGGCGGGCCGTCTGCTAGCGCAGTCGGCCCTCGTCGTACTGGCGGGGGCTGTGGGCGCAGTCGCGGCCGCTTCCTCGGCCGGGGCCGTCCTTGCGAGGCCCCCGGGCCTGCAGCGGCCGCAGAGCAGCAGCCCCGCAGAAGGCAGGTCACAGGGCAAGCCAGCAAACCCTGCTGGCAGGCGGGCCGGGAACGGGCAATGGCATTAAAGTTCGTCGCGCTCGCGGCGGCAGGGTTACCGGTACGCATGCATGAGTCATGCGGGAGTGCATGCAAGGTGGGATGCAACTAAGAGCACCTTCGGAGGTGCCTCACGAAATGAGATCGTCTGCGCAACAAATTGTTTACCCGCCATGGAGCGAGCGGGTCACCTGCGGGGCTCCCAAAGGATGCGAATCTGGATTTCAGGACGGCCCTGGCTAGTGGGGGTGGTGAGTGTGATACAGTGCGGGCTACGGGAGATGAGCCTCCCAGCCAGGGATCAAGTATGGTCTATCTGCGCTCGTCTGCTGCCGCGGATTGCGACAGCGAGCAACGGGCCCTGGGTATGTGGCCTGAGTTCGACTGATGCGGGATGGAAAGCATTCTTGCACGGCCGGGTGTTTGAGTGCCGGGTGAAGGAGGGGTCAAGAAATGCCTGCGCTGTGGAGCAGTCGTTTATGCTAAGCACACGTGGGAGGGTTCAAGAGCAGCGCATACATGCGTGCTTCATTCTGCCGGCTTGAGCGTGAGCAGGGCCCGTGAGATCCTGGGCCAAGACCGTATTACTTGCTTGCTTGGCGGGCACACGTTCATTGCACGAGGGTAGACGCCGGATTGTGTTAAACCGTTGCCAGGCCCAAACTGGTTGGTTGTAATGCGTTGCAACAAATTCATGGTGGCCTTGACCTTTTCTGCCAGTCGGCTTGTTGCGCTGGCTGCCTCGCTCCGAGGATTTCTGGATTGTGAGGTCAATTTCTTTGACGCTTCGGTAAAGGCGTACAGGGGGCTGGACTCTTGTAATGGTTTTCAAGCGGGAGGCGGGACGGAGGTTTCGTGACTGGGGGGGATGTCACCTGCTGAGTGCCGGGGCAGGGATGGACATGGAGCACCCTCCAGTTCTACTGTGAGGCCGGGGGAATTAGCGTGGCGCGTCCTAGATTAAGGCAATCAGCAAGGATACCGGTATTGCGGGCCCCTTCTTGCATGAAGGTGCCCTTCTAAGGCGGTAGTGTGTGAGAAAAGCGCATGCATTCAAGAAGGCCGCAACAGGCACTGTTGCTAGGATTGCGGGTTGCGCGTTCTTTCGGGGTTCGGAGAAACGCACGTCTGCGGGGTGCACTGTGGTGTGCATTGCGCGCCCCTATCCTGTTGGCCGGACAAGGCGTGCATGCGGGGCACCTAGGTTGCTGGCATTGCCCATTCACTTGCTCCAGCACAGCGGGCCCAGGAGTTATATTTATCCCCCCAGGATTGTTGTGCAGAGCTTACGGCCAAAGATATCTCCCCCTGACTATCAATCGGGCGCCTTACAGGGGGGTGCGCCTCCTGGCACCACGGCCTCTCATACTCATAAGAGTTGTCGCTATTCAAAGACCTTGCTATGTCACCGCGCTCGCTTCAATGCGCGCCTGGCCGCCGCTGCCACCTGTTGGATCGGCCCGGTTTATGGCGGGTTGCGAGGTAGAGATCCGCGCGGGGAGTGCCTGCCCAACTTATTGGGGTGGAGCTTCCGCTTACTGCTACTTGCTTGGGGGCTGCTTGAGTCCCCCTGAGTATCGTATTGTGCACCTTGCCGTGAGAAGGTTTCGACACGGCATGTCTAGCTTACTTCCTGCCACTGCAGTGATATATGTTGCCAGCTGAGCGGAGGACTGGAAGGTTTGCTCCATCACTGTGTCCCCAGCCACCTTGGGCATTCTGGGTTTGCTTACTTGGGCTGGGTATGGAGCTATTGAAGCCACCAGGGGCCCGATGGGTCTGCATGACTGGCAGTGCCCTCTGCCTTGTCCTAATATCGGTGAGCATGTCTTGGCCTGCCGGGTAGATCTTGCGCAGTGCATGGGGGTGCCTGGATTGGGTCCGTTTCCCATTCCTCTGTCCACCGACATAACGTCAGCTTCGGGTCAGCGGCCATAGTAGACGTTACGCCGTTAGGCGGGAGTCAAGGGATCAGTGCACCCGCCCCTCGCTTAATTCATTATATTACTGCGATGAGGCCACCCGGTTGGCTGTCTCCTGTAAGGACTTGTGGTGCCGCATGCTGCCTGAGCTCATCAGGCTCGCCCTCGGGGGTTCAACCCTCTCTAATTTAGACACCACCGCACGCACTGTCCTGCCAAAGAGCCACCCAGTACCGACGGTCCCAGCTCGCATTGCCTCTGAGCCCCGCGGCGCCGCGGGTGCCATCCAGGCGGGTCTGCAGCGTGCAGCGAGGGCACGGCCTGGACACCCGGCCACCTGCCATGGCATGAACCAAAGCATCATATGGGCTTACACGTTACACCGTGTGGGGTTACACTGCCTGACACCATACGTGTCGGGTACTAGTGCCATGCCCCCGACTGCTTGCAGCCACGGCATCCCTCGCCTGGTACCGGTCAACACACAGTGCTGTTGCCGCCCTTTCAACCTCAGACCCCCCTCCCACGTTAGCGCCTTCCCCGCCTCCTCACGCACACCAGCCCCCAGTGCCAACAACCCGCACCCGCGCGTGCTCACCCCAAGCCATGACAAAGGGGGAAATAGGCTTCAAGCACAAAGTGCAATGCAAGCAAATGCACGAGGGCAAGGCCTGAGTGGTCCAACACGGCAGGACCTAGGTGGCCTGGACAAAACGCACCGGTAGCCATTACTGTAAGACGGGTCAAAAGACTCAAGGCACACGCTGGTCCGCATGCATTGCTTCGTCGTGCTGTACGGTACTCACACACACGGACACGCCTGGCTTTCACCAGCAGCCCCTAATGCACCAAGCCACATTCATAATTACCCTGCCCTGCATACCCTTCCGCAAAAAGCAAAGGGTGCGGTAGAGAGAAGGGCGAGAGATTGAATCAACGGTCAGGTCTCAGGTGTTGGCCCCTCCGCCTGTAGTGGAAGACCGTTGCGTTGTGCGTGTGTGTTCTGCGCTCTGCATGCGTGTTGCACACTCCCCTTGCAGGCGTGCCATCGTTTTATGCGGGCCCCGTGAAGGCACCAACGCGCGTGCCACCCGCGTAACAGAACCCGGCGTCCACTCTGCATGTGCCTCGCCTCAGGGACCAAGTGCTCCCAACCACACGTGAAGCTGCGCCGCCCCGCCATGGCCTCTCAAAGAATCGCTGATGGCTCGTTTGGCGGGGTGTCATGGATGGACGGGGCCTCACAATCCACCTTGGCCGCCAGCAGGAGGTCGAGGCAGGTGACCTCGTCTGTTTCCAGACTGAAGGTGGCCCCCACAAGCTCGGGCCTGTCGCACACCTGTGGGACGTGACGTGGAATGATGAGGGCCAGGGGGACAGGGGTCAGAGAGGGCCTGAGACTAGGGATGGAGAAGCAACTAACGGATGCACTGAGGCGCTTCAACTGATTGCCCTGTCCTGAGATTGCAAGTGCCGTTCCTTCCCTTTGTAACCTGCAGCATCAAGACCCTGGCCCGTCGCCCCAAATCCCGATCCTGACCCGGTATGCAACTTGAACACGTGGAGTCTTGGGATCCCGTTCCCTGACCCTTGCCCCCGAATGCCGAGTGCCAGGCCCCCCGCAACCCTACGCCCGCCTTGCTCACCCCGGGCCCGTCAATGCCCTCGAAAGGTGCGATGACGAACTCCGACGCGCTGTCTGAGAACGAGTTGCTCCAATCGAGCGCAGCCTCGGGGCTCTTGAACGTCCCGCACACCTGGATGAAGCTACCGCTGTGGGGTGCAAGGGGATTGTTTGGGACAGCAGGACCGCGTTACTGACCGGTGGTGACACGTTAGTAGCACTTGAGAGGCAGAAGGTAACCAAGGATGGTAAGTAGTATCCGATGACATTGGCGTTCCAGGAACTGTTACGAGACTCCAGCACATGGCCCGTGGACCCTGGGTCCCTGACCACAACCCCCACCTTCTGTCTTGGCCCTCCCCATAGCACGCACCTGCAGGTAACCTCATCAAACCCAACCCCGAAGTCGGTGATGCTCGAAGCCGATAGGTACACGCCGATTGCGTTGGTGCCCTCGTCACAATGCGTTTCATTATCAAAGTAAAAGATGGGCTCTCCGTCGCCTTGGGCAGCGGACCACGTCAAGCAAACATAGCAGGGGTTCCCTTCGTTGATCATATCCGGCGGTGGCGCAAACTCGCTTCCATTGCCAGGCTGCGGCGGCGGCGGCGGCGGAGGCGGCGGCGGTGGCGGAGGAGGTGGCGCGCCTTCCCCGACCGGCGGAGCACCAGGAGACGCCGGCTCCCCGGGATATGTGGGGAAAGCCGGCGGGGGACGGGAAGGGCTGTTGCCGTCAGGAGCGTGGTGCTTGGGTGGGGGACCTGCGCAGCGGGGGGGTAGCCGATGGGGTGGGTAGTGGAAGTTGTGTATGGTTGGCTGAAGGGGAGACGCGGGGAAGTTGGCGCCGGCAGCTGCCAGTCCGCGACGCGGCCTGACGCGGCGAAGCACGCCAACCCAAACCCGAGTCGCGCCGAAGTCGCCGGGCACTCGGCCCCCAACTAACATCTGCTACATCTGCATCGTGAGCTTATACCTACGACCGCAGTCTCCGGACTCACGCGTAAGCGACTTGGGCGGAGGCCGGCGACGCATCAGCGGTGGCGCCAGGCTGCCCTCCTTGCGGGGCGGCTTGGACCAAATGAATTTACGAGTCCTTGCAGATTCAACGACGGCTGCGAGCGCGCGGGAGGGTGAGGCCAGCAACACAGCTGTACAATCGTCTAAACGCGAGGGCGCGAATCAGCCGCATCTGTCCCACCTGCTGAGAGAGCCAGCACTGCTATCGCCAGGGCAACCAGCGCTGCGCGCGACTGCCCGCCAGCGCGCGCCATCTCCAATCGGTGGCGAGCGGCGAGTGCTCGCGAGTGTTCGCTGCGCGTACCACCTTATGCACAACCTTTCAACTAGTTATATGTATATGTACACTCGGAAGGACTGCGGCAAATGGTTGGAAAGACCTGCGTAAAGTTGCGCCGCTCGCCCCGCCTGTGCGTTCCCCTTGTCGCCCCTTGCAGCACGAGGAGTGTGTTGGCACACAACTGCGCAGGGTGCATGCAGCCGTCCGGAGCTAGCCTGCCAACCACCACCATGCGTGTCAAACCCATGAGATCCCGCCCCTCCGTTCGCCCCGCCGTCCCATCCGCCCTTGTCTCGTCGTAGTAATGGCCCTTTCCCCCCGGACGAGCCCCCACCTCGCACTTCTTCTCGTCCCGTCCTCCCTTGTCTCGTTGTCGTGGCCGTTTCCCCCCGGACGAGCACAGAAGCCCCACCTCGCACTTCTTGATCCCCCTTCCCTTGTGTTGTGCTATCACTCCCTTCTACGCCCTTCCCCTTCCCCGTCCACGCAGGTAGCCGTCAAGAGCACGTCTGCTGCCTCTCTGCACACTGTCGTCAGGCTATAGGAGATTGCAAGGCTCTTAGAGCTCTTCCCCTTACTCCTGGGCCACTAATGAGTGGGCCATCACGTTCTAGACAGGCGAACCGTCACAACTAAAGCGCTAGAGAACAGTACAGACGGAGTACGCAAGTCCAGGGGCTCTGTCTGAGGGGAGAGAAAAGTGCAGCGATGGCACGCTCGGCTCCGAGGCTCCAGGCCCCACCGTCACGTAGGATGTGTGAGCCCTCGGGCACTCGAGCTGGGCCCCAACAGTCCGCACCCCATTAAAGCAAACTCAGTGAAGAAGTATCAAGAGAGAACGGAGAGAAAGGGGTTTAACAAGACTGCAGACCTCTGCAAATGGCATCTGACGCATGACTTGCCCCGGGGGTGAGGTATCGCTAGCCAGAGACAAGACAAGAAAGCAGATAGAGCGAGGCCGCTGTCACCACACACAAGCCGAGACCCTACGGACCAGCCAGCGATTCACCGCATCTACGCCACCCTTGGCTCAAGCGCGCAGCCCTTCACACCCGAGACCCTGCGCGGCTGCGCGCACCCTCCCCGGGCACCCCTGCCCCTGCCCGACACCGCGTGGACTGCCCCTCCGCAGGCCAGTCCACAGGGCCCACCCTTGCATGGGACCTACTGCTGGGAGAGCTGGGCCCTGACCTAGGAAGGGGCACCCGCACACTCCCGCACCAGCACCGAACTCCATGCACCCACGTGTCACCAGCGCCTCCAAGTGCCCGTCACTCTCCAGGAACGCCCTGCGGCCCCCGCGGGGGCGCATCGTCACCTCGTGCCAAAGCCTCCAAAGGGCATCCACACGAGGGCCGCTAGCTCCCCAGAGCCTTGCTGCCCGAGCCCTCCATTGGGTCCGCGGCTAGCGCTGTGCATGCCGCGGATGGGCCAGCGAGCTGGCCGCAGGCTTGGACCTCCCCAACCTCCAAACTTCTTTCGGCGGGCCGCGTCCCAAGTCATGCAGACGCTGTGTGACTAGGGCGCGGGGATATCGCCGTTGCCATCAACCGGCGCCGGCGCCGGCGGCGGGGGTGGCGGCGGCGGCGGCGGCGGCGGGGACGGCGGCGCATCCTGACAGAGCGTGGAGCTCGAGAGCTGCAGATCAACGCACGACTCGTTGTCAGTCAGCAAGACGAAAGCGGCGCCGCGGATCGATGCATCGTCGCAGATGTCGGCAGAAGCGTACGGCATCTGCTCCACTCCGTACAGCTCGTCCTGGAAGTAGCGCGCCAGCTCAGCACCGGCGCTCGGGCTCGCGATCTGGCCGCAGACTTGCAGCGACGTTGAGCCACACCTCGCGCGGTTGAAGCCGCTGACGACGGCGCCCTCTGGAGCACTCTCAAAGAGGGGTAGGACCGCATCGCGAGCCGCGGCGCAGTTGTCCGGCTCGCTGTACCAATCTGCCGGAGAGCTCGAGCGCCGGAGCTCCCACGCAAAGCACACGCTGCAAGCGTCGCCTGTCGGGACATCTCCGTCCGGCCCTGGCGGCGGCGGCGGCGGCGGCGGGGGTGGCGGCGGCGGCGGCCCGCCGCAAGACGTCCCTGCCATGACTTCGTAAGCATTTATGCAATCCATGTTGTCGGACTCGAACATGATGTTTACTCCGGACAGGGCCGCAGAACACAAGTCCAGGTCGCCGAAAGGCAGCAGGGCTGCGCCTTCGAGGCCCATGGAAAGGAGCTCGCCCTCATCTGCGTTGGCCACGACCCCACACACCACCAGGGACTGCCCCCGGCACTCGGATGGCTCGAACGTGCTCATGAGGCCTGGGGGATGGGGAGGGGCGGGAACGGGAGTGGGAAGACAGGGGCGCACAGTCAGGCTCAGTCTTGTGCGTTATGGGAAGCCCGACGATGTGCACTCGCCATGTGGGTCCTGGCGCAGCGCGGTTGCGGGCGCTGTTTAGGTGGGTGGGTGGGTGGGCCGAGCCAATTGTGCTTGATGTCCTGATGTCAAAACCCCAGAGGTAAAGCGGGTCCAAGCCAAGCTTGACGGCCGGCCCCAAGGCCTGTCGTGATGCCGGGCTGGCCGTGAATGCGCCGCCGCGTGGGTCCGGACCATTCAGCGCCTGGCCCGGGTGGACCCCACGTCCCCAAACCCGCCCGCAGCCGTTCTCTTCTTACCACGCCTCAGCTACCCCATGCCCCCTCCGTTTCCAGCCCCCCTCCCCCTTTCGTCCGTGACGCCTCCCACGAGTCCCACCCGCCCGCCGCTCCCCCTCCCTCCGTGCCGGCCTCCAATTTTCCAATCGCGCAGGTCCCTTTGGCCCACGTCCCGGGACTTTAGGGCTGATCCAGCCCACCCACAAACCTGGCCGCCCTGGCTTGCTTCCTTCCAGCCCCACCCCACCTGTGCTCTCTGGGCTCAGCTGTCCGTCAACAGTCGCCCGAGCGCTCTCGCAGTTGGCCGCGTCATTGAACCACTCCACCGGGGGCTCACGCACGAGTGCCCAAGTGAGGCACACGCGGCAGGCTCCCTCGGGAAGGTCTGGGCTTGGGCTTGGGCTTGGGCTGGGGCTCGATACTGCAGGGGGGTGGGGTGGCAGAGCGATGGTGCGTGTGGAAATGGAGGGGGTGGGGGGGCAAACTCCCCGCGCATGGGCTGCTGTCTGCAAGGGTCTGCAGCCGGCCGCGTTACTGCCGTTGCCGTGGAGTGAAACCCTCGAGTCCTTGCTTGATCCCGTGTTCTTACGTGCCGCCCCATAGAGCTCCGTAGTCATCCCGCGTAGGTGACTGACAGGCCCTAGGCTGTGTGCGGTGCATTACGCAGACACGAGCGACGCCCTTACCAGGGGCCTTCGCGGGAGGCGGGGCACGACGGGGCGGGGGATGGCGGTGGGGAGGAGGCCTCCCTCTGAAGTGGCCCACGAGCCGTGTCCGCGCGTCAGCAGGACACACTGCGACCACATGGTGCCACACGTCGGATATGGGAGGCAGGAAGTGGTGCATCAAGCTGAACGCGCATGCGGAATCGAAGCCATGCAGAAGCCGGCCGCTGCAACTCGAGCGCAATCTGGGTATGCAAAGCAAGACATCAGAACCTACCAGTGGCGAGAGGAAGCAGCGCCACTATCAGCGCGAGCGCCCGCCCTCTAGGAGTGACCATTTGACGCGAGGCCTGGCCTGTTAAGGACGGCTGTAGAAAGCAAAACTATGTCACGTGCGTGCTATTCTATTGTTGTTGCTTTCCACTCTTGGTCCGAGACAAGGTCGTCCTCACTAAGTGAGCTGTCCATGCTGGTCCGAGCGTGCCAAACCCATCTCCTCCCGGGCTTCCCGAATGAACTCAGTTTCCCATCTCCTTCACGTGGCCCCCCTGCCTTCCAGGTGAACCCGGTAGCTTCCCCTCGCCTGCACATGCGCCCCCTTCCATCCTACTTGTCTGCAGCCTGTCACCTCACCCGTGCCCTTCCCACGTGCCCCTGTGGCTACGGCCCGAAGATGATCTCGGCACTCGGCCTGTTGCCCTTTCACCTGACGACCGATACAGCATACTGCAGCCTTGCATGAATAGCGCACTCTCCCACACGACTGCGGTCTGCTCTCCGGCACAACAGGGGTGAACGGCACCAGGTGATAACGTGCAGCCTTTGGCTACGGCCATCACGAGCAGCCCCCCACGCGTTGACGCCCCTATCCGTTCCAACGCTCTAGATACTAGTCAGGCGGCCCACCGCAATGCCGATTACCCTCATGCAATTGTCCTTCTCTGTAACGTCCTGGCCAGACCTACCCTCCTGGCATATGCGCCTGAGCGAGCTTGTGCGCGTTAGACCCGGCGGCCGGCCGGCACGGCAGTGCCCTTCCTATCCCCCATGCTCAAACCTCTATCACCATTGACCGCATGAATAAGCGCACTACCGCGCTCCTTTCCTTCGCCAGTCCTCTATTCGTTGCTCCCTTGGGCACTCAAAGAAGCGCACTAAACTGCCAAGGCCCAATGACCACCCTGCACCCACACTGTCGAGACAAGGTCATCACGTCGTCAGAATCTACCGCTACCGCTAATCAGCCATCCGCAAACATCCTCCAAAACAATATCGCGACAATGGTCACAGCAGATTGCGGCACATGCAGCAATCTACATTTGGTCCAGAGCCCCCACAACAAGAAAGGCTTGGGCAACCACGCCCGCCGAACCTCCTGCAAACAATGAGGCAAACCTGCACAAGCCGACCGCCAAAAGAGAGATCCGCATGTCCCGTCGCGCTCCTCCCCCACGTCCCCCCAACAGCCTCCGCTATACTTGTGCGCAGACAATCCCGGACGCCCGTACGACTTGACGGGTCCTGTCCTGGTCCGGCTTGGTCAACCTGCACGAATTACCGCCCTTGTCAGGCCATACCCCTGTGCCTGCCCTGCGCATGCCTGCTGGTCCTGTGCTATGCCTCCTTATTTCTCCTCAACATCTCCCTATTCCTAGAGAGCTATCAACCTGCAACTAGTCCGTGCCTCTTAGTCGAGATCCTGGTCCTAATATCCTATCCTCATGCACAGCACGCCAGGCCACCTGAACCCATCCCGTAGCGCCCCGTCCGCGTCCTTCCGAGCGCGTTGCGCTGGCCTTAAGCAGCTGCCGGGGCGGCTTCGTACAAAGCCCACACGTCTTCCTGCTTGCCGCCACAAGCCGGGGCGCCAGTTCCCGGCGGGCCGCACGGCCACGCCGCGCACTTGGCCGAATCCAGGGTCCCCATCTCTGGATCCTGCAGCAGGGCCGTCGGATCCGCGATCGCGAGACAGACCGCTCGTACCAACGGCTGTGCCGGCGCCCTCGCTGAAACCGTCAACGGCGTCACGTCGAGCGAGGTGCCCGTTGACGACTCGACCTCAGCCGCGCTTCGACGCAAGCGCCGGTCTCCGGTTGGTTCGGTCGGGGGTGTCAGCGAGTCGCCTTCTTGCCCCGGGCTGCTCGGTAGCTCAGCCTGTAGCCTCTCGACTGTGAGCGGGTCGAGGGGCCAGGCCACGAGCGCCACCATAGCCGCGCCTGCCTTGGCTCCCGCCGCTTGGCACGCCGCCAGGTCGAGCGTGGGCTTCCGCGCGGTGCTGGAGAGCACTGGGAGCACTGAGCCGGAGGCATTGAGGGCCGCGGCCAGGACCGAGGCGTTGTAGCAGCCGTGCAGCTCGGCGGAGACCGAGGGGCCAGAGGGAGACGTGGGCGGCGGCGCGGGCGGGGCCTCACCTGGGGGGTGGCGGTAATCGGGAAGTTGCATGGAGATAGATTTGAGGCATGGAGTAAGATTTCATGCCATGAACCGCACCGGCAACCACCATGGCGCCTGGCCTCGTGTGCCTCGCATCCCCCGGCCGCAAGGCACACGGCCGTCAACACACACACACACACACACACACACACACACACACACCCTGATACTGCCCCGGGTTTCGGCGAGGGCATGCTTGGTGCCATGCCCTGTCCGTACGACTCACACGCCCGCGCAGGTGTCTCCGCGCCGTCCAACCGCGCCCCGGCTCTACGCCCGCCGGCGGTGTGCCGCGTCTCTAGGTTCTACGTTCTCGACGTCGCGCCTCTCACGGCTATTAAGCTGCCCCTGCGCCCATTCCCTATCATCCCTGCATGTTCGCTTCTGCTCTACGGCCACCGTCCGTCTTCACGCCAGGTGAGGTATCCTTTCGTAACGGGCTTGATTGGGGGGCTACGACCGTCCCGGGCCACTTGTCTGCTGTGGGCTTTCGTGTGTGCACACCGCCGGCGGGCCGCTCAGCTGTTGCTTAGACAACGAACAAACCTCTGGCGCTTCTCGCTCTGGCGCTCGGACCTCTCGCTCTGGGCTCGCGGAGCTTCGCCAACCGCAACAATTCAGTATGTCGGGAGGAGCTGGCGCCTCACACCTTCGGGATCTCGCCGGGCTTCTGCTTGCTTACGGTTTCCTCGATACCCAACACCCTGATACTGCACGTGCCGACCGCTCTCCGAGACGGACACCCACCTGCGCCAATTAGCTTGTACAGCCCCTGGTTTGGCTCCACAAAGTCTGGGTTGGCCACTGGGCTCGCCACGTCGGCTGCACTCAATAGCCAGCTGCGCAGGGCACACACACGCGGGCGGGCGGCCGTAAACATGCGGTGACGGGCTCGAGAGTCAGGTCAGCCCCCAGGTTCTTGGCACGGTCAGCAAAAGCCGGAGTCCTGTTTGGGCAGTTCCCACCGCTGCCGCACCGCCGCGGGTCCGCCGCGCCATGCGCGGGTGTCTGCGCGCGCCGCCGGGCCGTGTCTACGCATCGGCCCCCTCCTGTGGTGACCGTCCCCGCCCCGAGCCCGAGCGGGCGAACAGCTGCTTGTCTCGCGCTCACCCTTCCGTCGTAAAGCCCGCGCAACCCGGCATCTTGATGCAGACCAATGCCGCGTCTCGTGCCGACGCAGTGAGGTCCTCACGTGAGGGCACACACCGGCCTGGCGCGTAGCAGCCCAGGCTTGAGCCCGAGGCGTTCACCGCCCCCACACCCGCCTCGAAGGTGAAACGAGAAAGCGGCGAGCCGTCTGCGAGGGGCGCGAGATGCAGGTGTAAGCGGATGTGCGCATGACGCGGCCGGGCGCGGGCTGGTACACGGGCTGCCCCCGGTTCCCACCCTAGCGGACACGCGCTCCCGCTTGGCGAATCCTCCGTTTGCTCCCCACTCAAAACCACATCGCGAGGAAAATTGTGGAATGCCAAACGTCAGCGACGGCTCTCACCGTGGTTGGCCAAGGGCAACCAACTGGTCTCATCGTCGGCGTTGCTGGGCCAAGACGGGGCCAGCGCTCCGAAACCCTCCCAGTCGCCGAAACCCGGCCTCGACGTCAGCAGCGGCGCCGGCGGAGCAGCGGGGATGCCGCGACGCCAGTCCGTGTCATCGTGGTTACACGCCTCGGCGCCGGCATAAAAGTACGGCTGGCCACCGGAGGACGCGGATCCGGATCTCACGGTCCAAGATGTCAGTGAGGCCAGCGCGAACGGCGGCGCCAGCAGCGGCGGCTTGAACCGCGCGTCCATGCCGCGGAGCCGCACTAGCGGTTGGAGCTCGCCGCTGCCCAACCGCTCCTCCGTTGCGAGGTCGATTACCGCGCACGCAGCGTAGGCTGGTGCGCCCGTATACTGAGGGCTGGGCGTGCCGCCTGCCACTCGAAAGGAGAAGGTCTCCTCGCACTCGAAATCCGTCATTGTCGAGAAGCCCAAGGACGAATCCGTACGTACGGCGGCGGTTAGGGCCGCCGCGTACCGCTGGCAGTACACCAACGACTGCTGTACGGCATCTGCCCAGAACATGGCAATGCAGAGGGAGCAGCCCGAAGATGGAGGGTCGGGCGGCGGCGGCGGCACCTTGGGTGGCGGCGGCATGCCCGGCGTCGGGGCCTCCGCCCCAACGCCAAAGCATTCGACCGCCGCCATCTCGCCCTGGGAGCAATCCTGGATCTGACCGTCCCACAGGCCCCGGTACGCGCAGTCGTTGATCAGATCCCGAGATCCGGACGAGCAAGTCACGTCAGTCAGCCACATGGGCCAGTAATCGGACGCCCGCTCGAGGAACAACGGGCGCGGTGTCGATGAGTCATCTGGCAGTAATGCTCGTCCACTGTCGTACCCCAGTGTACGGCAGGCGGCTGCCGCCGCCCGGTCGTCCCACTCCAGGGTGAACATCGACGACGCACACACAGCACCCCAGCTGCCGCGGTACTTCAAGAGGACGTAGCCCCTGCCCGTTGCCGTGGTGTCGTACCATTGCCCCGGCTCGATTAGGTCGTACGGCTGTACGGCCTGCCGCGTGTACGTAACCAGCTTGAAGGGCACCCCGGGCGTTGGGCCTGCGGAGAGGATGGGGGGATGCGGGCTCGCCCTCAGGCAAGCATGTGCGCCATTCAAGTCTGCAGGGATGGCCACCTTGCCCTCAGAGCCACGCACACAACAGCAGGGTCTCTTGGCGTTGAGGAGGCCAGCCTTGGAGAGTACGCGTGGCCCCCTGCTATCCGCGCTCTCGTAACCCCCGCTCCCTGCCCACCTGCCGGGAAGAAGTCGGGGCACCAGCTCGATGGCACCTGCGGCCCCTCCACGTCACAGCCGCGGCTGCTCAGCATTGCGCCCCGCACGCCGGCGCCCGCGTCTCCGCCGTCCGCAGCCGGGCCGGGCCCCACGCACACTGCGTCCAGGGCTCCGTCCGATTCGCAATCCAGGAACGCCAGGTCCGCACCTTCGCCACACCAGCCCGCCGGCGGGGCCAGGCACGCATCTGAGGGCGCGGTCAACGCAGGCAGGCGGAGTCAGTGGGTAACTGAGTTCAAGGGCGCTTGGCGCTCGCGCCCCCACACACCAGGAAGCCTGGCCGGCGTATGAGCCGTGACGCTTTGAGCAGGTGGCGATGCCTTTCGGTCGTCCGGGCACTGATAACACACGGCCCTTATTAGAAACTACGTGAGTAATAATCACCTCGTGGCGTGCTGCCCAGTTGGAGCGACAGCACAAAGGGCTCCGAGTCAGACTGCTCCACCTGCTCGCAGGGCCAGGCCTGGTGGAGATAAGCGAAGGGGCACCGGAGCGGCGGTGAGGGGGGTTTGGGAGGCCGGAGCAGGGAGCGGTGTGGCCGGAGCTGGAGCGTTTGTGAGCAAATTCGCAGCTGTCTGTTTTAATTGTGCACAAGGGCCGGGCTGTGTGGAGAGCAGACCGGTAGAGCATGTCGGGCCTGGATGCACCCCGTGCTTCCCGGACAAGTCTGTGGCACAGACGCGTGTACGGTAGCCGCCAGACCCCGCCCAGCTCCCTTACCTGCAGGTGAGCCCCCGGAGTGCGGGCGATGAAGACGCAAATGCCCAAATCGATCTTGAGGCCCACGGCCCACCTGCCAGGGAGTGGACAGAAAGGCACACGCTGAACGCCGAACACGCTGGGTTGCATGGGCTTGCGTGCGCTTAGTGCGAGCCGCAGACCTTTTGATCTCTGGGCATTTGCGCTACGAATCAAGGACCAACCGCCCTACCTTGAACCCGGCTCGTCCTGCACGACGCCGCCGGCGGTTGGGCCGTACAGCGCGAAGCCCTGGTTCTCGTCACCCGTACGGCAGGCTGTAGTCGTAACGTAAGCGCCGTACACGGCGGTGGTGGGGTCTATCGACCAGCACAGCCCCGCCGCCGTGCGGACCTGGTAGAAGCCCTCACCTGCGCGTGGAAGCACAAGCACGTTCGCAGGCGTTACAATCACAATCAGTAAACGGACGCATGAACGGACACCTGAACGGACGCGTGAACGGACGCTTGTACGCATCCAGGGCTACCCCACGGGTTCTAGCACCAGTGCACGGAACATGCGCCCGAGTGCCCCCGCGGCAATGTTCCCTGTCACGTGAGTGCTCAACCCTCAACCCTTCCCAGGCATCCACGCACCATCCGAGTGCAATGAGAACATGGAGCCAGAGTTGCCATCGCACGGCCCCAGCGCCAGCCCCTCCCCGGAAACCGCCGCCGCCACCAGGCATCCGCCCCAGGCCCTGAAGTTGAGCCACGTGTCTGCGGGGTGCGGCAGCACGGAGGGCACACTGTTGGGAAACTGCCTCCGTATCCCCAGCGAGCGAAGGCAGCCACTCTCGGTTAAGCCGCGTCTCCGGCGCTCAAGGCCCAGACAGCATTGCGCGGGGGTTGAGTCACGCGATGGCGGCCCCAGTCTCGGCGTTGGAGCAAGCGCAGGAACGAAAGCCGGGCGCGACATGCGAGCCCCACCTTCCGGTCGGTTGTTCAGCTGCAGGGTGAAGGTCTCGGCGCCCGTGGCGTCTTCGGACCTGAGGCCACGGCACAGCGGGTTGTGGGGTAAAGGGCAAGTGTTGGACAACGAGGAAAGGGCAAGTGTGTTGGAAGTGGTCCACGCTGACGCTTGAGCGACCAGGCCGCGCTACTTACGGCTTGGCGTCACAGCGGGCAGCACGCTACCGGTATCAGCCCTACACACACATTCCTTCCCATGCATCCTGAGACTTGCCTTAGCGGCTTGGAGACCGCAAACCTCTGCGCCTCTGCCTCCTCCGACCCGTCCCCGTCCGCACAAGGTTGCAAGTCAGCGCCCGTGACAGCGTTGACCGGCTGCCCTGCCGCGCGCTGGAGGCAGAAGGGCCCATCCGTCGCGGCCAGCCTGTAGGAGCTTGGGCCTGGGGGGTGCACGCGAGGTGAGGGGTGAGTGGCGTTGGGAGCAGTGAGCAGTTGCGGGTGGAACATTCGCCCGAAGCAGTCTGGCATGCTTGGGACCAAGAGCGGCCTCGCAATTCGCCCGTCTGTTCCATCCAAACAAAGCGACCCCGCAGCCAAGGTCAACGCTCACCGTCTTCTAGGAACCTGTACTCAGCGGCGATGCGGCCCAGACATTCCTGCACCTCCGCAGTTGAGGAGTAGCGATCGTCGCAGGGAGTGCCGGGGCGCAGCCCCACCAGCGGCTCTGGGGGGCAGCACGATGGGGGGTGAGGGGCAGGTTCGTATAGTACGCGACTGCGGTCTGAGCGGCCGCCCCACGTTTCCTCCGACGGTATGGTACTGCCCGACCCATGCTGCCCTCACCTTCGACAGCCTCGCGGACGTACAGGCACGTGCCAGGGCTGGGCCGCGTGGGCAGTACCACGTGCATGAGGTCGCCCGTACTGCTGAAACCGCCGCACGCCGCACCCAAATCACGGCATCGCTTCTCCGCCTCGGCACCCTCCCAGGGCTCTTCCTCTCCGCCATCATCGTCTGGTGGGCTGCCAAAGCTACCGTACGCGCCGTACGCAGCCGGCGGTGACGCTTGCACGCCGTACACCCCCGGACCGGGGCCGTACGGTCCGCTTGGGGTCGGGGCCGGCATGGGGGCGACGGGTGGTGACGGCAGCGGTACCGTAGGCAGCGGCGGCGGGGCGTTGGGGATGCGGTTGCCCGTATGGCCCATGTCGGGCAGGGCGACGAATCCGGGTCGCTGTGGGCAACCTGCAATAATGACATAAGGCCATAACGTAGGACGTCAAGCAAGGATAATCCAGCATCTGGCGACCAGGGGAAGGCACGCTGGGACACCCAGACACGCGGTGCAGGCAACAGTGCGCACACATGCGACCAGGGAGGCTAATGCAGCTCAGGGCAACAAGAGCTGACACGAGGACCCTTCGATGCTCACTCGTGCGGATGCGGGTGTACAGGCAGAACCCGGGGTATCGGGACACCAGTGGCGAGACGCGCAGCAGCAGTGACCCTTCCGAGTTAAACCCGCGGCAGCGGGGGTCTGCCAGACAGGCGGCGGCGGCGTCCTGACGGGGGCGGTCAGCGGGGGCAGAGGCGGTTAGGGGTTTCGCATCAGGGGCGTGGTTTGAGCGAGTGCAGGGTCAGCAGCGCATCAAGTACATCCGGAAAGGAAAGCACAGTATCCTGGTGCGTGCGAGCAGTCAACGGGACCCGCCCCCGCCTGTCTCGGTCCCGCTCGGTTCCCGCCGCCTCACCTCAAGGGTGAGGTACGTGCTCGTCGACAGGCGCCGACCCACGGAATCCACATCGGGGGCAACGGCGAAGCCGGGAACGTCCGGGCAGCCTGCGCGTAAGCCCGGTGAGCGTGTCAACAGCCCGTTAGGTCTGGGCCCCAGTGCTCAGCGAGCCCGGAGAACGTGGGGATCTACCCGGCGGCAATGAGGTTCTGCACATGCAATCCCGGGCACGCGCATCTTCCCAGCACGGTCCTCAGCCCCACAGAGCCCCTGCCGTGGACGCGTTTCGGGCACGGCAAACGGATGGCACGAGCGGTGCGCTCGATACAGCTCGTGCGCTGGCCACACCTTCGGCTTCCTTGCGGTACAGGCACGCCCCCGGGCTGGGCAGCGCAGGGTATACGGCGGAGAAGAGCCTCCCACGTGGGCCCCACGCGCCGGGCGTCGTGACAAAGCCCATGCATGACTCATTCGTAGCGCAGCGGCCCGCGGGGCTGCGCAACGGCTCGGAGCCGAACGGGTCGTCGGTGGCGGCAGGCGCCACGTCAGCCATGACGATGTAGCCCGCGATCTCCGTACAAGCTGATACGAGCAAAGGGTGAGATGACATGGAGGAGGGGCAGGACAGGTTATGTGAGCTGGCGATGAGGCGGAGGATACTGCCGCTGCCACTCTTTGGACCCCGGATCAAGGACAGGGCGCTCGAACATGTGATCGCATCATCAGCACGGACGAGCAGTGCCTCAGTTGAAGCTTGATGCCCTTGGCCCCTGGCTTAGGCCCCTTTCGCCGCTTACATCCGATCTTGCAGACGGCGGCCGCAAACTCGGTACAGAGAGCGCCGTACTTGAGATCCGCCTGCACCGGGGGGACAGCAAGGGTGAGGATGCCGACCCCTCAGCCTTGCTGTTCCGTTGCTCGGCTTTCTCCACCAGCCAGGTTAGCTTTAAAAGAAAGACGCCGTGCGGCCATAGTCTTTCGCATGACGCATCCTTCGCAGAACCCTACAGCCCCCCCTCACCGTGCAGTCCTCCACTCCCTCCGCCCAGCGCGGGCAATCCATGGCCGTGATAACGTCACGCGTCAGATCGTACGACAGAGGGCTGTAGTCATCCCGCGGCGCGATGTCCGTACGTCCGTCGTACAGGGCCATGCCGCCCGCTGGGAAGCCCGCCTGCGCCACGAGGTGGGGCATGAAAGGTTGTTGACTTCGCCATGTGAGAACTCCGCCTCTAAACCCATCCCCGTGGCTTCGATCCCAACTCAAGGCCATTCGGTTCTCGGCGTGCAAACCGTTGGCATCATGAACCTCACTAAACCGCCTCGATCGAGTTGCGAACCCAAAGTGCCAGCAGGGGCCCACCTGTATGCAAGAGAGCGCTGCGTCCACGTCCGTCCACCCCGGCTGGCACACTCTGTACCAATAGGTCGCGCGGCGGACGCGCTGGGTTGCCCAAACGTACCCAACCTGTGGGAGGAGTCAGGGTGGTGCGGCAGGGGCGGTAGAAGGCGCGAGGATTGAATGGGGCCGGTCCCTGGGGGCGACTGGGGGCAGGACACGCGTATCGTACGTACGTATCAGTTCAATGCCGGCCCCAGACCCGACCGTGCCTCCCTAACGGCCGAACTCACCACTCCAGGCTTGTTCACGGGCTCGGAAGCAAAGGTGCTGTTCGAGAAGAAGGCGTACGGCGTGAAGGAGTTTGCGATCTTCGGGAAGGGCAGGGGGCCTGTCGGGGGCGCAAGCAAGCCTCCGGGTCAGTGCGGTCAACGGTTGCCGCGGACGGAGACCCAGTTCCCGCCCCTTCCCGCAGCCCCCGCGCCAACCTGCTCACTTCCCCGCTCCGCCCTGCCACTGTCCTCCCTCCCGCCTCCGACCCTGACCCACCCTGGTCACAAAGGACGGCCACAACGGACGAGCAGAATCCGCTGGGCACGATCGCTGCCGTACAGTTCGCGAGGCTGGTGGCGCCAGACGGGCACCGCATATTGGTGATGTACGGCCGGTCCGAGATGGAGATCGTACTGCCGGCGCTGCTGCCGGGCGCGGATGCGCGCCCGCCATTCGTGAATCCGGCCAGGCGACACGTCAGCCCGGCCTCGCGATCTGTCCATCGCGATCCCACGCAGACGGGGTACCACCGCGTCTGGTTATTCTTGAGTATCCGCTTCGCCCAAACGTAGCCCATCACGCCCTCTCGCTTCAGCGGCCGCCACAGCTTCAGGCCGCCGCGTTCGTACTGCTCTTCCGGTACGAGTTCGCTCGCGAGCGTGTCGAGCGTTACGGAGCCGCGGATGTCGTCGTACCAGTGCTCGAACGGCGGCGGCGCCAGGTCCTCTGGCGGTACGGTTGGGCCGCGTGAGTCCGGCGACCAGGGCGGAAACCCCGCCTCCGGTGGCTGGGCTTGTGGCGGAGAGTCACCTCCAGGATCATCCCCGCCGAGCTCCTCCTCACGCAGCCGCCGCCCTAAGCGCCGCCGCCCGAAGTCAAGGGCGGTCGAAGAGCCAAGGCTGTCGGCGCTGCCTTCAGCCCCGCTAGAGACGGCAGGGCCGCCTGGCTTCGGGACGTGGGAACCCGGCAGAGGTTCCCCGGCGTCCCCGCTAGCGACCGAAGCGCCGGCCAGGGAACCTGTCGCGGGAGGTGATTGGAGGGCGGGTGACGGGTCAAGGCAAGGGAAAGCCCCTGTGGGAAGAAATGTTTTGTGGCCGTCTTCGGGCTTTAAAGCCCATACAGCGCATGTAGGCCTGGCCACCCTGGCCCCCAATCCCTGATCGTAATAGATTCTCCCGGGCTTCCGCGCTCTCCCGTTTCCCGCTGCCCGCATCCAGCCCTGCCCAGCCTCGGCCAGCCCTACTAAAGGCAGACGCAGGACCCCTCAACCGAGCGTCCAGCACCCCAAGCCCCCACCACCACGCCCAACCCGTCCCTCAATCAGGCACCCTCGACCCGCCCTCCGCCGGCAGCGAGCGCCAGGCCCCACCTGAAAGCGCCGCCGTGCTTTGCCCGCCGTTTACGCCCGCACGCTGAACCAACGCGGGCCTGCAGGGTCGGGGTTGAGTTGGGGTTGCGTGTGAGTTTGGGACGTCGACAGGGGGGGCATCACGCCAAGGTAATCGGACCCTCTGCCCCACGTCCAAGCTGCTTCCCACAGCACAAGCCGGCATCCCGCCGTCGCGGAGCACGGCCCTGGCATGACCCATGGTTCAACACGGCCGGCATGCACCCCGAACCCACGGCCCTGCCACTACCCGCCGGCTGGCCGCACGAGGCTGCGTGTCTTGCCACCAAAACGACCTCCCTGCACCTTGGTCCGACCCGGCACTTCGGTACTGTTCCTAAACGCGGTAGGCGGGCCGCACACCCGCCCTCCGCCGGCCCCTCCCTGCCCCGCAGCTCGACACAAGAGCGCCGCCCTTGGCACTCGGTCTCCGGTACCCGGTCTACCCACCGTGATGCGTCAGCCGCCGGGTCGAGGAGGAGCAGGGCCAGCACGATCGCTAGGGCCATGGCCGCATGCTTCGCCGCCGCCGGCCGCCGTGACGGCGCCGCCGGCAGCTGCTGCGGGCGCCGCCAGGTGCACTGCAGGCAGCTCTGGCGGCGAGGACGGCAGGGCGCCATCCCTGGGGCCTGAGAAGGGGGGGGCGGTAGGGGACGGGGGGAGGGGGTCACGATGACGAGCGCACACCGAGAGGGCACACCCTGCTGGTGATGGGGCGGATCCTTTGAAGAATAGTGGGTCTGGGCACGAAGCTGCCACAGAAGCTGTTGAGTCTCGCATCGGCTATACCAGGGTTTGACCAGGTGGGGCTTCATCCGCACTTGAGGGGCTCTGGGCACACGGGTGCAATGGTTCCCAGGCACTCGGGTGCTGAGGAGATGGGGCACAGATTCTGTGGAGCAGCAAGCACCCGATCTCCATCGCGAGGGCTGGGCAATAGTGGCACTCGCTCAGCATGCGCCAACACGATTGTGAGGCAGGTGGGCCTGATCAGCACGCACAACGGGCCTGGCGCCCTGGCCTACCGAGTGGAGGGGGGGGGGGCCCTATTCACTCCCTCTGCCCCGTGCCCGTGACGACGTCGTCACGCGGAAACCAACGCAGGCACGCACAAGTTTCGGCACACTTGAGGCACGCTTATCCTGTGCCATTCGCGGTCTTTCGCACCAGCAGCACGCGTGCACCGCTTGCCATGGTGGGCGCGACACCGGTGCAGAGGTCACAGGCCAGGTTCGCACTGGATGCGGCCCACTGTGACACTTACCCAAGCTTAGCTCCTGCTGGCGCCCATCAGCGCTGGCGCACAGCTCGCTTCACGCGATGGGCTTCGCCTGGTGCCTGCGTTGGCGCGCCGTTGCAGTGGATTCGCTTGGTAGGTTATTCTCCTATAATAGCTAGGATTCGGGGGCCAAGGCGTGCACGCCGCTCCTCACACGGACCTCACTGTCTGCGACGAGCTCACGACTTGAGGAGCATAGCGGTCGTTTCCAGTCACTCAACTACACGTTCGTTCTTAAGCCTGATAACGGCTTGGTTATACGTATAATGAGGGGTCGGCGGGGGGACTCGGGGGAGGCGCTTCTGCCCGCGCGATCGACGATTGATGCAAGCGGAAACCCGTTGGAAAGCTGCGGCCCTGCAACTAGGTTATTGAGCCACTGCACTGGGTCATCCTGTTACACCGGTCACAGCATGGTTCCTTACCCCCACGCGCCCCTGGGTGCAACATCTACGACTTCAGACTTACCTTCCTAAGGAGCTGTCACAGCTGCATCACAGATTCTCGGTGCACATGACTTGTCTTGCTGCAATGGCCAAGGCGAGGGGCTTCGTAGAAAGTAGACGCCAATCAAACAATCAAACCTTTCCAAGGCAGCCTGAGCTCGCAGCCGATGTGCATACGCTGCAGTGGACGCGCGCTTTGAACAGGGAGCATGTGCGCCGGTGTTGGCGGCCGGCGCTCCGAGGGGCAAGTTCCGCGCCCGCCAGCGGTAGGCAGCTCCCCGTCAGGCCCCACGTCGTCCCCCTTCCCGCCAAGCGAACGCAGCGCTGGCACTCCTCCTAAGACCCTCGGCCCTTGTGTTGCCCTCGCGATCGCCCTGCCGCTCTTTGGCCCTCGCCCCCTGGAGCTGGACAGCCGGTGGGAACTGACGACTACGGGCGCGGCCACGAAGGGGTGAGGCAGGGGGCGTGGGGTCCTCTCAGTCGAAGTGTGTTTCATGCATCGCAGGCCGTCCATGGCCGCAGGTCATCCAGGCATCCAGACAAGTCCCCTGTTCCGCTGCCGCCAAGCCTCGTCTTCACCACAGCCTCCTGAACCCTCTGCTCCCAACGCAGGCGGCCTCCTACCACCCGCCATACTTGTCAGGCGTGTCTCGCGTGGGCAAGGCAACCTGGCCACGCCGCCCACAGGCATATACCTCGCTCTACTCGGCTTTTGCCGTCACCTGAGCTGACCTGAGTGTGTCAAAGAGGTAACTGGTGGACTTGTCCTCATGCAGCCCGTCATTGCAAGTGCCGTCAGACGGGATCTGGAGAGCGCGTCTGGAGCTGTACGGTTACGACACGAACACTGCGTGGGGGCATCGCTTAGCAGCTGCATCGATTGCGGAGCAATCATCTGTGGCACATGCAGTGTGCAGCCTGGCGTCAGGTGCACCACTTCCGGAGTGGACCAGACACTTGGGTACCCCGCCTGGAGGGTGCGCCACGCGGGAAAGACGTTGGCGCGCAAACGTCCACTCGCTTCCCCGGCAGTCCCGAGGGCCAGGCGAGTACCGCGTGCATTCCCCCACGCCCTCCGCCCCCCCTACACGGAGCTGCCCATGCCTTGGTGCCCTCCATTTGGTCGTGAGCCAGGTGACGGCCTGAAGGGCCGTCCAGTTCAGTGGCGCTGCTTCGCGTCACCGTACGGCCCTCCAACCTCGGCTGCATCCCCCGTCGTCGTCATCCTGACGACGCTGCACGGCCCCTGCGAGCACAGAACCTGCAGGTGCGCTGGGGCTATGCCTAAGACGCAATGAGCCGGCGGTTCTCACCGCCTCCTTCCAGGATGGGCGCTGACGTCAGGGGCTAAGCAGCTTACCAGGGCTCGAAGAGGCATCCGGTCCTGAGCAGATGTCAACTGTCATCTGTCAAGGCAATGCGCAACGAGGGCACGAGTTCTGGCAGCACCAGCCTTGGCAACGAGGAGTACGACAGTGGGAAGTAGGGGACACCTTCGGTTGGAGTTCGAGCTGGGAGTTGGGGCCACCAGGTATACAGGCTTGCCTGGCTTCAGTAGAGGGCGCTGCGAGCGCGCAGACAGCCTGCGCCATCTGACGCGTCGCCCAGATCAGCGTATGGGCAGCCGTGCGGGCTCGCCTGCGCACCGGTGTGCGCGTACATACCCCCCCACATCACGCGTGCCCTCTCGCCCTCGCCCCTCCAGACACTTCACAATACGCCCCCCGCCCGCCCAGTCCGGTCCTGCGGATAACAGTCCGCAGCCCCAACAGCCGCAGCTCCGCACCGGGGATGCGGAGCCTCCAGTTAGTCCAGTGCCGCACCCGCGACACACACCCGCCCGCCTCCGCTAACGTCTGCAGCACGCGCAGCGCATCGACCCCTACCGACTCGGCTGCCGGCGCACCCGCCGTACACCCGCCGTACAGCTCTACGATCAGCATGCTGCTCTAGTTGCCTGATGAAGTGGCATGGCCCCGAATCTTCGTGCCGGACACTATCGGACATAGGCATGGCAGTGTCCGCAGGGTTGCGTGCACGGCGGCGGCTATGCGGGCGCCGCAGCGGCGGCTGCCTCCAGGGCCGCCCGCTGCTCCGCGGGGAGCGACGTGACGAGGGGCTGCATGTGCCCGGGGTAGGCCTGTGGGGCAGATGGGGCGGGCAGGTGGCCAGCGTGAATGCGTGTGAGTGAAGGTGCCGGTACCGTAGTCAGTCCGCATGGGCTGGCCGCGATCAAGACCAGCGAGCCGTCAGCGCGCTCATTGCAGTGGCGACTAGTCCTCCAGGTCCATTCCCAGCATCAAACACACCTGCGTGAGTCCCGCTAGCGTGCGAGCGACGCCCGCCACCACGGTCGCGGGGAGCGGCGGCTGCTGCACGGCGGCGGCGCCGAACGCGGCGACCACCTGCGGGGCGCACGGGAGGAACACGGGGTGAGGTGTCGGGACTGAGACAGGGGCAACAGGATTCGGGACTTCCAGATAAGAGTCTCTGAGGCTAGCACGCGGCAAGGGAGACAGCGCGGCGGACAGGCCCCCACCTGGGGCACTAGGGGCGCTATCCGCTGTGCCTGGTCACCTGCGACAGCAGAAGAGGGCGGCAGGAAAAGCAGCTGAGATAACAAGGCGCCGCGGGTGAGAGCGAGGGACGATAGCCCCGCGGCCGACACCCCCCCATCAGCCCCTGTGGCGTCTCCCTTACTCCCGCCCCCCCCCTGCCGTACCCGTGACTAAGGCGCACAGGGCGCCGTACACCGGGGGCGCCTCTTTGAGGTCCTCCTTCAGGGGCAGGGCGCCCAGGAATACGGGCAGGACCTGAGGTAGGGGGGAGGGAGGGAGCGGTGTTGCAGACTAGGCACGGTGTGGGTGCACGACCGAGAGTACTTGGAGCGGCCCTGTCTCTGTTACCCGCACATTTGGGCACACGCCCCCGCCTACCTCTTGGCCCCACCCTCGCCAAAACCCTTCCCTTCCCCGGCCGCCCCTGGGAGCCGCCACTGTGTGGCCAACCTGCATCTACAGGAAGCCAGCCCCGCCTAAACCCCCGCCGCCTCAACCGAAAGCCAACCCCTGTCAAGGTGTCGACCCAAGCCGCCCCCTGTACCTGCTCCAGCGGCAGACCTGCCGCCCCGCCCTCGGCCGTCAGCAGCCGCCCCACGCAACCCAGGGCGTTGTCCCGCACACCCGCGGTCTCCGTCGCAGCGAACAGCGGGAAGAGGGCCTGCGGGGAAGGAGTCCGAGAGGTTAGCGGTAGAGGATAGTCAGCGGAGCCGGCCTGGATGGATTGCGCCTGGGCGATTGCAGCGCGAATCATAGCATGCATGCAGAGTTGGTTGCCTGTGCGGGCGCGGCTCCCCTGCTGTCCTCGCGCACGCCGCCCATGTCATAGCGCCACCGCCCTCCATCCCGCCAAGCGCCAAGGCGCACCCTGGCCTCCCTCCGCTCACACAGCCCCGCTCCGTTGCCTGCGCCGCCTCCACTTCCCTCTTCTCTACTGCTGCAGAGCAGAGTCGTCAGCACCCGCCCAACCGCCCACGCACCTGCAGGACCTTTGGCAGGTTGGCTCCGAGCGCCGCCGCGCCGCACCCCTCCCCCAGCACGCCCACGGCGAAGGCCGCGTTCTGCCGGTTGGTGGGCTCCGAGGACCTCAGCTCCTTGAGCAGCGGCGGCAGCAGCGCGGGGAGGTGCGGCGCCATGTGCGCCTGGGGGGGCGGGGGCGGAGGTGCGGAGGTGCGGGGTAAGGGAGGGGGTCGGAAGCGGAGGCGAGAGGGGGATTGAGAGACATCGAGCCGGCTGGAGCATCACACCGTGTGTCCTCTCCACCCCAGCCGATCCGCCTCCACTCCTGCACACCTCGCCGGCGTCTGCCCCCGTGCACTCTCTCCCCCGCCCTCGCCCGCTCCTCCCACCTTGAGCACCTCAGCCACCTCCGCGACCCCGCCCACCACCACGCCCCGCAGGTCCGCGGGCGTCCCCCCCTTGAGCCGGCCCAGCATGGCCGGGAGGTGCAGGCTGGCGGGGTACGGAGGAGGGGCGAGGAGGGGCGATGGGTCCAGCAAGGTCAGGATGAACAGCCCCACACGTCCATCCCACAGCAAGTTGCAGTTGCACGTCGAATGCTGCTGTGTGGGTCCCACACAACGCAACGACACAGCCGCTTTGTCGTCCAGCGCAACGACTACACAGCCCAACCCACCTGGCGAAGGCCGGCGCGTACGCGTCTGGCCCCGCCGCCGCCGCCAGGGAGGGCAGGCACTCGGCCGCCGCCGCGAGCAGCTCCTCCTCTGCCGCCGCCGCGCCGCCCTCCTCGTCCTCCTCGTCCGCGCCGTCATCGTCCTCGTCATCGAAGGTCGCCTGCGGACAGGCACGTGTACCGTACGCGGGAAGTTGTTGGTTGGCGGTTGAGACGTTCAAACAAGAAAGCGGAGTTCTCACCCGTGCTGACGCCCCAGATCGGCACTTGCAGCCCCCGACGCCAGCCCAACCCTCTTGCCCTCCCCTCCGACCCCGCACCTGGCACGGGGCGTCCCCCTTGAACACCGCCGCTGCCGCCAGGGCCAGAGCGTGCAGCGTCTCTGCGCCCAGGGCCCCTGCGCCCAGCTGCTTGACCAGGGAGCCCAGGGCCTGCGGGCGGAGGGGGGAGAGGGGTGGGAAGGGAGGGTGAAGGGGAGAGGGTGGGGCACGGGAGGGGGCAGGTGTGGGAGCCGACCCCGACCGCCAACCGCCAGCTTTCGACCGCCAACCGCCAACTACCAACCGTCGCACCTGGATGGACGCGGTCATGACCGCTGGGTCGGGGTCCTCCAGCGCCCGCACCAGCTCCTGCGGTTGGGGCGTGGGGCCGAGCGGGTCAGAAGATGGAAGATAGATCCGGGCATGGCAGAGGGAATAGGAAATTAGGAGCGGACTGCCCCCGGTCTTTTGCACTGCTGCGCCCGACCCGGCCGCCTCCTGTCTGCCTGCGAGGGTCCCGATCGGCCCACCTTTGCCGTGGCGTCGAGCACGTGTCGGGTCTGGGGTCGGTTGGGGAAAGGGTGGACAGGGCCAAGGATGCAAGGGCGTCAAGCTCCTTCCTCCCGTCGTGTTCATGACCTGCCCATCCAGTCCCTGGCAAAGGGCAAGCTGGGGCGATCTAGTCCCTCGTCGCCAACAAAGCCATGCAAAGGGGTCTCACGAGGCCGCGCCCTATCCGAGCGTCTGCCCCCTCACCTGGGGTGTCAGCGACGCCGCCCCGGCGGCCCCCGGCGGCGGCGGGCAGGCGGCGTGCACGGCAATCACTAGGCGAGCGGCCGCCTCGCAGGCCTGCACGCGGACCTCCTCGTGGAAGTACCTGGGGAGGGAGGGGGGGTGGGGACGGGGGTCGGGGGGGCCGTTGAGGGGGCGGGATCGGGAGGGACGGGGGTCGGGGGGCCGTTGAGGGAGCGGACTTTGCGCTAAGGGGAGGGGAGGGGAACTGGCTGGGTAAGGGCAACGGGAGCCGTGGGAGGCGTGTGAAGCGGATCGCGCCGCCTTCCCGCGCGGTAACGACATGCGTAGACGCATTAGGGGGTCGCAATCAAAGAAACCACGACTAAACTTGGTTCTCGGCTAGTCCTCACCTGAAGAGGCCCCCCGGATGCTTGATGAGCGCCTCCAGGGTTGGCTCCACAAAGGGAAGGAAGGCGGCGGGGCAGGCCTGAGCGAACAGGCCCAGCGCGGCGCAGGCGGCGCACTTCTCGTCCAGCACACCTGTACGGCAGTGGGACGAGATTTCGTTCATGATGACGCGTTCCGTACATGGCGTGTGAAGTAAGTTGTAGGAGTGGCCTCTGAAGCTCCAGCTAACGCTACATCCCACCCCGCAAAGCGCCCCTCCCCACTCCCTCCGAGGAGCTGCCCCACGAAGTGAGTGATGACGTTCAGGGCGTGAGGATCTAGGTGCAGTGGGGAAGAAAGGGCCTAAACCCCAACCACAAAATGGCCCCGATACCTGCCTCAAACCCACCTGTCCGGATGCTGAGCTGCTGCGCCCTCCGCGTGTCCTCCGCGTCCTCATCGTCCTCGTCCTCATCCTCGTCGTCCTCCTCGCCTTCGTCGTCCCCGCCAAACAGCCCGTCGTCTTGCGCCTGAGGGGGCGGGCAGAGACAAACAGTCAAGGGCCGCGCATGCCATGCCCCTCACGGGATCCACAGCCTGAAAGTAAAGCGTGTGCAGCCTGCTAAGTAGAGCTTGCACCACCACACACAGCGCTAACACGTGGCATGCCATGCCCCTCATGGGGGCCACAGGGCCTGCTGCCAGGCCTCATGACGGTCTCCATCCTCCGTCACACGAGCACTCAACCCGACCGCGCCCCACGAATCGCTGGCCGCCCCGCATCGAACCCACGGACCCCACACACCAAGCTGGACAGCGCGCCGCCCCAGCCGCCACCACCAACCACCAACCACCACGCACCAACCACCACGCACCAACCACCAACGCACCAGGCTGGACAGCGCGCGCGGCACCACGTGCTCCAGGTAGGGCGTGAACTCGGCGCCCACCGCCTTGGCGATGCACGCAAACATGCCGTGACCGTACTCGCGCAGCTCCGAGGAGTCGAGCGTGAAGCCCTGGGGTGGGAGCACGGGGTGGTGGGGTGCGGGAGGGCAAGGATAGTCAGACCTATTAGTCAGTCCTCTTGCCACGTGCGCCTGGCCCCTTCTTGTCCCCCTTACACCTGTTTCTGCCGCGAGCCTCTGGCCGGACAACCATCCCCCTTTTCACCCTGCAGCCCCAGCTCTACCGGTATCAGCCTGGGCACCAACACCCTCAGGCCCCCCAACAAACCATTAGTCAAACCCCTCCCCTCCCCACGTCCCCACCTGCAGCCCCAGCTCCATGAGCTTGGGCACCAGCGCCCGCAGCTCCCCGTTGCCCGCCCCCATGCCCTCGTACAGCAGCCCAGCGGCCTCCGTGGCGCGGCAGCGGCAGGGCAGCAGCGAGGGCTGGGAGGAGGTCATGAAGTGGCTGAGCGCGGGCAGGATGGCGGCTGGAGGGAGGATGTGGATGGGGGTGGGGATGGGGCGGGGGTTCCGGGGCGGGGTTGAGCGGGGTGAGGGGATTGGTGTGGGCAGAGGAGGGCGCCGGTAAGGGCTGCCCAGCAAAACACGTGATTGAGGGGATCCCCATGACTCACCCATGTACGGCTCAAACTCCTTGCCCGCCGCCGCCACCACTGACGCGAGCGCCGACAGGGCCAGCTCCTGTACGACAGATGATGGACGAAGATCATGATCATGATCAGATCAGCACCTTGCAATGAGCAACACTTTATGGGCCCAGGCTGTGTAAGCAGCGCTCAAGGTGGTTCTACTATCTGCTGCGCCCTGTCCTTGCATCAAGCGGCACCACTCACCTGTACTGCGGGTCCCGTGCAGGACAGTACGGCGTTGAGCCCCGTGACCAGCTGCTGCAGGTACGGCACGATCTCGGCTCCCTGTACGGAGCCAGCGTTGATGGCAGGAGACAAGAGCTGGGGTCAACGCCAGGCCCCAAGCCACCGCACCAACACTTGCTCTGCATCGCTTGGACTAGACCAGGCTGCCGCTATCAACCCCTTCCCCCTCCATACATCACACAAAAACACACCTACCCACACACAAAACACTCCTCCTTCCTTCCAAACACATACACCCCTCCAGCGCCTCGCAGAACGTGCCCATTGCGCCACACACGCCCTCCGCAGCCCCTGTCGATCCCCCCCTGTCACCCCCCCGACTCTCCTCCCTCTTGTCCCTCCCTCCTCACACACCCCCCCCACCAAGCAACTACTAATTAGGGTCAGCACACACCCCACCTCGAGCGCCTCGCAGAAGGTGTCGAGTGCGTAGCAGGTGCGCTCGCAGAGGTCGGGGTTGCCCTCGGCCATGAGCGGGAAGAGCAGGGGCAGCACCTGGGGTGTGGGGGTGGGGGTGTGGGGGCAGGTGGGGGCAGGTGGGCGGGGGGCACCGAGAGCATTCGGGTGGGTTGGGAGGGCAGCGGCCAGCAAGAGGGAGCGCACGGACCTGTACTCTGTACCCCGTACCCTGCAGCTGCCGTACACGACACTGTACGATTGTACGACACCCCTGCCGTACGCACCTCCTTGTAGTACTCTACGATTTCGGGCTGCAGGAACTCCGCCGCCATGCCCAGGGCGAAGGCGGCGGCCCCCCGCACCCCCGCCTCCGGGTCCCTGAGCCCGGCCAGCAGCAGGGGCATCACGTCCTGACAGGGGGGGAAGGGGGGGAGAGGGGGGGAGGGGTGGGAGGGGGGATGGGGGGCGTTCTTGGTGCGGGGGTTGGACGGGATTGGCGTCGCCTTGGAGCCTGGGATTGAGTACACGGGGCGTGGTGCACCGGGCGAGGCGGCACGGGTCCGGCAAGCACCGGTCCCGACCGACAGCGCTGCGCACTCGGTTGCGGCTCAGCGGCCCACCCCCCTGCACTCCCCCTGCACGGTACGGCCCCGCGCCCCACGCCCTCCACGCCCCACTCACCTTGAGCCGCTTGCGCAGGGGCTCCGCACAGCCCTCGAAGATGACTGCCAGCGCTGTGAGGGCGGCCTCGCGGTGGGGGGGCTGGGGGGAGGCGAGCGCCTCGCGAGCAAAGGCCATGACCTGGGCGGCGGGTGGGGATTGGGTGATGGAGGGGATGGAGGGGATGTGCAGTTGCGGAGGTTGGGTTGAGGACAAGACGAGGCCGAGCCCGGCCCTGTGGCAACCGGCGCTCTTTCCCGCCTCCGCTGCCTCCGCTGCCTCCGCTGCCTGCCCCCGGAGCGCAGCCGAGCGGGTAGGGCCCCTGATCCCCATGCGGCGCAAGCGGGGTCTAACGCTACGCCCCCTGGGCCCCACCCCACCCCACCCCACCCCACCCCACCCCACCCCACCCCACCCACCGCCGGGAAGACGCTGGGCGGCGGCAGGTGGAGAGCCACGGCGTCCAGAGCCTGGGGGGGGGGGCAACACGTGGGTGTTTGTTGCTGAGCGGGATCGCGCCGACGCGGGGGGGGGGGAAACACGTGGGGGTGGGGGTGGGGGCAAAGGGTCGGGTGATGACGGGCTGCTTCCTCGGGTCGGGCCGGGTTGCCGTACAGCGCCAGAGCACATCAGAACATGGGTGCCAGATGAAGGGTTGACGGGGGCGGGCAATGCGACACCGGTACCGCAGCTCCAATCTGGGTTGTATTCCGTCCAGCGCACCCACATCCCGACCTAGCAACCACCATAATCTTCATCGCAGACACCATCGCCCACCCCCCCAGGCAGTCGAGACCCACAGACCCCCCCGTACCTGAGTGGCGAGCTTGCTGGGCGGCAGCGTGCCATCGTCCTCCGGATCCAGATCCGGCGGATTGGGCTCGCCCGCCATGGCGCACAGGGCCGTCACGATCTGCCGTACCAGGTCCTTGTTGCGGCCCAGCTGCTTGGGCTTGAAGCTGAGGACGAGAGATTTGGGATCCGGGTAGCAAGGCAAGGGGCCGCTGGCATGAGCAAGCCCTTGGCGCTAGGTCCCCACAGGTTTTGCCCCTCGCTCCATGACACCCCTCCGGCCCTCATCCCCTGTTGCCACCCCGAGCCCCTGTTTCTGCCCCGCAGGGGCCGCTCCTGGCCCCGGCCCTTACTGGCGCCAGGTCAACCTGCTGACACCCGACCTCCCCTCGCAACCTCCTCGTGTCACGCATCCCGGCCCAGAGCGCAAGGGCCGCCCGGCGCTTCAGTCCCGAGGCCCAAACCCCCAGCGGTCCTGCCCCTGCCCCTGCCCCTGCCCCTGCCCCTGCCCCTGCCCCTGCCCCTGCCCCTGCCCCTGCCCCTGCCCCTGCCCCTGCCCCTGCCCCTGCCCCTGCCCCTGCCCCTGCCCCTGCCCCTGCTCCGCTCACCGGGACACCCAGTGGATCACCTGCAGGCAACGTATCATGATGCACAACGAAAGGGCGTCAGGCAAGCACAATCAAACGTTGCGTGCGGGGCTGCCCTGAGGGCCAACTGCTGCAGATGCAGCTGCCCGCCCCCAAGGACCACCCTCCCTCCCCCCCTCTCCCCTCTCCCCCCTCCCTCTCCCCCCTCCCTCTCCCCACCCCCCCTTCCCCCAGCACCCCCACCCTGGCCCCACCCCCACCTCCAGGGCCGCCTCCCGGGTGCTCAGCTCGCAGCGGGGGTCGGTGCCCACCGCCAGGGCGAGGGTCACCACCCCAGGCAGGTGCCTGCGGAGGGGAGCGAGTGGCGGGGATGATCTTTGACGCTTGGGGAGGGGGAGGGGTCAGGCGCTTTCACGTGTCTACGGGTGCCCGCAGGAGGGGAGCACGCGAGCGTGCGAGGCTGAGCAGGCGCAGGTCACCTCAGACGGCACAGGGAGGCACACGTCGATACGGCGCCCTGGCGCTCGGCCCCCCACCCCCATCCCACTCTCCCGCTTCTCTGCTTCAAACACCCCCACCCCACCCCGCCGGCCCCCACTCATTGCCCTGGCCACCCCACACCAACAGCACGTTGCCCCAACCCCCGCAGCCCCCGCTCACTTCCCCAGCAGCGGCGCCGACGCCTCGCACAGCTCCACGGTCAGCTGCAGCACCGGCACCAGCGTCTCCTCGTCGGGGGGCGAGCGGGCGTGCGCGGCAGCCGCCATCTGTTTTGAAGGGGAAAAGGAGGAGGGGGGGATGAGAGGTGGGAGGGAGGCAGAGAAGGGGTGGAGCACGGGAGCTAGAACTTGCTTGTCATTGCGCCACGCACGCGCCACCTTATCCCACCGCCCAACTGCACACCAGCCCCTGAAACCGCACCCAACCACATCCAAGATCCAATCCCATCCAGCCCCATCCAAGATCCACTACTCCACGCCAACCCACCCAGATCCACCCAGATCCGCGGCGCCCTAGCCACCCCACCTCGAGCAGCGTTGCCACCAGTCCGTGGAATGCCTCCACCGCAGGCCCCCCGCCCGCCGCCGCCAGCCCCCCCAGCGGCTCCATGGCCGCCACCGCCTGCCTCCGCACGTCGGGGTGAGGGTCACGCAGGGCTGCGCCCACGAGGCGGGTCAGGTCGGCCAGGTGGGGGGCCAGGTGGTCGCCTGCGTTGGGGGGGGAGGAGAGGGGGAAGGGAGGGGGATGTAAGGAAGAAATGATGGGGACGCAGGAGGGGAGGAGGCCGCAAGCAAAGAGGTGTTGCTTGAGAGGTGGAGAGAGTCCGGCTGGACGTGCGCTGTGCCGGTCGAGAACCCAGTCGAGCCCTCGCCGCCGTCCAGCCACAACCGCCAACCACCAACCGCCAACCGCCAACCGCCGCGATCTCCAGCCGCCCTACTCACCCACGTGCTCCGCCAGCGACGCCAGCAGCCCCAGCGCCACCTCCCGGTGCCCCGCCTCCGCCGACCCCGCCGCCTGCCCCAGCCAGGGCAGCAGCGTGGGCCAGGCGCCCCTGGGCACGTCGTGCCGCGCCACCACCCCCACCTGGTGGCGTTGGGGTTTGGGGTTGGGAGCGCCGGGTTTGGAGCGGAAAGAGTGGCACGGAATGGATGAGAAATGCGAGCTGCGCCCCGGCGTCGGCGGGTAGCTGGGTCGGAGCATGCGCTCTTGCACAGTTGGGGACTGGAGCCCCTGCCTTCGTGGCCCGGGGAGCCAGGTCGCCACGTAGAGTGCTGTGTGTCTTAGCACCCTCCCTGCCACTAAAACACCACAGCGCCACACACTCCCCCACTCCCCCTCACTAACTCCCCCCGCGCCTCCCTTGGCCCCCGACGCTTGGCCCCCCCGCCCGCCATCGTCGCCAGCAACCCCGCCCCTGCCGTGTACCCTTGCACCCCCCTCCCACAGAAACCCCGCCACGCCATCACCCCCCCTCCTGCCCCCCCCCCTCACCAGCTGCGCCAGGGACCTGCGCACGGGGTGGGAGGGCTCCGCGCCCAGGCGCTCCAGCAGAGCCGCCTGCATGTGCGCCCGGTCCTGACAGGGCGTGATGGGGGGTGGGGGGAACCGGTGGTGGTGGTGAAGGGGTTATAAGAGCGGGGTAAGGGACGACATCGATTGGACGCGCTAGACGCTACTGGACCACCAGCCTATCCCCTGTGTGCTTGTCTCCCCGCCTCCCGTGTCCCCTCGTCCTCCGCCTGGGCAAACGCACCACATCCGCCAGCTTGGTCCAGTGCTTGGTCACCGTCTTGCGCAGCAGCACCGCGGACAGCTGCCGTACCTGCATATACGCGCAGTACGGCAAGCGTGTGAGCGCAGCACGGCATGGTGTGGCGTGCAGGCAGCTGCCGGGCGCCCCTTCCCCGCACGGACGGACCCGCTCCTGAACCCGCCAGCTTCCACCAAGCGAGGCCGCCCTTTACCCATCTCCAACGCATGCAAACAGTACAAAAACCGCTGTGGGCATGTGCTGTACGGCAGCGGGTGCCGTACGCACCTCGGGGGAGGGGTGGCCCGCGGCGCGCGCCAGGAGGTCCGGCATGAGCGTGGGGGAGGTGGTCAGGCGCTTCAGGGCTGCCTCGGCAGCCTTGATAGCCTGAAGAAAGGAAAGAAGGGAGGGCAAACTTTTGGAAGGGAGAGGTATGGGACGACGCGGACTGGCGCGGCAGACATCGCGGCTCCGGAGAAGGGAAGCTGGGTGCCAAAATCATAGGGTGGGGTATCGGTACCGGAAGTGGGATGCCACCAGTGCTGACGGAGCAAGCAGGCCTGGCAAGCTTCGAGCGTGCTAAGACCACGAGCAGTGACTGCAGTTGTGGTGTCGTGTGAGCAGCTGTGACTGTGGTCCCACTGAGGTAGAAGTCACTGGCAACGCATGTGGGGGACCGACCAGCACGCACGGGCACACGCGGCCGTGGCCCTAGCCGAACATATTGGGCCCAACCCCCAAACCTCGAAGCTGTGTAGATATGTTTGTGCACGAGAATGCGGCAGCCAAAGCGCACGGGGCCTGCCCCGCTGCCGCCATGCCAGCCGTCGCCATCGCCGACTCGCGGTGCACGTAACGGCCAGAGCGCGCTCACCTCAGTATTGTTCGACAGACATGCCGTCAGGAGCGAGTCCAGGTCCGGCTGAGGTGCCGCAGCCTCCATCGCGACTCCCTTGGCGAGCAGACCGTATTGCTGATAGCGCAGTTGCGCTGCAAGTTCGATGCTCTAAGCAGCTAGACTGCGTCAATGAACGATTGGGCAGAAGACCCCGGGCGAGCGCAACACCGTCTGCCGACCGTCGGCAACAGACCGTCCCGTTTAAGCTCCGTTAGGAGCCAGAGCGTACTGCAGACAAAGATGTAATTAGCCCTAGCCATATGCAAAGTTTGCGCGGCGGGAATCGTGCCAAACACAATGCCGGTATCGCCCCCCTCCAACTCCCCGAGCGCGAATTCAGCGACCTCTTCTGTCAATGCTGTACCAAGAGCCAGATGACAGCGCCCGAATCTCGGCAGTCGGCCCTCCAGTCCAGGACTTTCCCCCGCACGATACGTGCGCAACCCCATCCATCATGTCGGCCTCGTACCCGTGTGGCATCCGCAACGGCCCCCGCCCCGTGAGCCGACCACGCATGTCCTGCTCCGCACCCTCCACACCCTCCACCGCTCATCACCCCCCGCCTCCGCCTCCCTGCGCCCTCTTCCCCGCCTCCACCCTCTCCCGCCTCTCCTTCTCCAGCCACTCCACCACCCGCTGCTTGTCAGCCGCACGGTACATCATCCGGGCCGCGGCCTCGGCACGAGTCCAGTCCACGGGACACCCCGCGTCCAGCAGCCACCGGAGAGCTGCTGGCGGCGCCGATTGCTCCCTCTCCCAACCGCTGCCCGCGCCAGCCCCTCGCCACGCAGGGCCCTGCCCCAAGGGCTCGGACTCCTCACAAACTGCGGCGGCAAAGGTGGCGCCGCACGCGTCTCGGCCCCCGTCGCCGCACGCCTCGTGGCCGCCTTCCCGGGTGGATGCGGGGGTGGAACTGGGGACGGGCCCGGGGTTGGGGCCCGGGTTGGGGACGAGGTTGGGGCCGGGGTTGGGGACGAGGTTGGCTCGGTCGCCGTCGCCAAAGGGCAGCCCGATGCGGTGCCTCAGCACGGCCAGGGTGCGGAGGTCTCCCTGGTGGGCAGCCTCGACGTAGGGCCGCCCGTCCGCCTGTGATGGGGACAGGGGGGGGCAGTGGGACACATGGCGTCGCGTCGAGTAGGAGGCTTAGGTTTGGCCCCTAGCTGACTGCAACCAAGACCCCGGGCCAAGTCACGCCCATAAACCATACTTACACGCGCCCTTTCACAAGGGCCCCAGTGCAATACGAGAGGGTGCCGGTACTCGACCGCCCTCGCCCCCGCTCCCAGCCACCCAACCCACCGGCCGCGGGCAGCCACGGTCGGCCAGCCACCCGAGCGCTGCCTCGCAGCCGGACGCCGCCGCCGCAAACCAGGCCCGCTCGTCCCGCCACGTGCGCCCCATGTGCTCCGCAAGCCACGCCATGACCTCCACGCTGCCCGACGCGGCGGCGGCACAGAAGAGCTCCGGCGTCAGGCCCCCCAGAGCCTCTTTGCCAAAGGCCTGGACCAGCCACGTCAGCACCTCCAGGGACCCGCCGCGGGCTGCTGCGAGCGCCAGCTCCGGCCCCACCAAGGCATGGACCGTGTCGGCTCCTCCGCCTGCCGCTGTGCCGTCCTCTTGTGGGGAGGCCGAGGCGGAGACCGTCGCCTCCCCCAATGCTGTGGCGGGGCTGGCGCTCTCGCCGGGGGCACTGCTGGCCGCGCATGCAGCTGGGCCCAGGCAGCCCGCGGTTGCAAGCGCTTTGAGGACGGCCACGTGGCCCCGCTCCGCGGCGATCTGTACGGCAGACGCGTCGTATGGTCCCGTACGGCAGCCGTGGTCGAGAAGCCAGCGTACGGCGGACTCGTCACCTTGCTCGATTGCGACGCGGAGCGGGTGGACGCCCTCTGGTGCGGAGGGGGGGGGGAGAGGGGGACAGACATGAGGACTGGCATCCTCCGCTCAACCGAAAGCACGTGCTTCCACGAGAATGCACGAGGCGTCTCGCGAAAGGGACTGAGCCCAGCAAGAGGGGACATGCCCCGGCTACCTGCAGTGGGCTGCACGCCTCTCGCCAACAGCCAGTCAAAGCGCTCCACGGCGTGTGGCAGCCTGGCGCAATGAGGGGGTGGCGGGGCAACAAGCTGAGGGGTTGACACAGACGCGGACGTCTCGCTGTGTACCTGCAACTGCACGAGTGCCGGCGCCTTGAGCCTCCACTGTGCCAACCAAGCCACCCAAGTTCACGCGGGCCCTAAAACCAGCGACCGGCCCTACCTTGCAGCGCGGACAAAGGCCAGTGGCGGCGGCATGAAACCCTCACACTGCTCCATCAGCCATGCGACCTTCTCGGCCCAGTCGGCTGTGGGGGCGGCCAGGGCCGCTGCCAGGGGACCCTCCCACGCGAACGGGTCTGCGGGGGCGAACACGCCCTCTCCGTGCAGTCGCCACAGGCGCTGCGGGGGGGTGGGGGGTGGCGGGCGGTAGGGAAGCATGGCGGCTGGTGAGTTTGCAGCGGGGGTCTAAACGCTGCAAATGACCTCATCCGAGAGATCTTTCCCACTTCAGCCATAAGCAGGAAGGACTGCGCTCCTTTCTCTCACCTGCAGTGCCGGCAGGTCGCAGCCCGACGCCGCGGCCTCCAGGATGCGGTCCCATGGGGGCGGCTACAACACATGGGGCCGAGCTGGGCTCAGTCGACCGCCTGGCCTAGCGCCCGTGCCTCGTGGGCCCAGCATGGGGCGCCCGCACCCCAGCCCTGACCAGACTACAGCCCTGCTGCGCCTTTGCAAGCCATTTGGTGATCTCACCGCCTGCTCGGAGCTGTCGGAAGCTGCGGATTCGAGGTAGCGGGCCAGCAGGCACTCCAGCAGCTCGACGTGGCCTCCCCTGGCCGCATCAGCGAGGATGTACGGAGTCCAGGGGGTTCCGCACTGCTGTATGCACCACACACACACCTCCTCGCGACCACCTACCGCTGCTAGGCTCAGCAGCAGCTGCCAGGGGACGGGTGGTGGCAGCTCGCGAGCCGGGTCCGTGAGCCACACGCAGCATGTCAGCGCGCCGGCCTCCGCCGACGTCTCGAGGATGCCGCGTGTGAGCGTGCAGCCCGCGGCGGCGACAGCGTGCTGGAGCTGATCCACATCGTTACCGCAAGCCACCGCGCACAGCCAGAGACGTCGCTGTGTGAGGGTGGAGTTTGGCGGGTCGGGCGCACCGGGTACGCACGCCACTGCAGGGGGGTCCGGCGTGCGCATGCCGGCCCGAGAGACGCCCGATCACCAAAGTTTGCCGTATGCTGTTCTTATGAGCTACATAACAAGAGCAAGCCTTCAAGAAAAGGACTCGGGCGGAGCAAGGATGTCTTGAGGGTTCAGGATGTTGAGGGTGGGAAGCGCACTCGCGTGAACAGGATGGCTGATATCCGTGAGCCGCAGGTTGAACCGCAGGTTGTGGAGTCTTGCAGCTGCTCAGCCGGCAGAACAGCTGGTGACAGGCCGCGACGTCCTCTTCCGCAGCAAGTGACAAGCGGCTCTATGAACCAAATATTGTAGCGATGAAGGAGCACTGGTATGTGCAGCCGTGTCGTCGCATTCGACGCTCATGCAAAACTGCCAGGGCACAATGCACTGGTTGCATGCCCTGCGCCTCCGATAGGCGCGACGAGAATACTCTTGCTGTCTGCGCGCAGATTCTGGCAAGCTGACATGCTATATAGGGACAAGGGAGCGCACATACATGTAGCGCATTATGGTGCCGAGGCCACTAGGTAGCACGGCGACTGCGGCCTCCATGTGGGCTGCAGTATGCGTGCTATGGCTCAGTCTGCGGCTAGGCGCTGGGGACGGTCTTCACGCGTCGGACTTTACCATCGCGGCGTGGACAAACGGCAGCAATCCCGGTGCGGCCGAGTTTGGGCTCGGATGGGCTCGTGCTCAAGGCCTGCTCCTCAGCGCACGTGCTAGCCCGGCTATCGATGCGCCGTCTCCCGACTGACTACGCCCCTTCTCCCCCAAACCCTCCTCCCCCACCCCCCACCATTCCATTGCCAGAATGGGGCCGCGGTAACCAGGGCCCCTTCCGCTATTATCGCCACCTGAACATCCCGCTCATCGGCCTCACCAGCAACGCCTCCTTCCTTCCCCTCAACGAGACTGCCCAGGGGCGGATTGCAGCGGAGTCCTGGGTGCTGATGCCAACTCAGGCCGATTGCACGCCGCTGCCAGCAGACCAGCAGGCGGGTGGGGGCTGGAGGGGCGGGGGTTGCCGGGGAGGATGCCGGGAGGCGGTCGCGTGGTGTACGGGGCTTGTTCTCTCGATGCACGACCGGGAGACCGAACCCTGTGCCCCTGCCGTCCCAGCGCCTCACGCCCCCCACCTCCCTCGATCCATCCCTCCCTCCCATCCCCCCCTCCCAGGTGGCTCTGTCCCTCTTCCTGGCCGCCCGTGCCGCCCCCCCCGCCAGCCGCTGGCTGTTCCTCGGCCTGGACTCCTCCATCCCGGGGGTGCACGCACTGGCGGACATGCTGGAGGGATGGTGAGGGGGGAGGGCCCGGGGGGAGGGAGGAGGAGGGGAGGGGTAGAAGAGGCAGGGACGACGGCCGCACGATGTGGGTCGGGCCATGTGGGTCGGGCGATGTGGGTTGGGCTTGACGCTGCGCTGAGGGCCCGTGCTGGACAGCCGGTGTTGCACCCACGGTGTGGCAACGCTTCTGCGCCAGCGGAATTCTTGCGATGCAGAGTTGAGGGAGGGCCCCCGATGTGGGTTAGGCGCACAGTCTTGGAAGCCATACAGCTGATCTGTCCACCCCGCCCTGCCCAGGGACTCTGAGCTGCCGTACGTCGTGACGGGTGAGAGCACTCGGGGCCCGCTTGCAACCGTTGAACTTTCGTCAGCCAGTCATGCAGACAGGCAGTCGACACCGAATGGGTAGATGCATGCTGACCTCTCGTGCCCTGCACCCAGACTGCCTGGTTGCCGCTCGGCACCGCAGCGCCAGCGGGGAAGGCACCGGCAGTGCCTCTACCACTTGGCAGGGGGCGGGGGCCGCAGCTGCTACCAGCGGGAGTGGCGGGGCCGACGGCGGCGGGCCGCATTGCTCCGCCACTGCCCCCCGCTGCCTGCCCTGCCACCTGGCTAGCGGCGGCAACGCGTCTGGGGTACCGGCAGGTGGGAGAGGAACGGCCGGCAGGGAGGCACACAACGGCTATAGAAAGTGCTCTCGCTCGCCCTAGAGCCAGCACTGAGGCCTTCCTGACCCCTCCTCCCTCTCCCCGCAGGCTCCCCGCCCCCCGGCTGCCCCTGCACGCCCCTGCTGGCATGCAGGGCGGCGCTGGGGAGGGGTGGGGATGCGGCAGCGGTAGCGGCTGCGGGGGGGCCCGGACAAGACCCGGACCCGGAGGTGCAGGCGTGTGTGGCGGGGGCGACACACCGCCACTTCATCGCTCCTAGGGGTGAGCAGTAATGGGTGGGGTGAAGCTAGGTGGGGAGGAGGTGCGAAACTGCTGCTCGGTCCCTCCACGTGGGATAGGTCTCCAGACTGCACCTTCCTACCCACGCACCCCTCCCACCAGGCGGTGTGGCCGTGAGCCGGGGCCTGCTCGCACGGCTGCGTGCGATGGAGGATGCGGCCGTGCTGGGCATGCTGCGTGCGGTGGCCAACGCATCGCACACGCCGCACGCACCCAAAGCCGGCTTCGTACTGCTCTCGAGACTGCTGTGGTGCGCGTTGGGAGAGAGGAGGATGCAGCGGGGATGCCTGGGGTGGTGGGCAAGGATGTCTCAACACCCTCGGGCAAGAGGCACGGGAACAGCCACTCAGCCCCCCCTCCACATCCCCACACCCCCCGCTCCCCCCGCCCCCCTCGCAGGGAGCTGGGCCACGCGGTGACCTCGCCCCTGGTCCTGGCCCCCGGCTCGAACCGGCTTTGGTCCACCAGCGCTTTCGGGCGCATACCCCTCGCCCACCCCCAAACACCGGAGGGGCAGCAGGGGCAGCAGGGACAGGCGCAGGGGCAGGCGGGGGAGGGTTCCTACGAGCCGGCCTCGGTCCTGACGCTGCATCAGCTGATCGATGCTGTGCGGGTAAACCGCTGCCCCCCGCCGCTGTGCACTGCCGACTTCAAACGCATTGTCAGTAGCTCCAGCAGTGAGTGCGGGCAACTGGCGTGTGGGATGGGCAGGTGGGCATGGGGTTTGCGCGAGTGCGGTGCAGCCGCCACAGCAGTGAGCAGGGGCTGCTCGCGTATGGGCGGGAGGCTGTGGGTATGGTCGTGGGCAGGTAGGCATGCGGGTGCGGTCTGACTAGACCCTGGAACACACCCCCTGGAGCGCTGGGTTCTGGTCGCTATGCTCCATCCCCCCCGCCACCGCCACCCCGCCAAGGCCGGGAGGAGGGACACATGCCTAGGGTTCCGGGGACAGCGTGGCCTGACTGCTGACTCCTGACACGGTCCTGCTCCAGCCACACACACACACCCCATTTCCTCACTTCTCCCGTAGGCCGGGAGGAGGGCCGCATGCCCGTGTGGGAGCTGCTCGAACTCCTCTTCGTCTCCCGCACATGGGCCTCCAACTGGGACAATGCCCACGCCAGTACTCGGGTCATGCAGCAGCGTCTGCGCGAGGCCGGCGGCTCCCGCCGGGGTTTCTACACGCCCACCGCCTGCGGAGCGGCCTTCCCGGGGGGCTGCCCGCTGCCGGAGGTCTGCCCCCAGGGAACCAACTGCATCGTGCCGGCGGCGGGTGCGTGGGGGGGGGGCAACGGGTGGACGGCGGGGCGCGCATTGAGCTGGTTTGCCGGACGCGAAGGGCACGTCTAGCCGGATGCCGACTCTCGGACAGCTCAATCTGTCGCGGAGCTCACATTCGCTCCCCCTGCAGGCATGTACAACTGGAGCGCTGAGGGGCAGGCCTTCTATTCGTACATGGTGGGAGCGGGGGAGGTCAAGAGGGGAGGAGGGCAACAAGAGGGGATTGGTGGTTCGAGGGTCGGGCTGAGTCAGGAGGCGAGCAGGGCGCGGGGGGTGGGGGGGGGTTCAGGGAGACGCAGGGAGGAGGGGGTGCATGTGACCCCGGGCCTGCGCTTGAGGGGCTGAAATACAAGCACTCCAGCGAGCCCCCACCCTCGTCCGTCCTCTTGCAGTCCAGACTCCTGAAATTCTTTCCTGCCCCTTGCCCCGACCTTGTCCACTCAGAATGCCTACTGGAAGGGCGCCACGGATGCCCCCGGCTTGGACTGGGAGATGAAGCGCCGGGTTGGTGCTGGGTGGTGCTGAGTGCCCTTTCCCTGCTCACATCTCCCTCGCTCAACCTTCCGTCGCCCTCCCTCAACATCTCACACATCCCCCTCATCCCAATCCGCCGTACGCCCAACCCGCCCGTGTGCAACCACCCGCCTTCTACACACAGTGAGCAAGGGGCTACACGAGGGATCAAGGGAGCTTGCTCAACTCAAGGCCTTGACCGCTGACTAGTTTGCACCCCTCTTCAAAAGCTCAATCCCCCAGCTCAACTCACCTGCGCCTCCCTCTCGTCCCTCCCTAACACCCCCCAGGCCCCACGCGCCCCCCAACAAGACCATGTGTCTACACACGGACGCCCCCGGCTACTGGTGGGCAGGGCAGGTGGGCTGCGGGCGGGGGCGGGGGTGTGCGTGCATGCAGAGGCAATCTGCATCTCCGAGCTGCCATTCTATCCCTTCCCAACATGTGTTACGTTCCCCTGCTACGGTTACCCCGCCCTGCCCCACTCCCCCTGCCCACACGTGTCCACACCTCCCTACCATCCCCCTACCGCTCTCCCCCCCCCCTCGTCTCCGCCCTCCCCCGCAGTGGCAGCCGGGCGCCCAGCAGCCCCAGGACTGTGCGTGGCACCGACTGCCCCGGCGCACGATCGTAGACTTCCTGACGGGCAAGAAGGTGCGTGGCGCGGTGCGGTGCGGGGGGTGTCGGGGACCGTCGGCGTGATGGATGGGTAGAGAACTGAGGGGTGGAATACAGGACTACACGGCATCAGCCACCCTGCCTGCCTTCTTTTCTTTAAGCGTGCCATCGTCCTCGGGGGAGGGGAGATCCGGCAAGGCCAGGGGACCCGTCCTGGCAAACCCTCGTCACTCGGAAGGGCAGTGTGGATGCACCATGTGCAATGCGCGGGCTGAGGCTCGGCTAGGGTCGGGCAGGAGGCCTCGGCCAACTCATCACCGCGGCATCATCTTCACACAATCCTGTGCCTCGTGCGCAGGTCTGGTTCCACGGCGACTCCCAGACTCGCCAGATCTTTTTCCGCCTCGTGGGCTACATCCGGGGGCAGGAGGGTGTCATGGAGCATTACTACCACCGAGCAGCCGTGTTCAGCTACTATTGTAAGTTGAGGGGGATGGGCCCATCCAGGACGCCTGTTGGCATCAAAACATTGTCGGCGGTTTGATTGCGCTGGGGCCTTCACTACTCTTGTTACTTTGTACTGTTGTTGTGCCCCTCCCCTACGTGCTCCCCCCCTCCGCCCCAGACAATGACACGGACTCCTTTCAAGTGGACGACGGCAATGTACGACTGGATCTGACGTCAGATCTGGCGGCGGGGGAGCGCTTCAGGATTGTGTTCATGTGGTGCGTGGCAGGGGGCTGGGGGTGCGTCCTTGGGGGCGACAAGCTGTGAAGATGTGCCGGGGCGGAGTGGACGGGGGGTGCCAGGGTGACCCGGCGTCCGCATAATGTCGGGGCACACTTGCACTGGGGACTTGCGAGGCCAGGCTACCGCAGGTCATCGTGGGTGTCCCATCTACCTTGGGCGCCCACCCTCTTTCCCTGCACGGCTCTATCCCCCTGATAGGGAGCAGGTCCAGATCACGCAAGACTTGTTCCTGTCGGGTCGGCTGCCCGACATCCTCGTGATTGGCGGTCTGCAGCAGCGCACGTGGGGACCAGACGCCGGCAACGGCACGCGGGAGGCCATCGGTGCGTGGTGCAGCCGGCTTGGGCTGCTTGAGATGTGGGAGGGACTTGCGAGCCACTGGCCGTGCAGGCCACACATTGAAGCTGCTGTCTCCTTGCTGGTCTGCGAGGGCGCATACTCGTCACTGAAGTCTAAGCTCGCTCCCCTGCGCAGAGCGCCTGGTGCACAACCTGACGGCCTCCGCGCCCCGGCCTCGGCCGTTGCACGTGTTTTGGAACATGTGGGCAGACGGAGACACGTACACACCCCAGCGACAGGATCACATATCCGAGGAGGCACGGGTGAGGGCGGGGTGATGGACTGTTGGTGTTGGCAGGCCACACCTGAAACCCCACATCGACTTCCCTTGCGGCCCGCTCCTGGACCACGGCAAGGCGTTCTTACTGGCCACGCTCTCGCACATGCACACCCTTCTCGACCCCTTCTGCACCTTCAGGAGTACGGCAAGCGTGCACGGGAGCTGTACGGCCGCATCAAGCACGTGGCGAGCAACTTCAACTTCCAGGTGCGTGCGATCTGCGTATGTACGAGCACCTTGCTATGCCGGACGGGGTTCACGCCTCTTCGCTCATGCTTGCTAATCGGCTTCCTTGCTAAGCCCTGCAAATGCTGGTGGCTAGTGTCGCCCACGGTCCCCTTCAAGCCCTCCCACCTGGTGCGGGCTTCCACCATGCCGTACACACAGATCCTGCCGTACGACCCCATGTCGGGCGCGCCCTCGCCGTACGTCCGCAACGAGGAGGAGCTCGGGGCGCACTTCCGGGGGGGGCTGCACTACGGCTGCTCGGCTCAGGCCGAGTTCCCCATGGCTGTACGGACGTTCAAGACGCCGCCCAACCTGGGTGAGAGGCGAGGGGGGCTGCCAGTGCTGGCCTCTTGCTGCGTGGCCGGGGAGGGAGGGGTGTCACCAAGGCAGCAAGCCCACGTCGCCCATCCAACCGCTGCCGGCCCCGCATCCCCCTACCCCCCTCTCGCGAGTCACGCCCGCTCGCCCTGCCCCCCAGACTGCCGCGACGGCTTCGACCTGCAGCTGTCCCTGCTGCTGCTCAACTCGGCCATGCGGTACGAGCAGCTGAGCGACCCGGGGGCGGAGGGGGGGCGGTGAGGGGCAGGCGGCAACGTCATGGGAGGAGGAGGGGGTTTGAGGACACAGAGAACGTTGCGAGGAGCCGCACGCACTGTGGAGGCGAAGCATGAGGGTTACGGGATGTGCCGTCGTAGTGACGGCCGGGGCAACGTGGCGCTGACAGAGTCTTGGCCTCGCAACAGGTAGCTGGGGTAGGGGCGTGCGTGTGGTCTTGGGCCTTGCGGCTCTGATGCAGCCGAGCAAACCCAATCTTCAGCCGGTTGAGGAACTCCCCACAACGAGTGGTGCAAGTCCACGTTTGTTCACAGAGTGTGGCTGGTGTGTATGATGTGCCTTGGTGGCGATGTGTGAGGGTGGCAAAGCGCGGACTGGTACGGTACGCTTTGCAAGGGTGGGGTGTGAAATCATGCGCAATGGCTACAGTATGTTAGATACACTGTGGGGCCCATGATTACTTAGGTGTGTTGCTAACGATGAGACGGGGCTATGGCGTATGGGGACTCGGCGTATGGACACTGTTGCGAAGGGCAGCAGCGGCTGCCTCGCAGCGCTTCGACGGCTGCTCTGTCGAGGGTCCCTGGCGCGCCCTCAGCTGGAGTAGTCGTCCTGTGTCTCCCCTGCTCAGCGACAGTACCGGCACTGGACGTGCAGACGGTGCTGTGCTTGATGGGTGCGAGGCGGGCCTGGGGGCTACTGCGCCCAGAGCCCAGCCAGGACGGCGGTGCGGTCTGGGCTGGACCGGGGGTTGCGTATGCGAAACATCCCCCGTGCTGCCGTGCATTGCAATGCGGACAGCAGTGTTTTGGGGGAGCCATGAAGGGAGGCTGCCCGCAACCTGCCGACGCTCGTCGAGGCTTCCAGGCAGGCTCGGCTGCGCAGCCTGTCCGGGCCTGTCCGTGCCCACACCTGTCCGGGCCTGTCCGGGCAGTCCGGAACGTTCCAGACTCCCGCCTCCGCGGCTAGACCATAGACCTCCTACATAACACTCCCGGCAAACCCTGACATGTACAGGGACTAGGCGCCGAGCTTGAACGGCGGAGCGCGGAGAAATCGCGTGGTGATGATGACGCGCAAAGCCGCCCAAAGTGGGCCACTATGAACCATGCACATTAGCTATAGCTCCACGCATCCTCCTTACGTGCAACCTTGAGCTTGTCTGGAACATGGAAGACCCTGGCCGCGTCTGGCTGCCGGAAGTTGTTCGGCACGTCGCAAGCTTCTTACCGAGCAACGAGGTTGCCTCGACTTTGCGCTTGATCGACCGCGCTACCTGCAATGAGCTCCGGGACAATTGCGAGGTGTCGCTCACGGAGCCAGTGCCCAGGGCGGCTTCTGCTCTGTTCGTGGCGCACTGGTCGAAGCCCGTTGCGTGCCGGAGCCTCGGCATCGCTCAGAGGACTAGACTCCTGCGTCAAACTGCAGCAGGGGGCGACGTGGCGATGCTGACGGTTGCGATCGAGGCGACCGGCTTGGCCCCCGACCTCAGCATCCTGCTCGCTGCGGCCGAAGCTGGCAACCTAGCGATTTGCCAGTGGCTCTGCGAGCCAGGCCGCCTGCCGCACGTCGGCCACCCTCACCTGCAAGTCCTGGGGCCAGCAGCCGGCCGTGGGCACACGCCCTTGTGCGAGTGGGCCTGGAAGGCCAAACCACGCGGCCGCAACAGGGCATCCTTGGACGACTATTATTGCTTCTATTCAGTGGCAGTCCAGGACGCCGCCAAGGGTGGCCACGCGGAGACGTTGAGGTGGCTGCTGCAGCGGCGGGGCTGGAAGTACGACCTCGCTTCGTGCTTGCTGCTTGAGGCGGTGGCGGAGGGGTGCGACCTCCCTCTGCTCAAAGAGCTGTACAGGGGGGAGGAGGACCGTCCGACGAGGTGGGAGCTATTCCCCCGCTTGAGGAAGGAACTGATGGCGGCTGCAGTGGCCAGCAGGACCCCCGACTGGAAGGTGGGCGGGGCGGCACGGCTGGGGTGTCTCAGGTAGCCGTCAGTTGCCCCCATGCGCTAAGAATGGTCAGAGTTTGGAGCAGGGCATGCGAGCATGCCTTTCGTCCCGCCAGTGAGCCACACGCTGATCACCGGGCTGGGGCTTGCTTGGGCTAGTGCCGACCTAGTCTACCGGTTCTATTGTGGTCTGGCCCGCTGTACGTCCGCAGGCAAAGGCCGAGTGGTGCGCGGAGCAAGGGTGCGAGTTGGAGGCGTCGTGCGCCATCGCGGCAATCCTGAAGGCCATTTCGGATGGCCGTCTGAAGGGCGAAGTGGCCGCCAAGCGCGTCATGTGGCTGAGGGAGAGGGGACACGAATCAACCATACTTGACTCGCAGTCAGAGATCCTTGCAGCGGCCATCCAGGTAGGCTGGCTCACTGAGAGGCCTTCAGGAGGGGCGTCGACGGGCGTCGAGCGGGGAAGTGAATGCTATTGATGTAGGTTGGGCGTAGCCCGGGGCGGGGTTCAGCTGCTTGCCCCGTTTGTTAGGTAGAGTTTGCTGGCGGCCCTCCCTAGACTCTGCGCGGCTGAGGTCAAGTGGTAGGGTGCCTGGTCAAGGATCGACCCAGCCTCTTCCAGGAATGCCACCCGCGGGCCTCTCTTGACCATCCAGCTATGCACTTCCTCCCATACCTTGCCCCCTCAACCCCGTCAGGCGGGCGACGTCGTGGCGGTTCGTAGCTTGCTGGAGCTGGGGCTCCGCACAGCCGCCGCGAACTGGCGGCGGTGTCGCCTCGACCTGGACTTGGTCCTGGCGCTGCACGGGGCGGGCTGCGACCTGGGTCCGCCGCAAAATCTGGCGGAGTGGGCCTGCGAAGCGGGCCAGCGCCCCATCCTTGAGTGGCTGCTGGGCACGTTTGGAGAGGACGTTGTGGAAGACGACCAGTATTGCCTCCTCTGCGCAGCCTGGTCGGGTGACGTTAGCCTGGTCCGCTGGCTGAGGGAGCACCAGTGGGGCGGGCTCGGGCGGGCGAACGCCGGCGACGGGCCCGGTGGCTCCGAGGGCACATCAGCGCCCCCCATGTTTTTGGATTGGAGCCCGCAGCTGCTGCATGACCTGTGGGGCGAGGCGGCTTCGTCGGGGTGTGAGGAGCTGCTTGAGCTGCTGCTGGAGTGGGGCTGCCCCCTGCCGGTGCACGAGGTGCGCTTGGGGGTGGGAGCGAGAGACGGAGCGATCGAAGGCGGTGGAATGAGGGACGGGCGGGGGTTCTGCGGGCTACGGCGGTGCCAACATGTCATGCGCCATCGTGTGTTTGCGCACATGCCCAGCTCTGACCTTTCCGCTGTCCTCTCGCCCCGCCCGCGCCCACTCCCCTATCCGACTGCAGCCGGGCGAAGCAAGCCACGTGTGGCCGGCCGCCGCGTGGAAGCATGACGTTCGCACGCTGCGGGTGCTGCGGCGCCTGGGCGGCGGCACGGGGATGCCGTGGGGCTCCGATGGCACCTTTGCGGCCTGCGTGTGGCGGGAAGGCAGCAGCTGGGGTGCTTCTCTGGGCATCTTGCAGTGGCTGCTGGCCGAGGGCTGCCCGGTGGACTGGGGGCGTGCCGAGAGCGCGGCGCGAGAGCGTGTGCGCCATGCACCAAGGTACCGGTATGACGGCGAGCCGAGGGCAGTGCTAGAGTGGGTAATCGAGCAGCGCGCGCGGAGCGAATCGCTGGGAGGCCTGAAGCGCTCCGTGCGCTCGGTTGGGATGTGGGCTGCCAAGAAGATGGACGCGGCGCGGGGATTGCTGGCAGCGGTGCGGCGGCGCTGAGGCCAGGCATGGGTGCGAGTCCGTGACGCGGATGGGGCACGGCGGCCTGGGCTTCCTGGCGGCATTGAGGTCTCAGGGGGCAGTGGCTGGTGTGGGAGGGGTGGCGGTGGCCCCCCGTGCGTGTAGCATACAAGCAGCTAGGCTGTCGAGCGTCACACGGACCGGTATGCGCGGACGTTGTGGGACGTGCGGGGATGCACCTGAGCGGCAGTACCGGTAAGTGCTTTGGGCATGCTGCGTTGGGTAACGCGGGACGTACAGCCCTTACGAGACAATCACATTTGGGGCTGAGCCCCTGCATTCGGGGGCCCTGCCTAGCTGGTGAACTGCATGTCTGTTGGGTGGTCTCTGAGGGCCATGTGGTGACGGCATGTTGGTCTTATGGGTTGCTCTAACTGCTTCGTCCTAAATGCACGCAATGAGGGTTGATCAAGGTTTGGGGGACCAGGTGTATCACCCGACATACATCCGTAAGGGATTCGTATGGAATTATCAACCATGATAGTCTGCGGCCTCTGTTCTGGTCGTCGTGATAGCCTGCAGGAGGCAAGCCCTTGAGTTTGGCTACCAAGCCACGGCGTTCAGCTGCCGTGCACCCCGTTGGGGTGCCTCATTGTAACAACGCCACGCACATGGCCCTAGCTCTCAGTGGCCCCTGCACTTCTGCGTCACTGAACACAGCTCCTTCCTCCGCTCCGGACCTCGCCACGCACGGGGGCTACGCCACCGCCGCCACGCCAGCATGGGCCTCCAAAAAGCGCTGACACCAACAAGGGAGTCTGCCCTCCTTTAGGACAGGGAATAGGGCCGAGCCCCAAACCCCGCGAGGTCGGGCAGCCCTGGGGCCGCGCAATCAAGCACCAGGCCCCACAGCGCACGGATTTAACCCACGCCGCCGCCGGCCTTCGCCAGCCCTTCACGCTCCAGCCCGCCTGTGACCACTGAGCGAAAGCCGTACGGTACGCACTCCGCCGCCATCAAGGCTCATGCGAGGGCCGCCGTGCCCCACCCGCGTCACGGACTCGCACCCATGCCTCGCCTCAGCGCCGCCGCACCGCTGCCAGCAATCCCCGCACCGCATCCATCTTCTCGACAGCCCACATCCCAACCGAGCGCACGGAGCGCTTCAGGCCTCCCAGCGATTCGCTCCGCGCGCGCTGCTCGATTACCCACTCTAGCACTGCCCTCGGCTCGCCGTCATACCGGTACCTTGGTGCATGGCGCACACGCTCTCGCGCCGCGCTCTCGGCGCGCCCCCAGTCCACCGGGCAGCCCTCGGCCAGCAGCCACTGCAAGATGCCCAGAGAAGCACCCCACCAGCTGCCTTCCTGCCACACGCAGGCCGCAAAGGTGCCATCGGAGCCCCACGGCATCCCCGTGCCGCCGCCCAGGCGCCGCAGCACCCGCAGCGTGCGAACGTCATGGCTCCACGCGGCGGCCGGCCACACGTGGCTTGCTTCGCCCGGCTGCATTTGGAAAGGGCAGGGGCAGGTTCGTTCAGATGAGGGCACGAGGCAGAGCGCACAGTTGGCCCTCTCCTGTGCCGGTGTGTCCCGCTCGCCTTCATCCACCCTTCCTGGGCTGGCCTCAATGGGCCACACCAGGGGCAGGGGCCGACCTTGGCACACGATACTTTACGCTCGCCCACCCACCTCGCACCAGACCCACCCCCAAGCGCACCTCGTGCACCGGCAAGGGGCAGCCCCACTCGAGCAGGAGACCCAGCATCTCTTCGTTCCCCGACACAGCCGCCCCACGCCACATCTCGTGCACCCGCTGAGGACTCCAGTCCAGAAACATGGAGGGCCCTGCTGCGCCCTCGGGGCCGCCGCCGGTGCTCGCCCGCCCGAGCTCGCCGCCCTGAATCCACTCCCGCAGCCAGCGGACCAGGCTGACGTCACCCGACCGAACAGACCAGATGAAGCATGACGGGTCGTCTCCCAGACTGTCTCCTCCATAAGTGCCCAGCAGCCACTCAAGGATGGGGCGCTGGCTCGCTTCGCAGGCCCACTCCGCCAGCTCTTGCGGCGGACCCAGGTCGCAGCCCGCCCCGTGCAGCGCCAGGACCATGTCCAGGTCGAGGCGGCGGCACCGCCGCCAGTTCACGGCGGCTGGGCGGAGCCCCAGCTCAAGCAGGGTACGCACCGCCACGACGTCGCCCGCCTGAATAGGTTGAGGGGGCGAGGTACAGGATGGGGTGCATAGCTGGATGGTCAAGAGAGGCCCGCGGGTGGCATTCCTTTTAGAGGCTGGGTCGATCCTTAACCAGGCACCCTACCCCTTGACCTCAGCCGCGCAAAGTCTAGGGAGGGCCGCCAGCCAACTCTACCTAACAAACGGGGCAAGCAGCTGAACCCCGCCCCGGGCTACGCCCAACCTGCCTGAATAGCCGCGGCAAGAATCTTGGATTGCGCTTCTAGTACGGGTGACTCGTGTCCCCTCTCCCTCAGCCACATGACGCGCTTGGCGGCCACTTCGCCCTTCAGACGGCCATCCGAAATGGCCTTCAGGATTGCCGCGATCGCACTTGACGCCTCCAGCTCGCATCCTTGCTCCGCGCACCACTCGGCCTTCGCCTGCGGACGCACAGTGGGACCGGGGCCAGACCACATTAGAACCGGTAGACCAGGTCTGCACTGGCCCAAGCAAGCTAAAGAACGGTGATCAGCGTGTGGCTCACTGGCGGGACGAAGAGCATGTCCGCATGCGCTGTTCCAAACTCTGACCATCCTTAGTGCATGGGGGCAACTGGCGGCTACCTGAGACAATTCATCCGTGCCGCCCCGCCCACCTCTCAGTCGGGAGTCCTGCTGGCCACTGCAGCCGCCAGCAGTTCCTTCCTCAAGCGGGGGAATAGCTCCCACCGCTTCGGACGGTCCTCCTCCCCCCTGTACAGCTCTTGGAGCAGAGGGAGGTCGCACCTCTCCGCCACCGCCTCAAGCAGCAAGCACGAAAAGAACTCGTACTTCCAGCTCCGCCGCTGCAGCAGCCACCTCAACGTCTCCACGTGGCCGGCCTGCGCCGCGTCCTGGACTGCCACGAAATAGAAGAAACGGCAGTCGGTCAACGCAGCGCTGTTGCGGCCGCGTGGTTTGGCCTTCCAGGCCCACTCGCACAAGGGCGTGTGCCCTCCGCCGGCAGCTGCCCCCACGACTTGCAGGTGAGGGTGGCCGACGTGCGGCAGGCGGCCTGGCTCGCAGAGCCACTGGCAAATCGCTAGGTTGCCAGCTTCGGCCGCAGCGAGCAGGATGCTGAGGTCGGGGGCCAAGCCGGTCGCCTCGGTCGCAGTTGCCAACGTCGCCACATCGCCCCCTGCTGCAGTTTGGCACAGGAGCTTGGTCCTCTGGGCGATGCTGAGGCTCCGGCACGCAGCGGGCTTCGACCAGTGCGCCACGAACAGAGCAGAAGCCCCCCTGGGCACTGGCTCCGTGAGCGACAACTCGCAATTGTCTCGGAGCTCATTGCAAGTAGCGCGGTCGACCAAGCGCAAAGTCGAGGCAACCTCGTTGCGTGGTAAAAAGGATGCGACGTGCCGGATAACTTCCGGCAGCCAGACGCGGCCAGGGTCTTCCATGTTCCAAACCTTGTAAGCACAAGGTTGCCCGTAAGGAGGATGCGTGGAGCTATGGCTAGTATTCATGGTTCATAGTGGCCCGCTTTGGCTTCGGCCCTTCGGGCAGCGGGCATTGATGTCAATCCAACTGCGTGTCATGCATTACCTCGAGATTCCTCCGCCGTTGAAGCTCGGTTCCTAGTCCCTGTACATGTCAGGGTTTGCCGGGAGTGTTATGTAGGAGGTCTATGGTCTAGCCGCGGAGGCGGGAGGTCCGGAACGTCCCGGACTGCCCGGACAGGCCCGGACAGGCTGCGCAGCCGAGCCTGCCTGGAAGGCTCGACGAGCGTCGGCAGGTTGCGGGAACGGTGGCGGGAACCTTCATGCGTTCGCCGTCACAGTGCTATCCGCAAAGCGATGCACGGCAGCACGGGGTGTGTGCGCCGTGTGCCGCATCCGCAACGCCCGGTCCAGCCCAGACCTCACCGCCGTTTTTGGCCTTTCATTTGCGGAGCGACGGGCGGCGCAGGGGCACCCCGCAGAGGGGCCACGGCGCGGGCCGTTGGGACGGAAATGACCGTAGTGATTGACCGTATGGAAATGACTTGGAAATGACCGTAGTGACCGTTTGGAAAGCCCTACGGAGACATCAGGCGACAAACACCCCAGAGGCATGCCGGAGCGAGCCCTTGGCTTGCCGCCCGGGCTACTGCACACCTCTTTGAGTATTCATGGCTCTTGCAAGGAGGCCTGAATCGAAGAGGGGCGGCGGAAGGTCCGAAGTCGGTGCTGGGCTTCGTGCCAAACCCATCGCGAGGGCACAGAGGTCGGCGAGGGTCACGCACACAGCGGGGGCTTTTGATGATGATACGCATGAGTAAAGGGAACACCTTGAGGCTTCCAGGCTGTCCAGGACTCAGCTCGGTGACATTGCCGGTAATCGCAAGCCGAAGAGCGTTCTAATGCTTCCATATCGCGACTGATGGGCAAGAAGGCTCGTGTAGCTTGGTCAATGTCCACATCTAGTAACTTGGCGCAAGACCGCTGCCGTCGAAGCACGAACCCATCGCCCGCCCCCCTGAGAGCGTGTGTGGCTGCCTGCCTACGGTGGCCAAGTATCCCCCAAGAAACACGGCCAAATGAAAGGCCACAAGATCCGTTCGGTTTAGTGGGCTCCCGGCGCAAGCCCCACCTCGCAGCCATCAAGCACCGCAGGTTGAGAGCCGGTACTCCGTGCTTCATGACAAGCACACCGTAGCCGTAGCGCATCCACACCTCGCCCTTGTCACCCCACCAGTCCGCGCTTTGCCACCCTCACACATCACCACCAAGGCACATCATACACACCAGCGACACCATGTGAACATGCCTGGACTTGCACCACTCGTTGTGGGGAGTTCGTTCACCGGCTAAAGATTGGGTTTGCTCGCCTGCCCTAGAGTCGCAAGGCCCACCACCACATGCACGCCCCTACCCAAGCTACCTGTTGCGAGGCCACGACTCTGCCAGCGCCACGAGGGCCCGTCACTACGACGGCACATCCCGTAACCCTCATGCTTCGCCTCCACAGTGCGTGCGGCTCCTCGCAACGTTCTCTGTGTCCTCAAACCCCCTCCTCCTCCCATCCCGATGCCTCCTGCCCCTCACCGCCCCCCCTCCGCCCCCGGGCCCCTCAGCTGCTCGTACCGCATGGCCGAGTTGAGCAGCAGCAGGGACAGCTGAAGGTCGAAGCCGTCGCGGCAGTCTGGGGGGGAGGGCGAGAGGGCGTGACTCGCGAGAGGGGGGTAGGAGCGGGCGGGGCCGGCAGCGGTTGGATGGGCGACTGGGCTTGCTGCCTTGGTGACACCCCTCCCTCCCCAACCACGCGACAAGAGACCAGGGTTGGCAGCCTCCTGGCCTCTCACCCAGGTTGGGCGGCGTCTTGAACGTCCGCATAGCCATGGGGAACTCGGCCTGGGCGGAGCAGGCGTAGTGCAGCCCGCCCCGGAAGTGCGCCCCGAGCTCCTCCTCGTTGCGGACGTACGGCGAGGGCGCGCCCGACATGGTGTCGTACGGCAGGATCTGTGTGTACGGCATGGTGGAAGCCCGCACCAGAGGGAGGGCTTGAAGGGGACCGTGGGCGACACTAGCCACCGGCATTTGCAGGGCTTATCAAGGGGCACGGTTCACAAGCCAAGAGGCATGAACCCCGTCAGACAAAGCGCGGTGCTCGTACGCAGATCGCACGCACCTGGAAGTTGAAGTTACTCGCCACGTGCTTGATGCGGCCGTACAGCTCCCGTGCACGCTTGCCGTACTCCTGAAGGTGTGGAAGGGGGCGCGAAGGGTGTGCACGTGCTATAGCAGGGGAGAGCGCAGCAGCACGGGCCGCAAGGGAGAAAGAAGCGGCACGGCGGCGGGGCAGACGGGGTTGCGGGTGCGGCCTGTCACCACCATCAGTTCATCACCCCTCCCTCACCCGTGCCTCCACGGATATGTGGTCCTGTCGCTCGGCCGTGTATGTGTCTCCGTCCGCCCACATGTTCCAAAACACATGCAGCGGCCGAGGCCGGGGCCCGGAGGCGGCTAGGCGATGCACCAGGCCCTCTGCGGAAGGGGTGCGCAGAGCGGAGGTTGGAAAGTTCTTACTGCCCTTGGCTCAAGCCACGCACCCCGCGCCAAGCCGGCTGCACCCACTCACCGATAGCCTCCCGCGTGCCGTTGCCGGCGTCCGGTCCCCAGGTGCGCTGCTGCAAACCGCCAATAAGGAGGATGTCGGGGGGCGTTCCCGAGAGAATCAAGTCAGCCGTGATGGTCTGGGGCTCCCTGTGGTCGGGCGGTGGGTAGTTTGGGGCGAGACTGGGTGAGAGGTTGAGTTTGGGCGGGGGTTTGAGGGCTCCGCTGGGGTGACCTGCGAGTATGGTGCCCGTGGTAGGGACCGGGTTGTAGCGATGCACGGTCGGCCTTCGTTGCATACCCCGCCCCTGCACATCTTCACACCTTGTCAACCCCGAGGACCACGCCCCGCGCACCACATAAACATGATCCTGAAGCGCTCCCCCGGCGCCAGATCTGAGGTCAGATCTAGTCGTGCATTGCCGTCGTCCACCTGGAAGGAGTCCGTGTCGTTATCTGTGGCGTAGGGGAGGGTGGGTGCGTGTGGGAGGGGCCAAAGGGCAAGATGGAAGATGGGGACCCGGCCTTGGCGTTGAAGACTGCAAACCCAGCGTCCTCGCACGCCGCGAAACCCTGCACCAGTATCCTTGCAAGTGCTGGGCGCCCTGGATGGTTCAAACCCCCTCAACTTACAATAGTAGCTCAAGACCGCGGGTCGGTGGTAGTAGTGCTCCATGACACCCTCCTGCCCCCGGATGTAGCCCACGAGGCGGAAGAAGATCTGGCGGGTCTGGGAGTCGCCGTGGAACCAGACCTGCGCACGAGGCACAGGATTGTGTGAAGATAATGCCGCGGTGATGAGTTGGCCGAGGCCTGCCTGCCCGACCCCAGCCGAGCCTCAGCCCGCGCATTGCACATGGTGCATCCACACTGCTCGCCCGGTGGATGAGTGGTGAGGGTATGCCAGGCCGGGTCCCCTGGCCTTGCCGGGTCTCCGCTACCTCCTCGCACAGGTCATCGGCGCGCTCATTCCGCCACCCCCCGCACCGCGCCCCCCACCTTCTTCCCCGTCAGGAACTCCACGATCGTGCGCCGGGGCAGTCGGTGCCACGCACAGTCCTGGGGCCCCTGGGCGCCCGGCTGCCACTGCGGGGGAGGGCGGAGAGGGGTAGGGGGAGGGCGGGATGGTGGGGAGGTGTGGGTACGTGTGGGCAGGGGGAGTGGTGCAGGGCGGGGTAACCGTAGCAGGGGAACGTAACACATGTTGGGAAGGGATAGAATGGCAGCTCGGAGATGCAGATTGCCTCTGCATGCACGCACACCCCCGCCCCCACTGCAGCCCACCTGCCCTGCCCACCAGTAGCCGGGGGCGTCCGTGTGTAGACACATGGTCTTGTTGGGGGGGGCGTGGGGCCTTGGGGGTGGTAGGGAGGGGGGGAAGTGAGGGGCGAGCGAGATTCAGGATGTCAGAGTGGGCAGGGCAGTATCAGGGACATAGACCCCAATTACGCCGTAGCTGCCGCCACCCCCCACCCCCTTGTCGCCCCTTACTCACTGAGCGGGTGGATGCCACAGTGCAGGGCGGGGAAGGGAGGCAGGGAGGTAGGGAGCCACGGGGAACAAGATCAATGGGAAGGGATGGGTAGAGCGCGAGACGCCAGGAGAGAAAACGTGAAACTCGTGAAGGCTTCAGGCTCTCCCCGGACGACTCGTACATCCACCCAGCACCCACCCGGCGCTTCATCTCCCAATTATTGACAGTAGAATCTGTAAAGCCCTTCCAGTAGGCGTTCTGGGTGGACAGGTAGGGTTGTAACAGGGGCAGATCGGGGTGTCACGAGTCTGGACTGCAGGAGTGCGGATGGGGGCGGGGAGCTCGCTGGGGCGCCCGGGCCCACGTGCAGCCCCTCCTGCCCCCTTACAGCCCCTCTTGACGCCCCTGCTCGCGACCTGACCCCCCACCTTCCCCTAGTGACCCCCCTCTTCCCCACCATGTACGAATAGAAGGCCTGCCCCTCAGCGCTCCAGTTGTACATGCCTGCAGGGCGGACGCGACATGGCGACAGATTGAGATGCCCGTGATTCGGCATCAGCCCAGAAGTGCCATCCGCATCCTGCAAACCAGCTTAGTGCTCGCCCCGTCGTCCGCCCGTTGCCCCGCCCCCACGCACCCGCCGCCGGCACGATGCAGTTGGTTCCCTGGGGGCAGACCTCCGGCAGCGGGCAGCCCCCCGGGAAGGCCGCTCCGCAGGCGGTGGGCGTGTAGAAACCCCGGGGCGAGCCGCCGGCCTCGCTCAGACGCTGCTGCATGGCTTGCGTGCTGGCGTGGGCGTGCTCCCAGTTGGAGGCGCACAGGCGGCCCGCAATGAGGACCTCGAGGATATAGGAATCGACAGGCCGCTCCTCCCGACCTGTCCACATATACCGGTATACATGTGGCATGGGACATGTGGCATGGGATGACGCGGGGCATGGGAACTGCTATGTATGAGTCAGCCTGGATGAGAACCAGGAAGCAGCGACGAGCTAGGGGAGGACAGCAGCTTTCGGAGTCAAGCCGTTCCTGAGGATAACTTTATTTGTTCATGTAGCCCTCGATCACAACCCCGGAATCGCACACGCGCAAGCCCTTGTGTAGATACCGCTGTTTATAAGCGCAAACCCCATGCCCACCTGCCCCGCCCACACGCCATTAACCCGCACTCACTACTGGAGCTACTGACGATGCGTTTGAAGTCCGCCGTACACAAGGGCGCAGGGCAGCGGTTGAGTTGGTTATCGACGCCGAAACGCTCCAACGTCAGGCCTGAGGCCGGCTCGTAGGGGCCGTCCCCCGCCTGCGCCTGCCCCTGCTGCCCCTCCGGTGTTTGGGGGTGGGCGAGGGGTATGCGCCCGAAAGCGCTGGTGGACCAAAGCCGGTTCGAGCCGGGGGCCAGGACCAGGGGCGAGGTCACCGCGTGGCCCAGCTCCCTGCGAGGGGGGCGGGGGGAGCGGGGGGTGTGGGGATGTGGAGGGGGGGCTGAGTGGCTGTTCCCGTGCCTCTTGCCCGAGGGTAACAGTAGTCCTTGTCCTATGCCGCAGATATCCCCCGCTGCTCCCCCCTTCTTCACCGCCTTCGCACCACAGCAGTCTCGAGAGCAGTACGAAGCCCGCCTTGGGTGCGTGCGGCGTGTGCGATGCGTTGGCCACCGCACGCAGCATGCCCAGCACGGCCGCATCCTCCATCGCACGCAGCCGTGTGAGCAGCCCCCGGCTCACGGCCACACCGCCTGGTGGGAGGGGTGCGTGGGTAGGAAGGTGCAGTCTGGAGACCTACCCCACGTGGAGGGACCGAGCAGCAGTTTCGCACCTCCTCCCCACCTAGCTGCACCCCACCCATCACTGCTCACCCCTAGGAGCGATGAAGTGGCGGTGTGTCGCCCCCGCCACACACGCCTGCACCTCCGGGTCCGGGTCCTGTCCGGGCCCCGCCGCCCCCGCTGCCGCATCCCCACCCCTCCCCAGCGCCGCCCTGCATGCCAGCAGGGGAGTGCAGGGGCAGCCGGGGGGCGGGGAGCCTGCGGGGAGAGGGAGGAGGAATCAGGATGGCCATAAGGCTGGCTCTAGGCGAGCGATAGCCCTTTCTATGGCCGTTGCGTGTCTCCCTGCCGGCCTCCCCTCCCCCACCTGCCGGTATCCCAGAGGCGTTGCCGCCGCTAGCCAGGTGGCAGGGCAGGCAGCGGGGGGCACTGACGGAGCACTGCGGCCCGCCGCCGTCGGCCCCGCCGCTGACTGCCGCTGCCGCCTGCCCAGCGGCAGAGGCACTACCGACATTGCCGGTGCCTTCCCCGCTGGCGCCGCGGTGCCGAGCGGCAACCAGGCAGTCTGCGTGCAGGGCAAGAGAGGTCAGCATGCATCTACCCATTCGGTGTCGACTGCCTGTCTGCATGACTGGCTGACGAAGGTTCAACGGTTGCAAGCGGGCCCCGAGTGCTCTCACCCGTCACGACGTACGGCAGCTCAGAGTCCCTGGGCAGGGCAGCGTGGACAGATCAGCTGTATGGCTTCCAAGACTGTGCGCCTAACCCACATCGGGGGCCCTCCCTCAAGTCTGCATCGCAAGACTCCCACTGACGGAAGCGTCGCCACACCGTGGGTGCAACACCGGCTGTCCAGCACGGGCCCTCAGCGCAGCGTCCAGCCCAACCCACATCGCCCGACCCACATCGCTCGGCCGTCGTCCCTGCCTCTTCTACCCCTCCCCTCCTCCTCCCTCCCCCCGGGCCCTCCCCCTCACCACCCCTCCAGCATCTCCGCCAGTGCGTGCACCCCCGGGATGGAGGAGTCCACGCCGAGGAACAGCCAGCGGCTGGCGGGGGTGGCGGCACGGGCGGCCAGGAACAGGGACAGAGCCACCTGGGAGGGGGCGATGGGAGGGATGCAGAGAGGTGGGGGGCGTGAGGCGCAGGGACAGCAGGGTTGAGAGCGCAAGTTGGCACGGGACCACCGAGATGCTGCGGGAGTTGCACCCGGACGTATACCACCAGATCGCCTCCTCTACTAGCCCCCATTCCCCGCCCCTCCACCCCCCACCGACCCCCCACCCTCCTGCTGGTCTGGGGGCAGCGGCGTGCCATCGGCCTGAGCCGGGATGAGCACCCAGGACTCGGGCGCTCGGGCCCCCGGCGCCGAGTCGCTTTCATTGGCCGGGAGGAAGGAGGCGTTGGCAGTGAGACCGATCAGAGGCACACTGAAGGGCGCGTGCCGGTAGAAGCGGTAGGGGCCGTCGAGAGCCTTTCCCCAATCTACGGGCGGGAGGCGGGGAGGCACGCGTGGGAGGGGCGTCAGTACCACGCGAGGTGAAGGCGGGAGGCGAGTTTGACCCGGTGGCACACCACCGCACCGGGGTTGCTGCCGTTGCTCCATATAGCGATGGCGATATCCCGGGTGCGCAGGATGTCCTCAGCTGCCCGCTGTGCGAGAAATGAGCTGAGTAGCAACAAGCCGAGAACTCGGTGTTTTCGCGCCTTCGCTGCCTCAAATCCGATTATAATCATTCTGGGCTACATGTGTGGTTGCTGCACGCTAATCCCGTTGTTTGGGCATTGCTGTGCATGCAGGTTTATATCGTGAGTTGCGCGCTCTTCGTGCGGCAAAACAACGTCACAAGTGTTTTCACGCTAAGATAAGTTGGAAAGACGTGAGCGAGTCTCCGCCGCCCCCTTACTTCACACTTCCGTACTGTTTGCACGCACGAACCGCCCCTCAGCCCCGACCCCCAAGCACGCTGCGGTGGCCTTAGCTAGTACTGCCCCCACGGTCTCAGCAGCATCCCCGGACGACTTGACCGTCGCCCGAACCGAGTGCGCAACAACATCGCCAACAACAGCAAGCCGGTCACTCTAGCATACGGTAGCCATGCTCCTCCATGCTCAGCAGCAGCTAGTCGTCATCAGGGGCCGACCCCCAGACCGACAGGGCGGGCGTGTCTCAGGCCCGACCTGCCAGCACTCGCTGGTCGCTGCGGTGGCCTTAGCAGCATCCCTGGTCATCGCCTGGGCTACATTGCATGGGCCTGCCAACAGGTTTAACCATCGCCAGGCGGGGGTCAGGGCCCCCAACGCTCACACCACGTCCCGACGGGCCGTCCCGACATGCCAGTATCGTAATTACTCGTTTCGCCACGCGCCATGGTCCTGCCTTGCATCCCTGCACAACCCTGCTGCACTTCTACGTCCGCTCGCGCCCAACCGCCCCGACCACCTCGACGTTTACAGCCTCCTCCCCCGGGCCTGCCTGCCCCGCACCTGCCGTCTGCCCCGGGCCTGCCTCCTCCGCAATTCCCGCCGGCGGCTCCTGGGCACTCTCTGCTGCGTCTGCTGCGTCACTAGCGGCCGCTGAGGACGCCAGGGGGTGTGCCGCCCGGCCTCCCGTCACCGCCGTGTAGTAGTCCAGATGGAACCCGTTGCTGTACGGCACGCCGTAGTGCTGCGGACCCAGGTTACCGTACGGATCCAGATTCGACAGGATGTCGTACAGCACCCGGGAGGTGGCGGTTGGATCGACCAACCGCCCCGCGCGCTGGTTGGCCTCGAAGGCCGACTTGAGGCGGCCGGGGGGCAGGGCTTCGCGGGCCGAGGCCTTCGTAGGGAGTGCGGGGAGGGGGAAGCGGCACGAAGGAGGCGCAGGAACGGAGGGTCAGGGAAGGATGCAGGTCCACAAGGCATATGGGGCAGACTGGGTCAGGGAAGGGCCAACTAGTGGCTTCCGTGCCTTGCCTAGGTAGGATCCACCCGAGCCCCCACACGCGCCTGCATCTCAGTGTCAATGGCACCCGGAGCGTAGCTGAGCGCCCGCACTCGGGCCCAAGGCCCCGCATCCTCCTCCTCCTCCTCCTCCTCCGCTGCAGCCTTGTAACTCTCCGCTGCCTCGGCCCCGCTCCCGTTCCCTGCAGCCGCCGCCGCCGCGCCGTCGCCCCGCTCCCGCAGGTCTGCCTCGTGGGCGATGGACCGTACGATCATGTGGCGGGCGGCCTTGCCCATGCCGTACAGCGAGAAGTGCTCGTACGGCTGGTCAACGGAGACGCTCGAGATGTTGACCACCGTGATCAACCGCCGCCGCCGCCGCACCCCGGTGTGCCCGTGCTGCGGCGGGGAGGCTGACGCATCCGATGCTTCCTGGGGCGAGCATGTGTCTGAGGATGTGCCCGTGGACTCAGATGTCTGGGAGTTGAAGGCGTCCGGACAGCCAGAGGGGCCGGGTGCAGAGGGCGAGGACGAGGGCGAGGACGTGGTTGAGGCGGGTGGAGAGGGGGAAGGGGCGTCTGGCTGGGCGGCGGCCGTGGCTGCGCGGAGCGGCGCCGCCGCGTCGGGTGAGTCATCCACATGGCCCGGCAGGAAGGCCCGCAGTACGGCAGCGGTTAGGTACGTGAAGGAGGTGACGTTGAGGTCCGTCTGGGGGTGGGAGTGGGAACGGGCGGCGGGCGGCGGTTGGGGCGGTCAGTTGGGCTCAGGGTGCTGCGGCTTCAGCCTCGTGACCAGAGTCTGGGGACCCCAGCGTTTACTCCCGCAACCGACGGTTGGTCACTCGATCAACCGTCAACTGTCAACTGTCAACCGCCCACCTGTCGGCGCATGTTGGCCAGGGACTGGTGCTCCAGGGGCAGCAGGTCGCCCACCTAACACGAGGTGAGGGGGGCAGAGCAGGGAGAGACCCGAACATGGTCGCAAAAACCATATGCTAGGCCCCCTTCCATCAGCACAGAGGCCCTCCGTCCTCCGTCCTCATTCCAGCATTACCCCCCTCTCGTGGAGCACCTTCCTTCAGATCTTCACCCACACCCGGTTGGCCTGTCGCCCTGAGATGGTGCTCGTCCTCAAGGCACCAGAACGCTGTCACTCTTGATTCAGGATCCAGGATCACGACTGCATGATTCCCACCTGGCCCGCGTTGTGGATCAGCAGCACATGCGAGTAAGCCGCCGGCGCCGCCGCCAGCAGCCCTCCGCCGCCCCCGCCGCCGCCGCTCCCGGCCACCGCAGCCGCCGCTCTTGCCACCGAAGACGCCCCCGCCGCCGCCGTCAGACGGGCGGCGTTCGACTCCAGGGAGGTCAGATCACCGAGGTCAAACGCCAGAGTGGAAACCCGGGTCACGCCGCCGCTGGCCCCGCCAACCGCGGCGGCGCTGCCGCTGCCGCCACTGCCGCCGCCGCCAGAGGCTCCGCTGGCGGAGCTGCATGGCCCGCTGCCGCGCGTAGCGCTAGCAAGGCGAGACCCGTCCAGGATTGGCTGCAGCTCTCGTTGCACGAAGGCGTCCAGCCGGGAGGCGTCTGACGCTAGCAGCACAAGGTCGTGGTGCCACTTGCGATAGCCGTTACGCACGCTGGATTGGCGGGGATGGCCAGCTGCAGCAGCGCTTGTGCTCACGGTACTGACCGGCGGGAGGTCGGCTTTTGATAGGGGCGGGCCATTTTCAGCGAGGGTTCTAACGATTGCGGCCCCCAGTCCGCGCGATGCTCCCGTTACGATGGTCAGGCAGCGGAGGGGGGCGAGGTCGCGTGCCGACTCCGGTCGCCCCCAGGCTCCACCCTCAAGTCCGGCGGCTGCACTGCCGCAGGCTTCGTTGTGAAGACACCTTCTAGTTACTGCTGATTTCTGCGCTAGTGGCGCGAACGTCGAGGGCGATTGCGTCCGGAAGGCTGGACCAGCTGGTTGCGCAGCATCTCGCCATGTTGTGCTATGTTTATAACGAGCTAGATCATGGCGATTGACAAGCAGCGAAGGCCACCGCGTCGATGCGCGCGCCGGCCGCGCCTGGAAGCATCGCATGCTAAACAGCGCCTCTCCTGCCCCCAAGTACCTCCTAACCCTACCGAGAGTACGTATATAGGGGGTACATAAAGCTAATGCGAGAAAACGATGCCTGCTCTGATCGCCAAGGCGATCCTGAGGCACCTCTGGCATGAGGCGGCCCCCCGTGGCAGGCGGACCGCAAGGCTCGAGTCCTCGCTCGCTTGTATGGCAGTGTGAGTGGCAAACCTGGCTGGAGTTCTGGGACCAAGAGGGAGTGAGGGACCCAGGCCAGGCAGGCCTCCCGGGTCAGAGGCTGCCGTAGCCGTCCGCACCCTCCGCAGTAGCCGAGAGTACTCCTTACTCGTCGCCCTGCAGCCCGCGGAGGGACGCGGTGCAGTGCCGGTATCTGGATAGACGGCAGACTCACAGACCACGCACGAAAAACAGCCTCGTGCGGGACCTCCCCCCCCGTGCGGCCCCAACACGAGCCCGATCCAGGCCCGATCCATTACAGACAGACGGTTCCGCGCATTGAACAGATCCGTCCAGGATCCGTCCCTCAGGGGCGCTCCGGCCTCATGCATGCGCAATCTTCCCATCGCTTCACGGTTCAGCGGCTGGGCAGAGCGCATGCGTGCGAGCATTTACGAAGCCCACAGCAACCAGCCTTCGAGGCAAACATACGGCATCGCATGAATCCACACCGACGTTTCCGTACGCCATGCACACCACACCGTGTCATCACCGCCCCAAGCCATAGTCGTGCGTGTCATGCCAGTCGCCTATTTAGCGTAGTAAGCTCACTCTTTCGCCGCCCCTTCCGGCGAAATCAACTCCGACAACTGCGCCGCGAACAACTGACGCACATGTTAGCAGTTAAGCCTTAACACCCAGAGCCTGAAAGCAAGCCCTGGGCAGCGCGCGAAACCGTCGAGTAACCCTAGACTCCGCCTTATTGCGTGCGTGCTGCGCCAAACCCCACAACAATTTGGTTGAGTTGTTCACCAGGCAAATGCCGGGCGCATCCCTCTGCCATCGCCACAGCATACCGTAGCTCCCTTCTCCTCCCTTCAACTCCGCGCCGCCCCCATACTCATACCACACTGAGCTGCGAGCACCCCATGCATTGCCCAACCTCAGAAGCGCTCTTTCATAACATGGGACTTATCAGGTAGGCCTATCACGCCTGATGACTGTACCGAAAGCGCAGCGCATCCGAGCCGCGCCTGCTGCGCTCCATCCCTGCTCCCTGCCCGCTTTCCAACGCCCGCTGCGTTTACGCCGGCTCTGCTCAGATGACCGCCACTCTGGCAACCGACCCACATCGTCCCAGCACCACACCGATGCGTTCCTCCTGTGCCCCCTGTGCCTTGCACCCTGCCGCCAGGACACAACCGCGCGTAAGCCCCACACCCTGCCCGTCTCCTGGTTCCCCATTGTGCTACTTGGTTGGGCCTGCCTGCAAGCATGCTTTGCCGCCCTGCCCTTGGGCGCCGTGCGCAGCTCCCTAGGTCATTCCCCCCTACTCTGGCTGCCGCCTCTACCCCCGCGACCACGCCCTAGACATGCATTGCCGCCCGGCCGTTGGCCATTCTCTCCCATCCGGCTGCCGGGCCCCGCGCCTGTCTTGTCGCAGTCGGACACCCCGCCGGACTGTGCCAGTGGCAACCTGTGGCCGTCATAGCGTTGAGGACCTCACAGCACAGCCCGCGCACCTCATGTCTCAGATGCTTCCTGCAGATGTGCTGTAGCCTTCTCTCATGTGGGTCGGGCCAGCGGGGCTGTCAGCCTGCCGCTGGCCGTCAGGGCCGCGACGCAGCGCGCTGCCTGGCCGACTGGCCGCCGATGTACGGCACCGAGTTGTTGAGGTACGTGTTGATCGTGCGGTTGAGGAACTCGGCCACGTCATGCGCCTCCAGGTGCTGTACGGGGCGCGTCTGTCGTACGGGCCGGCGGACCGGGTTCAGGGTTCAGGCGAGGTTCAGCACGGGGCCTTCTCCGCTAAAGCGAGCAGGAGGCAGCTGCTGCGGCTCTGCCAACACAACTCCTGCCCAGACAGATGCTTGTAGAACTGCCGCCAGAGCCGCCAACCACCAACCACCAACTGCCAACCGACCTGTCTGTCGTCGCCGACGGTGTTGAACTCCCGGATGATGCGCATGTCGGACACGATCTGAGCCGCAAGGTCCGCGCTGTAATTGCCCCTGCGGTTGGTTGGTTCGTTGGTGGTCGTTTGGGAAACGGTAAGAACGGCTGGCGAACGCCAACAACCGCGGGGCTGGTATAGGGACCGCGCGGTGGCACAACCGTGAGAGCCAGTACACGGACGGCGCAATGGCTGCACACGCATCCCAGGCTTCCAGCTCTCGGGCTTTCGGTTCCGTAACCAAGGAAGGCCGGCTAGTCACCGCGCCTACGTTTTCTCGGCGCACAAGGGCAGCCCTTCACACACCCCTACCCCGCCAGGGCCCCGCCCACCCCACGTTTCCACTACACAAACACACGGGATTGGGGTTCGCTTCACTAGCTACCAACATCGGTGCAGCACGCACACGCCGGTCCTCACCACGTGGCGTTGTCGCTGAGGGCGTTGTAGTTGGTGCGGTTGAGCATGACATTGAGCCTGGAGGGGGAGGAGGGGCGGCAGAGGGGAGAGCCAGCGTCAGAAAGAGGAATGCGCGCGAGAGTGAGCGGGAGCAAACGGCGTGCTACCTAGTGGTCAGGACATGGGCGCGCCGTGCGAGCCCGGAGGAAACAACCTCCTTTCGACCGGGTGACGTGTCAAGAAGACCGCGACGCATTCAGCCATCCGAGCGACCCGCAACCTCCTCCCCTGCTCGCCATAACTCCCCCAGCAGTGCACCTCGCAGTCCGAACTAGACCTCAACCCAATCAACCCACACCCCTCCAAACCATCCCTCCAAACCCCCCCCATCCCGCCCCCTGCTCACTCCTCCGCCAGCTGCAGCGCCATGTCCTGGTACGCCACGATGACCTGCCCCTGCTGCACGCAGGGGGAGAAGACGCCCACGGCGAAGATGGCGGCGCAGATGAGGCCTGGGGGGGGGGGGACAGGAGGGGCGGGGGAGAAGGGGGCGGGGGAGAGGGCGGGGTTGAGGGGACAGGAAAGGGGGAGGAAAGGGGGAGGGGAAGGGTCTTGGACTCTGTAGGCAGCGCAGATGAGGCCTGGCAGCGGGGCAAAGGGGAGCGGAAGAGGAAGCGGAGCGACCCGCTGGGGACGCACCCGCCGAACCGGCCACCGCCTCCACAGCCCCCACAGCCGGCAAGGGTGGCTTCACAGCTACCCACCCGTACAGCCCCGGGACCCAGCCCCCTTCCTCCTCTTCCCGCCCCCACCCCTCCTCCCCACCTGTGATGGCCAGGGTGACCGCCCACCCCATGAAGAACTGCAGCAGCAGCACCCAGTTGAGGCCCGCACTGCCCTCCATGAGACCCATGGCGGCCGTGGAGCCGACCTGGGGGGCGGGTGGGTGGGTGGGAGGGGAAGGCGTGTGTGTTTCGGTCCGGCGTGTCACGGCCATGGCGGCCGTGGAGCCGACCTTGGGGCAGGGCGGCCTAGAGCTGAGAGATATCGCATTGCCTGCGCCGGAGAAGCGCAGCTTGCGAAGGCTTAGGCTGGGAGCGGCGTTGGCAGCGGCAGTGGCGTCGGCACCTCGCCGACACTACCAAACAGCTCACACACACTGGGCCGCACGCTTGATTTCAGGAGTGTCATAACTGTACTCGACGCCACGGCACGGCGCTACCAAACAGCACAGCACACGAGCGCCCCGCACGACCAGCCCTCCCCACACGGCCCGCCCCCGCAGCCCCCTCGCGCCGCACCTGGCAGTGCGTTGTGGAGATGGGCATGCCGTAGTTGGACGCCACCACCACAACGAGGGCGGTGGAGAGCTCGATGCAGAAGCCGCGCGAGGGCGTGATGACGGACAGGCGCAGGCCGATGGCGCGGATGATGTGGTAGCCTGGGGGGCAATGAGGGTACGGCGAGGGGTGTACGGCAGCTGGAGGATTGTACGGCAGCTGGACAGGCGCAGGCCGATGGCGCGGATGATGTGGTAGCCTTAGTAAGGCGGGCGGGGAGCGGGAGAGGGGAGGGGGGGAGCAATGCAAGTCGGAGAGGTGGAGGGGCAGGCGAGGGAGGAGGTGAGGCTCGGTGTGCGGCGGTAAGAGAGGGGTGGTGGTATTATGCGGCGCCTGGGTCGTGATTGTGGCCTCTGCCCCATCGGAGGGGGACCAGGGCGGCAGGGAGGCTTCTGCCTCAAGCAACCGGAGTGTGGGGCCCCCCAAACCCGATTGCCTGCCCCGGCGAGCTCACCAAACATGGCCAATCCGACCACGATGCCCGCCCCCCCCAGAGCCAGGATCCAGACGGGTTGGTTGGCCTGGTAGTCGACCTGTCAGGGGGGGAAGAGGGGGAGGGGGGGAGGGAAGCAGAGGGAGGTGGTTGGGTTGAGGGGGCTGGTGGTGGGGGGCAGTCGAGGAGGGAGAGGGTGGAGCGGCCCCTGCGGTACGGATTTCCCTGAATTCAAGACCTGGGTCCGTGATCTCGCTCACCCGCTCGTGCTTCCAAATGTACCAGATCGCGGTCAGCGGCCCGGCGGCGTTTGCCACGTCATTGGCGCCGTGGGAGAAGGAGTCGCAGATCGCCGTAATGATCTGACGGTTGAAGGGAAGCAGTTGGTTTGGACGGTTGGTGCTAACAATGTCAGTGGGGCGACAGATTGACCTCGGCTATTCCTGATAGGAGCGGCAGAAGGACAGCGGCGGTTCCAGCAAGCCCCAACCCCTGCCCCCAAACGGCTCGGGGGGCCGTGGTTCGCGGGTTGCAGGCCCCCGCGGCGGCGACGGCAAGCTGCTGCACGCGGCCCGCGGCCCTTAGTAATCCTTTGCCAACCGCCTGCGCTACAACCGGTAGGCCCCATGGCCCCAGCCCACGGCCCCACATCCCATGGCGATGCAACCACGGACCCGGTGCCGTACTGCCGTACTGCCGTACCTGCAGGTACTTGAACACGTGCTCGGTGGCCGGGTCAAACACCTCTGCAGGACGGGGGTCAACGGGTTGAGCGGGGGGACGCCAGGGTTGGCACAGAGGTGACGGCGGCGGTGCCTAGACAACCCGCACGGCCCCGGCGTGACCCACAGCGCACCTCCCCACCTGTCCGGAACGCCCCCACCTGCCACCCGGCCCCACCAACCTCTCCCCAGGCCCCTACCCCCCAACACCCCACAAACACTCCCACAGCGCCCGGCCCGCACCCGTGTGTGCGTGTATGGCCGCCGCCCTAGCCCCGAGCCCTAGCCCCTGCCCCCAAGACCCTCAACCCTGCACCCTGACTTCTCCGCCCCGCCCCACGCACCCGCGTGTGCGTGTATGGCCGCCGCCCGGTCGTCCACCGCCAAGACCTGCCGGTGCACGTCCGTGGTGGTGCCCCGGAGCACGGCCGCCTAGGGGGGGTGGGGAAAGAGGGGGATTGGTGGGGGGTTGGAGGGGAAAACGTGTATGTATGGGCGTGTGTGGATTGTACGCCTGGGGGAAGGAGGGGGAGGTGGAGGGGTGGTTCTTCACGAGTGAAGGATGGGAGGAGAGAGGGAGCAGCAGCCAGCGAGCCCGATCCGGGCCACAGGACAGAAGAGGGCCCGATCCGGGCGGTAAGCCGATGGGAGGGGAGGGACGGAGGGCCAACCGCTCAGCACCGCATGGATCGTGCTTGGCGCTGTGTGACCTCCAGCCTCTATCTCACCCCGACTGGCCTGAGCACGCGCCGCCCCGCCCACCCGGATGGCCCCAGCCCCACTGACCTTGAGCTGTTGAAAGGTCGTCTCGATGCCGGCCAGGTGTGAGTCACTCACGGCTGAGTCATCCTGTGCCTGGCTCCTGTCGGTTGGCGGCGGCACGCTGCTGTCCCGTACGAAGAAACCGAAACCCCGTGCGGCCCGGCCAACCGACACGTCCCTGGATCCCGAACGCTTGGGCGCGCCGCGATTCATGCTGCGGCGCGCGAACGGGCCGCCACCACTCTGCCGTACAAACGGGCCGCCGCCGCTCCGGCGGGCGTACGGCCCACCGCTCTGGTGGGCGTAAGGACCGCTGCTCTGGCGAGCGAACGAGCCTCCCGTGCCGCCTCCGCCGCCGCTGCCATGGGCCGACCCTGACGGCCAACCGCCGCCGCCTCCGCCGCCACCACGGGGTGACTGTTGGTTACCGTTGGCGGCGGTTGGGCCGCGACCCTGGTGGTTGGGCTGGGGGTGTACGACGTGCCCCTGCCCACCGCCGCGGAGGCCGCCCCACCAGTGCTGCTGCTGCTGCGCCTGCTGCTGCTGCTGCTGTGCCCCGTGCTGCGGCACACCCTGCTGCGCATGCTGTGGCCCGTGCTGCGCGCTGCCGTACTGCGCCGCCGCCTGGCCCTCGGCGGCGGCCGCCAGCGGTACGGATCCGGCCCGCAGCGTGGCTCCACTCATGGAACTGGCACCTTCCTCCAGCTCCTCAGGCACGGGATGGACCACGCCCACGCCGCCGCCCAGATCCAGCGGCATGTCCCATGGGTCAGGCCCGCCTTCCGCCACCGGGCCCGGGCCCAGGCCCAGGCCCGGGCCCATAACGTGGGCCTGGGCCTGGGCCTGGCTTCGTCGCTTGGAGCGCCGTGATCCGTGTGATGACGCAATGGGATCTGGATCCGCGACGAGAAGGCGGCGACGGGAAGCCATGAGCGCGGTGGCGGCGCTGAAGGCGGCGGAGGCCGGCGACACGGCTGAGGCGTGCCGGCGGCGCGCACGCCTGGACCCGCGCGCCACCTGCCACCCGCCTTCGCCGCCGTCCTCCTCATCACCGCTTCTCGAAGCCCCCGCGCCCGCGCCCGCACCCCAGGGGTAGTAGGAAACGGGCAGCCTGCTGGGCAGTAACGCGGCACCGGCTGACTCCAGCTCCAGACCCCGCCAGAAGCGCGGGCCGGACCCAAGTGCCTGGGGCTCGTCGGGAGGGCCGCCAGCGCACCCCTGCTCCCACACCAGCTCCAGAGGCTGCTCTGCGCCCTCGGCGATGGGCTCGGGTCCCAACGTGGTGGGGCGGGAGAAGTTGGGCGGCGGCCGGGCGCCGCCGGGCGCGGCCGTGATCCCGGGCGCCGACATCTGCCGATGCGGTACGGCGTGCGGCGCGCCCTGCGGGTACGGCTGCCACGACTGCTGCCCGTACGACGGTTGGAAGTTGGGCTGGGGCTGCATCGGTTGCGTTTGCGATTGGGCCTGGGGCTGCGGCTGGGGCTGCGGTTGGGGCTGCACGGGGGATTGCAGCTGGGGTGGATGGGGCCAGGGGGCGGGCCGCTGCTGGGGGCCGTGTTGGGGGACCCAGGCACCCGCGGGGCCCGCCCACAGTTGCGGCTGTTGCCATTGGGCGTTCGAGGGCTGGGGCTGCGCTTGCTGCCACTGCCCCTGTGAGGGCGCCGGGCCTTGCCACTGCCCCGGGCCCTGCGCCGGGGCCTGCTGCCAAATGCCCGCTTGCTGCCACACAACCGGCGGCTGCTGCTGCTGGGCCCAGGCCGGGCCCTGCTGCCCCTGCATCCCCTGCCCCGGCTGCCCCTGCATCCCCGGCCCCTGAGCCTGGGGCCCCATGACGTCTGGGCCCACCTCGATGGGCCCCGGTGGGCCTGCCGGGGCCTGCAGGTCTGCTGGGCCCGGCGGCTGCTGCTGACCGGGGTCGGGGCCCTGGGAGGGCTGGCCGGTCAACATGACCCCAACCTCTGGCGCCCCGTTGGGAGGCCCGCTGGCGGTAACCGCCAGTATCGGGACCTCGCCGCTGCTGCCGCCGCCATTCGGTGCGTTGCTGAATCCAGCCACCAGTGCGCCGCTGTTACTGGTGCTGTGGGCGACGAGGACCGCCGCCGCAGTCACGGATCCCGCCGCCGAGTTGGATCCCGCCGAGGCGTTGGATCCAGCGGCGGCCGAGAGGCGGGCTGGGTCCATGATGGTGGGCTGGGGCGAGGGCGGGCGCGGCGACGGCGACGGTTGCGAAGGTTGTACTGCCGACAGTTGGGCCGTTGGCGGTTGCGCCAGTCCGGGGTGCAGCTGTAGGAGGTTGGGGAGTGTGGGCTGGTACGGCACCGGCGCCGGTGCCTGGCCCTGCATCTGGGCTTGGGCCGGGGCCGGGAGGCCCTGACCCATGCCTTGCTCCCAAACAGCGGGCGGAGCCTGCTGGGGCTGCGGCTGCAAGGCGGGCAGACAAGAGGGGGAGGCACACCGCATGAATGAGGGCCCGGGGAGGGGCATTTGGGTCAAGCTTGGCCCCACGCCGGGCGTTGCCGGGCGGCGGCAGCTACCAGACGGAATGCCTTTTCGCAGTTTATAGTTCCCCACCCTACAGCAAGAACGAGACGTAACTGCGCATGCGATGTCGTACAAATGCGTGAGGTCTATGAGGACCTCACGACAGCGCCCCGTGTCGACCCGATTTCCCGGTCCCCACCGCACCTGCTGCCACCAGCCCTGGGAGCCGTGCGGCCCTCCGCTACTGCCGCCACGCGCAAAGGGGTTGGGCCCAGGCCCAAGCCCAGGCCCAGGCCCGGGCCCGGTGGAAGCTCCCATGCCACTGTCGGCATTGCTTCCTGCTGCACCGCCGGACCCGCCCCAGCCGGGGCTGTCTCGAGGCCCACCCGAGCCCCCACGAGGCCCAAACTCGGGCGGAGGCCCCGGCCCCGGGCCCATCCCGGGCCCAGCCCCGGGTGAAGGGAGCGCCGACCGTTGGCCGGGCATTGCGCCGGGTGTGGGAACTCCGCTGCCGTGTGGGTCCGGGCCCATGTTGGGCCCATCCGAGGCCAAAACCAGGCCCAGCGCGGCGGCGGCCGCCAGAGCGGCAGCACGGCCCTTCTCGTGCTCGGCCGCCTCTCGCTCCGCCTCCTTACGACGGTAACTTCGGGGCACAAGGGCACACACAGTCTTAGTGGAGACTGGCAAGCGTAATATCATATCGAGGTTGCCACAGTAGATGAAGGACAGCCCGGCCGCCAGCCCCAACACTCCAGAAGTCTGCCCTCACCGGACCCCAGGTGGGGCAACGGCAAGGACGTCACGGCAAGCGCCGGCGCCAACCCCGGCGAAGCGATCCCCCAGCCGAGGCCGCGGCGAACCGCCTTGGGTGCTCTCCCCAACATGAAAAGGGTTCCAACCCACTCCCGGCCCCACTCCCCAGCCTCGGCAGAGACACCCACCGTCGCTCCACGGCCGATGCCACGCGCAGGCGCACGGCCGGCAGGGCCAGGACCGCGGCGACCAGGGCGCAGCCGCCCGCAATGGCCCCCGCCACCCAGGCACACTTGGACGAGCTCCAGCTCAGCCGCCGCTGGGCACCCTGCGTGGACGAGCAAGTTCCCGCAACAGCGATAGCGGCAGATGAGTCATCCCAAGGCACTACACGGCCGTAATGCGTACTGGGCTCGGCACTGGGGTCGGGTCATGCTGGGATCAAGCCGGAAGCAGCAGCTGATTGCCGGGTTGGTAAGCCTGGAGACAGAGACCATGGAGACCGATCCCGGCTCACGTGGTTGAGTACGAAGAAGACGTTGATCCAGATCGTACCCAGGACGAGCACCGGGAGCAGCTGTCGTACGGGCACGGGAGTAAGGCCCGGGGCGGATGAGTAAGGGACAGGCAAGGCAAGCGCAGTGTCCTGTCAAGGTCCCGGTGCCGCAGGGTCGTGGGACTGAGCACAGGAGACTAGAAGACTTGCGCCATGCTTACCCAGTAGGAGAGGACCAAGCTGTTTTCTCTCCGCAGGATGGCCATGCGGATTAAGAAGAAGAGCAGAGCCGTGGCAATGCCGGAGAGCAGCGGGCTCACCAGCCAGCTGCGGTGGCGGGGGCACGGGTGGAGGGGCGCGGAGGGTCGGGCAGGGCTAGCGGTGGGGATAAGCTGGCGCGTAGGTCGGAACAGCAGGCCCCGTGCAACCCACCCGCAAATGCTCCAAATAGAGTCACACCCCTGCCAAGCCCGCCGTCAAGCCCTTCCGTGTCTGCGCCGCGACGCTCCCGCTGCTTACGCAAGCACGATGGGTACGACGCCCCCCATGTACGGAAACTCGTCCCGCTCGTCCACCCAGATGACGGCATCGCCGCCACCGTACACCAGGGCGAATCCGATGACGGCGCCAACTGTCCACGTGGTAGTACGAGAGGACGCGGGCAAGAGTCAAAACCGGGTGCAGGGGTGGGTGGGAGGAACGCGACGGGTCCGTATATGCAGAGGACACTTCAACAACACGTCCGACCATGCATCACCATGACGCTCCTCCCACTCCCTTGCTCCGGGCCCATGTGGCGCGTGCACAAATGCACACGAAGATGTACGGCAACTGTACGGCATGTATGTCACTTACTAATGGAGTGGGTCGTGGACACGGGCAGCTCCATGTAGGTGGCCGCGAGGAGCCACAGCCCCGCTGACGTCAGCGAGACCAGCATGCCGTACATGTACACCTCGGGCTCCCGGTCAAAATGCTGTGCGAAATTGTAAGGCAGTAAGCGGGACGGCGTCACGTGAGGGGTGCGGTTGAGGAGAGGCTTGACAGTGTGAGCTTCCCGAGCAAGCCTCGGCGCATTCCCAGTCAATGTCCGCAACCAACGATAAACCGCCTCACCTCGAGGCGCGCTATCCCTCCGGCCACCGTCGCTGTGACCTCGCCTCCCTGCAAGGAAGGGCCCAGACGCCGGTCACCGCACGGTCAACGGTCACGGTGCAAGGCGTGTGCGGGGGCCGCTCCTTCCGGTCCAAATCCCCTCCTGGCTACTAAGTGAGCAGAGCTGCAGGCACAAGACGTAGCACCCCTACCAAGCACGTGGCTGCCGGCACTTCGAAAGGGCGTGACATCCTCATTCATGCCAACCGCAACCCGTGCCAGCGTGCCCAAGCCTGAAGCGCCGGTACCCAGCGGCGCCATTCCGCAGCCGCAGCCACCCACCAGAAGCACCGAGCCCGCGAACTCGCACACAGACGCAACAATGAGCGCCTGCCGCAGCGTGAGCGTGCGAGCTGCCACGCTGCTACCGAACGAGTTGGCGACTGCGGAAGCGGGGCCACGGAAGGAGTTGAGGATGGGCAAGGGTTAGAGCAGGGCGTAGCAGGGTCGCGAGGGGCGGTGGGGGAGAGCCGGGGGAGCTAGGGCCGGGTGGCGGGGTGCTGGCCGGGGTTTGTGGCGCAGTGGCGGGAAGGGGCCCTCAGGGTGTAACGACAGGAAGGGTGTGGAGGTGTCACAACTCCACGGATTTAGCTTTGCCGTCAAGCGCGGTCACAGTCTGCGCTGCCATGCCCTGAGCCGCCTCGCCATCCCCCGTTGATCGCGGCCGGAGTGCCATCAGTGGTGTGTGATGCTCACTTCACAGAGTCTAGGGGTCCTTCACACGGCTGAAGAGTGCGGCCAACGCACCCGCACCCCCACCCCCCACCCCTTTCGCCAGTCCCCAAAGCAGCACTCCCTCAAACAGGCCAGCGCTGCAACTTCCCCGGAAAGCCCATCCCGATACCCACCATCGTTTGCGCCGATGCCGAAGGCCTGGGCGCAACGCGGGGGGTCAGGATTGACAGGAGTCAGGCATGTGTCCAGGACGCGCGAGCCCAACCTCGCCCAGGGCGCACCATGAAGAACGCCGCGAAGCAGCCGCATATGACAATCCAAAGGTAATCATCCCAGACGCCCTCCGTGTACTCATGGACCGATTCCATGGCGCCGAACTCTCGAGCCCTCTTGTCCCGCTGTGCGAGTCCTCCAAGAGCAAGTCCTAGCTGTGGTTGGCGCGGTGTGACGGCTGTGCCGCGAGGAGACTGATAAACGCCGGCTTGGCACCTCGGCCGCTTGACCGCATCTTTCGGACCGTTTCCCCTAAGCTTGAGGATGGACTACATAGCAGCGTTTGAGGTGCGTGTGGCTTTGTGGTCCCTAGGGAACAGGGCAGGACGCAATCCCGCCGCGCTGGCAGTCTGGGTAACACGCTGTGTGTAAGGCGAGGTCGTAAATGTATCGAACAGCTACTTCAGTAAGCTCTCACCGGCGGTCGGGACTTCATCATCGTACTGCCCGCGGGCGCAGACCACAGTTTCACCACACCTCCCCGCGCCGCCCGACAGTCCCCGTGAGGGTCCCCGCTTCGGCAAATCGCTGCTCAAGGGCTGCCACGGCCATCTGCCCCTGAACCGCTTGCTGGGCTGCATCTTCGAGGTTGGCCCCTCCAATCCGCCCCAGCCGGTTGCCAACACCCAACGCCGGTCAGCCGCAGGACCGTACCGCCCTGAGCGCTCCGCCGGGGCAGAGGGTGGCAGATCCAACTCACCCAGGCTCACATCCCTCACCTGTATTGAGCAAAGCCGTCAAGGCGCCAAGCGAGCTCCTTGTTGAAGGTTCGATGCCGACGGGGCCACACGGCCACTTCCTCCAGGCCCTTTCCACCCCATCCACACACCACCCTTGACATGTCTGCCAACTTCGGATGAGCGCGTACAACACGCCCAAACCCCGTGCATCCAAGCGGTACGCAACGGCCGCAAGGCCGAACGCAGCAGGGCCCAACGCAACGAATGGGAACGTAGCAACGGGGTAGCAACACCCCCGGGCGGCCCACTGCCCGTCATTGCCTTGCACCACCCCATTACTCCTTTAGTCAAGGCTAGAGCACTGAGTAAGGCGTCAAACGTGCTCTTGCTCAAGGTTTAGCCCCGAGGGGCGGAGAGGGCCACGTCCTCTCGTCCGCCTCTTCCACGCCACACGCCATGCACGACACACAGCACCCATGGCCTGCCAACTTGGGGTACGCCCGTACAACAGGCCCAAACCCCGCGCCCGTGCACCCAAGCGGTACGCCAGGGCTGCAAGGCCGAACGTAGGGCCCGACGCAACTTATGGGAGCGTGTCAACCTGTGTCAAGACTCGCAGTCGCTGCCGAGTCCGTTGCCTTGCCCCCATCCAGCCCATGCACCAGTAATCTAATCAGCCGCTTTCATTACTTCTTGCCGTTGCCGTTGCCAGTACCCATAACCCAGCACGACTATGGCGGTCACCACGGCTGTTGCCAGCTCCACGGCCAGCTGGCGGCGGTTTATCATCTGCGAGGGTTGGCGGCGAAAGGTTGGGGCAGCCGGGTAAGTGCTCTGGGCCCATCCACACTCGGGGCCGTCGGGGGAGGCTTGGGGACGGTACCGGTACCCGCAAAGCCTAGGCCTGAGAACCGTGATCCCATCTACGCCCCCTGAAGCCGCGGCTTGCCCCAGCGGAGTTCCAGTGGTGCCAAGGGGCCGTGACATGGTCGCAGGGGCTGATGCGTGTGAACACGCACCACCTACCACCAGGTCCGTCCCACCCTGCTGGCGGCAAAACAAACCCCACGCACGGCCGCTGCACGCACGCAGATGAGTGCGTCGCTAACGCCAAGGCGCAACACTCAGAAGCAGATGCCTCACCTTGTCGAACGCAAGGAGGCCGAAGAGCTGTGAGAGGCGAGCAGGCAGGGGGGGGTGACGAGAACAACGGCAGGGGGGGCAGCAGGGTCGTGTGGCAGAGCTAGTATGACAAAGTACACGCGCAAGACCCCAAGGGGCGTGTGGCAGAGCACAAAGTACACAAGCAAGACCCCCCACCCCTTCTATTGAACTTTCTGCAGAGCGGCAGCATCGTGGCGCACCATCACGCCGACGGCGAGGCCTCCGCCGCCGACGAGCCAGGGGTTTGCATCCACCCACTCGTGGAGGTGCCGAGTCGCCATACCGGCAAACCGATTTCTCAAGCGTGCGACTGCTCTAAGCTAAGCACTTGAGCTCGAGGTTGTATAGCTAGCCTTTATCACAACTGGGCGGCTGGAGGCGAGCGAGGGCGCGCGCGCAGTGCCAGGAGATGCCGGGCGCCAGGCGCGCGTGCCGGTGGCACGCGGCTGGGCTATAAGACTCGCGGAGACCGAACACTTCTAAGTCTGAAGGCTAAACGTTTGACACGCCCTTGCATCCACGCAGCTCACGCGTGCAGCACAGTGGGCGAGTGAGTTGTCGGAAGGTTGAACTCAGGGGAGAACTGCGTCCAACTATGGCCGAACGCGACACTGGGTTGCTCTGAGCGGTCTGAGAGGCCTAGGAGCGCTTTAATCTATAACAGTAGGCGCAGATACCAGGTCAGGTCAGGCTTCACACCGGTCTTCGTACTCGGCAACCGTGTCAACCGCGAGCACGAGGCACAGAGCCCCTGGACGAGGCCTCCCACCACCGTTCTCTCTGCAGCAGGCAGCAGCCCTCTTGGCCTGGTCGTGGACAAGCCAGGCTGCAGAGCGCAGCGGGGCGTAAGGGCGGGGGGGGAGCGCGGGCAACCGCTCGGGGCCAAGCGGCTGGCAGGCAATCGAGGCTGAGTTGCAGCAGGCCTCCGCAGGGCTACCGGACTCTACCGCACTCTAAATGCAAAATGCCCACGTCAATCGATCGTCACCATCCGGTCAAGCCCCGGGCGCTCGGTACCGTCTTTCTGTACCGCACACCTTGCGCACACCAGCGTTGTGTACGGCAAGCCCTGGCCGGCCCCCTTCACCTGGACCGCCGCATCCTGCAGACCTAGCTCACGTCAAAGGCCTCACTTCAGCGATCCCACACCGAAGATCCCACACCAGATATCCCACGTCAGAGCACATCCACAATTGTGGCGCCACGCCCTCGAAGCTCCGAAACACATCATCCTATGTACCCGGCACGCTGCCACGCGCTGCCTCCGCTTTCCTCCCGCGGCGCACAGCGCTTGCAACAACCCAACCTGCAGGTGTCAACCCTCGAGGCGCGCCTTCTTGTCAAAGCCCCTAAAAACAGCTGCCCTCCCTTCAGTCCGCACGCTAAGGCCCCTGGGCCTCGGATGCCGTACGTCAAGCCCCTGCATGCGTCACGTCCTTGCCACACCACGTGTGCAAACCGTTGAACAGACTACTCCGAAGCCAGCGCGCTAGTAACTGTAGTTATCGCGGCTGTTGAAGTAGTCGTACGTCATGACGGTTGCCCCGAGTACGACAGCCGCCGCCAGCTCCATGATCAGCGCGCCAATGGTGATGATCTGCGGGTGGTTGGCGGTTGGGTCAGCCGTAGTCAGCCAAAGCACAAAACGGGGTTACCCCTGCCCAACAGCCTATCCACTCACGCCTTCCTGCTTCCCTCTCAACTTACCCTGCGCCCATCCCCGCGCCCCCAGCTGAGGCGTGCCACCGTGCCACGTGATCGCGATGGAGCCCACCGCCGAAGCGCCTCGTGCGTGTTCCCACTTGCAGGTATCACTAAACACGCACGGTTCCGCATCTAAGGCGGGCCAACGTCAACCGCGCTTCCTGGCTTACACGAGCAACCTCTCCACACGCACTTTCCCCTGCTACCCCCACCCCCACCGTCACCCCCTCGGCCCCTCGCCCCCACCTTGGCGTGGGCCAGGATGGCGGGGATGGCGATGGAGCCCACCGCGGAGAAGCCCGTCAGGAACTTGCCGGCGTCCACCCAGCTGCGGTAATAGGAGAGGGCGGGGCAGGGGCGTGGGGCAGGGGTGGGCCGCGGAGAGGGCGGGGTTAATTGGACGGCCTCATGGGGAGTGGGGACACCTCTCGGGGAGAAGACCGCCACCCAAGCGAGCGAACCGGATGCGAGGCCTGCGCTTCACTTCAGCTCTTCCGGCTCCAGGGTCAAAAGTCGGCCATTCATGTCGCTCCCAACCACTGAGGCGGCTGCAGCTGCCGCCACCAGCCAAGGGCAGCTTTCCAGCCAGCACCCCGAGCCTCAGGCCCCGTGACCACTGAGCACGGAGCCCGCCCCCAACCCCGCCCCCGACTCCAGCACTCCACGTCAGCACCCACCCGCTCTGGATGCTGCTGCCGTAGATGGCGTACCCCTCTCCTCCCGTACTGCCGAAGAATAAATACGGCATTGGTACGAGCACGTACATGATGCCGACCAGCATGGGCCACCTGACGGGCCGATTCAAGACACACGGGACGTGATTCGGCGCCCATGTTAACGAACGAGCATCATGGGAGCAGCGCATGTGGGACGGCTGCTTCACAGCTCTGCACAGCTGGACAAAACCTCGCCCCATCGCCCATTGTGGGGCTCTGCTCTCTCAGCTCCGCCAAGGCTCCCAGCGTTGCGACCGAGGCCGTCCTGTGAGGCGACCGGAGCAGCGGGCAAGGCAGCGGCTGGCAGCTGCACCAGCCCCAAGCCCGGCCGTCCTAAGCAACGGCCTAAAGCCCGGCCATCCAAGCGTCTCCCTCGGTTTGAGGCGTTGGGATCCAGGGCTGCCCGGGCAAGGGTGGTACAGAGCTTGGTGAAGGGCACCGCCGGGAGGTGGGCCCTTCTTTCCCCTGTGGCCCAGAGCGCCCCCTGTGGCCCAGAGCGCGCGCCACTCCTCTCCTATGCTTGTCATATCTCCGCCATATCTCTGCAACGACTTGGCAGAAAGCTGAGGCCGTGAGGCGTGGTGCGCTGGCCCAGGAGGAGCCTCCGTCGAGAGGCTCCGCGTTGGGCCCCTTCCTGCCCGTGCCCCAAACAGCCAGCATGCCCCTGCCTGCTAGAGCCCTGCGGTCGCTGCGCTCGTTCTGCTCGCGTCCCTGGGCCCCAGCTCAATCGGCACAACCCCAGCGTGGGTGATGACCACCGTGGGGCCAGCGAGACCTGAGCAGTCCTGCTCTCACCAGTTGTCCCAGAGAACGCATCCCTGCGAGCACAGGCAGGGAGCGTTCAGGGAGACCGCAGGCGCATACACAGTCCTGCACGCCCCGACCTGCCCCGACGCACCAGCAGTTGTAGAAGTGCTCCGGTACTGAACATAATCGCGAGCACCATGATAACTGCAAGGCCACGCGCGTGGAGGTCAAGCACGTCGGAGGCCCGAGACTCTGCAGGAGTCTCGCCAGAGCTCCTCGCACCTCGAAAGTCCGTTATCGCCATCCTGATTACAGTTGAACACCAGCAAGCGGAGGAACAGAGACGCGAGGTGCGCGAGGAGGAGCAGATGGCACAGGTGTGGTGAGCTAACGCAGCAGCGAGGGTGGCTGGGTAGGTGTATTGTTGACGTGTTGGGTCCTGAAATGACTTGCTGCGTCCTCAAGGACGATAGGCAAGGGGTCTGCGTGCCGAAACACGCACTCGTTACCCCTCCAACCCCGGCATCCTCAGGCGCCTTCTGGGCATTCTCGCGCAACGACCCCGCGCTCACTTTCGAGCCCCACACCATAAGTAGCCCCAAGACCCAGAGCTGATGTGATCTCTCAAAGGGCGGCTTGCCCGGCCTCGCACCCGAGGCCTCGCACCCGAGGATGGCTGTCGGCCACCGCCTCCCATGCGCAGCGCACGCCACAACGATCAGCAGCCATGGCTTTGGGTGAGCGCGAAAGCGGTGGCGGGCTGGCGGGCTGGCAGCACTGGAGGACCAGGATGGCTGTCGGGCCCAAGCCCGCCCCAATTCTTTCGGGGACGACCCTTGGGGTAGCCCCTCGCCCAGGCATGTTCACCAGCGCACAGCTTTGACCGCACATAGCGCAGACTTCTGAGCATCGTACCTCCTCTTTGAACTGGGGCCGCAGCCGTCTCGCATAGCTCCGCGCCCGTTTCCCCCCCGCGCGAGGAGCCGTCAACAGCACCAACACCAGCACCCACAGCACCCACAGCACCAACTCCAGCCGCTGCACCTAGCGGAGCTGCCTCCTCTGCCCCCGCCGGCCTCGCGAGCTTCCTCGCGCCGCAGCTCCCTTCCCCCGCGCCGCCGTCCTCCACGGGCGCGAGCGCAGGCAGCAGCGCCCGCAGCAGCGCCCGCAGCAGCGCCGCAGGCGCGTCCATACCCGAGCCCGATACAGCTAGCAGCCCCTCCTCCCTTCTCAACAACAGCGCCGGGAATCTTCGCGCCACGGAGAGACTTGGCTCGCGTCACACCGAGGCGCAGGCGGCGCCACCGCCCTCTAGCGACGTCCGCGCTGATCCCTCCAACTCTACAGCAGCAGCAGCTATCAACGGAGGTGGAATGGGGATGATTGAGGATGGCGGCGCGAAGCCGCAGGGGCCCTCGGCGGCGGCGGCGGCGGCGGGGCCGCGGCGGCGGGACCTGGCGGGTCGCGTGGCGCTGGTGACGGGAGCCACCAGCGGCCTGGGGCTGGAGGCGGCGGCGCAGCTGGCGGCGCGTGGGGCCAAGGTGGGGGCGGGGGGGCGGCAGGGAGGTGTAAAGCGGGAGGGAGGGCTGCGAGGGGAGGGCAGGGAGGTCCTGGGGGAGGGGCACCCCACCGGCACTGGAGATGGCTCACGTTCCCCCCGCCCGCCCCTTCCTGGTGGGTAGGTCCTGTTCGGCGTGCGGAACCCCTCCAAGGCGGCCAAGGTGGCGGAGAGCATTCGGAGCAGGTGGGGGGGGAGTCCGGGTGGGTGGATGCAGGGGGCCCGGGAGGAGGCTCAGGGGGATAGGCGGTGGGCTAACTGCAGGGCTGCGCTTTCTCGTATCCTTCTCTTCCTCGTCTTCGCTGAGTCGCCTTCGGGTTCCCCTGCCCCCTATCCCCCCCCTCCCCCCCCCAACCCCCAACCCCCCAGGTACCCCCACCAGGCTCTGGACCTGGCCCTGCCCCCGCACGGCCTCCCCCCCCTGGACCTTCAGGACCCCGCCTCCATCGCCGCCTTCGCGCGCCACCTGCTGGAGGACACGCACACGCCCATCGACATACTGATCAACAAGTGAGCCGTGTGATACCGGTGGCTAGCATCATCTCTAGCATCTCATGCTTGCGTTGCGGGGCTGACACTGTCAGCAAGCATGTGTTTGGTTGCGCAATGGCGTGTTACGGCTGACTGAATCTATGGCTGGCGCGGCTTTTCCCCCCCCCCCCGCCCCCAGTGCCGGCACCAGTATGCTGTCCGGCCCCGCCATTACGGACCTGGGGGTCAACTCCCTGGTGCAGGTGGGACTGGGGGGGGGGCAGGGGGGGCGCGTGAACCGTTGGGGGACCGGTTGGGGCTTGGGGGCGACGTGGGACCGTCCCCAACTGTCAACCGCCCAACCGCCAACCGCCAGGTCAACTACCTGGGCCCCTACGCGCTGACCCGGCTGCTGGAGCCCAAGCTGGTGGCCAGCCGGGCCCGGGTGGTGTGCGTCAGCTCCGTGACGCACCGCTGCTACGAGGTGGGATCCGGGAAACAGGATCCAGATCTAGATCCAGTGGGGAGGATGAGATGTAGACGTAGATCTAGATCTAGGGTTGTTCGGTAAGGCAACAGAGGGCGCTTGCTTCGGTGAAGTCAAGAGTGGGTTTCAGGGCAGGATGCGTGCCTGCCTCATCTTTCCACCCCACCCCACTCACATCACTCCCACCACCACCAAACCCCCCCACCAGATCCCCACCGACCCCCGGGTCTTCCTGCACTCCACCTCCACCATGACCTACCCCTGGACCAAGCTGGCGGCGGTGGGGGAGGGGGGGGAGAGGGGCAGTGGGAGAGCGGGTCGGCCAACTGCCGAGCTGCGCGCTGCCATCTCAACCCCCACACCCGCCCAGGGTGGGGGGCAGAGGGAGCGCTTCGGCGTCATTGTTGAGCTGCGCGCTAATGAGCTGTGGCTCTACCTACCATTCCACTCATCCCTCCAATTTGCCTTTCCCCCCTCCCCCTTGCCAGGTCCTGTTTGTGTACGAGCTGCAGAGGCGGTTGGGGCACCTGGGGGTGACGGTGAGGTGCGGGGGGGGGAGGCGGGGCGCAGGAGATGCTGTGAGGGGGCGGGGGGGGGGGGGGGCGTGAGGCGCAGGGGAGGCGGCGGTAGGGAAATCGGAGGAGGGAGGAGGGAAGGGTCGCTACCCGGCACACTGTGTTACGACTCTGGGCTTTGCGCGCCCCCCGTGCCCCTCGCCCGCATTGGACCCGCCAGGCATTGCACCCTTGCTTCTCATACACATCCCTTTGCCCTCATTCCCCTTGATACGCCCCCAAGTGTTCCGCCTCCCCCCTTTCCCCCAGGCGTGCGCAGTGGACCCGGGCGGCGTCCGCACATCTATCTGGGATGAGGTGTGGGGGGGGAAGGGGAGGGGCCGGGGTAGGGGTCACTAGAAGGAAGTTTAGGGGCCTACAGGACGAAGGGGAGGCGGTGGGGGGGGTGGCAACGGCGAGGGAGGGTGGATGCGGGCGAATGCGACAGGGGGGGCGGGTGAGGGGTGACACAAAGGTGTGTGGGGAGACGCAGGTTGGGAAAGAAGGAGAGAGATTCCAATGGCAAGGAGGAAGCGAAGTACGGGTAAGTTTATGAGGGAGGGGCCAGGGCGTTCAGGGCTGGGGGGCGTTGAGCACCGTAGCGGCCTGCGCCCGAGGCTGGGCCCAACCACATGCTTCATGCTTTATGCCTGCTCTTCCCCCCCCCCGTACTGCCCGCTCCTCACCTCCCCCCCAGGTCCCCGCCCTGGCCGCCCCCCCGGCCCGCTGGGTGATCGAGGCCCTGTACGCCCCCCCCTCGGACGGAGCCGAGATCCTGGTGGAGGCGGCGACCCGGCCCTGGGAGCAGGTGTGTGTGTGGGGGGGCTTAATCATGGTGGGGTGGGGTCGGAGGGGGATGGCAAGGGGGGGGCAGAGGGGGCAGACGAGGGGGGGCGTAGGGGGCCTTGCCAGTCACTCTTCTGGGAACACATCAGCTGTGCTACCAAAAGACGTACCTCCTTCGAAAGACCCGACCAGCTCAGGACTTGCTAGTGGGACTGAAGAGCTGTAGGGTTGCTCAAGGCTGCTACCGCAAGGGGGGTCTACATGTCGGCAGTGCCCTCCGTTCGGTAGAAGGGGGGGTAAAACGGGGGGGAAACGGGAAGAGAAGAAGCGGGCTTTCCGGTTTCGCAACTCGTGAAACGGAGACGCCGCCACGGCACATCAGTTTCCGAGCTCCCGGCCGCTCTAGGGCTCGCCAGCAGCGGCGGCAGCGCCTTAGCTCAGGCCCCAGGCCAGGCCATGCGGGCAACACTTCACAAGGAGCTGCAGCCACCCTTAAGGCGGCGCACACTCTCCAACGTCCACAACCCGCCAAACTAGCTCTCAGGCAAAGCTGGGCTCAGGGCAGGGCTGGGCCCGAGCTCTAGTCGGGCCATACGGTCTGTAGACGTGAAGAATGTGTACCGCCCCAAATGCCCCAAGGGTGGCTGCAGCTCGGATTGAAGCACCTGAGGGTGTGTGTTTAGGGTGCGTGGGGTGGGCGCGTTATGGGAAATGTGGAGTCGCGCAGAACTTGGTGTGGGGGTCCACATGTGACGGGGGTTGCCGCGGTGTGGTCGGGGTTCGTCGTATCTGGGGCGGAACCCAGCGCGCATACATGTGAACGCCCCCTTAGCTCCTGCCATAGCCTGGTCTTCGTCCTGGTCAGTTGCAGCGCGTGAGAAGAGCTGGAACCAACTCTGGGTGGCTTGCTGCAGCGAACCCTGGGCGGATCACACTTAACAAAACCCCAATCTTCGAAACGAGACGTAGCCACTTTGTGCGGATCACACTCACTTCCCTGTCGAACAAGCTGAACTAGCTCTTGAGGCCCTGGCTGGGCGTGGGAGCTGGTTTTCCTTGTTGGACATGGAGGTGAGTGTGACCCGGGCAAAGTGGTTTCATCTCGTTTCGAAGGGTGGGGGCTTTTCAGGGAAAGGGTGGGGGCAGGTGTGGTTTGCCAGGTGGGAGGGGCAGGGGGAGCGGTGTTGGAAAGAGGACGCAAGCGGAGGGTACCGTAAAGGGGGTTTGGCCTGCGTTCATGCCCTCCCCCCCTCCTCGCCCCCCCCTCACAGCAACAAACACCCCCCGCCTCGGCCCCCCCCCTTCCCCCTGTCAGGATCTCGCCCCCCACGTGACCAACCCCCGCTCTGACCTCCGCTACTACGCCCGAGGCGCCTTCGCCTCCCCCGCCCTGGCCCTGATCGGTACGGCAGACGAAAGGAGGGCTGGGGTCTCCGAACTTGGGAGGGAGTCCGGGCCCCAACTCTTCGGCCTAACTAGCCTTGGGGGCTACCTAGAGTGGACCGAAGGCCATCTCTAGCATAGACGAGCGGGTCTAGCTTGGGGCAAAGACCAAGAGAAACCGCCTCAGCGGCAACCAGTTTGAGCAACGCGTCTGTCTCCGGCGGCCTGTCGTTCTGACGGCCTTGTTCCCCCACGCCTGTGCTACTCGGCACCCCTCCCGCCGCCCTGGCCAGATGCCCCCTGGCGTGTATGGTACCGCGTGGTGAAGCCCTCCCTGTACGGCACATCAGTCATCCTGCACTCGCTGCTGGACTACCCCGTACGGCACTGGAGCGGGGGCAGGTGGGGGCGGGCGGGGAGGATGGAGTCAGGGGGGCGGCAGGGGATGACATTTTTAAGGTTTGGAGCTGACGCCCCCTTGCGCCTGTCTCCCCACAACCTCCTCCCCCCTCCGCTCTGACCTTCCTCCCCGACCTCCCCCTCTCCCCCCCTACCCCCCTGTCAGGGCCTTCAACCGGGTGGTGCCCGTGCGCTCGTCCACGCAGACGTACGACAGGTGCGATCACGTGGCTGCATTAGGGGGAGCGCGGCCACCACGATCAGATCAATTGGCGGTTGAGGGGGAAGTTCCGGCGGTTGTACCCACCCTTCCAGGGCCCGCGCCAGCACTTTCGCCCTTGCCGCCCATACCTTTTAAAACTTTGCTGCAGTCCCCTCACCGACCAACCACTCGGTCCACCACCCGCGACCGACCCACACATCCAGCCGAGCCCGGCACCTAGCTAAGCTGCGATGTAACGGCTGCCTCCTGTCGCCAAACCCAAAGTAAAACCCACAGCTAACCCTGTTCACCGCTCCTCGATCTCCCCTCCCCTCCCCAAAGCCACCTGGCGGCGGCCCTGTGGGCCTACAGCGAGAAGGCCGCCGGCCTGTCAGACCTGGCGGCGCAGCAGCAGGGCCTGGCGGCGCCGCCGCCGGCGGGCCTGGCGGCGCCGGCGCACCTGGGCGGCGGCGCGGCGGCGGGCTTCCTGGCGACGCAGCAGGCGCAGGAGGCGGGCGAGGAGGCGAGGGACAAGCAGGTGGGAGGGAGGGTGTTCGGGGCCAGGTGGGGCGTGTACTTGTGGATGACGGGCTGGCTTGGGTGTGGCCTGTGTGGTGACACGAATGCCTCATGCGTCTTTTGATCCGTCCCCCACATTGTGCCCCGATCTCTCCCCCTCTCTTCACCCTCTCCACCAGGGCCCCCCCGCCGCCGTGTCCCTGCCCCACGGGGACGACCCGTTCGGCTCCCCCCAGGCCACGCCCAACCGCAAGCGCTCGATCATGTCTCCCGTACAGGTACGGCAGCTTGGGAGTCGAAGGGGGGTGGGCAGATGGTGGAGAATGGGCTGAAGCCAGAGGCCTTTACGGCGGGGCACAGGGGGATGTAGATAGTGCGTATGGGAGTTGGGGAGACTAGGTGGACGGGAGGCAGCCGCTGTGGGTTGGGATTAAGGCAACGTGCGCCGGGTGGGTGGGATGCGGAGGCAAGGTGACGGCAGGCCGCGCATGAGGTGATAGCTTGACTAATGACGTTGTGGCAGCGCTGAAGTCTGCGCACCTTGCCCCGGCCGTTCCAGGCTTTCCCCACCGGCCAAGCCAACCCCCCCCTGGAGTTCGGCACGCCGTCCCGCGTCGCCGCCGGCCCCGGCGCGGCGGGCGCCTCCGCCAGCGGCGGCAAGGGCGTCGCCGCCGCCGCTGGCGGCATCGGCGGCGGGACGGACGAGGAGGGCGGCGCCGCCAGCGCCTCACGCCGCCGCCTGGTCGCGGCGCACCCCCGCCGCGACGCCGACGGCGCCGACGAGGCGACGGTGGCGACGGCGGCGGCGGCAGGATTCCCGGCGACGGCGGTGGAGCACCTGACGGCGGCGGCGGCTGGCGAAGGCGGCGGCGGCTGGGGCAGCGGCATGCCGTCGCCGGCGGTGCCGTCGCCGCCGCCGGCGCTGCGGCAGGTGGCGGAGGAGCACGGCCTCGTCCTCCCCGGCCCCGACGCCGCCGCCGCTGGCGGCGGCGGCGTCAGCAACGGCACCCCTGGCGGCGGCGGCGGCGGCGGCGGCCCTGACGGCGCCGCCAGGGCGCGGGCCGGGTCGCCGCTGGGCGCTAAGGCACCGGCGTTCGACGAGCCGATGGCCAGGGGCCTCCGCGGCAGCAGCGCTTCCGGCGACCTGGCGGCGGCGCCGCCGCCGACCAAGCGCCCGCACAAGGCGGCGGGCTCCCCCTCTCCGACGGCGCCCCAGCAGCAGCCGCAGCAGCCGGCGGAGAGCGGCCCCGCCGCCGGCGTGCTGCGCGCGCTGAGCCCCGTGCACAGCGTGCCGGATGAGCCGCCGCAGGAGGAGCGGTCACCGGCGTCGCCGTCGGCGGCTGCCGCCGCCGCCAAGGCACCGCCGCCATCGCCGGCGGCGGCCTCCGGCGAGGGACCCGCGGCGGGCCTCGGCGCGCCATCCGGCGCCGAGCCTGCGACCCCAGCGGCGCCGACCGTCGGTCTGGCCGCCGACGCTGGCGGCGCCGCCAAGGCGGCAGCGGCGGCCGCGCCGCCGCCGCCGGCGGTGAAGGCCGCGCCGGCCAAGGGCGTGGCGGAGGCGGCGGCCAGCGGCGGCGGCACCGGCAAGGGCGGCGGCAGCCGGCGCGGAAAGGGCGGCAGCGGCGGAGGCAGCGGCAGCGCCGGGAGCAGCGGCGGCGGGGCTCTCGCCAGCGAGGGTGGTGGTGCCTCCGCGATCGCTGCTCCCGCCGGCGGAGGTGATGACGGCGGTGAGAAGGCCAAGGCCGCCGCCGCCGCCGCCGGCGGACGCGGCGGTGGTGGCAGCAAGAAGGGCCGTTACAAGAAACGGCACTGACCGTCTCCGAGCAGCGCTTCAGTAACAGCAGGCCGCTCCTGAACGGGCCGTGCCCCGTGTCCTGTGCTTGCCACCGGTGGGGACGAGCTAGCATCTGTGGGGACCTGTGGAGACAGCTAGCATCTGCAGGTCGGTTGGTTTGGCTGCGGAGCATGCATGCGTGGCCGCACGAGCGCACGCTTACGAGAGCCCGTCTGGAGCGCGAGGGGGCTGCACCTTGCGCCAGCGGTGCGTACGGAGCAGATGGGGCAGGACAGGCAGGTAGAGAAGGCAGAGCTCCCGCGATGCCCCTAGCTGGTGGGGTCGCGTGTGAGCGCTCCGACTGTCCGATATTGGCTGTTGTGGGGGCCTTGTTGCAGAGATTCGAAGTCGAGGCCCAAGGCTGACGATGGGGACAAGCCTGGTAGCACAGTTGTCAGCCGACAGGGGTAGTCACATTCCCGGGGGTAGTGACTAGTCGGATTCCCGGGCCGGTTGTAGGCGGCTTGAAGTTGTTGTCGTGTGCTTTCCGGGCTAGTTGTGCCAGTCGACGCCGACCGGCGATCGGGGCGTCGGGTGCTGAGGCATGAGAGATGGGCGCAGCGCTGCAGCCCGGCCCCGGTTGTTGAGGGGAGAAAGGGGGACAGGGAAGCCTGGCCATGCCTCGGACAGGGGGGGGCAGGAAGTGTAAAAAAATACACCACGCTTTAACTTTGGAGAGTTCGACAAGAGGAGCCCAAATCCGCTTTCAGAATGAAAATCGAGGTTCTAGGAAAAACGTTATGAGCCCTCAAAGTGGGGGGGGGGGGGGGGGGCGGAGGGGGGTCCCGAACTTTTGTACAGCTCCCGGCCGAACTTTTGTCACAGCGGTCTGACGCAGCCCAAGGGCCCTTTCCTTGCGTAAACGCGTGGTATCAAGGAGAGGCTGAACCGTGGGTGTGCCTGAGGACCACAGACCATAGGGATGGTGGTCGAAGGGTGGCTGCGGGTGCCACATGTCGGCATGTCCGCGCGTGGGACACGTCACGACCGGCACTGCCACCGCTGCTAGACGTCCGGATGTACTATTATGGCCGTAGCTCATCATATAGGAGGCATAGGGCATGAATAGCGCGGATGCAAGGTACCGGAGAGTGGTCCATGGACGCGGGGATGATCAATGGACAGGACCCAAGCCTCATCGACGCTTCCGGTTCACGCGCAAGGCAGTAGCGCACACGAAGCGCAGCCGATGGGCACAAAAGTCGAGGGAAACGGGTTACATTATGGCCATGTACGGCAGTGTGTGCAGTGTACGGCAAGGGGGGGGGGGGGGGCGGGGGGGTCCGAACTTTTGTGGGGTGGTGTATGGAACTAATTTACCCCCCCCTGCCTCGGAGGCTGGGCCGGTGGCTGAGCTGCCTCTGAATCAGTGAGCTCCTGTGGGCTGTGTCCTGTCCAGCGCCGTGCTTCCGAACGTGGATCTACCGTCATCAGGCTGTCGGGGTAAGTCATGCCAAGCAGCGCGCACAGCCACAACGGCTTGGGCGCCACCCCCCGCAGCTTGACTTTGGGCAGGCCTGGGCACGTGGGCAGGCCGTGGCAGGCCGGTCCTGTTCACCCAAGCCTCGCTAAACGCTTGATGCATGGCTTGCTGTGCGGTTGGGGTCCTCGCAGCGCCGACATGCACGTACGGCAGCAGCGGAGGAAGTAGGGGCGCCCAGGCTGAGCTGCCGGGCTACCGGTCGTGCCTGAGCCAGGGAAACCCCTCGGGGAAACCCCCAGATGCCCAGAAGCCTGCGAGGGCCGGGCCTTGGCCCACGCGGAGTTGTTGCGCACAAGGATGGCACATGGACAGCTAGCCATGGTCGTTGCTGGGCTGGGCTGTGCGGCGACTTGGCACGGGCGGGCATCGTGTGGCGACTCCTGGCCTTCTGGCGAAATGCTCCGCGACCCGCTGGCTTTGTTGCCGAGCCATAGCGGCTAACGCCATGATATGAGCACTAATGGCCGAGTGCAGAGTGCGAGGCTGCACGAGGGGTCCGGCTGGAGCCAGGCGACGTCGCGGAGACCCACAGTGCGTGGCTGGCGCGAGGGGCGCGTGGCCGTCTGCCTTCCGAGTGCGCGGGACGCGACGCAATTCCCGCACCTTTGCCCCGTTACCGCTTCATCTAAGCGCTACAGACCGACTGCACGGGATTACGCGGCGCGTAAGGGCCGTCGTCGGGGTTGTCAGCTCGGGATGTCACTTGGGTCCGCGGCGGGCTCGCCGCACCAAGCCCCGACGCCTGCTTTGGCAGCGACCATTTGGCTTCTGCTACAGAACCCACAACTCGGTGGCCAGCGGGGCTGCCACGTTGCGCGCGCAGAATTTGGGGCTGAATCCGCATGGGCCCCGCGATTCAAACTTCAAGCCCGCAGCGAACAAAAGCCCGGCGTTTCCCTGAGCTCTGTCCTGAACACTTAGCCGCGCCACTCAACACCTCACACTACACACTCGCAACCCGCAGCAGCAAAGATGTCGGACTCAGCTCTCAAGGAGACTCAGGCTATGATGATGTCCCCACCGCGCGCGGCGCGCAGCTCCAAGGCCACCACGCCGGCCAGCAAGCGCAAGGCCCAGCCGGAAGAGGGCACTCCCTCCAAGGCCTCTAAGCCCAGCGCCACGAGCCTGAAGCACCTTTTCACCAGCCCGCGGAAGTCGCTGCGCGAGCCGGAGCCGCTTCTCGACGAGAACCCGGACCGCTTCTGCATGTTTCCCATTAAGTACCCGAAGATTTGGGAGATGTACAAGAAGGCGGAGGCCAGCTTCTGGACGGGTAAGGCGGGAGGCGCTAGCTTTCCTCGGAACGGGTTTAAAGCGCCAATGTGGGCTCTCCCGCTCACGCGTCTGGCAATGCCCGCTCGCAGCTGAGGAGGTCGACCTGGGCGACGACATGAAGCACTGGGAGAAGCTCAGCGACGGCGAGCGCCACTTCATCTCTCACATCCTGGCCTTCTTCGCGGCCAGCGACGGCATCGTCAACGAGAACCTGGGCGTGCGCTTCATGAAGGAGGTGCAGCTGCCCGAGGTGAGGCATCTTCTGGGCATTCCGAGCCTGGACATGTCGGCACGCGCCCTGCCCGTCGCTGGCGGCTCCCGCCCTCCCCACCTTCCCCTCAGTCACGCATCGCCAGCAGCTTCCCCCGCGCGCTTCACCTATCTCTATCGCTGTCTCTCACGCTGTCCCCCTTGTCGCTTGTCGCAGGCCCGCGCCTTCTACGGCTTCCAGGTGGCCATCGAGAACATCCACTCGGGTGAGCCACCGCTCTGGTCGCGCCTCCGCCGGCTCCCGCCCGCGCGTCTCCTGCTACCTTCTGCACCCGTCCCCAGCCCACCCATCCCCATGCCAGCTCCTGCACCACACCCTCTCCCACCTCGCCCTCTAACCCTCTCCTCCCCCCACCTTCCCCCTTCCTGCCCCCCCTGCAGAGATGTACTCCCTCCTGCTCGAGAGCTACATCAAGGACCCGGCCGAGAAGCACAAGCTCTTCCACTCCATCTCCACCGTGCCCTGCATCAAGCGCAAGGCCGACTGGGCGCTCAAGTGGATCGGCAGGTGCGCCCTGCGCCAGCTCCCTCCAACTTCCTGGCCCCCTGCGCCCTGCCCTCCCCTCTCTCCTCCCCTCCCCTGCGCCCTCTACGCCTCACCACACCGCTCCTTCCCCACGCCCCGCCCCTTACACCCTCCCGTCCCCCTCCCTCTCCCCCTCCCCAAACCCTCCGCAGCGACCGCTCCTTCTCTGAGCGCCTGGTGGCGTTCTCTGCGGTGGAGGGCATTTTCTTCTCGGGCTCGTTCTGCTCCATCTTCTGGCTCAAGAAGCGCGGCCTCATGCCCGGCCTCACCTTCTCCAACGAGCTCATCTCGCGCGACGAGGGGCTGCACACCGACTTCGCCTGCCTGCTCTACGGGTGAGCGTGTGGGAGGGGGCGTAGGGGTGTGCGTGTGCCTGATATGGGGTCGAGGGTCGGTCGGGGCTGTTGGCCGGGTCGGTGGGGCGTGCTCAACTGCTTGGCGCCATGCTGTAACCTGTCCCGGCCCTATCACAACCGCAGCATGCTCAACGACAAGTGCGGCCCCGAGACCGTCAACTCCATCATCACCGAGGCCGTGGCCATCGAGCAGGTGCGAGAAGCTGCCGTTGTGCCGTGCTGGTCAGAACCCGCCCACTCCTCTCCACCGCCGTTGAGCGGTACCCTGCCCACCACGTCCCACCGTCACCACACCCACCACCGCCTCACGTCCCACACTGCCCACGTTGCATTGCAGGAGTTCTGCACGGACGCGCTGCCGGTGGACCTGATCGGCATGAACGCGCGGCTGATGCGGACGTACATTGAGTTTGTGGCGGACCGCCTGCTGGTGGCGCTGGGCTGCCCCAAGCACTACAACGTGACCAACCCCTTTGACTTCATGGACATGATCTCGCTGCAGTGAGTTCACTGTCAACAGGGGGCGCGGGAAGAGGATGTGGTTTTCCTGCAGCGAGCGCTCGTACCGGTGGAAGCCAGTGGGATGGACCTGGGTGTCCCTATCGCCGTGTGCTGTGTCTTGTCTTCTTACTGACTTCCTCTCCACCCTCTTGTCCACCACCAGGGGCAAGACCAACTTCTTCGAGAAGCGCGTGGGCGACTACCAGAAGAGCGGCGTCATGGCGGGGCTGTCGGGCAAGGTGCAGAGCTTCTCGGTCGACGAGGACTTCTGAGCGCCTCGCCCTGCCTGCCCCTCGATGCGACCACCCACCTGCGGACGCCTGCGGCGTCCGCAACAGCAACACGGCTGCAAGTTGCTGTTTGGCAGTGTTGCGGGTGACGCTCGGCGGGCGGTTGGATGAGGAGTACGATGGAGGTTGGGTGAAGAGTTGTGTATGTGAAAAGGACTATGACTGACTGCAGGGACGCCGGGGGCTGCCGGGGTTTTGGGGTGACGGCGCGCAGGCGCTGGCCGCTTGCCCGCGCCCCTGCGTGTCGGATCGAGCTTTTGCGCTCCACCATGATTTAGTTTCGCTGGGGTGCTATCGATTACTAGCAGCTACCTTGACTTTTGACTTTCTTAGCTTCACGTCTGCCCTCAAACACTGGCGGATCATCATCGACATGACAACGCATGACACTCCTGATCGCTTTGCGTTGTAGCCTCCGAGCGGTGTGTATCAGGAGGAGCGGCGGGTGTGTACATATTGATTTGACGTTTCAAGGGGTGTCGTATTGCACCCTGCGCGTTGCACTGTCTGGCGTGCCGTGGCTTTCTGCTGTCTGCTGTGGGCTTAAGTGCACGTATCTCTTATCTCCGTTTCTCAGGGCCCCAAAGGGCTCGCGCTTCCAAGCTGTTGCGCCGCAAGCCGGGGCGGAGGGTGCTTCCCCTCAAGACCATAACATTCATCGATGCATGTCAGGCAAGGGCTGATGCGGAATCAAGGCGATTCTGGCTGTGTGGGCGGAGGCGTGTTGCGTGGGGTTGCCAAGTCTGGCCCGGCTCCACATGCGTTGCCTGTGGGGCCCATAGGCCTGCCACACTTGTAACTGCCCTGTGCAGAGAGCTTTCATCGCGTCCCTAGGTCGTCGCGCACTGTCCTCCCACATGAGTACCGATACTCTCTCAACCTACAGCCTCTGGACAGCCATCACACGTTTCCCGCTACCTCCACCCCATGCCCACGTCCCGTACACCATGCCTGAGGCAGGTGCGAGGTCCCAGGGAGGTGAGGGTATTATAGGACCATGTTGGAATGTAGTTCAGACCGCAGTTCAGACCGCGACGCTACCTTCTGCCACGTTCGGCATCCGCGTGCCAGGTGGGGGGCCGACGGGACGTGGGGGTGAGGGGTGACAGGCGGGGGTCAGCGACACGGTCACATGTGCAGGAAGCGGCCTCGCCTGCAGGTAGCCGGCCTGTTCGCGATCAGTTGTACCGGGTTGGTCAATTCTTGGGTGGAGACCAGGCGGGCTGGCGAGGCGGGACCTGGACCCGAGCGCCCAGCGGAGTACGGGGAGGCCCGAGGGGAGTTCGGCACGCCACGGCACGCCACACACGCGACCTTCCTCGAGCATGCAATGTTATGCTGCATAGCACTGCACTGCACTGACCTGACCTTTGACCGCCTTTGCAAGTCGCAATGACGGTGTAACAGCTCGCAAAATAACTACACCATTACCAACATCATGGCAGACAACAGAGGCGCGGCGACGCTGGAAACGGTGCTGCATCAGCTGGGAGTAGACGCCGCCGACAGGATTGTCGATGCAATTCTTCCAGTAAGAGCCTTGCCGCTGGTCCTGTCGCCTGGTGTCATTATAGCTCTAGCCTCAACTTGACATGCATTTGGCCTTACCGGCCCAGTCAGGAACTCACGACCCGTTCTTGCCCTACTCCCTCCACGGCCCCCGCTCGCCCTCAGCGCCCGGGAGTGCCTCTGTCCCGGTCCTGCTTCGGCAGCGCGAGGCTGGCATGCCGCGCTCTCAGGTCGTTCCTGGATGGCGGAGTGCGGCATCTCAGGCTCGAGGTGCACTTCCGAGCCACGCCCAGCCAGGTGGGTCCTGCGCGGTGGCCTCCCCTTCGTCCCGTTGCCCCTCAGACCCCCCCTCCCCCCCTTGCCCACACACGGGGTACTCCCGGCAGCGCCCAGCCCAGTTACTCCACAACTCCATGCCTGGCTACCCGCCGCAGGTCCCGCGCCTGGATCGCCTAGTCCCGTCGCCCCTCACCACCACCCTTACGCCTGCCCATACGTAGCTCACCGCCTGCCCCATGCCTAGAAGAAACACGAGCAGCGCCCACCTGGCTCCTCGCCGCAGGTCCCGCGCCTGGAGCGCTGGCCCCTCGCCAACAGCCTGGAGATCATGCTCAACCCCGTGGGGAGCGATGTCGAGGACGGCACCCACGACCTGCGCGAGCAGCTCAGCACGCTGCTGCTGCTCCCGCTCATGGTCCAATCGCCCGAGTCCAGGAAGCGCATCATGTCGCTGGCGGTTCGGTGGGGGTTCGAAGGCGACGCGGAGTGGGGGCTGCAGGAGTCTGTGTCGCCGCTAGCAATCGAGCAGCTCGCGAAGTTCGGGCTCCCCGCGGTCAAGGAGCTCAACCTGGACATCCCCATCGACACCGTGCTGTCGTACAACTGGCAGCACATGTACGGCAGCCTCGCGAGCAACTGCCCGCAGCTGGAGAGCCTGCGCCTGACCAGCTGCGAGGCGCTCGAGGGCATCGGCGCCCTGGCGGGGCGCCTGAAGCAACTGCGCATCGCACCCGTCTTCCTCTCCAGCAGCATCGACGCACCGCCCGAGCTCGTCGGCACGCTAAGCCAGCTGACGGCCCTGACGGAGCTGACCATCCAAGACGGCTTCTTCGACTCAGCCGAGCAGCTTCGCGACATCATAAACATCATGCCCGCTGGCAAGCCCGAGTTCACCCTTGAGCTGGACGTCTCGCCCTCGGACGAAACGCCCGGCGGCCGCTGGGGCGCGGTCTTCCGCAACGGCCTCCTCCAGGACCTGAGATACAACGGCCAACTGAACCAGCTGACGTTCTTGTGCACGAGCGTCCTGCAGCCCTCCTTCGTTCTGGGACCCAGGGTGGCGCATCTCAATCTCGTCGTGATCTGGGTCCAGGAAGATCCGATCCCGGCGGATGAGCTGGCGGCCCTGCAGGGCCTGCTGGCCCGATGCGACCGAGTGGATCTGGGTTCGCTGGGGCTGCCGGACGCTCCGTCCCTGCCCTCCGCCGCCCAAGCGCTGGCGCTGTTTGGAGCGCCCAAGAAGGTGATGTGGGACCTAGGGTTCGGCGGCCTGACGGAAGTGCGCTTCCCCGCGCCGCCTCCGCCGGCCCCTGCGCCGACAGACGGCGCGCAGGCGGCTCCTGCTACTGCTGCCGCCGGAGCCCCCGCTGACGCCGCCGCCGAAGCCGCTGCCGCCGCTCCTGGAGCCGCTGATGCGGTCGCCGAGGCCCCCGCCGCCGCTGCGGGTGGCGGCGGCGTCAGCGGCCCGCCGCCGCTGCCCGCGCCCGCCGACGTGCTGCGCAGGGCGGTGGACCTCCTCGCGGCGGCGCACCGCGGTGAGCCCCTCACACCCTGCGCCCCGCACATGGCTTCCCTCATCCTCGCGCGCGGCGCCGGCGTGGGCTTCCTCGCCCAGGCGCCCGGGGCCGTCCTGCCCTGGTTCAACGAGCTTGCCAGGGCCCACGTGCCCCCCGCTTTCCTGCCTCTCTTCAACCCAGTGGCGGCGGCACGCGTGCTTCCAGCGGCCGGGGCGGTCGTGCTGGCGACTACAGAGGTGCCTGGCGCGGTGGCGGCGCTGGCGGCGGCGGCTGCCGCCGTCGCGGCTGGCCGGCCGCAGGGGGAGCTGGAGCTGATCCCGGTCGGGGAGGGGAGTGGCGGGGCCGACCCCGCGCGGGCCCTGTCGGACGCCCTTTCAGAGGTGCGAGCAGCTGGGGTTGGCTTGAGGGAAAGGGACCGGTAGCTTAGGCGCTCGCCACCATACGGGTGGCCGGGAGGTCCGGCGGGGAGGTGCGGTGGGGGTGCCGGTCCGCAGTCGGGGGCATACAGTGCAGGGCGCCCCACGTCACGTACCCGGCAGCACACCTCCCGCCTGCCGCGTTCCGTGCTTTCGGTGCCTCCGCCCCCACAAGCCATGAGTCCCATGACAACCCCCTGTTGTCGACCGCTCAACTTCGCGACTCCTCGGCTTCGTAACGCCCCGCAGGCCCTGGAGGCAACCCTGCGGGATGGCGCGGCCCACGGCCCGGCGGCCCTCCTGGAGTGGACTGTGGCGTTCACGTCGTACCTCAAGGCCCTGCCCAGGCCCCAGGGCGCGGTGAGGGAAGGCGCTGAGGCTTAGGCCCTTGAGGGCCGCAAGGCCCTGGCGGTGGTGGCGGTGGCGGGTTGGGGGGGGGGGCGGCGGTTGGGGGTCCAATCTTCAGGGGATGCCGGACTGGCGGTGGGGTGGACAGGGGCGGCGGTGCATGGCTGCTGTTCGGAGGTGGCCAGCCGCTGAGGCTGCAGGGTGGGAAAGTGGTAGGAACAAGCGCGTTCGGGAGTCGGTGATTGGGAAAGGGAGCGCTAGACGACATGGTGATTTCCACCGAGCTCGAGCCTGCTCGAGGGGGCAGGGCTGACTGATAGGGGGCGCAGGCTTGTATGCCGCAACGGCATGGGCCCTTGACCTGATGCGTGAACTCTGCTGTTACCCGGGATGCGGCCTGACGGCCAGGTAGGCTCTGGTCATCTGCTGGGTGGGGTGGGCATCGCCGGCCCCTTGCTGGTGACACTTGAACGTGCGTGGAATGTGTACTGATGAGCGCTGGGCGTGAATTGTGTCCTGAAAAGCATTGTGGGCGTGGGCTTGTGTACATACTCCTGAAAGACGGACTGGCAGGTGATGGGTGGTTGAGCTGCCCTTGCGTAACGATATGGGACCCAGGGTGCCCGACCTGCCCGTACCGCGGAGGGGAGGTGACACGGGCGCTGGAGTGCATGGCGCGTGCAGGGGCGTGCAGGGGCTGCAGATAATCTGTCCAGGGATTCGGTTTGGAGGCTCAGGAAGCGGGGGTCAGTGAGCGGTGCCCCTGAGAAACGGTGACACCCGGAGTTAGCACAGCCAGTGTGGGACCGGACACATGGCCGCGGCGTGTGCGGCGACATCTTTCGAACATGGCCCACCACCCTCCCCACCCTCGTGCACCCTCGCCCCCCCGCCCTCCCCAGTCCCTGTGTACTTTGTGAGTAGATGCCTATCGCCCACATGCCAGGGCAGCCAGGGCCCCTCGCGAACCATCTGGGTGGCACGCGCCGTACAATGACGGTTGCAGGTGGCTGAGAAGCGAGCTGGACACTGCGCCTCGTTGCAGCGATACAACGCGTCCCAAATCTACGGTTGGTGCGCTTGAATCTAGGAGCAGCGACACGAATTGCGCTCTTCGCGGAGGAGCGCCCGCTGTGGAATCGCTTGAAAGCGCAATCTTTATCTAGGTGCAGTAGCTATGTTGGGAGCATCCCAGCTGCAGGCTGGGCGTGGTCGCCAAGGCCAGGCATTTCGGTCGGGAGCCCCGCCGCGTGCTCGCGCTGGCCTGCCAGTGTGCGCGGCGTCAGCTACGGCAAGCTCCACGCCTAAGGTGCGCTTGGATCTGCTGCTCGTGTCAGGCGGGGCTCATCGCCTCTCGGCATGCAAGCTCGTCTTGCCCAGAACCTCAATCCACCTTCCGCGATGGCATCTTTCAGGCTGCGGATGCTGCTACGGTGACGCTGCCGCCCTCGCTGCGCAATGCCGTCGCGGTGCTGGAGGCGCCCAACCCCACGGCCCCGGGCGGCAAGACCAAGGTCTACCTCCTGGCCATGTCCCACGTCTCGCAGAAGAGCGTTGACCAGGTCCGTTGTAGAGGCTGCGGGCCTTTTGTCAAGGCCTGAGCCTAAGGCTAGAGGTCCTACCCTCCGCCCTCAAGCCCTCAGTGGATGGTCGGGATGGTCGGGCCAAAAGAGCACCCATCCCGCGGGCCATCCCTACTGTCCTCCTCACATGTGTTGCTCGATCCTGCAGGTTGACGAGCTGATCCGGCTGGTCAAACCAGACGTCGTGGCCGTGGAGCTGTGCAAGGAGCGCCTGGGCCTGATGCTGGACCCCGTGCAGGCGGCCACACCGCCCAAGGTGTGGCACAGCCGCAAGGTGAGGCGCTGGGTACCGTAGCAGGGGTGGAGGGTGGCAAGGAGAGGGGGTCTACGCGGGGGGTCTAGGAGAGGTTCAGAAGGGAAGCAGGAGGGTAGAGATGGATGTGATGACACGGACATGGGTTAGCAGGGCGCGGTAGCGAGGGGTGGAGGGTGGGGGCCAAGGGGAAGGGTCGGGAGCTTGGGGGACGCGAGGAGGGGGCTGGGCAGGAGAAGGGATGGAAGAAAGGGCTAGCAGGGTGCCAAGAGAACGGAGGGGACAAGGGGGAACGCCGTGACCTGTCCCTGGGCAGAGAGGTCGGCAGGAGTTGGTCGGCAGGAGTTGGGAAGAAGCGGAACCAGGAGACAAGGCCGGCAGGAGGAGGCACACTCAGCCATGCTCCTCCCCTCTGCCTGAGGCCAAGCCCTGGCAGCTGGCAATGCAAACGGCAGGGCTCCTCCCTCTTGGCACGGGGTCAAACTGAGGCAAGGGTGTGGTTGGGGTGTGTTCCCCTTCTCCCCATCCCGCCTCCCTCCCCTCCCCCTCATGCCTAGACGCTCTACCGCTCATCAGCTTCAAACACCCCGCATGCCTCCCTCCCCGCCCCCAGATCCTGATCGAGGGCATCCCCGAGGACGGCGAGCCCTGGCCATCGCAGGAGCAGCTGCGCTCGCTGCTCACCTGCGTGCCGGGGCGGCCCGTGACGCAGCCCGAGATCGAGGCGGACGTGGTGCGGCTGCTGGCCACCGGTGGGGCGGGCCGGAGGGGCGGGGGGGAGGTGGGTGGGAAAGCGTGTGTGTGTTTCGGGGGCGGCAAGAGGTCGAGGCGGACGTGGTGCGTGTTGTCCTAGGGGGGTTGGGGGGCACTTGGAGTGGGGCATGGAGGCTGTTGAAGGGAGGGCAAGGTGTCAGATTACGGGGGCAGGCAGGACGGGTGGTGTGTTCGCGCAGCGATGTGGGTCAGCGAGGGTTGGCGGTACCTGGATACCGAACCCTGTCCCGCCCGTCCCGACCCACCTGCCCTCCACGCCGCCAGGCCTCTTCGGCAGCTGCAAGCCCGGAGCCTCCAGCGCCGGCCGGGATGAGGCGCCCTCCTTCCTGGCCCGCCCAACCACTTCCGGGTACGGCAGCGGTTGTCGTACCGGGCCTCACCATCCGTGTCCTGCCGTACATATCGACAGCCTCTCGTGTTCGCCTTTCCCAAGCGGTGCCCCGAACCCCCGCACCCGCACCCAACCCGAGCCCCCCTGCCCCCCCTGCCCCCGTGCCCCCCTCCTGTCATCCTGGATCTCAGATCTGGATCCGACGTGGATCTGTCCCTGGTGGCCCCCCTGGGCGCCCTGCGCTTCCGCGTGACTCCCCGCTCGCTGCCCTCCGTAACGGCCATGGAGGCTCGCGTGGACAGCAGCCTGCGGGTGGGTGGCGGGGGGGGAGGGAGGGGGAAAGGCTTTGTGTTTCGGTCCTGCGTGTCAGCGCCATGGAGGCGCGCGTGGGGCCGTGGGCGGGAAGGCTTGGGTGAGGACGAGTTCCTGCCTAGCTGTACAAGGCCGTCCCACCCCACGGCATGTCCCCACCCCCACCCAATCGGGCTCGCTGGCTGCCGCTCCTTCTCTCCTCCGCTGTCCAACTCGTACTCGTACGAAAAACACTCTCGCCCCCACCCCCACCCCCAGTCTGCCCACGTGGACCAAGCGGAGCTGGACGCCATCTGCCTCAAGGTGGGCGGCGGGGGGGGGGGTTGGGGGCCCTTAGGGGGCGGGGCACTGTCGCCGTGTCCCTACGCCCCAGGCCCAGGAAGGTCAAGGGGATGGCGATGTTCCCAGGCCCTGAAAAGGCGAAAGTCGACTCTATGGACTGCTGCTGTCTCTGCCGTGTCGGCTTCCTACCCCAAGGGCCTCCATCCATCCCCCCCCCTCCCTCCCCCCAAACTCAGGCCACTGATGAGTGCAAGGGCGGCGCCCCGGGCATGGCGGTGCTCCTGCGAACTCGGCAGCGGGTCATCGAGGCGGTGGCGGCGCGGGGGGCGCAGGTGGGGGGCGGGGGGAGGGGGGAGGGAGGGGGGGGGGGAGAGGGGCGGGAGGCGGCAAGGCGGGGTGCAGCAGTGCAGTCGTTAGCCAGGAGGGCGCCGTGGTGAAGAGCCTTACCCACGGGCTCAGGCGGCTCGAGGGGGTTCGGGCCTGCCCCGCCCTCGACACTTCCCAACCGCCACCAACCGTCAACCGCCAACTGCCACCCAACCGCCAACCGCAGGCCGTTGTGTCGTTCATCGGCGTGGACACGGGGCGCGTGGAGATGCTGGTCAAGGCCTCCAAGGCCTCCGACCCGCCCTACCTGTCGGGCCTGGAGCCCACGGCGGCCAACGGCGAGGGCTTCGGCATCGAGCCCTTCAGGCCGCAGCGCAACAGCGTGCAGGTGGGGGGGATGGGGTGGAGGGGGCTGTGGGGGGGGGGAGATTTTTGACGAGTTAGAGGTTGGATAGCACACAAGGTATGGGGGGGGCGACAAGGGGGAGGGCGGTTGGGAATGGGGGGAAGGGGTGGGCGGAAAGGGTAAGGGGACGGCAGGGAATGTGGCGGCCGCAGCGCAAAAGCGCAGGCAGTAGGCGCACACTGGTTGTGCCCCAGGGTGACACCTGTGCCCTCTCCTGACTCCTCTTGGCTGCCTCCTGACTGCTCCTTGCTGCCTGATGGCCTTGTATCCCAAACAGATTGGCAAGAAGATGTTCATCCCCGCTGAGACGGTGGACGCACTGCGGGCCAAGGCTCTGGGCGCAGCGGCGGCGGCGGCGGCGGAGGGCGCCGCGGGGGCGGCGGCGGCGGGGGCGGCCGGGGAGGCGGGCATGCCGCACGCACGCGTCAAGTGAGCGGCGGAGGGGAAGGGGCAGGGCAGGGCAGGGCGGGGTGCCGGACGGGTGGGGCGTGAGGGTGATGGCCTGGCGGGACTGAGGAGCTTGGGGTGCAGGGTATGGGGTGGGGCGATGTTGCTCGGGACAGCCCGAGTTGGGGCATCAGGCGCTCACTGCCCGTCCAAAACGCAGGACGTCGTTTCGAGCCCCCGCCGCCTCCCGCCCCCCACCCCCCACCCCAGGGTGCCCCTCCGCGACTGGACCCGGGAGGAGATGGAGGCCAAGAAGCCCGAGCCGCCCGCGCGGCTGCCGCTGCGGGTGGGTGGAGGAAGGAGGGGAGGAGGGGGGGAAGGAAAGGCCCTGCTGGGGATGGCGCCTGCGGCCGTGCGTTTGAGTGACGGGGTGCTGGGGCCTCGCTCCCGGCGCGCACACGCCCATACACACACGCTTTCCCCCCGCCCAACCCCCTCTCCGTCCCTCTCCCCTCTCCCCAACCCCTCCCATAAGAACGAGCTGGCCGCCCTCATGTCCACCGCCTTCGCCCGGGTGCAGTCCACACGCCCATACACACACGCTTGACCCCCGCCACCCCGAGACTCCCTCTCCCCCCTCCCCCCCCAGGACGAGCTGGCCGCCCTCATGTCCACCGCCTACGCCCGCGTGCAGTCCAAGGCGGGGCGCACCCTCGGGGTGGAGCCGGGGCAGGCCTGGCGCACCGCCCTCGAGGTGGGGGTGGGGGTGGGGGTGGAGAAGCGAGGGGAGTGGGGGGCAGGGAAGGGCGGGGGAGGACGGGGCGACGAAGGAAGGATAGGGCGGCACAGGGCCTAGCTCACTCCGCCCCGGATAGCGCTCTTCAACCCTTGCCGCCGCCCACCACCACCGCCTTGCGCCTCCCCCCCTCCCCCCATTCGGCGCTCTCCCGCTTATCAGCTTCGAACACCCCCATCCCCCCCACGTTCTGCCGGGACAGGGGTGGGGTTAGGTAGGCCGCGAGCCCTGCCCACGCTCCTGCCCTCCCATCCACGGCCGCTCTTCCCCCCACCACCCCCACCACCCCGCTCAGCAACGAACACCCACCACCCCCTCCCCCCCCCCCAGGCCGCCACCGCCGTGGGCTCGGGCGCCGTGCTGCTGTGTGACCGACCCACGGACGTGACGGACCAGCGTATGGCGGCGGGGCTGGGGGCGGACGCGGGTGGGTGGGTTGGGGGGTTGGGAGGAGGGTGGGTTGGGAGTTTGGGGAGTTTGAGGGGGGCAAAGTGGATCAGAAAAATTAGACTGTGCACGGGTCGAGGCGTGAGGTGGCTCGCAGTAGCGGCTGGGGCAGTTGTTCCAGCTCCGCTCCGCCCTCTGCGCCGCCGTGTCGTTGGTATCCTCCTCGTCGCTCTTCTGGAAACCTCACGGCCATTGCCTGAGCATGGGGCCTCAGCGGCTGCACATGTTCAAGAAACGCTACTCCCCTGCCCCCTGCCCCATCCACCGCTCTCCATCCCCTGCCCCCACAGGCGTCCGCCTGATCTCGGCCCTGGCCATCATCATCGGTACGGCAATCTTCAACGCCAGCACGTCGATCCTGCCCGACGGCGGCGAGGCGGGCGCGCTGGCGGCGGCGTTCGCTGCGGCGGCGGCGGTGGCGGCTCCCGTGGTGGGGCCATTCATCGAGGTCTCGCGCTTCGCGGGTGCGTGGCTCTGGGGATACATAGCTAGTCTGCATAGCTAGTCTGGGAGCAGGGCAGGAGGGAAGGCCGCGCGGAAGGGTGCAGAGTGGAACTTTAGGGATCGGGAGTTGAGGGATCTCGAAGTGGGACGCACCGGTGGAAGCCTCCCAACGTCGAAGACTCCCAACCGCCAACTCCCAACCGCTGCCCTCCACGTGACAGGCATGACGGCCGAGCAGATTGAGGACGCGGTTGCCATCAAGGAGGCGATCGACCAGGGGGACATGAGCAAGTGAGGGGGGCCAGGGTATGGGGGGGCATGGGATGGGGGACGTGGGGCGGGGGCACCGAATGTTCTGGGCTTGGCCATGTCTCAGCCGTCGCAGTGCCAACCACTTGAGCCAGCCCCCACCGCATGGGGCTCGCGTCTCCTCTCCTCCCGCTTTTCATTCCTCATGAATGACCCACCACCCACCACCTACCACCCAAACCCCAAACCCCAACCCCGCCCCCCGCAGGCCGCTCAAGCTGTACGGCGAGGACGCGCTCCTGGACTGGCCGGGGGCCTTCCCCGCCCTCATCGAGGAGCGGGACGAGTTCATGGCGCGGGCGCTGGCGGCGGTGGCCACGGGTGGGGCCCAGCGTGGGAGAGGGCGGGGCGGAGGGGGGTGGGAACGCGTGTGTGTGTTTCGGGGAGGGACGAATACATGGCGCGGGCGCTGGCGGCGGTGGCCACGGGTGGGTGGGTGGGGGGGGGAAGGGGGGGGGATGGTGGAGTGGTTGAGGTGGGGGGGGGGGGTAGGGTGGAGTGGAGTGGGGTCGCGGACGGCCAGCCCTCCGGCAGGCCCCCAGGCACCCTCCACTCGCCCGCGGCCCTAGGCAGGGGCCTTCTGGTTTCAACCCACTTCGACCAACCCCTCCCCCTCCTCTCCCCTCTCCCCTCCCCCTACCCTCCCTACCCTCCCTTCCCCCCCCCCCCCCAGGCCAGCCGGGTGTGGTCCCCGCCTTCGTGCTCGACCAGGTGGACGGCCGCTCCGTGTGGCGCTTCGGCTCCCCAGCGGGGGCCCCCGCCCGCGCCGCGCCCACGGGCCTGGGCGACGGGGAGCTGGGCGCCGCGGCGGGCGTGCGGAGCGTGGTGGGCGTGATCGGGTCGGCGCACGTGCGGGGCATGATCCGGCGGTGGAACGACGCGGTCAAGGGGGGAGCCAAGGAGCTGGAGCCGCTGCTGGAGGACGCGCAGTGAAAGGGTGGAGGGGAAGGGGGGTCAAGGCATTGTGCAGCTGAAGAGGGGACGGGCTGGAGAGGGTGGGGAGGGGTGGTGGTGTGGGGGGGCGAGGTGGAGTAAGAGGGGGGCTGTCGGGGGGATGTGATGGGAGGGGGGCAGGCCCAGGAGCCGCAGGAGTTACAGCTGCTCCATGGGTCGGATGGGGGTGATGAGGGGGGCCTGGCTGCGTGCCAAGGATTGATGAGGGGGGTGTCGAGGGCACGATGTGGGCAGGGTTTGGAGAGGGCGGGGAACGTGGGGAGCCAAGGCGCGGTTAGTCGTGGCGAAGTGGTTTGGAGAGGGGAGTGATGACGGCACGCTCATGCGAGGGGGGCCTGGTGCGGGGGGCCTGGTGCGGGGCGTCTTGTTGCACGACGAAGCTCCCTGCGTGGCCAAGGCCGATATGGAGGCAGGCGGCTGGGTGCTGTTGATGTGAGCTGCAGTGTGTCGGAACCTAAGGACGGGGCAGTTGAATGTAACTCTTAGGACTTCGCTACGTGTCCGGTGTCCAGCACCCGGCGTTGTACCGTACCCGCAGCCGGCCAGGGCCACACGACTTTGACCCCACCCAGCCCAGGGGCTAGAGCTCGTATGGACTAAGGGTGCGCTCTTTGCTTGTGGTAATTGTGTAATCGGGACAGGGGCATGGGGCTTGCAAGGTACTGGGGTCGGGTACATGAATCAAAGGGCCCTTGGGCCCGGCCTAGCCCGAGCCCGAGGGTGTGTGCTTGGCCTTCAGTGGGTTCGGGCCGAATCCCGGGGCTGCATGCGTGTTATCAGGCAGGGCGGCGGCGAGGGCGGTGGAGGCAGTAGTGCGTGCGCTGACCCCGCATGGGGTGCCGTGTGAGGCCACACGGCGGTGTGTTCGCTCGCCCGCATGTCAGCGCCGGCCGTCGTCATGAACTGCTCGTGCCCTGCCCTGCCCTGCACCTCGACACAGCTCAAAGTACACCTCAGTACGCTGGCCCGACCGCGAGGGCACAACGCACTGGGTTCTGCGACAGTGCGACAGTGCTTCCGGTCTTAGGTGCTGCAGCACTCACGTTTGCTAAGGCTGCAGTCCTTATATGACCTCTCGGTGCGGGAAGGTGAGCGCGCGGAATGCCGGGATCTTTGCCGACATGCCCAAGCTCGCGCGCAAGGGCCGGCCCGCCTTCGTTTGCCGAGTGGTAGCACCTCGGCGCAAATCGAGCTCGCAGCGGTCGCCGCGGGCATGTGCCTGCTGCAGGAACCCCGCCCCGAGTCTATGTCCCTGTCCCTCGTGGTCGACGTCATGTGTTTCCCCCCTTCTCCCTCGCCCGCAGGTCCCCAGCTTGGCACCATCTTGTAGCTCCTCAGCTACACCTCAGAAGCCCTCCACGGCTCCAGGGCCCGGACTTCACAGCCTGCCGCAGCTATGGCGCCCCCAAGCGACCCGGTGGCTGACGTGTGGCGCTCGCCCGAGCTGCTGGGCTGCGTCGCCTCCTTCCTGGACCCCTGCCACGCGGCCTGGAGCTTCATCCACGTCAGCAAGGCAGCGGCGGCAGCAGCATACGGTGACAGCGTACGGCAGCAGCCCGTGTCCCGTACCGTCAGCCTCCCATGGGCGCTCAACTCAGGGCTTCTGGCCACCCTCGCCGGCCGCATCCACGCCCGGGCAATGTGCTACCGACTGACGCGGCAGCAGCGGTCCGAGCTCCTGTGTCGCTGCGCGGCGGCGGACTGTAGTCGGGAGAGCCTTGCGGGGGCGGTAGTGGCGGCGGGGCTGTCACCGCCGCCGCAGGAGGTGCTAATCGCTGCCGCCGCCGCTGGCCGGCTGGCCATGTGCCGCTGGCTGGTGGAGGGTCTGGGCTGCCCGGGCCTGGTCCGCCTGGCCTGCCTGTGCCTGATCAGCGCGGCGGGGCCGGGGCCGGGGGTGGTCGAGGAGGCGCGGGCCTGGCTGGCGCCCGCCGCCCGGGAGGGGTGGAGCGAGGAGCAGGAGGCCAAGGCGGCGAGCGGGGACGTGGGACCCGTCATGGTCTTTGTGGTAGGCTGGCGGCCCGGGGATGGCAGCCCGCTGCACCACCCCTGGAGTGCTGCGCTGGGGAGAGCAATCACTCGGCGGGAACTGGAGCAGGCCCCCCTGAGGTGGCCATCCTCGCGCCTGCTGCCCGTGGACCCAGAGTTCTACAGCGGCCCCCAAGGCCCGCTGGCCGTGGCCCGTCTGACCCAGTTGGAGCCGAGGGCTTACTCCTCGTCCGCCCTCCTCTCGGCCGCCGAGGCGGGGCACGCGGAGGCCGTGCGCTTCCTGCTGAGCCGAGGAGCGCGGCCCGATCGAATTGATGGAACCTTGCCGGACTCGGCTGCGGCGTGCGGAGGCCATATCGGGGTGCTGCAGGCGCTGCACGAGGCCGGCTGTATAAGCGACCCATTCAGTTGCTTTTTGGCGGGCTTGTACAAGGGTTCTCTGCCCGTGGTGGAGTGGCTGGTGGAGGCCTTTGGGGCCCGAGCCCTGTGTGAGGCTGGGATCACCCTCCAGTCGGCGGCCCGCTCCGGCAGCGTACAGCTGCTCAGGGCCCTCCCCGGGCTGCTGGACTCAGCCGCCCCCGGGTGGGTTAGATACCGCGGCCTGGCGTGGGCCCCGGCCGCTGCATCTGGCTGCGAGGAGGCCGTGGAGTGGCTGGCAAGGGACTGTGCTGCGCCAGAGGTAAGCTGCACAGGCCGCTGCTTGGTTGTTGCCAGACAGCCCGGGATAAGCGTGCAACCCCAACACGGCAAAATCCCCATGCATACCGCAGGGTCACATGGGGTACCGTGAGGCTGCGTCGTACGGCGATCTGCGCATGGTGCAGCGCCTGCGCAGGCTGGGCTGCCGCTACGGCGCCCGGGACGCTGAGGCCCTGGCGGAGGCGGCCCGCCGCGTCCCCGCCTCCGCCACCGCCCTGCCGTGGCTGGCGGAGCCGGGCTGCCCCGCCAGCTGGGAGGCGGCGGCTGCGGAGGCGAGGGAGGGGGCAGGGGCGGCGGCTGCGGAGGCAGGCGCGAGGGAGGGCGCAAGGGCGCAGGCGGAGGCGGAGGACGCGTGTGGGGTACGGGACATGCGCTGCTGCTGTGCTATCTGCTAGGCAGACCTGCTGTCAGTGGGTCATGGATAGCCCTGGCGCTGGCGCCAGGCAGGGAACTTCGCGAACGAGAGCTAAGGGGGGCCTAAGGGTCATGCACCCTTATGCAATGACGCGACGTTACTGTCGGAGACAGTAATATGCAGTTCGGTTGATGCTACTGTGTTTTGGTGGGGATGGCGGGTGTAGGTCCGCCTCGCACCGTCAATTGCCATGCGGCCTAAACAGCTTGTTTGTCCGCCATGCAACTTTGGCGTTGCCCTTTGCCGGAGGCCTGGGGCATGCAACGTTGCCCATTGGAAGCCTGGGCAGGTGCTGGGGCTGGAGCCCTTGTGGAGCCGGTGTGCTGGGGAGCGAAACAGGGAGGCGTGTCACGGGGTGGGTGGCTGGGGCGGGACCCGCGGGAGGAACACGGGTGGGCTGGGCCGACTGGGGCAGGGCCGACTTCACGAGCAGTTCACTACGCGCAGTAAAATCGTCAAGGGGGCGGGGAGGGAGGAAAGGTGGAGGTCAAGGGGGCCTGTCGGGGGGGTATGATGGGGGAGGGGCAGGGAGCCAAGGAGATGGAGCCGCTCCATGGGTCGGACTGGGGTGATGAGGGGGGCCTGTGAGGGTGGCTGTCAGGGTGCTGTGGTGGAAAGGGGCCAAGGATTGATGTCGCGAAGGTCTGGTTGTAGGGAGGGGAAGGCGAGATCGTTCGGATGGTGTGGATGGTGGGCGGGGGTGGTGAAGGGAGGCTCATGCGTGGGGGGCCTGGTGCGTGGCGCCTTGCTGCACGACTAAGCCCCCCTGCATGTTGAAAGCGAAGGCTGGGAGTACTGTACTCGCAGGGTGGGTGGGATCACACTGGTGACACGGGTCAGGATCAAGTTCAGGCCTCAGACAAGGGAAAGGCTGGCAGCTCGCTCTGGGCTCTACATACAACGCCCACACATCAAAAGCGCCAACCGTACATTATTACGACGCGGAATTGCTCCTCACCTAGCGGCCCGCCGTTCCAGAACAGCAACAGCAACCGAAATGCCACCGCCACTCCCGGCCGGCCGCTCACACGATGCCCACGAGTGCCCATGCAAGCGGGGCCCGCTTAGCAGCACCTTGTGGCCCCCCTGGCTCTCGAACGCGGGCTTACCGGGTGCGTGTCCCCGCACATACCCGCAGAGTGCAGTGATACTGCATCAGCGCAGCGCTGCCAGACGTCCGCAAGGTCCCTGCCTGGCGCCTGAGCTACCCAGCACCCACTGACAGGGAGTCCGCCTAGCAGATAACACAGCAGCAGCGCATTTGCCGTTCTCCACACGCGTGCTCCGCCTCCACCTCCGCCTCCGCCTGCGCCCTTGCGCCCTCCCTCCCCCCTGCCTCCTCCGCCGCCGCCCCTGCCTCCTCCTCCGCCGCCCCTGCCTCCTCCCTCGCCTCCCCAGCCGCCGCTTCCCAGCTGGCAGGGCACCCCGGCTCCTCCAGCCATGGCAGGGCGGCGGCGGAGGCGGGGATGCGGTGGGCCGCCTCCGCCAGGGCCTCAGCGTCCCGGGCGCCGTAGCGGCAGCCCAGCCTGCACAGGCGCTGCACCATGCGCAGATCGCCGTACGACGCAGCCTCACGGTACCCCATGTGACCCTGCGGCAAGCACGGGGTTCTGCCGTGTTGGGGTTGCAGGGTTGCTGATCCCGGGCTGTCTGGCAACAACCAAGCAGCGGCCTGTGCAGCTTACCTCTGGCGCAGCACAGTCCCTTGCCAGCCACTCCACGGCCTCCTCGCAGCCAGATGCAGCGGCCGGGGCCCACGCCAGGCCGCGGTATCTAACCCATCCCGGGGCGGCTGCATCCAGCAGCCCGGGGAGGGCCCTGAGCAGCTGTACGCTGCCGGAGCGGGCCGCCAGGCGGAGGGCGACCTCACCCCCACACAGGGCTCGGGCCCCAAAGGCCTCCACCAGCCACTCCACCACGGGCAGAGAACCCTTGTACAAGCCCGCCAAAAAGCAACTGAATGGGTCGCTTATGCAGCCGGCCTCGTGAAGGGCCTGCAGCACCCCGACATGGCCACCGGGCACAGCCGCCCAGGCCACAACATCGCGCGAGGCAGCGTCGGGCCGCGCTCCTCGGCTCAGCAGGAAGCGCACGGCCTCCGCGTGCCCCGCCTCGGCGGCAGAGAGGAGGGCGGACGGGGAGTATGCCGTCGGCTCCAACTGGGCCAGACGGGCCACGGCCAGCGCGGCGTGGGGGCCGCTGAAGAACTCTGGGTTCACGGACAGAAACGACCCGGGCTGCGGAGCAAGGGGGACCTCCTCCAGCTCCCGCCGCCCCCATGTCCTACACACCGCATGAAGCCACGGTGGTGCGGCGGGCTGCCGTCCCCGGGCCGCCAGCCTGCCAACAAGTCCATGACGGCTCCCACGTCCCCGCTCGCCGCCTTGGCCTCCTCCTCCTCGCTCCACCCCTCCCGGGCGGCGGGCGCCAGCCAGGCCCGCGCCTCCTCGACCACCCCCGGCCCCGGCCCCGCCGCGCTGATCAGGCACAGGCAGGCCAGCCGGACCAGGCCCGGGCAGCCCAGACCCTCCACCAGCCAGCGGCACACGGCCAGCCGGCCAGCGGCGGCGGCAGCGATTAGCACCCCCTGCGGCGGCGGTGACAGCACCGCCGCCACCACCGCCCCCGCAAGGCTCTCCCGACTGCAGTCTGCCGCCGCGCAGCGACACAGGAGCTCGGACCGCTGCTGCCGCGTCAGACGGTAGCACGTGGCCCGGGCGTGGATGCGGCCGGCGAGGGAGGCCAGAAGCCCTGAGTTGAGCGCCCATGGGAGGCTGACGGTACGGGACACGGGCTGCTGCCGTACGCTGTCGCCGTGCGCTGCTGCCGCAGCTGCCTTGCTGACGTGGATGAAGCTCCAGGCTGCGTGGCTGCGGTCCAGGAAGGAGGCGACGCAGCCCAGCAGCTCGGGCGAGCGCCACACGTCAGCCACCGGGTCGCTCGGGGGCGCCATAGCTGCGGCAGGCTGCTGAGTCCGGGCCCTGGAGCCGTGGGGGGCTTCTGAGGTGTAGCTGAGGGGCTACAAGATGGTGCCGAGCTGGGGACCTGCGGGCGAGGGGTAACGGGGGAAGCGCACCACGTCTACCACGAGGGACAGGGACATGCACTCGCGGGTTCTTGCAGCAGGCACGTGCCCGTGACGATCGCTGCGAGCTCGATTCGCGCTGGTGATATCACCCGGCAAACGAGGGGCGGCCCTTGCGCGCGAGCTTGGGCGTGTCGGCAGAAATCCCGGCACTCCGAGCGCACTCGCCTTCCCGAAAGGCCACAGAACGAGTGCAGCCTCGGCAAGTGCGATCGCGTACGGACCCTAAGAACGGACGCACTGCCGAAGAAACAAGGCAACGTGCGCTGTGCCCTTGCGGTCTCGCAACAGGCGAATGTACTCCTATTGTACTGAGGTCCGCTAAGCTGCAGGGGTGACAGTGTTGGGGTGCAGGGTGGACTCCACGAACCATTCACTACGACGGCCGGCGCTGGCATGCGCGCGAGCGAGCACACGCACCACGACACAAGCGTGTAGCCTTACACGGCACCCCATGCGGGCGCGGCGCACCTCACTACTGCCTCCATCACCCTCGCCGCCGCCCTGCCTGAGGACACACGTGCAACGCCGGGCCCTTAACAGCCCCTGCCCCAGACTAACGTCGGGCCGAACACACGCCCTGCGTAGTACCACAGCCCAAGCCACTCAGGAGCGGCAACACAACCTGCCCAGCTCGCAAAGGCTCGGGCTAGGCCGGGCCAAAGCGCCCTTTGATTCATGCACCCACCCCCAGTATCTTGCAAGCCCCCTGCCCCTGTCCCTACCGGTACCATCACAACCAACTCCCCTGGCGTACATCGGTACCTGCCCCCCCCTCCTTGCTGCTAACCCTGATACCCCCTCAGCTAAAGCAAAGAGCGCAGCGCACCCCCAGTCAAACACGAGCTCTAGCCCCCGCACGATTTCGCAGACACCTCACGCGCTCGTCCCCCCTAAAGTGTCACAGTCGCTAAGTTGATAAGCCGTCGCCTGCTGCTAAGCCACGCCGCACGAGGCGCAACACGCATCCTCCTGCTCCGCCCCCGCCTCCGCTCGCATGACTCCACAAGCCTCCCGCCGCCTGCCCTCACCGGCAACAGCGCCCGCAGCGTCCCAGGAGGCCCCGGCACGCCGGCAGCCCCCGCCGCGACGCTGTGAGGCGAGCAGCAAGACAGCCGCAATCATACACCGCCGGCCCGGCGCGGTCGGATCACCGCCGCCCGCCGAGGCCCACACGTGGACTTGATTGGGCCTGGCCGCAACCCGCCCCTGGGGCCACATCCAGGCCCAGGCTCAGGCCCTTCCTCCAAGCCCTGGCTGCTGCTGCTGCTGCCACTGCTGCTGCTGCCGCTTCCGCCACTCCACGGTGCGATGGGCCGCTTACTTCTTGTACCAGATCTGGTGGGGAGGCGGGTTATAGGGCGGGGATGAGGAGGGGGAGACGGCGTGGGGGAACGTGACAAAGCGGTGGAGGCAGTAGGAGCGTCGTCGAAGGACTGAAGCTGCCGGCACACCTCACAGGACCCGTCCTCAACACAGGTCAGTGCAACTACGGAACAGCATGCCCCAGTCATGGCCCCGTCGCATGATGCCTACGACGCCCATACCCTGCGTGTCTGCTCCACCCCCGCTTCACGTGCCGCCCCGCTCGCAGCCCGTCGCCCTCCCCGCAGCCCGTTTGCCCCTCTCCCAGCTCCTGTCCTCGCTGCGCGCACCTGGGTGGTCTTTGACCGGTAGATCTTCTTCTGCAGCTGCAGCAGGCCATAGAGCAGGCCCTCGGCCGTGGGCGGGCATCCGGGCACGTAAACGTCCACCGGCACCACGCGGTCGCAGCCGCGCACCACCGCGTAAGAGTAGTGGTAGTAGCCACCGCCGTTGGCGCAGCTGCCCATGGAGACCACCCACTTGGGCTCGGGCATTTGGTCATAGACCTTGCGCAGCGCGGGCGCCATCTTGTTGGTCAGCGTGCCCGCGACAATCATGCAGTCAGACTGGCGGGGAGAGGGGCGGAAGATGATGCCGAAGCGGTCCAGGTCATAGCGCGAAGCGCCGGCGTGCATCATCTCCACCGCGCAGCAGGCGAGACCGAACGTCATGGGCCAGATGGAGCCAGCACGCGCCCAGTTGATGACCGTGTCAGCCTTGCTGACCACGAACTCCAGCCCCTTAGCAGCGGCCACGGTCTTCGACATGGTCGCGACCTGCGGGCGCAGCATGCGGCCTCAGCAAGCAGCCCACGCAAAGCAAGCATGCTGGCTGGCCTAGGCAGGCCCGGAGCGAGCCTCCAGCGCGCCCAGTGAGTCCACGCGGGGTTGGTGCATCGCCCACGCGAGAGCGCTCCCTCTGCCCCAGCAGCTACTGAGTTGACCTGCCTGTTGCTCCTAGAGGCTAGTGCCGGTGTGACAAGGGCGCTTGGACTGCTTGGTGGTCCGTGGTCTCAGAACGTGCACGTTTACTAGGCCTGTTGTGATGGCCTGTGTTGTCTTGGCCACGCTACAAGTAGAAGTGGCACCTATGTCGTTGGCAGGGCAGCGGCATGCATGCGGACGCTCTCGTTGCCCGCTTGCCCCCCGAGCCCGCGACGCATCATCGCACCGCGTGCTCGCGGCCCTCCAAACCCCGGCCCCCACACAGCTTCTCATGCCACAGGGACCTCAACTCGGGCATACTGCACAGGGGCCTCGAGGCGCGACGCCCGCCGGCCAGGGTTTGGCCACGCACCGCACGTCCACATTAGCTCTGACGCGAGCTGCGTGAGCGACGCAGGGATGCGTCCAGGGAATGCCACGAGGGCATGGAGCCATTGCGCTAGGGGGGGGCCGGGGCGGGGGATGGGAAAGGCACGGCTGGGTGCAGGGACGATTGACTGTACAGTGCCAAGCGCTGCCGGCCCTGCTCTCTCACCTGCGCGCTTAGCATTCCGCTGCACAGCCCTGAAGCCTTGAGAGGGTAGCGGCTCAGGGAAACAGGCTCACGCCAATTTGCATGCCTCTCTTGCTGTCGTCAACCCTCTCACCACTCGCCCTCGCGTGCAGTCCCCAAACTCTCCTGATGCAGAATCTCGCCCCGCGTGAGCCTACGGCCCGCGTCTAGGGCGCCTAGAACCTTGCAGTGCAAACGCAAGTCTTCTGACACTTAGCCCTGCGGACACGACCCCAGCGTCCAGCAAACTACTGGGTCCGGGCCACAAGCAGGTCGTACTATGGCCAGAGATCGGGTTGCACTGGCGCTATGGAACCAGGACCCGCTAAGGAACCCCGGGTCCCTGTCCCAGTGTCCGTCACACGACCAGGCGCACACACGCGCCCAACGCGGGGCACACCTGCAGATCTTCCTAGAGTTTAGGCGTACAATGGACCCTCCCGTTCCACGAACTGAGCTACGGTCGCCTGCCTTTGCCGCATTGCAACCACCTGTCCCACCATCCGACAAACACGCCCACGCCGCTCCCCGCCGCCCTCAGTCCCGCGCTCCTGCTCCCGCTGCTTGCCTGCCCCCGCCCCACACCGCCCCCCGCCCCGACGGCGCACTTTGCAAAACTTCAACTCCACAACCCGCACACGCCCCTCGCCCGCTTCCCTGCCGCTCTGCACGAAGCTTGCATGACCAAACCAGCAGCCACGCCGCCTACCTAAATCCCGTGACACAGCCGGCATCCGGCCCCGCGCTCCAACGCTCGAGAGCCCCGCCGTGACACAAGGGCCGCCCTTCAAGGCCTCGCCTCATCGCCCGTCAGCACCGGGCTCCTCCGCCTGAACCGCAGGGGCCTGCGGCCGCTGTGCAAGCGCCTGCGCCTCCCCCCTCGCCGCCGCCGCGGCCGCAGCCGCTGCGGCAACCGCCCTTTGCCGCTGCGCGGCCGCCGCCGCCGAGGCGGTCGTGGCGGCGACGGAGGGCAGCATGGGGTCCGAGAACGGCCGTGGCACCTTCTGCATGGGTCTCGACCAGGCGCGCCCGGGCGTGACCGACGCCAGCGGGTCGCCGCGTGCGGGGCCGCCCGCCGGCGGCTGCCAACGCATCCTTGGCCCCGGCTCGTCGTGGTCATGGTCATGGTCCGCCCATGCGTCCCCCAAGCGCCACCTCCGCTGCAGCCCGGCCTCCTCCGCCTCGTCCTCCTCGTCCCAGCTCTCCCCAAGCCGCGCACCCGCCCGCCGCCGCGCACCCGCCGCCGCCGACGCCGCCGCGTGCGCCTCCACCGCCGCCGCCTGCGCCGCCGCCTCGTTGGCGGCGGTGATCTTGGCGAGCGCCTCCTGCCGCTGCTCATCCCGCCGAATCGCCTCCGACCGCTCGGCCTGGCGCTTCGCAATGAGCTCGTCATGGAACCGGCGGTTCTCCTCGGCTGCGTACACGGCCTTGGCCTCGGCCTCCACCAGCGCCGCCTGCTCAGAGTCCTCGTCCTCCTCATCCGTCAGCCGCCCCTCCGCCCGCGCCTCCGCCCGTGCCCGTTCGATCCTCTCCCGCAGCCGCCGCAGCCGCTCCGTGGACCAGTTGCGGAAGCCGCCGTGCACCCTGGAGAGAGAAGCAAGGAGTGGAAGGGCGCGAACAGGTGAGCGTCTAGGAAGGTAGGTAGGGGTCGGGAGCCGAGTGCTTCTCGGCGCCAATCTCGCAATCCGCATCGACGTCAGCGCCAAGCCGCCCCTCACTTGCTTTGCGCTCCAGTCTTATGCGAACGCGCCACCGCCCTGCTCCCCACCCTAAGTTGCTGCCCCTGCTGCCCTGACGACGGCTGCACCACTCCCCCTGCTCCTGCTCCTCGAACCCTCAACCCTTCGATGTCCCCCGCCTGCCCGCCGCTGCCCTCCCCTCCCTCCCCGGCTTCTCATGCTATTGGTTCCCCCCTTTTTCGACAGACAGCTGCACTGGCCTGGCCACCACCGCTCTCTGCGCTGTCCACTGCCCCCGGCTCTTGCTCCTCGACCTTCGTCGGCTGCCCTGCCTGTCCCCCTGCCTTCTCTCGTTTCGCCCTCCAACTCGCTGAAGACCACCACTCCCCCTGCCCTTTCACCTGCCCTCTCATACGCTCGCTCTCCCCCCGCCCCCAAGGCAGGATAAGGCCTCGCTGCCCTGTCCCACTGTCCGCATCCTTGTCCCCCGCCTGCCCCCCTTCCCTTCCCTTCTTTACCGTCCTGCCTAAAGGGAAGAACGAGGCCCCTGAACATCTCAAAAATTTGTCCCTCCAGCCCTCCCCTCCTGCTCACTTCTTGAACACGTTGCTGGACGTCTTCATGATGTCGCGCAGGGTCCAGGTGCCGCCCCCGCCCGTCAGCAGCAGGTACTCGAGACGGAGCAGCACCTGAGGCGTGAGGGGTGGGAGCGTCAAGGAGCGGAACGGTGAGGGCAGCAGGACCAGCTCTGTGGATCCGCTCTTTCGGCCCCGCCCTCCCCCTTCTTGCCCAATGGAGGCGAGTTCCCTGCACACAACCGGGCTCGAGATAGGGCTTGCCCTGCCCTCGCCTGCCGTGCCCTGTTCGCACCCGCACAACGCTGCTGCCCCCACCTGCAGGCGGTCCCGCACCGCGCGCCTCTGCTGCCCTCTCGCACCTGCCTTTTCCGCCCCCGCTTGCTCAAGCGTTACTAAGTTCCCATCGCAACTTCCCTGAAACCCCGGGCGATCGGCCAGACCCCTCGCATACACGGATGCCCGTCGCCGCCTCCTGCAGCCGTCCCTCGCATTTGCGCCATTCGTGCCCCGCTAGCCTCCGGTTCGACGATCCCCTGCTCCTACACACCTGCACCGTCCCCTCCACTGCCCCATTCCGGCAGCGCCAGCCCAAGCGTGCATGCTACATGTGGCCCCCTGCTACTCTACACCGGCACAGACCCCTCCGCCAGAAACCCCTCATGCAGTGCCCAACCCAAGCTCCCCGGGTGCCACACCAGACGACCCCGTGCACATTCCCCCACCCCACCTGCAGCCTGTCCCGCATGTAGAAGGCGAACTGGCTGGGCGAGAGCTGCTCGTGCAGGGCCGCCCACGCGGGCCGCGCGGAGCACAGCCGCCGCAGCGCCTGGGGGCGCGAGGGGGGACGGCAAGAAAGCAAGAAAGCAGCTGAGAGGAGGCGCAACACCCAGCACGGCTGCTTGGGTCAAGCCGCGCAGGCCCGGGAGGCGTCAACGGGGCCCTGGAAACGTGCCGTCATACGTTTCTGACGCTGGGACTTGGGCCGTGAACCGCGCCTTTGGCCCGTGGATGCTGCGGGGCGCGCAGAACCGTCCCGACCATCCCAGATCTGACGCCCTGACTTTCGCAAGCCCCGAATGCTGTGCTCTCTCACGTTTGCGGCGCTGTAGACGCTGTTGGGGTGGAAGTTGAGGATGAGCGGGTACTTCATCACCAGTGCGCGGACCTGGGCGGAGGAGAGGTGCAGGGAGATTCCTTGAGGTGACGACAACGCGGAACAACGCATTCAAAGCCTGGCAGAGACGACTCGGGACGTGCACGGTCCGGCTTTGGCCTTGAGAGCTCCGCGCACTGCCATGCCCTTCAGACGCATCCCACTGGCTGACCAGCCCACTCAATCACCTCTTCTGGTCGCAGCCTACAGCAAAGCCCGCTGGACCGGCGCTAGCCGGGCTAGGCCCTGTCCTGCTGTGCGCAGCGCTTTGCACGAGGCCTCATTAGGCATCCCGGCTAGAGCAGACTTGCCAGCCCCGAGGTGCTCATCCCCTCAATCCAGCCCCCGACGCCCGACCCGCCTCCGCGCTCGCACGCACCTGCTCCGGCGTGAAGCCGATCGAGTCGTGCAGCGCCTCGTACCGCATTAGTAAGGTGGCCCGGTCTAGGCGCAGGAGGTTGGGGTTCTTCCGGAGCAGGTCCAGCAGCTCGGAGCTAACCGGCACGCCCGACCAAGACGCCCCGTGCGGCCCAGGTACGGAGGACCCGGGCCTGCTGGGGTGCCCGTGCGCTTGCCCCTGCCCGTGCATGTGCCCGCTGGGGCCCGACGCGCCCGCTGCCGCCGACCCAGATGGCCCGGCGCCGCCGAGGCCGAGCAACCGCCGTACCGTTTCCAACCGCACGCTGATGCTGCCGGCCGGCACGAGCACCACCCACGCCCGGCGGCGGATCAGGTAGATCGCCACCTCGCGCCCAACCGCCGCCGACAGGGTTTCAACCGTCGCCGTGATGTCGGCCAGGCTCCCCTCCACCCCGCCCGGCGCCAACCGCCGCAGGAAGCGCAGCAGCCTGGGCGGCACCCGGGGGTAGTTGAGGACGGACTGGAAGAGGGCCTCCAGCTTGAGGGCTGCCACGTCATTCCGGGCGCATGCGGAGGTGGTGGGGCGGCGGGTGTAGGGGTAGTCTGGCCACGACATGGCGCTGGGCGCGGGTTTGAGCCGGGGGTAGGGTGGCAGCTGCGGTGCGGGCGCCGGTGCGAAAGCTTTTGCGGGCGCGGGTGCAGGGGCGGCGCTGCCGCGCCCCCGGCCGCGGCCCGCGGGGGTCAGCAGCCGGCGGCGGCCCTTGTGCTCGGACTCAGGAGCTGACGTCGAGGCAACGGGTTGGGGCGTTGCCGCGCCATCTCGGGCCAGGGCCCGGTCTCCTCCGCTGTCCGGCCCGGCGTCCCTGGCATCTGCCACGGGAAGCCTCAAGCGCCGTCGGGAGGGTGCCGAGGCCGCAGAGGTGGACGCCTCCGCGTGAGAGGCGTCGCGTGGGGACTCCAGCACTGCGTGGTTCATGCCGTGGGCCGCTGAGGAGGGTAGGCTTCCCCCGGAAGACGCCGACGCTGCCAACGCGCTGTCGACCACTGCGCCGTTCGCCACAGCTGCTGATAGAGCGGAGGTGGCGTGGATCGGCGCAGCGTGGTCCAGCGAAGCGCCGTTCATGGCGTGGTGATCCAGGGGGCTGCTGCCGCTGCTGCTTCCTGCACCCGCCTGCCAGGAGGAGGGCACGTGGCTCTCCCCCCCGGGCTGCAGCGTCACGGCTGGGCCTGTCGAGGATGCCACGTCCTCTGCGCCGTTCGCTACCGCCGTGGCTTGGCGCAGCGCTGCACCGTCTAGGGCGTGGGCGAGCGAGGGTTCAGGTGCGTCCCACGCCAAGACCTGGACGGGCTCTTGACTGTGGCCTGCCGCAGATCCAGATCCGCCATAGATATGCGTCTGCATACTTGAGCTACTATAGCTGTGCATGAGGCCCTGCGTCGCCAGCACCGCGGTCGACGCGTTGCTCTCCATGGCCGGCGCGCTGCTCGCGCCAGCAGCACTTCTGGGCGGCCGAGCGTGAGCCTCATGTAGCCGAGAGGTCGCGCTGCGCATCGGGCAGGAGCCTGGAGCTGCGTATACGCCTGGAAGCGCAAGCAGAGGTCGCTTTGCCCCGGCCGCTGGGCAGGGCGCAGCGGTGATGCCGCCGCTGCTGCTTCCCTGCAGCAGCGGCCGCATCGTAGCGTGCATAGGAAGGCCTGCTGGGGCCGAACTTGGCCGCGGCGACCTAGAAAAAAAGCACTGAAGCTGACATCGGCGGCTGAGGGCAGAAGACTCGCTTGGGTCGTAGATTTACGCTGTTAGCTTGCGTTAGAGCAGCACAGCGTGGGGAACGGAGCTGGTGCGCCCCGATCTCCCCCGGAATGATAGTACGGAACTGGGGCAGCCCTGAGGCCTTTCTCCTGGCACGCAGTCGCATTCGACATAAGCCGTACGTATAAACACAACTACGGGGGTACCAGGGCAGGACAAACTCGGGTGACAGCGCCCCGGCATCGCTCCTCGCGCCCCAACTCAGGGCCTCTGCAACACCCACGCGCTCCGCACTGGGAATATGTGCAAGTGAACTTAAACGGATACTCTTGTCGCCCTCTCCTCCAGGGCGTCGGGCGCAAGAGGCACGCACGGTGGCAACATCCCTCGACCCGCCCGCATGCACGCCCTCTCGCGCCACATACCCTGCATCCAAGGCTGCTCACGGCCGCAGGGGGTTTGAAGCAACGAGTTGCTGGGTTTTGTTGCATTGTCCCTCTGCCCGTGTCTGGGCACGAACCCCAGAAATTCCGTGGGAATGGCCCCGGCCCCTGAACGACGCGTTGGATGTTCGCATTGCGACGGGCAAGCCAGGCTCGGCTTCTACTCGGTACAGGAAAAGGCTGAAGCTGGAGCATAGGCCCTGTCCAGCCCTGTCGTGATGCCGCCTAGCGCGCCTAGCACCCCAGCCGGCGGGCAACAGGCCTCTCCGTCTCGTGCACCGCTGTCTGCTCCACTACCCCGCGTGGGTTCCTGATGGGGGGGCACGTCTGCCAGCAGACATGGCGACTTGTGGGCCGACACGCGGGAGCCTAACTTTCCCCACGCGCCCGCCGGGGCAGCGCCGGGCCCCGCCGAACCGCACAGGCCCACGTTGCGATGCAGCACTCAGCCTTCGCCGTCTGGCAGCGAACAGCATTCCTTATGCCTCCATAGCTTTTGGTCACAAGCAGGCTAGGACTTGCGCCCCACCGAACCTAGAGCGCAGTCCGAGGCCTGGTAGTGAGCCCGTTGGTACTCGCTTTGGCCCTGTCGGGCGCTGCCAGGACTCTTTTGCAGCTGCTATTGACCCTTTAGATGGAAGATACCGCAATGGACGACGCCGAGCGCTGGCGCGACCTCGATCTCCTGCTCACGCGAGCTGGCCGGCTGGTGGGTCCCGGCTTCGAGCCCGGGCCAGAGCTCAGAGAGTTTTTACAAAGCCCAGATTGCCGCGTGCTGTGCGTGGGCGCGGGCGGCCTTGGCTGTGAAATCCTGAAGGATTTGGCGCTCTCGGGCGTGGTCCACATCGATGTGATCGACATGGACACGATCGACGTCTCGAACCTCAACCGGCAGTTCCTCTTCAGGTGCGGCCCGTGTGCAGCGGCCACGGTGGGCGCGGGATGGCGGGATCTTCTTGGGGCAAACCCACACGCGCCGTGGCAAACGGAGAAGAAGGACATTACCTAAGGGCAGGGTCTTACGGAGATGCGAGAGGGTCATCAGGCTGAGGGGCGTGCGGGCGGGGCCAACAAGAGCGCCGGGGCGAGCGTGCCGACCGGGTGACGTGACCGTGACCCCCGCACCCTGGGCCCCCGCACACGACGGCCCAAAGGCTGCCTAGCCGGCTCAGGGGCTGGGACTGGGAGCGTGCAGACCCTATGGCTGGTGGATAGGCACCTTGGCCTCGTTGCCTCACGTCCAGGGGTCCTAGGGGCTCGGGGCACAGCGAGTGAGAGGGAACATGGCCTGACCGAACCCTGTGGCCTCGGGGGCCTACGGGCGCAGGGGCAAGTGAGCTTCTGCGATGAAAGGCGAGGGCTGTGCATGACCTGTGAGCGAGCGGCAGGCGCTCCGCCGCTGGGCATGGTCGGAGAGCTACCTTCCGGACAGGGGCGCGCTCGGCATGAGACGTCCTTGTACGGATGTGGCGCAGTGCTGCGGGGGACGGGGGCGCGAGAGGGGGGCCACCAAGGGAAGCTCCATTGGAGGGGGCCAGGAATAGGGCCGCAAACCGGGGCTTGCGACTGCTGCCGGTGTATGGGGGAGGGGGGGGCTGTCCAGCCCCGGTCAGGAGCCCGGGGCGGGGCGGGGCTTGGGAGGGGGCTGGCGAAGGTATGTGTCCTTCATGGCAGGCCTTCGTTGGGGCACTGGATGGTTGGGGTGGAGCACGATGCAGGGGCGCCACAGCTCTGGCCCCGTGCGCCCTGCGCCCGGTGGTGGAGGCCGTGGGGCCCTCTTGCTTTGCACCACCACCCGCCACTCGCTCTCCCCGCTCAGAAGCCCACGCCTCTGGCCCCGGGCCCCTCCTTCCCCCCTCCCCCCAGGATGAAGGACGTGGGGCAGCCCAAGGCCACGGTGGCGGCGGAGCGCATCAACGCCCGCGTGCCGGGGGTCAAGGTGGGGGGGGAGGGGGGGGGGACGGTCCTCTCGAGAAAGGAAATAGCTCTTCTCTCTGGACCGGATCCTCCCCTCTCTCACCCATCCCCACCCGTTCCCCCTCCTCCATCCCTCCTCACCTCTCTAGGTGACCCCCGTGTTTGGTCGCATCGAGGACCAGCCCGCGGACTGGTACCGCTCCTTCTCGCTCATCATCCTGGGGCTGGACAGCCTGGAGGTGGGGGGGGGGGCATCGGAGGGGGAAGGGAGGGGGCAGGAGAGGACGGAGCCGGGCCGGGAAAGCGGTGTGTCCGAACCGGGAAGGCAAAACCTCCACCTCTCGAACCACCCCCTCGCACCCCTCTCCCACCCGCAGGCCCGGCGGTACATGAACTCGGTGGTGTGCGGCTTCCTCGGTGAGCACGTGGGTGCAGGGGCCAGGACGCGACCCAATGGGGCCCAGTGGGGAAACAAGGAATGCGGGGCTTAGACAGTTAGAGCGCCCGCATACATGCGCCCCTAATGGATATCACAACTCGCCCGAGGGAAAGTGCCAACCACATGGTGCTGCCGTACACATGCATGCCGTACGCAGAGTACGACGACGAGGGCCAGCCGGACCAGAGCACGATCAAGCCCATGGTGGATGGCGGCACGGAGGGCTTCAAGGGCCACGCGCGCGTCATCCTGCCGGGCTTCACGCCCTGCTTCGAGTGCACGCTCTGGCTCTTCCCGCCGCAGGTGGGGGGAAGAGGAGGGGGGGCGCAGGGGGAGAGGAGGGGCGGGGTGTGTGGTATAGGTTGGCTGGCTGGCTGGATAAGGGCCTCAAGAGGCGTGGGAGAGGGGTCGGAGGGTAAGGGAGTAGGCTGCTCCACGCTGTCCGGCTCTGGCCTACTAACTCCTACGCCCTTCACATACCCCCGTCCCCTGCGCCCCTGCAGACCAAGTTCCCTCTCTGCACGCTGGCGGAGACGCCCAGGCGAGCGGCTGCAAGGGGGAGGGGGCAAAGGGACGGAAGGGAGGAGGCAGGAACCGTCACTGACGGTCCGTCAGTCATCCCCATGGTTGTCCCGTGGAATGAGGGCGGGCTGGTGGGCGCCTCTGGGGCGGCGCTTGCATGACCGAGGCAGCGGCTGGGACCGACCTGGGTTGCCCCCACTCTGCTGCCAAACGCGCTTGTTCCACCCCCCACCTCTCTACCCCTCCTGCCCCCCCCCCCAGGTCCCCGGCGCACTGTATAGAGTACGCCCACCTCATCCTGTGGGGGCAGGTGAGGGGCCGGGGGCCCCGGCGTTCCCAGGTGGTCACAGGCGCACCCTTGTGCTCGGGCTCTCGTCATGTGCCGTACGGCAGTTTGCCCTCGGGCTCACAACGGTGGCAAGCCCCTCAGCGGAAGCAAGCTCCTGTCTAACCGCCCCCCCCTCCCCTCCCCCCTCCTATGTCTGGCCCCTGACAGGTCCGCCCGGGGGAGGAGTTCGACACGGACAACGAGGAGCACATGAAGTGGGTGTACGAGCGGGCGGCGGAGCGGGCCAAGCAGTACGGCATCCAGGTACGGCAGGCGGCTGCGGATCTGGGAGGACTGGTGCAGGGGGGGGAGCAGGTTGGCTCAGTGTGAGGCGGGGGTCAGGGCAGGGGTCCCAGCGCCTCAGCTTGCATTGCCCGCTGCCCATGCATCTCACCTGAGCCAACGTCTCCTCCCCCATCTTGACCCTCATCGCTTTTCCCCCCCTCCCTCCCACTCCCCCCTGACAGGGCGTGACCTTCCAGCTGACCCAGGGGGTGGTCAAGAACATCATCCCCGCCATCGCCTCCACCAACGCCATCATCTCGGCGCAGGTGGGGCGGGGCGGGGGGGCAGGCGGGGGCGGGCAGCGGGGGCCGAGCTCGGGCGCGGACCGGAGGCGGAGCGCTCGGCCACACCTCCCACGGCGCCCAGGGGGGGCAGTGGGGCAGTTCGGTACCCGGGCCACGGCTGCAGGGCTTGACGTCTTGCAGGGCTCCAGCCTGATCTTGGTCCTCCGGCAAGCGCTCACCCCTACGCCTCCCCCGCTCACACGAGCAGCCCTTCCCACCATCACCTGGCCCCACCCGACCCACCCAATTTCCCCGTCCATGCCCCCCAACCCCCATGCATGTTGGGGCGTGGCTCCGCGCCATCCCACAACCCCCTGCCCCGTCCCCTCACCCTCCATCCCCCCCATAACAACCCCCATACCCCCCAATCCACCCCAGTGTGTGCTGGAGGCGCTAAAGACGCTCACGTGCTTCTCCACCGGGCTGGACAACTACATGATGTGAGGGGGACCGGGGGGTGGGGGGGAGAAGCGTGTGTGTTTCGGCTGAAGGCGAGGTGGATGGGCACATGGGGCGTGTCGAGCTCGGGCCTTGGGGCAAGAGGCATTGCCGGCCACCCAATCCCCCACAGCCCAGCCTCAAACGCCCTGGCCCCCTCCCTCTCCTTCCCCTCCCTCCCTCTACCCCCTCCCCCCCTGACAGGTACGTGGGCTCCTCGGGGCTCTACTCCCTGACCACCAAGTACGACAAGGACCCCGCCTGCCCCGTGTGCTCCCCCGGGGTGCCCCTGGACGTGGACCCCGACGCCACGCTGCAGCAGGTGCGCCGTACGCCGTACAGTGCCATGTGATGTCGTACAACAGCGATCACGGGGCAGTCGCTTGGGTTCGGGTGCCAGGCTGGGGAGGCTGAAGCAAGCCTGGACACGCTTTCTCGGAATTCCGCACTCCGTCTCCCTCCGTCTTGCCTCCCACAAACCTCCCACCGACACCATGTCGCCTGCCCCTTTCCCTCTTGCCTCCCCCTCCCTCTTGCCTCCTCCTCCCTCTTGCCTCCCCCCTCTTGCCTCCCCCCTCTTGCCTCCTCCCCTCTTGCCTCCCCCCACCCCTCCCCTCAGTTCATTGACCAGCTCCTGGCCGACCCCTCCCTCGGCAAGCACCTCTCCGCCCCCTCCGTGTCGTACGGATCCACCAACCTGTACGCGCACGGTATCTTCGAGGCCGATACGCGGCCCAACCTCAGGTGCGCGCAGCATCCTTGGCTGCGCATGCATCGGACTTGCTGGCTTCAGATTAGGTTGAGATTAGGATTTTGTTTGACCTCTCCAGCCATCGGACTTACTTGCTGCTTCCAGTCGCCCCACCAAGCGTTTCACCGCATGTTCCAGCACTTCCCCTGCCACGCCCCTTCCAACCGTGCCCTGCCTCCCTCACCCCACCCATCCCCCATGACTCACCCCCCATGACTCACCAGCCGCCGCATGGGCGACCTCGTGGCGGATGACGGGGCGGTGCTAACGGTCAACGACAAGCGCCTCCGGGGGCCCATGCGGGTCAAGGTGCGGTACGGCAGCGCCATGCGTGCATGAGGGCCCGTGCGGTACGGCAGTGACGTACGAGCCGTGCTTGGGCTCGTACGATGGGCGGGCGTCAGGGCCCGGTGGGTTGCATGGGGGCTGCTGGAAGGGTCCTGGAGCCGGCAGCACCGCGGCTTGCAGGTCTGACAGGGCGGCCGGGACGGTTGCGACCGACACGGTAGCAGGGGCGCGGCGGTTGGGTTTGGGGAGCGTTGACTCGTTGACTCCCGGAAGGGGTGGACGTGGGCCGCAGCAGGGAGTCAGGGGTGGACTTCGGCCTTGTGTGGCGTGAGTGTGGGTGGCTTGGCGGACAGCGCCGGGGCGGAGTCGGCTGGCTTGTGGGGCCGGCGGCTGAACCAAATGGAAGGCCGGGAGGGGTGGACTGGGAGCAAGGGGATACCGGACAAGTATCGGAGCTGGAGGAGGGGAGGAGCGTCGTGCACGGCCCGCGGGGGGGCTGGGCTGCGTGGGGTGCCGAGCAGGGGTTGCAGGTGCTGGTTGCATGGGTTGGGACGAGTTGGGGGGTGGCAGGCATGGAAGGGAGGCAGGCGTGTGCAGCCGTGGTGTGCGGCGAGAGGCTCTTGGTGTGGGCCGGACGGTTCGAGGGCTGGGGCCGAGGGCCAGGGAGTCGCTTGACCCTCGTCCTCCAACGTCTTCGAGCAGAGGTCAACTCAACATGGCCGCGCCGCTAGGGTCTGTGGATGCTCGACCAACACCTCCGCATCAGCCGTGGGTCCCCATACGGGCCGAAAGGTGGCACCGAGGGTGGGCGGGAGCTAGAGCTGACACGGGCCGAGATGTAGCACGGAGGGTACTATGCTCGCAGGGGCCGTGCAGCGTAGTCCGGACGACGACGGAGGGGGATGCAGCTGAACGCAACTAGGCTGTGTCGACCCGGTCTCACCTCCCTAGGGACCCATGTCCAGACTTTTGACCCTCTGACAACGAGACAACCGGACTCGGACTAGAGTTTTAATCACATGCACGCCTTCGTCTCGTCTCTCTCCCTAGCCTATTCAAACCCTAGTCCAAATCTGGTTGTCTTGCCGTACAGCCCTTGCCGTACGGGGGGTGCTGTATGACACGCACCGTCATCCTGGCCCCGCCCTCCGCCCTCCTGTGCCAGCTTGGCCGCCTTATCGGCAGCACCGGGTGCATCACGGTGCCGTGGACTGGGCACGTTGGCGACCGCCGCGTGCTCGGCTCGGGTGACCGCTTCGGCCTTCTTGCCCTGGAGGTCCCAGAGCCGCTTCTGCAGCCGCTTCTCGCACGGCGGGTGCAGGACCACCCTCGTCGCCTTCTTACGGGTCTGCTGTTCGATTACGCCCAGAACGTGCTGGTCAAAGACGTCTCCCAAGCATTCGAAGCGACTGATTGACGCATGGCGGACCTTATCGCCTCCTGTTTCGATCCGCTTTGCGCAGCATCCGCAGTAGTTGCGCTTCGTGGTTCCATTCGGAGCAAAAGCGGGAAGAGAGTCGCCCATTTTGGGGTTGTCGGTTCACATGCTTGGTCAAGGTCGCAGTCTGTGCTTGCAGAGGCCTCAGGGTGTGTTTTGGAGCAACTATATATGTTTGTGTATCACTTGAATGCGATTTGTGGTCTGGACACGGCGACGTGTATGGGGCGTGCCGAAGTGAGCCCGGGTCGGGCTGTGTGCAACGCAACAGGAGGGAGAGGCCGAGCGACAGGCAGGAACAAGCAGCCGCACGGGGGATCCGGACGACGACGAAGGGGGATGCAGCCGAGAGGGGGGACGGAGGTTGGCCGGGAGCTAGATCTGGCGCGGACTGCCGGGTCGGGCGGGGAGGCTAGTATACACGAACCGTGAGGAACTCTGAGGGACCGGGTCAGGCGGGGAGGGGCGGCGGGGAGCACACGCCCGACCCGACACGCTGGCGGCCGCGCGCCGCCCCGCGACGCTCTGGCGCTCCTTTCGCTCTCTCCCTGCCGCATTGCCAATGCGCTATGCTCCTGTCGAGCTAGCGCCGCTGCTGGCCGGGCCGGTTTGCGAGCGAGGGCCGATAACGTCAGGCGCGCGTCAGCGTCGGCCGGCGCGCTCCAGCCCCACGGGCCCCGGCTCATCCGGCAACCATATAACCCCCGCGCGGCCACAGCTCTCGCAAACCAGACTTCGCTCCGCTCAAGCTCAAGCTCACAGCACTCGCAACAACAACAGCTCGCAACAACAACACCTCGCGACACCGACCGCACCCTCAGCGCCCCCGCGTCTAGCGCCCCAGTCGCTCCCGACCCCTGCAGCCATGGCCGTCACGGACGTTCTGTCGCCGCTGCACCGCCCCATCTACGACCGCAAGTACCCCCAGCTGCGCCGCTTCTCCTGGCCCTGGCGCGTGCTGGCCACCTACGCCTCCTTCATGACCTGGTGGGTCTTTCCGCGTCCCTGTCGGGGTCACTGCGGTCCGTGCCGGCCCGGGGGCCTTCAGCCAGTGCTGTCCATGCCGCCGCCTGGGTTGGGGCCAACTCCCAGCAGCGCCGTTAGGGAGGGATGCGGCGGCGCCCTCACGCATGGGTATCTGGGGGCTCTCAAGCTTGGGACTCCTGAGGAGCCAGCAATGTGGGTCCCGGCAGCAGCCCAGCCCTTGCAAGGCCCTGTGGCACCCTTCTGCACGGGCTTCAGGGTCGGGTCTGGGCTAGTCCTGACGTTCGACAGCAGCCAAGCCCCAAGGACACCCCCCCCCTCCCCACCCCACCCCGTTTCATCCCACCCCAGGCTGGTGTCCACCCCCTGGCTGGCGCTGCGCATGATTGCGCCCCACAACCTGCAGGTGCGCAGGGGGGGGCGCAGGGGGGGGCGCAGGGGGGGCGCAGGGGGGGGCGCAGGGGGGGAGCGCAGGGGACAGCGGGGGCCGGGGGACGCAGGGCAGCGAGCGAAGCCGGTACAGGGGTAGCCTGGGGCGGATGCAGGAGCCAGCAGGGGCCACACAAGCAGAAGGGTAAGGCGCGCCGAAGATGATCAGCCCGGGTGCCAGCGCGATTGGGAGAGGGGCCCGTGCGCCATGTCAACCCTCTACTACGGCGCAGGAGTGGCCGGGTTGCTAGGCACGCGTGCTCTCACGCCATCTTCATCCTCGCTCCCCCTATGCACACCCCTCGTCGCCCTCCCCTCAGGACAACCTCCAGTCGGTTGAGAACACGTGGTTCGACTTCGTCACCCCCATCATGAACTTCGTACAGGACACGTCGTACAAGGCCTTCAACATCTTTGACTCGATGGTGGGTGGTGGGCACGTGGGCAGGGAGCTTGAAGATGCAGGGACGTAATCGGGCGCTGGGCTGGTGGCGATTATGGGCCTCGTACCAAAGGGCAGGTGTAGAGTTGCCCGGCAGGTATGGACGAGGCGAGGGAGAAGCTTGAGTGTTGGGTCGCCGGGTCCGCATGCATGCAAGTCTGCAGCCCATCAACCCCTCCCGTCCCTCCCTGCCTTCAGATTGACTGGACCATCAACACCGCCACCCACGTCTACCACAACAACCTGAAGGACTTTGAGCACACTTTTGACCACTTCCTGCGCAACATCGAGCACCGTGTGCGCATCCTCAAGGTGGGGATGGTTGGCTGGGATGAGGGGCAAGCGTGAGGTGTCCGTTCCAAAGTGTGGACACATGATCTGTGGCCGTGCGGGTTGTTGGGCGCGGGACTGCGGGGTTGACGGCAACCAACTTTACGCACCAAAATGTCAACCAACCTTCCCAACCGCCCAACCGCCAACCAACGCAGAACGAGGGCCTGACCGGTATTCCCAACGCCCTGTCCATGGACGTGCACACCCACGGCCACATGGGCACCTCCGGCACTCACGGCTACACCTCCGCCACCCACACCGGCACCGGCACCGGCTTCAACTCGCACCCCATTCAGAACACCATCAACACCGTCGCTGACAAGATCCACGCCTCGTAAAGGGCTATTCTCTAAGCTACGTGTTGACAGGGCCGTCGGCTTGTTTGCAGTGCCCTTGGCTGATCTGCAAGGTTAGGAAGGTGGAAGAAGGGGGTTGAGAATGTACAGCTTCGCCGGCGGAGAGTGGGGTTTGATCATTGCGGAATGGTGAAAAGCGGTGATGGCGGGATGTGGGCGGGATGAGGTGGATTTGTGTTGCTAGGCTGGGATAGTTAGTTGTGAAGTGAAGGATAGACAACATGTGATGGTGGAGCCGAGGGCTGCTGGGCGAATCTCATGCAAAGGTGGAAGAATGGTGGGGAAGCGTGCGGTATGGTTCGTACGTACGGTGGCTGTTGAAAGGTGCAGTACCGGTAGTGCTGAGGTCCGATCCATGGAGCCCTGTGGTATTGTTGGAGGATGTGAAGGTGGATCACAATCATACCTAGCATGAGTTGCAGTTGCAAGGGGGAGGTGGACAGTGCTCCCTGAGCATACTTCCCAAAGGGTTGGCTCTGTAAGGCATTCATGCTTCACTTTCTGCCGCTCGCTCCCGGTGCCCTTTCCAGGGGGGTTTTGATGGGTGTTTGGGCCAGAAGTACCTCAGCGCCCGTCGCTACCTCAGCGCCCGTCGCTGTGTGCTGCTTACTCGCGGTGCCCGGGGATTGCAGGTAGAAGTGCGCCAGTATTGTTAGACTGGGATTGCTGGTTACTGGCCTTGCTTTTCGCGTAACCTCGTCCCAGTTTCTCATTCCCCCTGGTACTGCGCGCGCGGCTGCCCCTAGGTTAGCCCCTGCCTCGGCGATGCGCATTGCTGGCACCCTGCCTTCTTCTCTCGCGTTGCGACAGCGCGCTCAGCTGCATCCCCCTTCATCATCGTCCGGACTACGCTGCACGGCCCCTGCGAGCACAGAACCCCCCTGGTACTGCATCCCAGACGCATCCGGGCGACCCGCACCGCCGCAGCAGCGAAGAGCCGGGGACAAACAATTGTGCACGTATTCACTTGCAACATTCCAACAGCGGGGCCACACGCCCTACTGGCCCGACCGGCGTTGCCGGTCCATGCATCGCCAAACCCTGCCTCGACCCTTTCCTGGGGAGGCTTCACACCTTCACACCTTCCACACCTCCAGGGCGCAGACGCCCCAGCAGACCGCTACCTGCCCTCGAACCTCCAGAGGCCGAATACAGGGGCGATAGATGTCTGCGCTGGCCTGTTCGGCCTATCATCCTGCGACCACCCATGCACCCCCAGCCGTAGCCCCCATGAACACGGCGGGCCTGTTCAGCCCCGCACCAACCGCCTCCTCGGTGCCAGCCGCCCCCCGGCAGCCGAACCCGCCTCCTCCTCCTCCCCCCGCATCACCGCCGCCCTCGACGCCACACCCGCCCCCACCCGCAGCCCCCCAGGCGCCGCCCTTCGCACGGGCCCGTGGCCCGACCCCTCATCATCCGACCCCGAGCCGTCCGCGCCCGCCGCCCGACCGTTGGCGGTTGGTTCGTTGGCGGTTGCGGATCGCAGCGGCACGTGGAAAGTGTAGTAGTCTGACGCGGCAAAGATGCGGCCGGGGCGCTTGTACGTCTCGCCGGCCTCCCGCAGCAGTCCCGCCACCGCCCACGATTGCTCCTGGGCCTCCTCCTCGGTCGACACCTTGGTCGGGCGATCGTCGTGCTGCGGTGAGATAGGGAACGGAGGATGAGGTAAGAAGGGTGAGGTTCAGAGGAGTGAGCCCGAGATATGGCTGCTATAAGCAGCCCAGGCCCGGTGGTGGCGGGGTCAGCCCCCAGCGGGAATCCCGTCTCATGGTGGTAAAGGTAAACTGAGGATAAGCAGTGTTTGGTTGAGAGATGGGAGCATGAGGGATGGCTGCGTCACCCCTGGGGAAGGTAGGGCTGCCTTCATGCACACCGCCTGATCCCTCTCAGCTCCGGATCCCTCAGGATCCGTTGTCTCCCTGCGGGGGCCCCCTCCTCCCCTGCCGTTGGGCCCGCCCGCCCCTCTCACCCGGCGTGGCGCGTCCTGGTAGCGCGCGGAGAAGTGGGTCAGCACCAGGTGGCGGGCGCCTATCGCCGCGGCAAACGCGCCCGCCATCCAGCCGGTGCTACAGACCGAGGGGGGGGGCGGGACAGGGTGGTTGTCAGGGGGAGGGTACGGAAGGGGTCGAGAGAGGGGGGAAGCATGGAGAGGTCTCGAGCACCGAGGCCCTGACCACTTCCCACAGTCCCCCTCCGCCCCCAGCCCCCACCCCCCATGATTTCCAGCCGCACCTGTGCTGCGCGACCCGCGCCTTCTGCTCCATGCCCTGAGCGAACGTGGCCTCGTGGCTCATCACGTCGCACCCGGCGGCCAGCGGAGCGATGGCGCGGGAGCTGACCGTGTCGCCCAGCACAACCGCCTGCACGGTGGTTGGTTGATTACTTGGGTGGTTAGTCGGCGGTGGTAGACGGTTGGGAGGGGTTGGCGGTTGGGGGCAGCCGCCCTCGAGCCCCTTGATCCCATGGCCAAGGCTCGCACCCGCCAGCCCAAGGGGAAATCCCCATTCCAACGGGCCTCGCTCTGCATCGGTTCACCGCCTTCAACCCCCTTCTCCCTGGCCAAGGGTGCCACCCGCAGTCCCGCACCTTGCGCCGTTTGGCTCCCTCCTCGTACGGCACGGCCTCCGTGAATACGTAGCCCCAGCACGGCACGCGGTGCTGCAGCTGCGCGGCCCGCACTCGCACGCCCGAGCAGTTGGGAATCTCCCAGTACAGCCCCTCCGCCGCCACGTACTGCCGCCGGCCGTACGTATTGCCGTTGACGCTCATCTGCACGGGGCCAGGGACGCACCCACGATGGGTTTGGGAACTGAAAGGCAAAGGACGAGAGGCCCTCCGTGCGACCAAAGAGCATTGATCGAGTGACGGATCCGGCTGAGTCACGCATGACTCACGTGATCCATGTCCTCGTCCATGCTGCTGTACAGATCCGCCTCCGAGTCCGACGCGCCGCCGCTGTAACCGCCGCCGCCGCCGAAGCGGGAGCGGTTGCTGCCGGGCTGGAAGTCGTTGGACCGGGGCGGCCACCAGATCTCCTCCAGAGCCGCCACGCGAGGGCCCACGGCAGCAACGGCAGTCTGCGGGGGGAAGGAGGGAGGGGTGCCGATTCTATATCCACGTCCATATCCAGGTCCATATCCAGATCCAGAACGCACGATATCCTGGATCAGATCGCCAAGCCTGAGGTTCGGCCTGCAGGCGACTTCCGTGCCCAGGCACCGCCCATGGCCCCTGGCCCGACAGGCTTCCGCCCGGCCACTCCCTTGACGGCCCGTGCCTCTCAGCGGCAGACCGCCGTCCCGAGAGACCCGCTCCGCGCACCGAGCCCGCTCCGGAGCACACGCACGCTTGCTGACGCGACCAAACCCCATGCGGCGCTCCATGCCATACCCGTTCCCGTACCCACGTCCGAAGCCGGCAGCCCCCACAAGCAACCGCACGCGCCTGCCCGACCGGGACCTAACGACATGCAACGTGACCCGATCGTGCCCCGCCCCTGCCCATGTTCCCAACCCCTTGGCCGCTCACCGTCAGGTCGGGCGCCGACGCCACCTTCCGTGCCGCCAGCCGCTGCACCGTCACCTTGGCCCCCGCGGCCCCCGCGGCCCCCGCAGGGGCGCCCGGCGCCGTGAGCGGGCGGGGCGGGTGCGCCGAGGAGGGGGAGCAGACGAGCTCCGTGATCTGCGGCGGGATGAGCGTGCGGGTGGTGGTTGGTGGTTGTGCGATTGGTTGGCGGTTGGTTTGTGGTTGGTGGTGCGCCGGCGAGAGTGTTCACGGTGTCTGCTTGCCCGTCAGGGTGCGGGGATGGCATCCTCCACCTGCCGCACCGTCCGCACGGCAGTACCGGCACGTGCTGCTCAGCGCTAGACCCCCCCCCCGATGCCCACCTCCACGGGCAGGCGCAGGCGGCTGGCCAGGCCCGTGAGGAGCAGCGAGGCGCGCAGCAGCTCCTGAGGGGCAGGGGGTGGGGTGGGGTGGGGTGGGGGCAGAACGGAGTTGGACCGAGTCGGGTGCCGCCTCACGTGCACATGCAAACCTTGGCCCCCGCCTCCCTAGTCCTGCTCCTCAGCACAACAGGACCCACCGCCACCCGAGCCTCTAACCCCAAGCCCACCCCCACTCCCACCCAACACGCCCCCCCCCTCCCGCCCCCCTCCGCCCCCTCACCGCCACCCCCGGCGGCCCGCACACCCGGTGCAAGGCCCCCTCCGGCTTGTGGCCATCCAGCAGCTGCAGGGCGGCGCCCAGGCCGAAGCAGTGGTCGCCGTGGAGGTGGGTCACGAAGATGCTGGGGGGGGGGGGAAGGGTTGGGGGTGCGATGGCGGTGGGGGGGGGGGGTTGAGTGGACGGTGTGGAAGTGGAGGGGAGAGGAGTGCAGACGTGCAATGCAGTCCCAGAGCAACAATCGTGTCCGGGTCCTAAGGAGCTACAATCTGAATCCTGGACTCAGGATCCCGGGTTTTCGCCCCCCCCCTTTCCCCAGGGGGCGCTCACCAGTCCACCTGGGCCAGATCCAGCCCTGGGAGCGCCAGCAGCTGCGTGGAGGAGGGGATGAGGCAGGGGGTCGTTTACCGTTAGCATGGCATTTAGCGGTTGGCCGTTGCGTCTCACGTCTCGACCCTCCTCCATCCCTCACCCCCCTGAATCGTTGCGTCCCTGCCATACCCGCCTCTGATACCATTTACCTCCCCTTCACCTTGCCCGTCGTATCGCATCCCCCCCCCTTTCCTTCCTTTCGGCGCCAGCCCTCCCTGCAGCCCGTCCGGCCCCCCTCCCGCCTCGGAGCGTACCAGGCTCGCCGGCACCCGCCTCATTCATCTCTCGCTCGCTGTATCACCCCCCTTCCCTTCCCCCCACCCCACCGGCCCCCACCTACCCCCAAGCCCAACCCCGCCCTCCCCCCTCCCCCCTCCCCCCTCCCCCCCCCCACACCCACCTGCCGGTGCGACCCCTCCCCGCAGTCCACAAGGTGCACCGCCCCCGGCAGCCGCACCAGCGTGCAGCTCACGTTGCGCTCCAGCGTGGGGGTGCCGCTGTTGGTGCCCAGGAAGGTGACGGCCAGGCCTGGGAGGAGGGGGGAGGGGGGAGGGGGGGGGGATGTTTTGGAGAAGTGGAGAGCAAAGGGAGGGGGGAGGGGCGGAGGGGGCAATCGAGGGGGTGGGGCAGGGGGGCCCGGCAGGGAGGGCGGGGGCAGGAGCGTGGGGTGGAGAGGATGGGGCGGGGAGCGCACAAGGGGTCGAGCGGGCCAGGGGGATGAGCCCCAACCAGCTCGCTGAGGTAAGCATCGTGCCTCGGCCGCCTCCCTCAGGTCCCTCCTCAGCCTCAAGGGCCCGCAGGCCTGCAGCGCACCTGTCTTGAGGTCCGGCCCAGCGGGCTCCTGCGCCCTCCGAAGGCCAGTCCCTGGCGCCAGCGATGCGCCCTGCGCCGGTCTCCGGGGCCCCTGCTGCGGTGCCAGCGCCGATGCGGGGCGCTGGTGCGAGGGCTGGTCCGCAGGGGATTGGAAGCGCGGGAGCCGGCCGGCTGCCGGAGATAGCGGCCGGGCGCTAGCTGACGTGGAGGGCTGGCCGGGGGCGGGCGTGGTGGCAGGAGCGGCACGGCGCAGGCGGGGGCGCACAGAGCTCTGGTGGGGTGCGAGAGGGGCCGGAGGGGAAGGGGTGTTGGTGTCAGGGGGCGGCGAGGGTTGGGGCAGGGTATGGTCTGGTGCGGCGCGGGGGCCGGTGGGTAGGATGGACTGACCTGCTCAGAGGGTGGAGCCTCCCGGCCCTCCGCCACCACACGCGCTGGACGTCCCCGTCGAGCCACCCCGCCGCAAGGCCGCGACGATGTGGGCCGCGGCATCACGAGAGACGTAGTCGGTAGCGCCGCAGGGCACGACGGAGCCGCGAGGCGGGACAGCGGGCAATGTGCATGGCGGCCGCTCGGTGAAGCCCCAGGCGCAACACCGCCGGTGCGGGCCGTTGCGCCCATCCCAGAGAGACTACTGCACTGCATCAGCGCTATGCTAGCGGTAGCTCAGCAACACGGTGGAGCGTAGGCTGTGGCGGTCTGCAAACCAAGAACCCGACTTTGAGCAAGCTAAGTACTGTGGTATCTAGAACCTATGTATCGACAACGAGCTCGTGGGCAGGAGTAGCTGCTGTTAGCCCAAGCGGAGCTTGCGAGGGAAAGGGCAATTCTAACCAGCGTGTGCTTCAACAGCGTCTGACCACTCTGCTGTGCGTGTAACTGCAGCGTGTATCAATACATCAGCGCGAATTGGCGTCTCGCGACACGCTTGCGCAACACTGGTTTGGTCGCGCGCACCAGCACGAACAGCTTGTTTAGTATTATAGTGAACGAGCGTGGCATATCGTTCTTGAGGGAGCTTGAAGGGGCCACAAGCTAGCGGAGCCGTGGCAGCACACGTACCCGCGACGTTGCCGCGAGCCCACCTTGAATCCCCCCTCCCGAGAAGCATGCGCGCGCGCGAGTAGGACAATCATGGAGGTCACTTCAGACTAGCACCGGACGAGTGCTGGGGCAGGAGGGACGCACAACGGGGCGTGAATCGGGGCGAGTGCATGGCGCCGGGCACGGTCGGTGTGTTCCCCCGGCGTGTCAGGTTCACCCCAAACACACAGAGCAACTAGACTCAACCTCCATAGCTCCCCACCTACTTCCAATCGACCATGTCTCTCGGAGCGGCAGAGTGAGCAGCGGGCCTGCGCGTCGGCACGCAGCAGGGCGTGCCTGCCTTCGCGCCATGGACACTGCGAACAGAGACAACATGCAGGAGATGCTGCCGGACTCAGGTGCGACACTCCTCGCGAGGGGCGGGGAACCGGTCGCGGCCATGCTCGCTGAACGCGCGCCGCGGCGAGGCCGCGCCAGGAGCATAAGACGGCGGGCCCATGCTTTTAGTCTTGTGCTGGTCGTGTGGCAAGGCTCGGAGCTTGCACGCTGGTTGCTCCCGCCTTGGGGAGTCCGTGCCGAAGAGCGGGGTGCACACGCAGGGCGTGTCTCGGGGCACTGGGCGGGGCCAAGTCGCTCTGACAACAATACCTTCATACCGTAGGCCCAGGCAGAGCTAGAAGCCGCAGGCGTGAACGGCAGCGCCCCCGTGCCAAACTTCGGTAGTTCAAGCTTGCCTTGACTCCCGCCCTCGCTCCCCGCTATGCACGCTAGCAGGCGTAGACGGGATTCCTGACAACACGCGCGTCCAACAGGAGCAAGCTTTACAAGCCGCGGCTACCGACGGAACGGGCCCCCGTGCCCAACGCGGACAAGCGCCCGCTTCTTACACAGAGAGCATCGATCACAACTCGAGAGATGCAGATGTCCAGCATGTGCTGATTGCCCGCGCGGGCATACCGGCACGCAGTGGGCCCCAACCCGCAAGTGCGGACACGATTCCCAACAGCGACATACACGGAGCGCCTTTCACGGTCCCAGCCCCGTTATCTGGCAACGAGGCTCCCTCAGCTTCCGCTTCTCAGCCCGCCGTTGCGGCGTCGGGTGCCATGTTCGGCGCCATCGCGACCGGCGACCACCCGGCAGACGACGACGACCAGGCTGGGGGCTCGGGCTCGGGGGGTGAAGCAGGCCCCGGCACGGTTGGCCGCGGTCGCAAGCGGAAGCCCTCGCGGCCTATGGCCGCTCAGCCCGCGGGCACGGTCATGCTCGTGGAGGACGAGGATGCCTTCATCGGCCCTCCCGGTCAAGCCCCTCCGCCGCAAGCCCACGTGCCTCAGCTGTCACCAGGCGAGCAGCTCCAGCTGCAACAGCTGCAGGCCCAGGCGGCGTCAAAGCCCGCCGCGCCGGTGCACATGCCCGAGGCCCGGGTTGACATGAGCGACGCGGCAGGGCTGTACCCGACGGCTGCAGCCGCCAGGCGGGCTGCGCAGGGCATCGTAAGCCCATCCGCACAGGTGGGTAACTGCCACGAGCTATCCTGGGGAAGAAGGCCTGCTAGGTGTGGCGGGTTTGAGCTAGCTTGTGAGCTTGTGCGGCTGTGCCTGTGCACCCACCGGTGGGAGTCGGTAGCCGCCTGCCCCCACCATGCTTACGTACTAGTGCCCACGCTTTGCACCCACTTGCACCCGTGAGCTCCACTCCGCCTGGCCCCCCCTCCCGCCCTCATCACGTTCCCGCGTCGCCCGTCCGCATCCGCAGCCCGCTCGCGCGCCCCAGCCCATCTCGGGCGCGGTGCCGTACCCCAAGAACATGATCCTGCTGGATCCAAACGGGGTGCCCGTACGGCGAGGCCGCGGCCGCCCGCGCAAGGACTACCCGCCGGGCTACACGCTCGTGCCCATCGAGTCCGTACCGCCCGAGCTGCGGGCTCAGGCGCAGGGAACCGAGGAGGTGGATGACGGAGGGGCGGCGACCCAGATGCACACCCCCGCTCAACTGCCTGTGTCAATGGGCCTGGCGCAGCCTGGGATGAGGGACATGCCGGGCGGAGCAGGCGCCACGGGTCTGCCCGCGGACTTGGTCGCGGCGCTGACGGGGGTGGACCCAAGCGCTCTGGGGCCGAGCGACGGCAGCTGGGGCGTGGCCGAGCCGGCGGCGGTGGCAGCGGCGTCGTCGGCGTGGCGGCAGGGCAAGCCGGCGGCGGAGGGCGACCAGGCGGCGGCGATCGCGGCGGCTGTGGCGGGCAGCGGGTACGGCGTGTACGGCGGCCTGGAGGCGGCGCTCAAGGAGCAGCAAGTCACCAGCATGGACGGCTTAGTCAACGCCATCGCCGCCGCCGCCAACGCGGCCGCCGCCTCCGGCGGCGCCGCCAGCATCGGCGGCGCTCCGCTGCCGTCAAGCCTCGCGGTGCACTCCGGCCGCAAGGGCCTCGCAGCCGGCACCAGCGCCGCCGCTAGCGACTTGCCGTCGGCCGCTGCCGCCGCTGCTGCCGGCGGGCTGGCAGGACGCGAGCGGCCATCTGTGTCCACCTGCACCGGGGGCCTGGGGTCAGCGGCTGCCACGGCCCTCGGCACGGCGGCACGCGACCGCAGCGCCGACGGCGGTGCGGTGGCGGCGGCGCTGATGCTAGCAGCGCCCCGCCTCCGCCACCATGCCGCCACCGCGGTGGCTGGCGGCGCAGCCAGCGGCGGCTGGGTGGGCCTGCCGCCGTCCGGCGACACAGACACCGCCCCGGCGGCGCCGTCAAGCAGCAGTCGTGCCGTACGCTTCGCTGGCCTCGACGACGACGCCGCCGACGGCTCGAGCGCCGGCTCGCGGCGGCGGCCCTGCACGACCGCCGGCTGCGGCGGCTGCAGCCACGGCGCCGGGGCCTCTCAACACCCGGCACTGGTGCAGCGGCGCCGGGCAATCGACGACGCAGTGCCGATGCCGTCTGGAGGCACAGGGTCCGGCCGTCGCAGCAACACCTCCGCCGCCGGTCGGTTCGGAGCCGCCGGTGACGGCGGCGGCAGCGGCGGCGGTAGCGACAGCGACGGAGGCTCCGCGTCGGCGGAGTCTGACGCCGAGGCTTGCGGCGGCGGCGACTCGGAGCCCCAGGGCGGCGGCGGCGGCTGGGGCCGGTTCACCATTCCGCAGGTCGACGGCGCTGACGATGACGCCAGCGCCGCCGGGGTGGCTCCCGACGCTGCCGGGGCCGGGCAGGCTGTGGGTGGACTACCGGTGGCGCCCCTGCACCTGACGGCCGGAGCCGGTCTGCCGGCGGCGCCGCCCCTGATGGGTGGACTGGGCGGGATGCCGGGCGGCCTGCCCTCAGGTTTACCTGGGGGCCTGCCGGGCGGTTTGCCCGGTGGCCTTCCGGGGGGCTTGCCTGGGATGGGCGCGGGCCTGCCGCACGGTTTCCCTCCGGGCATCCCGGGCTTGCAGCAACCGGGCGGGCTGAGCGCAGGGCTGCCGCCCAACTTTGGCAACCTGCCGGCCGCTGCCGTACTCCGTACGCTGGCTGCCTACGCAGCAGCCACTCAGGCCAGCGCCCAACCCGGCGGGGCCGATGACCCCGCCCGACAGCTTCAGCTCCAGGCCGCGATCCAGCAGCTGCAGCTGCAGCAGCAGCTGGGCCTGCAGCAGCCGTACGGCCTGCAGCAGCCGCACGTGCCTGCCGTACACGGCCAACCGCCGCCGTACGCACCGCAGCCGGGGTACGGCAGGGAGCCGCCGCACGGCCGGTCGGGCCACAGCTCCGCCATGGCGGCGGCGATGCGGCAGGAAGCCGAGCCGGAGGCTGGCGGCCGGAGGCCACGTCGGCAGGCTGCCGTACCCGCTCGATTCGCCGACGCTCCGCTGTTTGCCCGTCACCCCGGCAGCCGACGGTCGCATTCAGTGGAGGATGAGGGCGGGCCGCCCATCCACCGCCTGCGCTCTGACTCGGGGGACGAGGGCGAGGCGGAGGAGGAGGAAGAGGAGGAGCAGGAGGAGGGAGAGGAAGCGTCGGAGGAGGTGCCCGTGGAAGTCGAGGAGTCGGAGGAGGAGCTGGAGGACGATGCCATGGAGGACGATGACGAGCTGGACGAGACCAACCGGGCGGCCGGCCGGCTTGGACACCGTGGCGGGCCGGGGGCACGGCGCGGGCATGGTTCTGGGCGGAGCCAGGTGAGGCGGGGAGCGAGGCATGTAGGTTGGGGTGGGGTGGCATCCGGGGTCTCAGGGGTTGACTGGGATAGTGGGATTGGGGGGTTCGTGAGCAGGTACGCCGGAGCCTGAAGGCAGTAAGGCACGGCGCCCCTTGACATGGCAAGCCGTAGGCCTCCCTCAGCCCATCGCCGCATCGTCGAAGCTCATCTCTGCGTGCCACCCATCGTGTGCCTCCCTTGGCTTGGCCCATCGTCACAGCTCATCCCTGCGTGCCCTCCCGGCTTTCCCTGCCCTGTTCTTCTCTTGCAAACAGAACGAGGAGGCCGAGGCCAAACGCCAAGCACAGCTGGCCCGCCGTCGGGAAGCCGCCCGCCGCATGCGGGCCGAAGCCGCAGCCCAGCGCCAGAAGCTCCAAGAAGGCGGCATCGCGATTCCAGGCCTGGTGCCGGGCCACCCGCCGCCGCCGCCGGGCTCCGCCGCCGCCGCCGTGGCGGCGGCTGCCGCCGCCGTCGCGGCGGCCGCCGGCGGCCGATCTGGCTCGGCCGAGGCGTCGGCGCCTGGCGGCGCCGACGGCGCGGTCGCGGGCCTTGAAGGCCTGGCGGCGCCGCCGAAGCAGCACAGTCAGAAGATGTCGGCGGCGGAGCGACACGAGCGCGAGCTGGCGCGGCGGCGGGAACGCGAGCGGAAGCGCCGGGCCGAGCTGCGAGCGTTACGCGAGTCTGGCGGCGCCGGAGGCCACAACGGTGAGGCGGAGGCCCTGGCGGCGCTGTCGGACCTGGCGGGCGCGCCCAGCGACCCGGCGGCGGCGGCAGCCGCCGCCGCCGCCGCGGCTGCCGCCGTCGCTGCCGTCCCTGGCGGCGCCGCTGCCGCCGCCGCCGCTGCTGCTGCTGCTGCCGCCGCCGCTGCGGCTTCTGGATCCGCGGACGAGCGGCGCGAGAAGCAGCTTGCCCGGCGGCGTGAGCGGGAGCGCCTCCTCCGCTTGGAGCTGCGGATCCTTCGCGACGAGCAGTCGGCGGCGCCGATGGGCGCCGTCGACTTCCCCGACGGCGAGGGCGACGATTTTGGCCCCGGCATCTACACGACCGGGCCGGAGGGCTCCGCATTCGCGCCCATGGCGCCAGAGCAGATCGCGAGCTTCGCCAACGTGGTTCCGCGCAACCCGATTCAGCACGAGCAGTCCCGAATCATTCCCATGCCGGGCAACCTGCCACCGCTCATTCTGCCGCCGCCGCTGCCGCCGTCGCGCGGCGGGCCGCTGGGCGCGATGCGCTTCCCCATTGCGCCCGGCTCAGCGCCGCCGATGGCGCGGCCGGCCTCCGCCGGCGGCTCCGCAGCCCCGACGCCGACGCCGCTAGCGCTGGGACTCGGCGGCGGCGCAGCCACAAGCCCCGACGCGGCGGCGGCGCTGGGGATGGCGGGCTCCGGGCCGATGGTCAGCGGCTTTGGCGCCGCCGCCGCCGTCGGCAGCATCCTCGGCGGCCCCGCCGGGTCGGCGGCGGCGCTGCTGGCGGGGGCGGATTCCGGGCCCATGAGCGCCGGTAAGCGGCAGCGGCAGAAGTTCATCGGAACTCCGACGGAAAAGAGGGAGCGGGAGCTGGCGGTGAAGCGAGAGCGGGAGCGGCAGCGGCGGCTGCGGCTCAAGCACGAGCGCATGGCTCGCCAGGGCACTGGCGGCAGCGCGCACGCCAGCGGCGACGTCGGCGCGATGATGGCGGCGGCGGCGGCGGCCGGCAGCGCCATGGCGGCATACGGCGGGATGCCGTACGGCATGGGCGGCGCCGACGGCGGCGGCAGCTTCGTACAGCAGATGCAGATGGACGGCGGCGGCGGCATGATGGCGCACGGGCACATGCACGGCGGCGGCGGCGGCGGCAAGGGCAAGGGGAAGTCGAAGGGCCGCCGCCCCATGGATGACGACATGGGTACGACAGAATCTGAGGAGGATCAGGGCTACCCCGGGTCAGACATGACGGGCGACAGCGAGGGCGAGGGTGACGGCCCCTCCGGCGGCGGCCGCGGCCGCAATCGCAGCAGCACGGCTGAGGGGCGAGGCGCCGACTCGGCGCCCCCCAACGGCGCCGCGGGCCCGGCCGGCGGCTTTGTCGGCTTCGTCGCCGCCGCCCCCGCTGCCGTACAGCACCCCGTGACTCATCCTGCCGTACCGCTGGACGAGCTCCTGCAGCGCGCCGCCCCCGAGCCGCAGCCGGGAAACGAGCCGGCGCCCCGGCCCATTGAGGAGCCGGGGCGCGCACCCGCCACCACTGCCGCGGCCGCCACGGCCGCCGTCAACCCCACCCCCGCCGCCGCCACGGCCCCTGCGGCCGCCGCCGCTACCACCACTGCCGCAGCCCCGCCCATGGCCCCCGCTCCCGCCCCCGCCCCCCCGCCCGTTGAGACCCAGCGGCAGCGGCCGGTCCGAGCGGCGGCGATGGCCGCCGCCGCCGTCGCCTCCAGCGTCGCCGCCGAGGAGCTGGCGGACCGTGACGGCGCCGCCAGCGGCGGCGGCAGGCAGCGGGCGCCGTCGCCGTCGCCCACGCCGGCGGCGCTGGCGGCCAAGGCGGCGGCGGACCGCGCCGCCAAGGAGGCAGCGGCGGCGGAGGCCCGGAAGCAGGCCAAGGCGCTGCAGGCGCAGCGGGAAAGAGAGCGGCGGCGAGAGCGGAAGAAGAGGGAGAAGCGGGAGAAGAAGGACAAGGTGGGTCGGGGTTTGCGGTGGGGTTGGGGGGAAAGGGCTGCGTGTTGGGGGTGCTGTGGGGCGGCAAGGGTCGCCGTGGCGCCTTGGCCTCTCCTCTCCTCCCCTCACTCCTGCCCCCACTCCTGCTCTCCCCTCCCACCCCCGCCATGGCCCCCCCCACACACACACACACTCAGGGCGGCGACTCTGACGGCGAGCAGGGCACCCCCCCGCCCGAGTCCGCCGAGGGCCAGGCCAAGGGCAACTCCTCCGCCTACTACCACACCCTGCTGCGGAAGGTCAAGCGCCACGTGCAACACATCAAGCAGGTGGGGGCGCATAGCACGGCATAGCACAGCACGGCACGGCACGGCGTGCTGCCTTCCCCAACTGGCCTGCCCTGCTGCCGACAGCCCCTCCTCCCCCATCCTGCCCCCTCCCACCTACGCCTTCCCTCCTCCACCTCCCCCTCTCCCTGACCCCTTGAACCCCCTCCCCCTGACCCCTCCCCCCCCCCCCTCAGGAGGAGCACGCGCTGGCCGTGTACGCGGCCGAGGGCTGGCGGGGGATGGGGCGCAAGAAGGTGCGGCGGGGCCGGGGGGGGGTCCTCGCGGTCCCTTACCGGTCCTGGACTGCCCTTGCCCAGGGCCAGCCCACGCACGATCCGTCAATCGTTACCCGCTTCCAAGCCCCCCCTCCCCACCCCCATTACCGCCACCACCGCTCCCCTCTTCCTCAAACCACCTTCCCTACACCTATACCTGCCCTTGCCCCTTCCCCCACCCCCGTCCCCCACAGGTCCAGCTCACGCACGAGGTGCGCCGCTCCAGGGAGGCGCTGGAGCGCCGCCGCGCCGCCATCCGCGAGGCCCTGGCGCTGTGCGACGCGCCGCCGCAGCTTAAGCCCATCCCCAGCGAGCTGTTCGACGAGGAGGGCGAGCTGGAGGAGCACCACATCTTCTGCGCCGTCTGCTACAGCTACGAGATGGCGGACGTGAGTTGGCGGTTGGGGTGGTTTTAGCGGTTGGGAGTTGGCGGCCGAAGTCTTGCCCTGCCTGTCCGTCCTTGCTTGGTTGCCGGCATCAACTCCTGCTCCCCCGCCTCTCGCCCACGCCCACGCCCACACACATACACCCCTTGCACACGCCGCGCCGACCGCAGCCCCGAACACACACCTCCTGCCCCCCTGCCCCCCTGCCCCCTCCCCCCTCCCCCCCCCAGGACGACGACGTGGTTCTGTGCGACGGGCCCTGCAACTGCGCCTTCCACCAGAACTGCCTGGACCCCCCCGTGGACGTGTCCAAGCTGCCCGAGGACGAGGGCTGGCTGTGCCCCGCATGCGACTGCAAGGTGGGCGGCAGGGGGTGTGGGCTACGGTGGGGTGTGGGACAGGGGGTGTGGGGGAGAGGGGGTTGGGCTAGGGCGTGGGGCAGGTTGCCTGGGGGTTGGGGTTACGTAGGGTGGTGACATTGGCATCCCATGGGTAAGGCTCTTTTCAGAGCTGTGCTAAGCGCCGTATGCTGCCGTACAGGCCGACATCCTCGACGTGCTGTACGAGGAGTTTGGGCTCGACTACGACATCAACGACCCCTGGACCGCCATCCTGCCGCCCAGCGCCAACCCCGATGAGGAGGACGGCGAGGGCGAGGGCACGGGTGAGGAGGGGAGGGGCAGGGCGATAGTACGGGTGCGGGTGAGGGGGGGGTGGACATGAGGGGGAGGATGCCTTTGTGGGCGAGGGCGCCACAGACAGCAGCCGGGTGCTAGTGCTCGAAGGGGGCTGATGGAGGTATGGAGGGATCGTGGAGAAGGCTTGGCTCGCCCTGGCCAACCATATCAGGGCCAGTGCAAGGGCTGGAAGAGAGGGCCCGGTAGTGTGTTTGGGGCTTGACGTCGGCGGGTCGCACACTCCCCCTCCCTCTCCGTATTGCATGCGACCCCCGAGTCCCCACCTTGCTCCCGGGGTCATCGCTCCTCCCTCCGTTTCCCCCCTGCTCACCCCCAGGCGACGGCGGGGGCGCCAGCGGGGCGGGTGCGGAGGAGGAGGAGGGCGGCGAGGGCGAGGGCGGCAAGGGCGGGCGGCGGAAGCGGCGGCCCCGGCGCAAGGTCAAGGCCCCGCCGCCCGACTCCCTGCCTGCGGCCGGCGGCTGGCTGGCGGAGGAGCTGCCCTCCGAGGACGAGGAGGACCAGGACTTCAACGCAGGTGAGTTGACGTGGGTGGGGACAGCCTTGGGGCGTTGGATTGACGTGAGTTGACGTGGGTGGAGCGAAGGAAAGAGGTTGTGGAAGCTAGCGCAAGGGTTTTAGGGGACGAGCTTGGCGTGCTTTGAAGGCCAAATGGACCAAGGGAATGACGTTGGTGGCGTTAGAAACGGGGCTCTTGATCCCTGGGATTGAGACTTTGGGATGGGACGATGAGGACCAGGACTTCAGCCTCGGATGCGGCCTGGGCAGAGGCAGAGGTTGTTGAGATGGAATCGACGCCTGGGACTGGGCGGCTTAGGGGTTGTAGGCGGCTGGGTACGGGGGCCGCTTGAGCTATCGGTGGGGCCGTGGGTGACAGCGGCTCAAAGGCTACGTAGTGCGCACCTCACGCACCTCTCTGAAAAGCGCTCACTCCGCACACCCGCACCCCTCGGCAGGGAGCGGTGACGGCGATGACGAGGAGGACGGGGAGGACGAGGACGAGCCAGCCGCCAAGCGCACACGCGTCGACGGCGACGCTGCCGCCGCCGCCACCGGCGGCGCCGAGCCCATGGACACAACCGCCGCCGCCGCCGCTGGCGGAGCCGCCGGGACCTCCGGCGGCGAGGCCGGCAACGGCGAGCCGGCGGCGGACGGTGACGGCGAGGATGACGATGAGGAGGGGGAGGATGAGGATGACGACGAGGAGGGTTCGGACGGGGAGGCTGACTCGGACGATGAACTGGAGGACCTGGAGGAGGAGAGCGAACTGAGCGGCCTGGGCGAGGGCGAGGACGAGCTGAGCGATGACGGCGAGGGGGAGGAGGGCGGCGAGGGGGCAGAGGTGCTGCTGGAGAAGCGGCAGCGCAAGCAGGTGAGGAGGGACGGGGGCGGGGTGACCTTGGGAAGGAGGTGGGTGCGGGTCAGGCTGTGAGTTCGGCGGCGGAGGCTGGGCCTTCCCCTCGACCCTTACGCCTCCCCTGCGTTCACCCTCACACTGTCAACCCCTCCGCACTCGTCAACCTCCTCCCCCTTTACCCCCCCAACCCCCCCAACCAACACCCCAACCACCAACCACCCCCAGGTCAACTACACGGAGCTGCACAAGCAGCTGTTCGGCACCGCCCCCGAGCCCCCCGGCGAGGACGAGGCGGACGAGGACGCGGACTACGACCCAGACATGATCTCACCGCCCAAGAAGGGGGGGGGCAAGGGGGCGCAGGCGCAGCAAAAGCAGTGCCCGGACACGCCGCCCTCCTGAGGGGGGTACAGGGAGGGGCAGCAGCAGCAGCCAGCGGCAGCCTCCCCCGGGGGGGTTGGAGGAGGCGGGGAGGGGCGGGCTAGGAGCCACGTGTGGAGGGCACGGGGGGGCAAGGAGACGGGGAGGAGGCTGGGCTCGTGAGGGGCGCGCAGTGCTGGGGAGGGGCGCCTGCGGACGCCGCACCGCACTTGAAGTGTGTGTGGCATGCAAGCTGCCAAGAAGGCGGCTTGCGGGGCCAGGGGCGGCTCTTGTGAAACGAAATTGCTGGGCGCGGCATGCCAGACGTCTTTGGACGGGTATCAGCCCGCACGGGCGAAAAGACGCAATGACGAGAAGGCAGGCGGCGGAGGACTGAGATTGGACCTCAGGCTAGGCGGACGCTCCGGCTCGACCCAGGCAGGCTTATGTGTGTGGGGGGGTGCGTGTGTGTGTTTTGTCGGGGACTGCTGCTGGACTGGCGGAGCACGGGGAAAGGCGCTGCGGATAAAGAGGCGACTTGGCGCGGATCGGAGGTTAGGCGAAGGGCAGGGCGGGTCGTGTCAAGGCTGGCTGACTCAGCGGGCTTTGCGGCCGTCCGGCATGGCAATAGCTGATTCGGGGCCGGGCCCAGGCGAGGGGGGTGGCGGGCGGGGTGCTGGTTGGAGTTGGGTGTTTCGCATGCCGTGCTGAACTTTGGCAGCGCCTCCGTAGGGTGCGTCGCACGCCGGATAAGGGGTGTTCTGTGCCGGAGAAGGTGTGTATAGGGAAGGGAAGCTGGGGGGAAGCGGTCCGGGCGAGCGCCAAAGCGCAGGGCGTCAAATGCTGGCAGAGTTTTGGGGCTCGGCTTTGCTGCAGGAGTCAGCGGGCTGAGCCACCTCTTCACACTCTTAGAAATGCCGTTCGCCTGCCAGGGGCCTGGACCGAGCTTGCAAGTTTATTATGTTCAGGCAACTCTCGTGTCTCTCCCAATGCCACCTGCGGGCTGCTTCCAACAGCGGCGCCGAAAACTCTGCCAAGACTCTGACAGTTCCATCAGTGCAAGGGTCCTTGACATATTCCCCAACTCTCCCACATATCCCCTGCGGCCCCACAGCCCCCACTTCCAGCCCCACGTCCCCTCCCTTTCCGCGTCTCCGAGCGGCTCCTTCACGCCTCCAAATCCACATCACCATCCGACACTCCCTTAGGTCTGAAGTAGACAACTTGATACCAAGCCCTCACATTCCCTCACCCTCACACTCGTTGTCCAGCCCACTCGTGACACCGCCCTGCCCGGCCCTCCTCGCCGCAGGGCGTCATGAGGCTGCACAGCCGAACGGGCCTCTGGTCTGCGCCTCCGGCTGCAGTTCCCCTCATCCAGGCAGGCCCGACCGAGGCCCAGGCAGGCCCAGGCGCAGGCCCAGGCCCAGGCGGGCCCTCACACGGTCTTGGTGGTCAGCGCCATCCACAGGCCGTCGAAGCCGTGCTTCTCCACCAGGTGGGCCTTGTGCTGAGGGGTGGGGGGGTGGGGGGGGATGGGGTTACAAGAGGGATAGCCCGGGCATAAGTTAGATTGAGACGGGTAGGGGCGCGTAGGAGGCGGGTAGGCACAGCAACAGACAACCGTGGCACAGCACTCCCAAGGCCCGCCGAACCCAAGTCCACCAGCTAGCCAGGCCTCGCCGCCCACATCAGTTCTTCACCCCCGCAAACAGCCCCCTCCCATCAGGCCCCCCCCCACCTGAATCAGGCGCAGGTATGCCTCCAGCGCCACCCAGAAGTGGTGCGTGTTGCCGGTGTGGGTGGAGGACACGGTGGTACGGCCGCCGGAGAGCTGGGGGGGGGGTGGGGCAGGGGCAGGGGCGTGCGTCGAGAGCCGGTGGGTAGGTCGAGGGGCAAGGGAGCTCATGCGCTGTACGGTATCCGGCCGGTGCGCCACACTATACCGCCACACAATGCAGATCCGGATCTCCAGCCGGTCCACTCAGCACGTGCGGCCGTCAGGTACGTACGGCAATCAGTGTACGGCATGCGGCCAGTACGTACTCCTCCCGGGCTCCGGCCCACGTGCCGCCACCCCCCTCACCAGTCTGTCCACGGCCGCGATGGTGCCGTGCGTGAGGTTGGCCGCCAGGCGGATGGGCGGCCCCAGCCACCACAGGGCCGTGTCCTCCACCCAGTCCACCGCCGGGCGCAGAAAGGAGGGGGTGAGCCAGGTGGTGATCTATCAGTAGGGGAGGGGAGGGGCGGGCAGGCGGGCCGAGGGTCAAGGTCTCAGGGGTTTTCTGGGTTCCGCCGCCTGCCCTCCCCATTCCAGCTGCCTCGGCACTGACTGTCCGGCAGAAACTGTCCCCAACTCTGGGTCGGCCACAGGCGGTCAGCACTTGCAGCAGGGAGCGCCTGAGACACGCACCGTCCCAGATACCGGTAAGTCCAGCCCTCCACCCATCCTCAACTGAGCCGGTTTCCTGCCATGCCTACCGATATGTTCCCTCGGCCTTCAAGAGCAACCCCCGGCCCTGCCCTGACCCACCACCCCAGGGCTCACCCGCCACGGGAGCGTCAGGGCCCAGCCCAGGCTCCCCCAGAACCAGGCAATGGCGCCCCACAGCCACTGCAGGTACACCAGCCGGGGGTAGGGGCCCACCAGGGGCCGCCGGGGGGACGTACGACTGTACCGCCCGCCGCCGCCGCCTGCGCCGGCGGTGCCGTAGCCGTAGCCGGCGGCGCCGCGGTCTCCGCCGCCGGCGCCGTAGGGGCTGCCGTAGCCGGCGGCGGCGCCGGAGCCGCTGTAACCGCCGCCGCCGTAAGCACGGTCGCCGCCGCCGCCGGCGGTGTAGTCGGCGGCGGAGCCGGCGTAGGAGCCGGCGGGGCCTGTGTTGGCCTCCATTTGGGTGCTGTAAGTCAGGTCGGTGCTGAGTGGGGGGGATGCTAGGTGTGCTAAGATATCGGTTGGCTGCTGCTGTGCTAGTGAGAGCAGGAGCGGAGAAGGTAGCGTAGAAGAGCAGGAGCGCCTAGATGTCGTCGCCGCCGAGGGGCATGGCGCCGGGTCCGCCGCCGATGACGTCGCTGCTGCCGCCCAGCTCCCGCACCTGGCGCCCCCGCGCCGACTCGTGCTGCGCCGCCGCCGCTGCAGCGGAGCCCGCTAGCGACAGCCCTCCACTAGCCTCAGCACCGCCGCTGCCGCTGGGTCCTGCAGCAGCAGGCGCGCCGCCAGCGCCCGGGAGCGCTGCACGCGCCTCCGCCTCGGTCGGTGGGTCGTCGCGGATCCCGGAGGGAGCCTCCGCCGCGGCCTCCGCGGCACCGTCGCCCGCGAGGGGGATCGGCAGCGAGGCGGGGTCGAGGGCTTCCAGGGCGTCCGCTGGCGGCAGCTCCACACGGAGACCGGGGTTGCGGCCGTGCGGGTGCGCGCCGTGGGTGTGGCTCGGGGACCCCGGGGGGTGGTGCCGGCCGGGCGAAGACGCGCCCAGAATCGGGCGGTGGTGGTGCGTCGGGTGCGCCGTGGGAAGCATGCACAACAGAGCTAAGCGAAGCTGCTGGCGAGGTGGGTTCGAGCTGTTGGGCTGGAGCTATTGCGGTGCGCTGCGGAGCGGGTTTGGCGCGCGCCGCGCTCGAGCGCCGAGCCGGCTGGCCGAGGCGCTTGCGTCAACGCCCGCATTCGCCGGCCCATGCAGCCCGCGGCGCGCCGGCCTGCTGCCCAGCGCATTTAGCCCGCTCGCAACCCCACTCTGCAATCATTTCCCCACAAGCACACTCCCCGGCTTAACGCTCTTGCTCGGCAAAGCGACCCTCCCGCGTGCGTTTTCGCGCCCCCAAACCCACCGACCGCTCCCTCGCGCTCTCGCAAGCCACCATGGCCGTCGTCGATAAGCTCTCGGCCGTCACGCGGCCCATCTACGACCGCAAGTATTCGTCGCTCAAGCGCTTCTCCTGGCCCTGGCGCGTGCTGGCCACCTACGCCTCCTTCATGACCTGGTGGGTCCCTGTGCGTCCTTGGGGTTGCGGGTCCGTGAGCGCAAATGCGCTTCCGGGGCCTCGCTGGCTGCAAGCAGCAGCTGCTGGTGTTGCTGCAGGGCTGCAGCGGGCGCTGGACAGCGGGTTTCGGGGCCGGGCGCAGCGCGCCGCCGCGGGCGCGTGCGTTGGCGCGTCACCGAAAACGCTCACGCAGCCGCCGCCGCGCCGCCGCCAGGCCAGCGCGCCTGTTCATGGCGTGCTGGGGCCAGGCGGCCAGGCCTGGTGGCGCCAGCGTTTGGTTGCCTCAGTCCTCGGCCTGACTCGCAACCTCAGCTGCTGCACTGCCAACGCGACGCATCCCCGCCCCGCCCCGCCCCTCCCCACCTGCCTCCCTCCCCCAGGCTGGTGTCCACCCCCTGGCTGGTCATTCGCTCCATCGCCCCCTACAACTTCCAGGTGAGGCCCGGCACATGGCGCGGAGGGAATAGAGCCATACATGGCGCGAAGGGAGGGGTAGATGGAACCAGGAGCTGTTTCAGTGGGCTGTTTCAGTGGGCTGTTTCAGTGGGCTGTTTCAGTGGGCTGTTTCAGTGGGCTATTTCAGTGGGCTGTTTCAGTGGGCTGTTTCAGTGGGCTGTTTCAGTGGGCTGTTTCAGTGGGCTGTTTCAGTGGGCTGTTTCAGTGGGCTGTTTCAGTGGGCTGTTTCAGTGGGCTGTTTCAGTGGGCTGTTTCAAGCTGGAAGGGCGGCTGGGAGCGGCAGTGAAGCGCGCGTTCGGCACCCACGCACCCTTCTCCCCTTTCTCAATCCCCTCCTTCCCCAACTCCTGCCCACGGCACCCCCCAGGACAACCTGTCCTCCATCGAGTCCGGCTTCCTGGACTTCGTCACCCCAATCATCACGTTCGTACAGGACACGTCGTACAAGGCCTTCTCGGTGGCCGACTCCACCGTGAGTACGGACAAAGGGGCGGTGGTGATGGGTTGGGGTGGCGTGGGGTGGGGTGGGGTGGGGTGGTGATGGGTTGGGGTGGCGTGGGGTGGGTTGGGGTGGGGTGGGGTGGTGATGGGGTTGTTGGATGGTGAACGAAGTGCTGGGTGCTCATCAGGGATGGGTGCCGGTGGGGGGTGTGGGGGGCCGAGGGATGGGGGGAGTGCAGGCTGTGGTGGGCATGGGCTTGGGCGGGGTCTGCAGAGCTCAGGGCATGAGGCGTGAGTTCGTTCAGGCCTTTAGGGGAGCTGGGCTCCACAGTCATCACATCTGACCGTGGCATCCTTCGTTGCTCTGCAGGCCGACTGGACCATCAACACCGCCACCCACGTGTACCACAACAACCTGAAGGGCTTCGAGCACAACTTTGACCAGTTCCTGCGCAACGTTGAGCACCGCGTGCGCATCCTCAAGGTGAGATTGCGGGCGACTGTTGTGTCCGTGTGGAGCTTGCTCAGGGACTTGAAGGTGTTCAGAGAGCAAGGACCTAAGCCGCTGGACCAGCAACCACCAATCCCCCCAACCCCCTTACAACGGTCCAACCGCCAACCACCCCAATCGTCCTACCGCCAACCGCCGCAGGACGACGGCCTGAATGGCATCACCAAGGCCCTGTCCTTCGACGTGAGCGTGCCCGCCATCCACAAGACCCCCCTGGCCAGCACCGTCATCGGCGAGAAGCTCTCCTAAGCGCCTTCGCCCCCTGTCCACGCACACCCCCGGAAGCAGCTCGGAAGCACCCAGGAAGCACTTCGGAGCAGCTTACGAGATCGTAGGGGCTGTGGCTTTGCCTTGTTGATTGCTCGGCGGTCCGGTGACACATGATCTGATCTCCCCAGCATGATGAGAGAAGGGGTTGGGGCTGAGGGCCGGTGAGGGTCCTCGGCATTTGGTAGCGTTGCAGGGTCGCACATTGCGGCTTGGTAGATGTTGTGCGTTTGCTCTTTGTGCGTTGGTAGGGTAGGCTTGCGGTTGATCACCCTTCACAGATTGGGGTTTTGGGACTGGGTAGGTGAGTGAGGACGGTGTCTGATGTTGGGGCTAGCTGTGCAGTTGGTCTTGATTCTGGTCTGCCGAATCCACTCCAATATATTGTAACTGTCGAGGGGAACATGCCAATGTCCGCTCCAGCTTGCCATCCGACACGTACACGCCCTAGAATCCAAATGAGGGCCCCAGGGCCAGCCACCGCCGCAGCACCGTGCCACTCAGCCCCGGCGCTGCCTGCGGACCTTGAGGCGGTGCGTGGGAGGCGGCAAACAAAGCGGTGCAAGGCGTGACGTCAGGAAGAAAGCGAAAAGCTGGGGCGGTCGGGGTTGGAAGCTGCTCAGCTGATAGCACGGAGAGTGCGCAGCTGCACACCACAGGGGCTGTTAGGCTGGTAGCGGATAGCCCGCGCCCGCACCAGCACCAGCAATCCAGCATGCAGCTTCCAAACCTTACAGCTTACAGCGTGATACGCTCAGCCTTCCAAATGCTTTATCGCCCTCCCGCCCCAAGCAAGCCTGCGCCGGCGTCTGAGCCCCACAAAGGGCCCCGTTGCACGTCCGGCCCCGATTCTCCAGGTCCGCCCTGCCTACCGCCGCCAAAACTCCCCTGCCGAATTATCAAGAAATATTAACACGCGCTCCCCCCGAACCAGCCGCCCTCCGCATGACTCTCCCTCCGGCCAGCGCTTTGCCAATCAAACCCCGCCCCGCCCCACCCTACCCCACCCCACAGTGATCACAGTTCTTGCATCCACCAGCACAGCAGGCTCGCTGCCCCCGCTCCCTCATCCCCGCTCAACCACCCACATCCACATCCCCTTACAGCATCGCAAAACCATCAGTTCACGACAGTACGGCACAGTACGATATCTCCATCACGGCGAGATGGCATGTCCGACCCTATGGCTAGCGGTGGCGTCCGAAGACTCCGCATGCCCTGACGCCAGTACCACCCTCGGCGGCGGTTCGGGGCCGTCACCCCTCGACTCCGCCTCCTCACGAGACCCCTGCCCGGCACCCAACGCAGCGCCACCCCCTCCGAACGGGTCACCCGTTGCCACGTCAGCACCCTCTGGATCGCCCGCTGCCAACCCGCCGTCGTACCGTCACTGGGCCACGCTGCGCTTAGTCACGGTCCCGGTCGCAGTCGCCGCCGGCTGCGGCGAGACCGCCACGCCGCCGGGCCCGCCCAGGCCCAGGGCCCCGCCGGGCCCGCCCAGTCCCAGGCTCAGGGCCCCGCTGGGCCCCATCACGTGGTGCGCTGCGTCCTTGGGCAGCACCCAGTGCATGGATATGAGCACCACGAAGGGGGTGGTCAGCAGCGACAGCGCCGTCACGCCCAGGAGCAGCATGTAGACCTGGGGTGTGTAGAGAAAGCATTGGGAACGAGGTGAGAGGCGATGACATAGGGGTCGGGGGCCACGGGTAGTGACGGGCAGCAGGGGTGGGCGGAAACGGGTGGCGGCGGGGTGGCGGTCTCTACTGCCGTGTCGCCCCTGACCCCGCCCCGCACCCCCCGGCAATCCAAAACCCGTCCGTGCGACCCCCGCGTCTGCCCACCCCGCCCCAACCTGCAACCCCCACCCACCTGCAGCGGCAGCACGCCCGCCTGCACCGCGTGGCTCAGCAGCACGAAGGCGAACTCGCCCACGTGCGCCATGGACAGACCTAGGGTGGGTGGGTGGGGCGGGGCGGGGGCGGGTGGGGCGGGGGCGCCCCGGAGGGCAGGGTTAAGGCTCTCCAGAGCGGCAGCCGATGCACTCCTATGCACTCTAGAACGCCTGGTTCACGAAGCCTTCCCCGCTATTGACACGCAGCCTCCGCCTCCACGCTCCACCCCTTTCTTAACACCCTCTTCCCCCCGCCCCCTCACGCCCCGCTCACCCACTGCCAGCGACGTCCGCAGCGGCACCGCGAAGCCCCTCACCACCGCCGCCACCAGCGCCCCCTTGACCAGCACCACCAGGCCCACGCCCGTGGTCAGCACGCCCAGGTGGTCCAGAAGGAACCTTGAGGGGTGCGACGGGTAGGGAGGGATGAAGGTTTTGAGCAAGACTAGGGACGCGTTAAAGTAGGGCCAGCAGGAACCGCACCCGCAGATAGACGAGTCCACACTTCTCGGAATTTCCCTGACAAGCCGGTCCCTTTGTTGCCCCCTCGTCGCTCCACCACTCCTCCACGGCCCCCCTAGCAGCAACCCTCACGGAGCCCCCCCCTCACCTGGGCGACATGATGAGCCCAATGGACGCCATGAAGAGCGCCACCAGCACATTGCGAGCCGACTCAATGGAGTAGTAGGCCGCATGGGCGCCCAGGGCGTCGCGCGCCCGAGCCGACCGCTCCCGCTCCTTCTCCCGCTCGCGTTCCCGCTGGCTCTCCCGCTCGCGCTCCCACTCCCACTCCCGCTCGCGCTCCCTCTCCCGCTCTCGCTCCCGCTCCCTCTCCCGCTCCGTCGCTGCCCATTCCAGATCTCCATCCTTGGCCTTGATGCCGGCGCCGGGGCGCAGCTCCGGGCCGTCTCCTTCCAGGCCGGGCCCGGATGCGGCCATGGCGAGGGCGAGGGCGCTGGAGGGCGAGGGCGTGAGTCCCATCATGAGCGCCGCTGCGGTGCCGCCGCCGCTGGTCTTGCCATCCTTGGGCGCCGGCCCCATGCCCGCCATAGGCGCCATCGAGCCCATGGCCGCTGCCATGGCCGCACCCGCAGAGCCTGGGGGCATGGGAGGAGGGGGGGCGGCGGAGGGAAGGTCAAAGGCGAATGAAACAACAGCAGAGTTAGAAAGGGTGCATCAGGAGGCAGTTCCCAGAGGCTAACACACCATAGCATCCAGCGCGATGGACCCGTCCGCACGCAGCTGCACAAAACCCGCCCCCCACCCGCAACCCCTCCAGGCCCCCCCCGCCCCTCCGCACACCCACCCGGCGCCAGGTTGGACACGGCCGCGTTGGCGGCCCCCGGCTGCGCCCCCGGCGGCCCCGGCCCCAGCGCCACCGCCACCATGACCCCCGCCACGAATGAGCCCAGCTCCGAGGACAGACCGAACGAGTGCGAGACGCAGGCGATGCCGGAGCAGAAGGTCACCAGCGTCAGCTGCACCAGCTCGCGGGAGGCCTGGGGGCGGGGGGGGGGGGGAAAGAGGCGAGAGCGTGTGTGTTTCGGGCACGCGTGTGTTGGCGTGCGACCGGTGCGACCCCGACCCCGCGTTTCGCGCTCTGCGTGCTCGTTGAGGACGTGATAGCACGCGGCTGGAGCTGCCACCCTCCCCCTCTCCCCTGCCCTCCCCTCCCCTGCCCCGCCCACCTGTCTCTGCAGCAGTCGCAGCAGCGGCGGCAGCAGCGTCTTGGCCACCGCCAGCGCTGCCACCACGGCCAGCGCCAGCTTCAGGAACAGCCCCAGCACCATGAGCACCAGGCGGCCCTTGGCCTCGGCGGCGTCAAGGCCCTCGGCTGGGGGGCAGGGTGGGGGTGGGGTGAGGTGGGTGGGGTGGGGTGAGGTGGGTGCGACAGGGTGGGGTGAGGTGGGTGCGACAGGGTGGGGTGGGGCGGGAATGAGGGGTGGGGCGGAATTGAGGGGTGGGCAGCGGGCTTGAGGTGTCTTCCGCCTAAATGGTGGAGCACGCGGTGAGGGGTGGAAAGGGACTGGTCAAGGCGTGTGGGGTGCCTTGCCGTAGCAACCCGACCGCAGCGCCTCGCCCTGTCGAGTCGCCGCATTGTCCGCAGTTCTGTCCAGTGTCCGCAGTCCCGCGGCCGTGGTCTCTTCCCCGGGCCCCGCCCGCCCCGCCCGCACCCCCCCTGCGCCCCACCCACCCAGGCCGCCGGTGCCCGCTGCCGGCACCAGGGGTGTGGGCGGCCCCGCCTTGAACACGGGCAGCAGCGCGAACATGAGCCCCACCATGCAGTCCTGGGGGGGAGCAGGGAGCGGGGGTTGAAGGGTTACGAGGGTTTCAAGGGCTTGAGGGTTCGTCTGTGGGTCGATGGCGTCACCATGTCTTAACCTCGTGTAAGCTACCACCCCTCTTGCCTCCCCCCGCTACACACACCGCGCCTCCACTCCTATCCACCCCTGCCCCCTCGCCCGCCCTCCGTCCCGCATCCTCCCCCCCCCCCCGCCCCCACCTGCAGGATCAGCGTCCCCACTGTGATCTGGCCGTACGCCGAGCTGCTGGATCTCATGACCTCCAGGCACTTGACCACCACTGCCGTACTGGACATGGACAGGAGCGCACCCACAAAGATGCCCTGAGGGGAGAGGGAGTGAGGGAGTGAGGAAGGGAGCGTGGGGGGGGGGCGCAAGGGGTTTTGGGTCCAGGGTTGGGGTTGGAGGGTTGGACAGCGGGCGATGACGTCCCCCAGGCGGGGGAGGGGGCGGGGAGGCGAGCACGAGGCCGGGAAGAACGCGGGCCCTTGGTCAAGGGGTGGAGCGCTGAAGCCGCGAGGGGGGCCACGGGCGATGCACGTGCATCCCCCGCACCCCGCCTCCCCAGCCCGGTGGCACCGGCTGGGACCCCGGGCGTCGAGGGACCCAGGGACACCCCTCCTCGCACCCTGCCCCCCTCCCCCCCCCCACACACCTGGCCCGGCCTTTCCTACTGCGGCCGGCCGGCTCATCACCCCTACGGCCTACGACCCCCCCGCCCATGCGAGCAGCCCTCCACACACCTGCCCCGGGGGCGCCCCCGCCGCTGCCGCAACGATGCCCCCCACTGTGGCCAGAAGCACGATCTGCAGCGTGCCGCCTGGGGGGAGGGGGGCAGCGGGGGGTGTTCACGGACGGAACAGGCAGCAGAGCGCATCCGAGGCCGCGGCGCGGAGGGGAGTGGGGTGGGATGATTTTCGGAGCATTGGAGAGCGGAGGAAGAGATAGAGCGGCAGCCAGCGAGCCCGATGCGCACCGAGGTCCAGAGCGACACAGGGGAGTGGGGTGGGGTGGGGAGCACCCAGGCAGCCCCGGCGCGTGCAAGCTAGGGGGCACATGGCCCTAACGCTCTCCCGCCGTGCACGTGCACAGCACCGCCCGGGGATGAGCCATGTTCCAAGTCGCGGGCCCACGACTCACCCACGACCGCCACCCCCCACACCGCCCTCAGCTTGGTCAGCGACAGCTCCAGCCCCAGCCCGAAAAGCAGCATCTGCACGCCCAGCTGGGCCAGAGACTCCACCTGCACCAGCTCCTACGGGGGGTGGGGGTGGGGGTGTGGGGTGGGGTGGGGGAGAGGGGGGAAACGGGTGAATACGTGTGAAGAGCTGCTCGTACGTGTGCTGCAGCTGCGTCCGTGGGCTGCACGGCAACAAGCCCGCTCCTCACGACCGAGCGCCGGCCGCTGCGATCTGCGATCCAGTTGCGATCCAGCCCTGGTGCGCTCTGCCGCCAGCCCCACCACCTGCCCCGCCTCACCTTGACCCAGTTCAGGCCGCCGGGCCCCACCACCGCCCCGCCGATCAGGTATCCGTTGATCACGGGCTGCCGTACGGCCTCGAACATGGATCCGAACAGCTGCGGGGGGGAGATCAATGCGAGGTTTACGTTGTGCTGACTCAGGAACCCAGGAAAGCGGAAAGAGCAAGACCGGAGGTTTTTGCGTTATGGTGCAACTGCAACTGCCAAGTCCAGGCCACCATGAGAGCCCCCAGACCAAGCGACTAAGGACCCCCCGGGCCCCCGCCCTCGGGTGTGCTAGCAGCCCCTGCGGTGGCCCGCAGCCCCCCAGCTCTGCACCGGCACCCCACGACCTCAACGACTACAGCGCAAGAGGATCGCCCCTGGGCCAGACCCCCCGCCCGCCCGGCTCGCAGGCCGCCCGCTTGTCTGCATCCCGCCCCCTTGCCCGTTCACCCCCCACCCCGGTCCCACCCCGTCAGCACCCCCCCATCCCCTGACCTCCCGCTCACCGCCGCCGCCACCAGCAGCACCGATATGTCCCTGATCAGCTGCTGGTCCAGGGTCAGGGAGGCAACCGACTCACTGGGGTTGGAGGGGAGGGGAGTTAAGGGGAGGAGGGTGGAGGGGAGGAGGGTGGAGGGGAGGAGGGTGGAGGGGCTGCACGGCGCGCAGCAAGCAACGCGCGGGCGAGCACAGGACATGCTCCAGGCCGGGCCGGGCTGGGCCCGGCCGGGCCGCACGGGCACGGGACTGTCGATGGGGCGGGGCGCTGACACTGCGTCCACCTGCCCCAGCCCCAGCTAAGCCCGTTCAAGGTTGGCGTGGGCAGGCGGGTACTACTGGTATGGCGGCACGATGGTTATAATCACTCGCCCCGGCTCCGCCAACGCTCAAGCGCTGGCCCAGAGTGGACCGCGCCACTGCCTCACGCCGCACGACGCTCACTTCGGCTTAGGCAGATAGACAGACAAGTTTGTGAAGGCCTAGCACAAAGGACGAGGGCACCAGGACGACGCTTACTTTGGTTTGGACAGCACGAACTCGTTGTCCTGGGAGTCAATGATACGGTCAACCTCAGAGGATGACGTGGCGTCAGCCGCCGTGGCCGCCGCCGCTGCGGCGGCCGCCGCCGCGGCTTCGGTGGCGGTGGAATTGCCCGTCCCTGTGCCCTCAGCACCGCCCGCCGTGGTGCCGTCCCTGCCATCGCCAGAGCCTGAGTCGCCGCTGGTCGTGGGCGAGGCAGTCGTGGCTGCCTCTTCTGCGGCGGCTGTGGAGACTTTCCCCGGGATGCGGATCACGGTCTCTAGTTGGACCTGTGAGGGGGTGTGAGGGGGGGTTGAGGGGCGGGTGGGGAGGGGGGAGCGTGGCGTGTCGCGTCACGCGGTCACAAAGGGAAGACCAGGGAGCTAGGAGGGTATGGCGGGACCGCCATGGAGTGGCCTGGTCCGTGCCATTTCTCAGTAGGGTGAGGTATCGCAGCGCGGCGGCTGGGGGGGGGGCGGACACTGGGGGCTCGCGTCGGCCCCGCAACGGCCCGAGGCCGGGAAAGCGGTTGCTTGCACGGGTCGCACCCCGAGGCGGGCGAAGCGCGCAGCCTACACCCGGCGTGCACTGCGCACCCCCGAGCGCTGATCAACACGGCCCTCCTGATCCAACACGTTGCGCTCACGCAACGGCTCGAGGCACGGATGCGAGAAGCATCCGCAGACCCACCTCCTCGTGCTGAACGGTCGCGTTAAAGTTAGTCCCGCCCTTAGCATCCTCCAGCGTCTCCTTCTTGAACTCCGTTTGCAGCGCCGCGTCCAAAATTTGCGCGATGGTTTCGACCTTCTCCTCGGCTGGGCTGGCTGTTACGTTTGCCTCCGGCTTCTTCTCTAGATCGCTCAGCTTAACAATAGGGCCGGCAACGTCGTCGGCTCCTGCAGAGCTAGTCCGTGGCAGCAGCGCCAAGCTAAGCAGCAGCAGGAGCGCCAGCGACAGAGCCGCATGCGGGGGCCGAGTCATTTCGGCGCCCCGCATGCTTTGTGATGCTGCCCAGGCGCTGCGAGCCCTTGGCAAAAGTTTTGGATGCAAGAGTGTTGCAGTCTGGGCGAGGCGGGCGCGCTTGGTGGTCTGGCTGCTCGGGTTTGTCGCGGGTTCGGGCGCGTGGTGCCTCGGGCGGAGTCCGCTGGGCGAGAGGAAGAATTTCGCCGCATGGGGTACGACAGTCATTGCGCGGCAAACTCCGCTTGAAGGCCCGCCCCACCCTCCCGTCCCCCGCATTCCAGACAGGACTCACACGACTCAACACGCCGGAGGGAACCGAGGGCTTAGTGCAGCGCCACCGGAACGCCGCACCAATCGCTTGAAGTTGCTGCGAGGCCACTCCACTCCACGACGTGTTGAGCTCCGTTTAGATACGACCACTAGCGGCGTAGAGGGTAGCACACCTTGCCCCAGAGCCTCGGACTGTCGGGCTTTTAAAAATGACCTCCATGTTTGTGGTCAAGCGCGATGGCCGGTCGGAGCCGGTCATGTTCGACAAGATTACGGCCCGCATTGTCAAGCTGGCCTACGGGCTGAACCCAGACTTCTGTGACGCGGTGGGGCTTGGCGTCCGGCCGTCTGCCCGGGCTGTCGCGACGTTCCCGCCAGTCCCGCCACCGGCGCTTGACAGCCCCCGCTGCCCCGTCTCAGGTGCTGGTCGCCCAGAAGGTCGCTGGTGGTGTGTACAAGGGTGTCACCACCACTGAGCTCGACGAGCTCGCCGCGGAGACGGCTGCCGCGCTGACCTCGACGCACCCCGACTATGCCATCGTGAGTGCGCGAGCCGAGCCTCGCACACGGGGCTTGCCTCCTTGTCCTGAGTAATTGCCCAGGCTTGTCGCGATGGGAGTTGGGGCCTCGGGCTGCGCCTCGCTGAAGCTCGGTCTCGCGCCATGCCTGCAGCTTGCCGCGCGAATTGCGGTGTCCAACCTGCACAAGAACACGAACAAGTCCTTCAGCCAGACGTGAGTATGGGGGGGTCTGGAGTGCGTGTCGACAGCTGCGGCAACGAGGCTGGCGGTCAAGGGTACAGGCCGCCAAGCTGGGGTGCAAGTCAAAGCTCCTGACGTGGCTCCGTGCCCAGCCCTGTTTCCCTACCTGTCTTCACCCGGCGCCCATCAGCACCGTGATAGCCCGACCCCACAGCACGCTATCACTTGCCTTATGCTTTTGGCAACCTTGCCACGTAACTACTTGGCTAGCCCCTAACGTAATCCCTCCTCTCGGTCTCCTCCCTGCCTCGGCCCCCTCCATAGCATCGAGAAGCTGCGCAAGTACAAGAACCCGCGCAACGGCGAGGAGGCCGCCCTGATCGCGGAGGACGTGTACGACATCATTATGCAGGTGGGCGGGTTGCCCTGCCGGCTGCCTTGCGGGCCAGTGTCTCTACCACGCCTTGGCTGGGGAGCACCTTCCTACGCGGCTGCGTCCCATGTCCGCCTTGCGCCCTTCACACCTCCGCCGTCCTGCCTGCCCACCCGCCTGCCCACCCGCTTACCCTCTCCGCTTCAGAACGCCGAGCGGCTCAACAGCGAGATCCGCTACGACCGCGACTTTGACTACGACTACTTTGGCTTCAAGACCCTGGAGCGCTCCTACCTGCTGCGCATCGACGGCCAGGTGTGTGCGGTGTGTGCGAGGCTGCGGAGCGGTGGGGTGGGGTCGTCGTTGAGGGTCGGTAGCTGGTAGCGACAGCAGTTCCGAGCCCCTGTATGGCGGGAGGGCGTGGCGCACCCGTCCAATGCATTTACCACGTGACCAGTCTACTCCCCTCCTCTCGGCCCCGCTCTCCCGCTGCGCAGGTGATTGAGCGGCCGCAGCAGATGCTGATGCGTGTGGCCGTTGGCATCCACAAGCAGGACATCGACAGGTGGGGCAGACTTGCGTCGCGTCGCGTCACGTCGTGTGCAGTCTGCGGGCACGCTCCTCCCCTCCTCGAGGTCTCACAACTGTTATCGGTGGCAGGCCCTCGCTTCGCACCGAGCTGCCCTCCGTTACACCCGTGCTGTTCCTCACCTCACTCTCCCTCCCCATGCCCCCCCGCCCCCTCCCGCACAGCGCCATCTCGACCTACCACGCCATGTCGGAGCGCATGTTCACGCACGCCTCGCCCACGCTCTTCAACAGCGGCACGCCCCGCCCCCAGCTCTCCTCGTGCTTCCTGGTGGCCATGCGGGACGACTCGATCGACGGCATCTACGACACGCTCAAGGCGAGTGGGGGCCAGAGAGGGGACGAGTCTGTGCTTTTGGGGGTTGTTGTGATGGGCGCTCGTCTGTGCGCTTTGGCGGAGGGCGCAGGGGCATTCGGGGGCCCCTTTGAGCCTTGCCCTAACCATCCGTCTCATCCTCTCCACCGCCTCTTGACCCATCGCCTCTTGACCCACCACAGGAGTGCGCCGTGATCTCCAAGTCGGCGGGCGGCATTGGCCTGTCGATCCACAACATCCGCGCCACTGGGTCGTACATCCGCGGCACCAACGGCACCTCGAACGGCATTGTGCCCATGCTGCGCGTCTTCAACGACACGGCCCGCTACGTGGACCAGGTGCGGACCCGGACCCCGCTGGGCCTCACCGGGACCCCGCTGGGCCCCTCCGGGACCCTACTGGGCGCGCAGCTGTACCGTTGCTCATGGTAGCACGCGCGTGGGGTACAGAGTCTTCCAGACTAGCAAAGCTTGTCACTGGGGTATGCCACCTCCCTAGTATGAACCCAGCGTTCGATGGCTTGGCTGCCTGTATCACGTACTGCCCGCCTCCCAACCGCACCATCCCTGTCGCCTCCCTGTCTCCCCGTGCCGTGCTGCAGGGCGGCGGCAAGCGCAAGGGCGCGTTCGCCATCTACATGGAGCCCTGGCACGCGGACGTGTTTGACTTCCTGGACCTGCGCAAGAACCACGGCAAGGAGGAGGCGCGCGCCCGCGACCTCTTCTACGGCCTGTGGATCCCCGACCTGTTCATGGAGGTGGGGCGGGCGGGCTGAGGGGAGGGCGGAAGGGCGCTTGGGGAGGCTGCAGGTGGCTGGGCTTGTGGGATTGGGGTTGCCACGGCCTGAGGGCCTTCCACAATTAGCAGCGAGAGCGGTCTCCGGCCGTGCCCCACTCCATGCGCAACGCCGCTGACCCCGGTCCGTTGCTCCACCGCTCCGCAGCGCGTGGAGAAGGACCAGGAGTGGTCGCTCTTCTGCCCCAATGAGGCGCACGGGCTGGCCGAGTGCTGGGGCGAGAAGTTCACGGAGCTCTACACCAAGTTCGAGCGCGAGGGCCGCGCGCGCAAGGTGGTGCGCGCGCAGCAGCTGTGGTTCGCCATCCTGGAGGCCCAGGTGCGTGTGCTGGGGGTGGGGGCGGGGTTCGTGTGTGTCCGGGGGGAGCGGAGCCGGGTTGCGATGCCGCAGGACTGGTTACGCCTTTTATGGGTGACGGCTTATGGGGCATTTGCATGCTGGCCGCAAGCATGGTGTTTTGTGAGTTAAAGTAAAAGTCATCGAGAGTGTCCGTTTGACCCGCTCCTCTCGACGTTTGCCCCCGCCCCCCCAGGTGGAGACCGGCAACCCGTACATGCTGTACAAGGACGCCTGCAACAGCAAGTCCAACCAGCAGAACCTGGGCACCATCAAGTGCTCCAACCTGTGCACCGAGATCGTCGAGTACACCGAGTGAGTGCGAGTACAGCCCCAAGCACATGCACACTCCGCGGTACTATAGGAGGGGTGACGCCGAGGGCATGAGAGGGGCTCGGGATTTCCCTTCCAAGCAACGTCTGACGTCCTTGGCCCCCACACCCACCTTCCCGCAGCGCCGAGGAGACGGCCGTGTGCAACCTGGCCTCGATCGCGCTGCCCCGCTTCGTGCGCGAGCGCGGCGCGAGCGCGGGCTGGGAGTCGAAGAAGCTGGTCGGCTCGCTGGACGCCGCCAACCGCTACTTCGACTTCGACCGCCTCATCGAGATGACCAAGGTGCGCACGGCATACGGCGGCGCTCTGCCTCCCCCGCCCTGCCATGCTCAATGCCTGTCCTGTCTGCCAACGCCTGCCAGACACGTCTCCCGTCCTTGCCATGCGCGCCTGACCTCCTGACCTGCCGCTGTGCTGACGATTCGTTGCCCCCTCGTAACCTTGCCTTGCAGATGGTGACCCGCAACCTGAACAAGATCATCGACGTCAACTACTACCCCCACCCCAAGGCGCAGCGCTCCAACATGCGCCACCGCCCCATCGGCCTGGGCGTGCAGGTGGGCGTCGCATTGGGCCGCAGCGGGGTGCAGGCCGGTGGCGTTACCTGGCAGGCAGTCACGGTAACCGGACGCGGAACCAAACCAATCTTGCGCTTGAAACATTGCAAGGGACCCCTAGGAGGTGATGCCTCCGCGGCCTGGATATTGACCGGTGCACGTGCACATCCCCTGGCCCTCGCTTCCTCTCCTCAACCTTCCTCCACCCTTCACCCCCTCCCCCCCCAGGGCCTGGCCGACGCCTTCATCCTGCTGGGCATGGCCTTCGACTCCCCCGAGGCAGCAGAGCTCAACCGCCAGGTGCGTATGTGGGCGTGGGCCCCGGGAGGGCTGCCGTTGTTGAGGGTTGTTGTTGCCCTTAATGGTGCTGCTTTTGCCGCCACGGGGCGTGGTCCGCCGAGCCACGGGCCTTGCCCTGCTGGTGCTCGCGCTTGTGCACGCGTCTGAGAGCTGTGTCCCAGGGCTGTGTCTTGGGCAGCCGCATGTTACGCGGACTTGTCATGCCTCCCGCCCCTCTGCCCCCGCAGATCCACGAGTGCATCTACTACGCCGCCCTGTGCGCCTCGAACGAGCTGGCGCAGCGCGACGGCACCTACGAGACGTACGCGGGCTCGCCCGTGTCGCAGGGCAAGCTGCAGATGGACATGTGGGACGTCAAGCCCTCGGGCGTCGGCGGCCGGTGAGGCGGCCCCTGGGCGGACGGGCGGCGTGGCTCGAGTGCGCTGCAGGGCAGGGCAGGGCTAATATACGAGAATTGCATGCAGTTGCTGACAGGCTGTGCCCGTGCTATTCCTGCCGCCCTCCCCCCCACCAGCTGCGACTGGGAGTCTCTCCGCAACGCCATTGCGCAGCACGGCGTGCGCAACTCGCTGCTGGTGGCGCCCATGCCCACCGCCTCGACCTCGCAGATCCTGGGCAACAACGAGGTGAGGGTTTTTGGACGGAACGACTGCAGTGCACAAGGAGGACCCGCTCACATGCGCTACCGCACCTGCTCGCACTCAGCTGCCTGATACCCCTACTACAGCTGGCCTGTCCGCGCCTTGAGCCCCACCCATCGCCCCTCTTCGCTCTTCCCCCAGTGCTTCGAGCCCTACACCTCCAACATCTACGTCCGCCGCGTGCTGTCGGGCGAGTTCACCGTTGTGAACCAGCACCTGCTGCACGACCTCAACCGCATGGGCATCTGGAGCGCCGACCTCAAGAACGAGCTGGTGAGCCCCGGCAGCCTGCTCCTGTCCGTCCGCTCCTGGCGCCCGCTTCTCCTTGCCTGTATGCTGTGCATGCTGTGTGCGGTGTGTTCAGGGCAAGGGCCTGGGTTGCAACATCTGACGTCGCTCTCGCCAGTCCCGCCACACGCTTCTTCCTCACCCCCTTTCTTTGTTCTCCCCCTCTATTCCTCACCCCTCCCCTCCCAGGTGGCCGCCAACGGCTCGGTCCTGGAGCTGGACATCCCCGACAACCTCAAGGCGCTGTACAAGACGGTGTGGGAGATCAAGCAGCGCACGCTGGTGGACATGGCCGCCGACCGGTGAGCGTAAGGGTCACGCGGGAGTCCGTTATATGCACGCCCCCCTCGCCCAGGCCCGCACTCAATCCACACCACACGCCCATCCCTTGCCTCATCAACCGCTCTGGACCCGCCCTCGCGCTTGCTCTATGCACCCTACCAGTCCTACCGCAGTCTGTACTTCACACCCTTTGCCCCGCCTTGCACCAGCCCGAATGCTCAAACCGCTGCGTCCCCATCCCCCTCCCCACCCGCAGCGGCGCCTACATCGACCAGTCCCAGTCGTTCAACGTCTTCATGCCCGACCCCAACTTCGGCAAGCTCACGTCGCTGCACTTCTACGCCTGGCGCAAGGGCCTCAAGACCGGCATGTACTACCTGCGCACCAAGTGAGGCGTTGAGGCCCCGCGCGGGGTTATCGTGGGGGCACTGCATTGTGCATGCAAGGGCGCTTAGTCATTGGTTAGTTCGCTTTCCCACCAGCCGCTACGGTACTTTTAACACGACAATCGAGCGCTTTGCGCCTAGTAGCCGACCGCACTCACCTCCCCAACTACCCGCTTTTCCTTCCCACAACCCAGGGCCGCCGCGGACGCCATCAAGTTCACGGTGGACCAGCAGGCGCTGTCCAAGAAGAAGGCGCAGAACAGCACCTCTGGGGCCGCGATGAACACGGCCGCCTTCGCCAAGCTGCCGGCGGGCGCCATCACGCCCTCGGCCTCGATCACCTCGGCCGCCGCCACGCTGCCGTCGACCTCGACAACCCCTGCCGTGTCCGGCGGCGGCGCCGCGGCCGTGGCCGCCGCCAGCGAGCGCCGCGCCGCCCAGCTTGCCCAGCTGGAGCGGGAGGCTCAGCTGGCGCAGATGGTGTGCTCGCTGGAGAACAAGGACGCCTGCCTCATGTGCGGCTCTTAAGCGGCTGCGTGTGCCGCTCTTGGACCTGCCTCACGTACGGCTCTTAGGTGGCTCGACCCGGCGGAGAGTGTGGCGGCGGCGGCGGGAGCGGCTGCCTCGTGTGCTGCTCTGAGGTGGCTCGACCACGGCCCGGCGGTGAGGAGGCTGAAGGTCGACGCACCGAAGCCGGGGCAGGGAGTGGGGCGGTGCGGCCCGGCTCGGAGCTTTAGGATTCATTGCTGGCTGTTGACGCGAAGCACAGCCCACACGTTTTGCGGCGGCGAGTGTGTGAGCGCGGACGGGCGGACGACGCAGCGGCACCGGACACCGCGCCCCGAAGGGGCCTTGTGGCCACCGCAAGGGGCGCTGGCGTAGAGGTGCAGCCAAGTGACGGGGTGGGATGGACTGAGCGAGCGGGGCAGTGTAGCATGCACATGCTAGTTCTAATGGCCATGGACTGGGTGTGGGGGTAACTTGACGGTGACAGCGTATGATGGGACGCGGGCAGGGCAGGGGCAGAGTGTCCGCGGTTTGACCGCGGTGGGTGGAGCATGCGTAGCTGTGTGGCGGGCTTTCGTTGTGTGGCCCCCTTGACTTCGGCCAATGCTGACGAGGGGGCGGCTCTTTCCTTGTCAGGGCAGTCCGGACCGGGGTTCCTTGGATAAGCGCCTTGCCTGCCTTGCGGCAAGGGCCGCGTTGCCGGGAGCTTCGGAGCGCATACACCTAACACACCATCTCTTAGACGCCTGTGTGTGGGCCAGACGTTCCATCTTAATCTTTCCAACTAGACCCTTCTCGCTCGTTGCTGTATTTTAGTGAGTTGCATCGGAAGGGACCTCTTCTTCTTGTGCGAAGGGTGTAGGGATGCAGGAGCGGGTGTAGCATAAGGACATGCCACATTGCATGCCCGGGGCCATGGCCCCTGTAAGGTCGTCACCTGAATCCTTCGACACTTCGACGCTCCCCCTTCCCGTGTCCCCTTCTCCCCCCCATTCCCGTGTCCCATTCTCGGGGCCCCTCACCCGCACAGATGCAGCTTCAAGTGAACGCGCACGGGGCCACGCTCCGGGGCCATAGCCCCTCCCTGTAAGGTCTCACGGCTCGCCCTTCCCCTGCCCACCCGCCAGCCCATATCTCCTGGCGTCCTGGGGACCCAAAGCTAGCGGCTGCACTGGGAAACGGGATGGGAGTCTGTGATCCCCCTCACGTCTCGCCCAAAGCGTCCCGTGACGTGCAGAAAGCCGGAGAGCGGCATCCCACGCTCGCGGAATGCAATTGGCACCATGCGGCACCTCCTGATTGGCACAGACCAATAATAATAATAATAATAGCTACGCAACGGGCGAACCCGTGCGTGCAGGTGCGTGCCCCACTTCGGGGTGAAGGGGGCGGGGCAGAATCAACGCCCCGCCACCGGCCACTTCCTAGGCCGCACCGGCACAGACCACATATTGCTGATGGCAATGATGAGGATTGGGACCGGACTGACTCACAACCAATCGAAGTCCACATAGACTCTGACTTTGTACGGCGGCGGCAGAGTTTGGCCTTACTGGGGCCATTATGGGGACGCTGACTTAGAAAGAACTAACAGCTGCAAAGAAATATCGACCTAGAAATATACCATCAGCTCTAAGCACCTAGGCACACCGAAAGCACTATGGCGGCTCCCCAAGCCCTCGATGGCATGTTCTCCACTGGGTTCTGCTCCTGCTGCTCTCATCCTGGAGGATGCGGTCTCTGCTGTAAGTGAGGAGCTGGGACCATATATATAGATGCCAGAGGCAGACAAGCGGACGCTGGCGGACGCTCCGGCAATATGACTTTCTAGCGGACAACTCGTCGGACCGCAGGTTTCGTGTGCTGCTGTTCGTGCTGTCAGTTCGGCAAGAACGTCCAGATGGTCGGCAAGGTCAGTGGTCTGGGGCTCGGTAGACCGAGTCAGCCCGCGAGCCGACTTGCGACTGAACCCAGTGTCATATATATTCAGAGTGCCCCAGCGATTGCTTATATAACAGCAAGGTTGTTCGTGAGTGTCCGCCTCTGGAGGCTGGTCGGCGACAGTTCGTCGAGTCGTTGTGAACTTTAGGCCGAGCTGAGGCTCCTCGGCAGACAACAAGCAGCGACTATGCTCTGCATGTCAGCTGTGAGCGTTTATATAGCTGGAGGACTCGTCACTTTTGGCGGCGCCTGGGCGGGCTCGCATACGTGTCGGCAATGCATGTCATACTCCATCCTCTTCCCACCAGCGCCGGGGCTGCCGCCGCCTGAACTATGCAAAGAAATTTAGAACAAGTTGTGCCGTTATCAAATTGAGTCGGGCACGCCCAACTATGAGTCACCAACCAGTCGCAGCGGTGACATGTCCCCACCCAACCCCACCTGAGCGCGCACCAGGGCGCAGCCAGTCATGATCCCCAAGCTTACAACATCTCGAATGCCGCATGCAGGAAGCCTTCTGCGGTGGCAAGTTCGGAGCATTCTGGGGCCCGGCCACTTGCTACTTCCTGTCGACGCTCCCCGGCATCGCCACGTCGATTGTGACCGGCATCCCGGTCGGCGGCGTGCCCTGCATCTGCCACACGGGCACGCGCTCGTTCATCCGTAACAAGTTCGGCATCGCGGTAAGTGGTCGGGACCTTTAGATTCCGTGCGCTGCACCCTTGCCGGGGTCCTGCCCGCACTGAATAGCCCAACTGCGCTCCACTTCCTGTCCACCTGTCACCCTGCCGCCCCGCTTGGCCGCCCTCCCGTCCCCCGACCCCAGGGCGACCCCTTCGGCGACTTCATCCTCACCTGGTGCTGCCCCCTCTGCGCGCTGTGCCAGGAGTCGCGCGAGATCATTATCCGCATGAAGAGTGAGTCCAGGCTCTAGCGCGTGTGTTAGGCCCCATCGTCCTGTCTTTGGGCACGCGCTTCGTTGGCACGCTAGCCGGGCAGCCGGTACGGACTCAAGCGCCCTGCTGCCAAGCCTAATACTGATGGGACCTGCTGCCAAGCCGTGCCTGCTGGTGGAGCGCGCCTGGACGAGCGTTCGTTGCGCGCATGCGTTCGCTCCCGCTTCATTTGAGTTCCCCGCCCAGGCCCTTAAGCGTCTCCCCCTCCCCCTCCGCCGCCGCTGCACGCCAGTGAACAAGACGGGCCAGGTGAAGCCCCTGATGGAGGGAACCGAGCACCCGGGCGCCAAGGACGCGGCGGCCCTGGGGGTCCCCGTCTCGGCGCTGCCGCCGCGGGCCGTGCCGCCGCAGGCCTACCCGCCCCCCGCCAGCGTCATGGAGAAGTGAGCAGCGGCGCACGGCACACAGCGCAAGACGTCGAGACGGTGCTCCCAAGAATGTGATGTGCACTCGACGTGCGTGGGCGACTTTCCGGGCGCAGGGTTGGCGGAAGCCAAGGGGCTGGCATGAGCAGGGGTCAACTGTACAGCAGCGTTTGCAAGGGGTGATCCTTACACGGGAGGAAGCTCATGTTAGCCGACAAGTCGTTTACTGAAGGAGCTGAGAAGGTCGAAAGCTGCCTTGCTCCGTTCGTCATGGAGTGTACTGCAGTCGATGCATGACTGCCCTGGCTGGGGCATATTCGGGGTTCCGGGCCTTGCTTGTGACGGGCCATACATCCCATCCTACCCAATCACCGCTGTCACCACATGCTGACGGTGTTGGACGAGGCCGTCCCAATCAAAGGTTGACATGCATGCATGTGGCTGGGCGGGGGTGTCAGGGGTGCTCGCGTGTGTGTTCAGGTCGTGTGAATGCGAGTCGCATTCAATGCATTTATGCGTTGTTGGCTCCAGCGTATGGTCTCTTTCTTCCTTGAGGTCGCTCTGGTGGCGTGAGCTTGTGTGGCGTGCAGTTCATCGTACGATTGTCCCTTACAGATGGGCCTCGAACCCCTGGCCCTGACTTGGAAATCAGATCAAATCAGGGGTGACACCTGAAGCAAATAAACCGTTTCTTGTGTGTGCGCTTCTCGCGCTCTCTCTCTCTTCTCTGCGCTGTCCGTGTGGCTTCTACCGAGTCCATATCCCTGCGGGGTCATGAAATCTGCCTTGAAGGCCTCCCTGCCAGGAAGTTGCTGTCATGGGTCACTAGTGCGCCATCCCAAGGGTGTTGAGGGCCAAGGGTCTTGAGGGCCCATGAGAGCATTTCTCTGAGTTAACACTGGGCTTCGTCAGAGATGTGAATGATTGATCAGTCCACTGAGATCGTGGCAACCTCGATGGCATCTGGGATCCACCCAATATGCCCAATCCCTGTAAGCATTCATCCGTGCATTCCGGGTGCGTGCCCCCCAACCCTGCGCCCGCAGCCCCCACGCGCCCCCACAGCCCCCAACGCGCTGCTGTGCTTTCAATGCACGCTGGCGGTACTCCTCGTCAGGGCGTGCGAAATGATGGGGGTCGTGCAGCTCCAGCCCTTGCGGTGGCCCATTGTGCGGGTGAGGAGCCGGGACACCAGACGGGGTAGGAACGAAACCCACAGACACCATGCCCCCAAACCCCTGGACACCCCGAACACCGACTGACCCGTACAGTGTACGACACTGGTGTGTGTACCTTCTTTCTTCCACGCAGATTGGCAGATGTGGCTCCCCGGTGTGCACTGCGAACAGTGCTGCTATCTTCCTTTCGTTCTCGTGCAAGTTTCGATTCTGAGGGCTCTGCACGAAAGCCTTTTGGCAACTTTCGTGCAGGGGTCACGAAGGATTTCCCCCTGGGGACCCATGTTTCGTGCCCATGTACCGAAGGATTTGGCCCCTGCTGACCCCCTTTCGTGCGTTTGGGCCAAGCTGGGGAACACTTTCTGACAAGGTCTACCCGCACAAGGGTTCACGGTGTCAGTTGCACGCTCCCGGAGCGCTGCCACGCCAAGGAGACAGGGTTTACAGGGGGGTTGCTCGACGGGGAACACTTCCCGACAAGGCAATCATGCTGACGCTGCACCGCACGGTGCCTCCTGTGTGCCCCCTGAGCTCTGCAAGGACAGGAATCAGGGTTCCTGTAGCGGGGAACACTTTCTGACGAGGGACCCTAGCGCAGGGCACGAAAGTGCCAGCTGCAACACGGCCTCCCAACCGCTTGTACCGAAACCGAAAGCCTGCGAAAGCCAACTTTCGTGCACATGTACCGAAAGCCACGGCCCCTGGAGGGGGTACTTTCGGTCACAGCCAAGAGCCAAGCCCCAGGAAGATAGCAGCACTGACTGCGAAGGCGGGGAGGCTGCAGTGCACGACAGCGGGTTGGGGTTTGGCCGGCGGGCTGCATTGGACGACCAGGAAGGCTGGGAGGTGCGGGGGTACGCACGGCGGGACACGCGGCACTCGATTATTGATGAGTTCACCAGGTGTGACAAGACTGGGCCTCCCCCACGCGCTGAGCCCGCCGGCGGCCCGGCCCTTCTCCCTACTCGATCGCCCCTGCCTCAGTGTTGTACAATGCTGGCACCTTGCTTTCCTCCTCGTGCGTTGCAGCGGCTACATCGACGCGCTCAGCAGCGGCCCCCGTCATCCGTCATAGTCTATCGTTCTGGCTACACTGCACGGCCCTGCAAGCACAGAACCCCCACCCCATCACGCCACGGGACCATCTCCATCTCCATCGTTTCAATCGTGGGCGCACTTCAGCACCGCCCTTCAGTCCAGCTGCCAGCTCCGCCCTCCTCCTCCTCTGCCAACACGGGCGATGTGCAGGCGCTAGTAATGAGCGTCAGCCCCAGACTGCCTGAGTACGTGCCTTAGTATTCTAGCTTACCGCCATGCAAGGTGCGATGAATCGTTTCCCGCAGCCCGTTCCCTGTGCTCCCCAGGCTCACAAGCGGCCTGTCTGACATCTCTCCACACAACCCTCATCAGAGCTTGCCGTGGGCACCTCTCGACACCACATGCCACCTCCACATGCTCCACAGCCACTTCGCGCAGCACCATTCCCCACGCCTCTTTCCCGCCGCCGCCCCCCCACCTGCACCCGGCCGTGCGCTACACACCGCAACCCGAACACAACTGTGCCTCCTGCCGTGGTCACGCTAAGCCCCTCTCCCCAAGCCCCCCCCGCCGCCTGCCGTCGCCCGTCTCCCCATGTCAGCATGGATGCATCCGGGTCACCCCTGCTTCTTGCCCTTGTACTGGGTAAACAGCACTCCTGCGCTGAGCCCGATAATGATACTGGACAGGTTCTTGGCGTTGGTGGGCTCGTTGAAGGCCAGGAGCCCCACGACCGCGATGGGGATCTTGTTGAGCGAGCCGATAAGCGAATAGATGGTGGCGGTGGTCTGGCTGAGGAACCAGAGGCTGGAGAAGGAGATGGCGAAGCCGATGATGCCGCCCAGGAGTGCCACAGCCTGAGGCGGGCACATGGGTTATACATGGCCGAGGTTACTCCGGGACGGGGCTATGGGCGTAGAGGGCGGGGCTGGACACAGGAGTGGGCCTCATGTTTCCAGACAGTTCCAGCCCAGCGGACCCAGCAGCAGGCGGGCGTTTACCCGTAGAGGGCGGGGCTAAAGACAGGGGGTAGGGAAGCGGGGCCGGATGCGTCATGCCACCCCCCGCCCCGCGCTCTTGTGACAGGAGAGCTGACCAAGGGCACGTGTAATGACGGCGCACCTGGAAGGCCGCCACCCCCAGCGCGTGCTGCTGCGGCAGCGTCTGGAACTCGCCGAAGCCCCACATGAGCAGCACGATGAAGGGGATGGACAGCAGGTTGTTGTAGTAGACCTGGGGTCGGAGGGGTGGAGAAGCGGGGTTAACGGTGTTGGACATGCGCCTGAGGAGATGCTCCCTCTTGCAAGGATGTGCTCCCGCAGCTCGCCGAGCTATCCAGCTTTACCCAGCCCTTGCTGCATGTACAGTACAAGTATCCGCCAGCTCCGACCCCTCCCCAGGCGGCTCACCATGCTGAACTCGCTCAGCTGCCAGCTCGCGGGCGGAGCGGGCGGGGGGAAGTAGGGACGGGAAGCGCGGTAAGGCAGGGGTATTGCCACGAGAGGGTCCCATCCAGGAGTCGTGTTCTGATCAACCATGCTGCGGCCCAAGAGTACCACCCACCTTGCCAACTGGTGCGGCAGTGTGGCCACACCCTGACCCTAGCTGTAACCGTGGATTCAGTTTCATCACGGCTATGGGTTTCGGGTTACGGCACCCATGGACCCTCCGCCCCACCTTCTGCTTGTCGTCCGTGTGCTCCGCCACCTTGTCCATCACCTCCCGCAGGTGCAGCGCGTAGGCCGACGTCAGCAGGCAGTTGATCACCTGCAGCCCACAGCGCGACAACGGCGTCTCACGCTAAGGCCATGCCACTCAACCGAGCAGCACGACCTCGCCCAGTCGGGCCCCGGCCTTCCAGGCAAATGCATGCCTCGCCTAGCGTGCTAGGCCCGACCCAGATGCCCAGTTGCGAGGCAACGCCGCTCCGTGACGGCCCCCACCCACGACCCCCAGGCGTCCGACCCCTGCGCATCGAGCCGCGCAGGCCCCAGGACTGCCGCCGGCAGCGCATGACCCTCCACCTTGCCACTTTTCAGTCCCCAACAAGTCCGGCGCTAGTACAATCAGCCCTGTCTCGCGCCGTCCATCCTGTGCCCCGCTGCGCCCGCCCCCCTGCCCCGACCTGCCACGTGTAGCCCTCCCAGCTGAAGCGCGCGTCCGTGGAGGCCCCCACGATGGCCGATATGATCATGAGGCCCAGGCAGCCCCACACGGGCCAGCCGTACGACTTCTTATAGATGAGCACATCCCCCAGGGCTGGGGGCAGAAGACGGAGGGGAGGGAAGGCGAGCTTAGCAGGAGATAGGGGATGCAGGGTCGGTGCGGGGCGGTAGGGTCTGACAGCACACGAGAGTTGGTGATGAAGGTGCAGGCTTTGGGGGGTCGGGGACGGAGCGCTGCGGCGGAGCGCGAGCAGGCGGCCCAGTGCTGAAGAGGAGCGCTAAGCAATCAACGCCTCGCGCAGGGTTGCAAGTCAGGGCAGCGGGGGACGGCCCTCCGCCCTGCCCCAAACACGCCTCGACGTAACCCCCTCCACGGCGTGGCCCCCCCCTATAGCCAGACTCACCCGTGGACAGGTTCGCCAGCTGCTTCCACACCGAGAACATGCCTGCGCGGGAGCCACACAGCAACCGCAGGGTGGGTCGGTCCGTGCCCATGCCCTTGCCCGTCCCGTGCAACTCTGCACCAGGCACAACGCCATGGCACGCGCTCCAGCGCTATGCTGCAGGCGGTCCGCTGCATGTGCATAGGCCTCTCGTGCGTGGTCCGCTCACCGATGCCCATGAGGTTGAGTGCGTAGAAGCCGGTGCCCAGCATGGCCACGAAGATGATGTTCACTGCGGCGCGGGCAGGGGCGCGCAGGGCGTACCGGGTGGGGAAAGACGCGGAGGCGCGCGGGCATGGCAAGGGCAAGGTGCGGCTGGAGTTGCGGGTCGGATCGGGGCCTATCCCTGGCCTGATTCACGCGCCTGGCCCATGCCAAGCCCCGGCCGTGTGAGGCTGGAAGTGGCGGAAGCGCGGATATGGCAAGGGCAAGGTGCGGCTGGAGTTGCGGGTTGGGAACTCGGGTTGGGGCTTGGCCTAGCCCATGCCGAGCCCTGGCACTGGAGCCCACGGTCCGGTGCAGCTCGCTGGCGACACTGGCTAGCATGGCGCGAAGGCCCCGCCCCTTAGCAATCAAGCTCCCGCCTGGGCCAAGCCGAGGGCTGCACACCAGCCGGCCTGGTCCTCCGACGCAGCCCGCCGGGCGCCGGCCAGGCCCCCACCCCCCCGCGTGCACTGCCGCCTCCCCGCCTTCACTAGACGCGCACCTGGAAGCCACATCTGCGTGAGGACCGAAAGGAATAGGGTAAGCTCCATGGCGAGCCAGCAAACGGCCGCACCTTTCGTACGAACGGAAGTCTAGGGTACACTACTCCCTGACGCGCGGGGACCCCCGTCCCTTGTCCCGGCTCCTCACCCGCACGATGGGCCACCGCAAGGGCTGGAGCTGCACGACCCCCATCATTTCGCAGGCCTTGACGAGGAGTACCGCCAGCGTGCATTGAAAGCACAGGAGCGCGTTGGGGGCTGCGCACAGCGGGGTCGGGAGGCACGCACGAGGCAGGGGGTTGGCAAGCGCAACCTCCTTCCAATCGCTTTCCCAGCTTCTTGGAACGAGCCCCGTTTGTGCTGCTTGCCTGTGAAGCCGAACGACGCCAGCGCGTGCTTGTTTAGAAGCACCATGGACGCCGAGGCTAAGCAGTAGCATGCGCCAGAGACGACCGCTGCCCACCGAGCGCCTGCTTTGACGTGCTCCAAGACTACGGTGTTGTCAGAGGACTTTGCTGTCAACGACGGCCGTATACTCGACGTCGAGGATGATGCCTGCTCCACATCTCGCGCAATAACGACCGAGTGCTGCGGCTCTCTCGAGTGCAGCCCACTCCAGTCGCCCGTGCCTGGACCGCTCAGGGGCCGCGCTGCATCCTCTGGCACGCTGGCACTCGGGCTGGGCGATTTTAGCGGCATCCTTGTTCTAGCCTAGTGTCTTGTTGATCACGCGAGCCTAACGGACTGCAGGTGGGGTGGCGCGCTTTCTGTATGCCTGTGATGCTGCCGTCGTCGGGTGGCGATGCCAGTGACGGGCCATGTCTGTCGGGCCCTGTCAGCGGTCGGGCGCCGTACCACCCGTACGAGGGGTTGCTCAGCGGGTGCAAAGATACACTTGGACACCATGGCGTTGACATCGTTGTTGAGATGCGTACAGGGCTGGCCTAGGGCTGGGAAGTCGAGGGCGGGATGGCGGGGCGGGATGGCGGGGCGGGATGGCAGGGCGACGGCTGGTGCGGGCACGCCTGCGAGGCGGCCGGCGCATGAGGAGGGGAAAGCAGCCAGGCAGGCTCAGCGACAGCAATGGACTTACCTCACCTTACCCTAACTCAAAGGATACAAAGAAAAGCATAGCATACTCCCAATAAAGTGATGAGCGTGTATAGGAAGGTGGGGAGGTGTGAGGGATGGCGGCACGGGGTGGCACCTGTGCCTCCTGTGGCACTCAATGCGTTCAGGTGCTCTGGTGACAGTTAATGAAAGCTGCAACATAAGGGGGGCCGCGGCCCGGGCGGGCCTAACCAGCTGGAGGGGGGGGCAAGTCCAGTTGGAGGGAGGGGCATGCTTGTCCCGCTTGCCCCAGATGCAGTCAGCTGCTTGTTGAGGTCAAGCTGCAGCGTACGGTTGGTTCCCACCCCTGCGAGTTCACCACATGTAGCGCAGACTAACGGCTTAATGCCAAGCGTCTGGGGAGCAATGGGACGTCGCAGCGCTCCCTGCGTGCCGAAAGCGGGGCCGAAACACATCCTGTACGGCGCACGGCTCCAAAGGTCCCACCCACCTCCGCTTCGCTCCTTTCCAGCGTAGGCGTCTTTACTAGCCTGCTGTATCGCTCACGCACACCAAACGATAGCCTGAGGTCCGCGTTCAAGCACAAGCAGATACTGATCCACATTTGCCGCGCAAGTCGCTGATCAGAACGCCTCGCCAGCACCATGGCGCAACACCAAGATTGCCGCATGTATGAAGAGAAGTATCCGGAGGTGGACGACGTAGTCATGGTTCAGGTGCGGCGCGCTCGCAAGCTCCGCGCGGCGGCTCGCGCGTGGGCTGAACCCCCGCTTTGGGCTGCAGGTCAAGTCCATAGCGGAGATGGGCGCGTACGTGTCGCTGCTCGAGTACAATGGAATCGAGGGTATGATCCTTCTCAGCGAGCTTTCCAGGCGCCGCATCCGTTCCATCACGAAGCTCATCAAGGTGGGCAGCTGCTCTTGGTACAAGGGCGCGAGCAAGGGGAACTGAGCGAGAGCTCTGTGTCGCTGGCGGCTGCGCGCTGCGAAGCTTCGTGCTCCCTGCTGCGCGCGCAGGTCGGGCGCCAAGAGCCCGTGATGGTGCTGCGTGTGGATAAAGAGAAGGGCTACATCGATCTGTCGAAGAGGTGCGTGCAGGGTGTCGATGGCGCCCGAGACTCGTGCCCGAGCGCTTCGCGATACCAGGCGCTTACTCGTTGGCCGGTCCTGCAGGCGCGTCTCGCCGGAGGATGTGCAGAAGTGCGAGGAGCGGTACAACAAGTCTAAGCTGGTGGGTTGCGTCGGGGTGGGAAGGGGGTCTGGGGAGGGGGTGCCTCGCACGTCCAGCTTCTGCAGGGCCAGGGCCTCGGCCTTGAGCCCTGCCGTCACCAGCCCAAGCCCGCGCGGCCGGGCATGAAGCAGCATTGGAGGAGACAGCGCTGGAGCAGCAGACCCGGAGCCGGAGGCCCACAGCGGTGCCGGGGCAAGCGCTGCTCTAAACTCGCCGTGCGCGGGGCTGCCGGCGCGCAACCTGGACCTGCAGCCCCTCTGCGAACATTGCTGGCGCTCTGAGGCCTTGGCAGCACGCGGCACGGGCCGCGTGCCCTCAACTGGCATCTCGGAGGCCCGGCCGTGGCGGGAGCGAACACAGCCCTGGCTTTCTGCGTTCGCCCACACCCACCGGCGCCGGCCGGCTGCAGCCAGCTACGCATTCGCCTCTTTGCCCTACGCTCTGGGCCGTCTGCGCCGACAGTTGCGGAGGCGGGGTCGTACCCGGGCGGCGGAGGCCGCGGCCTGCACCCCGGCCGTGCGGCGTGCGGTGTCATTCTCAGCCACGTTATACCTGCCGGTCTTCCGGCAAGCCGGCGACTCCTGGCCTTGGCGCCACAACAACAGGCAGGCTGCTGCTGGCGTCATGAGGCATTCTGCACAGCAGCCGGAAGATCAGGAGCGCGGTCTTCGTGCGCTCTGGCGCCTGGCCCGTGCGCCGCTTGCCCCCGGCGACCCTGGGTAATTGTGGGCCGCCGCAGCCCAGTGGGCAGCGTACGGCCCTGCAGGCACTGGCCCGCGCAGGTCGGCGCTGGCGGCCTGGGCTGGGGCCGCCTCTGCCTCTGCCTGTTTGCGCCGCTTGCACCGCCCCCTGCGAGCGGCGCGGCTCGCATCCCCGCGCGCGGTGGGGGCCAACCGGCGCCCCCTGGGCGTTGGCGGGAGTCGCCGGGTGTGCGACGCCTCACGCCGTGTCGCGGCAACGCGTGCATCCCGCTGCCACCGGCAGCCCCTCCTGCCTGGATACTGTTCTGGCTCCAGCCGCGGGGGGAGAGGCGCCCCAGCCTCCGGGCGGGGCCGCAAGCTGGCGCACAGCGGCTGGCGCAGCATCAGGCGGCGAGAGCGTGTTGGCGGCTGCGGGGCGGCCAACAGCAGCGCGCGATTTCGCGCCGCAGCGTGGTTGCTCACGCACAGCCGCGCGGGTCAGCTATGGGCTGGAGGAGAAGCGAGTACCGGGAGGGAGAAAGAGGAGGGGCCGTCGCCGCATGCGGAGCCGGAGCCAGCCCGATCTGGCTCTTGGCAGTCTGTGGCAGTGGGGCTGCTGGTTTGGTTCAGCGGAGTGGGCCGGAGTGAGCCGCTCTTGAGAGCAGCTCGCCACTCGCAGCTGCAGAGCGGCACCGCCCGGCCCCCTGGCCCCGCCCCTGACCATTGACCCACATGCAAAGTCCTCGTCCGCAACCCGCCCCGCCCCGGTCCGTCTTCGCCGCCGTACAGGTGCACAGCATCATGCGCCACGTGGCCGAGACCACGGGGAAAGACCTGGAGGCGCTGTATGACAACATCGCCTGGCCGCTGTACAAGCTGTACGGGCACGCGTTCGACGCCTTCAAGACCATGGTCACGGACGAGGGGGACGCCATCTTCAAGCGCCTGGAGGAGGAGAGGGGGCAGCCCGCGGTGGACCTGCTCTCGGGCGAGGTGCGTGCGTGCGTGGGGGGAGCGGGGGGCTGGGGGCTGGGGGCGCCGCGTGTGTGCTGACCCTATTGAGCAGCATGCGGTAAGCGCAAGCTATGGGAAATGACCAGACCCGGGCTGTGTGCGTGCGGGGAGCGGGGAGCTGGGGACTGGGGGCCACGCGCGGTAGGGAGGGGGAGGCCAGGTGAGCCTGGATGGAGCAAAGGCACAGGTGTGTGCGGCGTGCGCAGCCGCAATCCGAAGTGCCTCCTTGCGCCGTCAGTCCTAGCCGCCGCCTCAACCGCCTGCCTCCGCACTACCACCGTCTGTCACCCCTGTCATCCCCAGGTCCGCGAGGCCCTGCTGAAGAACATCAAGCGCCGCATGACCCCGCAGCCGCTCAAGATCCGCGCTGACGTGGAGATGACGTGCTTCACGTGAGGGAGGGGCCGGACCAGGAATGGACGGGTGGGGTTGGGTCACAGCGGCGCAGTGTCCTACCTTCGATCAAGGGCCAGGGGCGCAGAGGTTTGAGGACTCCCCCCTCGTTCCTCCCCACCCCCCGCAGCTACGACGGCATTGAGCACATCAAGACCGCCATCCGCGCCGCCGAGGCCTCCGGCACCGAGGAGTGCCCCGTCAAGATGAAGCTGGTGGCGCCCCCGCTCTACGTGCTCACCACGCAGGTGGGGGGGCAAGGAGGGGGGTTCGAGGTGGAGCGCGTCGCTTCGTCAGTTGGAGAGGGGCAGGGAGAGGCCGGAGGGAGGGCGCCAGTCCGGGTGGGCTGTGACGGTGCGTGAAGTGGGGTTTGCGTCGCAGCCCTAATGCGTCTTGCCTGCTGCCGCCGGTGCCCCTTCCGCAGACGCTGGACAAGAACAAGGGCATTGAAGTGCTCACGGCCGGTGAGGAGGTTGCCCGGGGCGGAGGACGTGGACGGGGCGGAGGGCTGAAGGGCGCCTGACAGTCTCTAACGTTCGCCTGAAGCACGGAAGAAATAACGCGCAGCGGCCGCGGGTGGGCGCACCGCCTCGCACCCCCCGCCGCTTCTCTCCGCCGCCTCCTTCCCCCTCGCCCCGCCCCGATCCCGCTCAGCTTGGCCCCCCTTCACCACCCCCACCCCCGTCTCCCCCCGCCTCCCGCGCTCCCCAGCCTGCGAGGCCTGCTCCAAGTCCATCGAGGGCTCCCGCGGCAAGCTGGTGGTCAAGGAGGCGGCCCGCGCCGTGAGCGAGCGGGACGACCGCCTGCTGAGCGAGAAGATGGAGGCGCTGGAGGCGGCCAACGCCGAGGTGGGTGTGAAGGGAGGGGCAGAGAGGGGGACGGGGTCGAAGGAGGGTGGAGGAGTGGAGGGGGGGTGTTCGGAGGTTGAGGAAAGCAGGGAGGAGGAGGCACCAGAGGCGCCCAGCGCCGAGGTGGGGAGCTGGGCATAAGGGGTTAGGCAAGTTGGGGGAAGGGGCAGGTTGGGGGTAGGGCATGGGCGGAGAGGGTCAAAAGAAATTTGCTGGGGCTGGGAGGAGACGGGTGGGAAAGGAGACGGCGCGCATGATGCTGGCCAGCACAGACATTGGGGCGAGGGGCATGGAAGGGGGGCGTATGAGGAGGGTGTGCTGGTCGCCCAGCGGGAAGGGGATGGAGGTGGGAGGGAAGGAGAATGGGAGGGGAGAGATGTCGGGCAGGACCTCCGACCGGGTGACGGGCTCGCCGGAGCCTCCAGCGCCCAGCGCGGCCGCCAATCCGTCGGGGCTCTTGCCTGCGACCTGTTCCTTACCGCTCCCTTCCTGCCAGCGATACTGTCATCTGGCCCTGTGACCGCCGCTGAATCCAGTACGCGCCTCCCCTTTCCTCACCCTACCCCCGTAAACCTCCCCCCCTCCTCACACCCCTCTCCCCCGCTCTAGGTGGACGGCGACGTGGACAGCGACGAGGAGGAGGACACGGGCATGGGCGACATCGACGTGGAGGCGGGGCCGGCCTTCGTGGAGGTATGAGCCCCCACCGCCGCAGGGCGGGGGCAGGGCGGTGCCGCGGTGCGCCCAGCCGCCGGAGCGGGCGGGGCCGGGCTGCGCCGCTGCGTGGCACGGCGGAGCGCGGGGCAGCGCAGAGCAGAGCCGAGCGGCGCGGGACGGCGCTCGGGCGGCCTGCCTGTGCGGGGCTGCGTGGGGTTGCGGAGGGCTATGAGACCAGGCGCTGGAGCTGGAGGCAGCGGAGGAGCGCGCGGCGGCGGAAGAGCACGTGTGCCCGCCTGGGCGCAGCGCGGGTTTGTGGGGAGCATGGCGACGCGGGGCGAGGCGAGGCGGAGCAACGGGCACCCTCCGGCAATGGCGCACGCAAGCTGAAGGGCGTGGGCGCGGAGGTGGTGGCGTCCGGGACTGAGCGGGGTGACTTCGGGACGCCAAGCTGGGGTTGTTCGTATCGCAGCTTGCGGTGGAGGGTTGGTGGCATAGGGCTATAGGAGGAGGAGCAGCAGCAGGAGGATCTAGGGTGTCGAGGGGGAGAACGGACAGGGGCTCTCAAGAGCAGCTTGAGGGCACCGGTGGGTGTGTCAGAGACGCAGGTGTTGGATTTGGAGCGGGCTCGGTCCTGCCAATTGCAGGGTTCATGCTGCGCATGGTGAAAGCAGCAGCGGCGCTGCAGGGCCTTGTGGCGCTGACCGTGCGGCCCCGATGGAGGAGGACGACGCACCCTGGCTGTTGCCGGGTGCATCAAGTGCAAGGCATACCGTACGGAATTGAGGGGCGTCGAGCCTCACAGAGCACGCCTCGGTGGCGGCGGTGCAAGCGTTGATCCAGACAGACAGCCATTTCACTGGAGGGTCCTCCCTAGCAGCTGTCCCGGACTTCGGCAGGGAGTAGTGCACGTGCCAGGGTGCCACACCCATTGGCTGCTCAGCTGCATGCTGCGCGCAGCTGCTGCGACCCAAGGCAGGTGGAGTGCTGGAGTGCATACTGCCATGTGCCCCTGCACGCGCTGCGCTGCAACAGGGCCTTGCACCGTCCGTGGGACCATGTCACGTGAGCACCGTGAAACGTCTCAGTCTGGGTCGCTGCAGGGCTCTCACATGCACTCGACTCCCAATACTGAAGAACAGAGCACAAGCCATAAAAGTTATGAGAGGTCCTCAGAAATAATCCCCGTGCCCCTTCAAGGGCCTCGACAAACCGGCTTTGCGCATCCCCACGCCCCTAAACTCTGATCAGTTCCAATCAGTTCCAACACGTCAACGTAGATGTCATCAGTCACCTGGACTGCTACTAACACCTAGCCATTGAAACCCACCTTCACCTACCCCAACCCGTCCCCTCCGCCCCCGGCGCGCCCTGCCGCCACCGCACAGCCCGAACCACGCCCCATACTCCTCCTCCCCTCGTCCATGCCCCTCCCCCATCCTAACCAAAACCCGCCCTACGCCGCAGCCGTCCTTTCCATCGCACGGCTTTACTTGCTCTTGACCTGCGTGAACAGCACTCCCGCGCCCAACCCAATGATGATGCTCATGAGGTTCTTGGGGTTGGTGGGCTCCGCGAACGCCACCAGGCCCACCACGGCCACGGGGATCTTGTTGAGCGCGCCCACCAGCGAGTAGATGGTGGCGGTGGTCTGGCTGAGGAACCAGAGGCTGGAGAAGGAGATGGCGAAGCCGATGATGCCGCCCATGCTGGACACCATCTGGGGAGCACGCAAGGGATGCGCGTGTTGCGGTGGGGCCATGGAGCAGAGGAGGGTGGCCTGTTGGTTCCCAATCAGCAGAGGTTGAACCCGGCTCCTCCGTCCCTCACTCCCGAGCCCAGCCCAGTTGCTGCCCCTTCCGGGCCAGGCCCCAAGCGCCGAGGCCAAGGCGCCCGGGTCCCTGGACCCCTCGCTCCCCGCCCTCAATCTCGCCCCTCTCAGCGCGCGCACCAGGAAGGCGGGGTTCTGCAGCGCGGGCTGCTCCATGAGGCCCTTGTACTCCCCGAAGTACCAGATCATGGCCACGATGGGCGGGATGGACAGCAGGTTGTTGTAGTACACCTGGGGTCCGAGGGGTGTGGAGGAAAGGTGGAGACAGGATCGGCGAGGGATGCAGGATGAGGGCGTGTCAGCCAACTTGTTGGGTTGCAAGCGTGCAAGATGGGAAGCTAGGCTGTGCGTTCGCGGCTGCTGTTGCTGCCCACTGCCGGCTCTGCAGCATGTGATGCAGGCAGGGACCCGCCCGCCCACGCACCATGCTGAACTCGTCCATCTGCGGGAGGCGGCGGAGCGGAGAGGGGCACGGAGGAGGGAAGGCAGGATACATGAGGGGTGGGGCGACCGGGAATGGAGCCCGGATTCACGTCTTCAGAACATGCGATCTACCGGTGCCTATCCTTCCCGCCAGCTGCTCTTGCTCACAACCAGTGGGCCCTCCTCCTCGGTTCACCCCTCTGCCTGTTGGTGCCGGACGCTGGGGCCCCACAGACGCGCCCACTCTCTAGCCCTCCTTTCCTTAACCTCGCCAACAGCGCTATCAACGACCCCCTGCCCCCGCCGCACCCGCTGCTTGTTGGTGGTGTGCTCCGCCACCTTGTCCATGACGGAGCGGAGGTACAGGGCGTAGGCCGAGGTGAAGAAGCAGTTGGCGATCTGGGTCGGGGGTGATGTGGGGCGGGCGAGGCAGGTCTGGAACTGGCAGGTTTGCATGTGGGTTGGGTTGGCTCCGCCTCCCCGCAGAGCCCCCAGGGCGGCACAGCAGTGGGAGTCGTGCTGCTAAGCACAGCCGCCGCCGCAGCTGCTTCCGACTTTGGCCGTGGCTAGGCCCTGTGTCCTCAACGCCCGCGCCTGCCCAGGGTTGCTCCCAACTCAGCAAGCTCCGGCGATTCCCGTCGAGTCAGCCCCGACTCCCGACGGGTCAGCCCGGACCTTGCCCCGCAGCCACACCCGGCCCCAGGCGCTCTCGGCACACCCAGCCCCAGGCGCTCTCGGACGGCTGCCCAACACGCAAGCTGCCGCCTTTCTGCTGACCTGGACCGCTGCCTTGAATTGCGGCCACGCTCGGCCTACCGTCCCTGTCCCAGCGCCCAAGTGCTATGCGTGTGGCATCCACGCAGGTGTGCCCACCTGCCACCACCTCCGTCACCGGATGCCCCAATGCTTCAGTTGCTGGTATCCCGAGCTTTGCTTCAAACGTTGCCTGCGCTGTCGCATTGCCGGCTGGTGGGCCAAATCCGGTTGCACATCGCCTCGGCCCCACTGCTTCCATCACGGGGTCCCTTCCCCCGCCCATGCCTGGAGGCGCAGGTGCCTTGCTCTGCCTGCCTTCCGCGCCCCTGGCCCAGCCCCCTCCCCCAGACCCTTGCTGCGCCCTCCGCCGGCCCCCACCTGCCACGAGTAGCCGCTCCACGTGAATCGCGCGTCCGTGGAGGCCCCCGTCACGGCGGAGCACAGCATGAGGCCGAGGCAGCCCCACACGGGCCACGTGTATGAGCGCTTGTAGATGAAGACGTCGCCCAGGGCTGGGAGTTGGGGGTTTGGGGGGGTGTCGTGGGGGTCGGGCGGTGGGTGGGCAGGCGGTGGGTGACGCTTTTGCTGAGGAGCCAGGGGGTTACCTGTCCGCCCCTTTCCTGCTCCTACTCCTGCGTCGCTCGGGCCTGCCAAGCCCCTGACCAGCTCCGCTTGGGTGCTGACCCAGGGCCCCACGGCAGTTCAACATTGCTCGCCAGCTGGCAGCGCTGCTCACCGGTCACGACGTTGCTGAGGTTCTTCCAGACCGTGACCATGCCCACGCCGACCTCCTTGAGGGCGTAGAAGCTGGTGCCAATCATGCCCACAAAGATGAGGTTCTGCGGTGCACCGCAACGGATGGACAAGGACATGCCTCGGTCGACATGGCGGCCTGAGAAACCGGAAAACCGTTACGCAGCCCACCAAGCCCGGCAGCTTTTTGGGCGCGACAAGTCGCATCAGACTCACGCTGTGGTCATGATCCAGGTCGGAGTGTCGGGACAGCGGGTGAGGTGAGACAGGCGGCGGGGGAGCGGGCAGGGTAAGGGGTTCCCGTCAGACGGTCCAACGTCGACTTGTCGGGGTTGCGTCGACACGCTGCCCGCCTTAACGTCGGGTCCCCGCCCATCAACGTGCGTAACAAGCCCCAGCCGTCGCCAGTATGAGAGCAACTGGGCGATCGGGCCGCGACGACTCACACTGGGAACCAGACCGCAACCAGGTCGCGCTTGAGCGGCTGCAGCTTGACCCATCCGACCAGCTCACAGAGCTTGACGAGGATCGCAGCAAGGGCGCACTGGAAGCACAGCAGGACCGTCGGCGCGGTAAAACCGAAGGACGCGAGCGCGTGCTTGTTCAGCAGCACCATCGACCCCGACGCGCAGCAGTAGGCGATGCCAGACATAAGGACTGGCGAAATGCCGCACACAAGCCGGTGGTGGCTGTGCGGGTCCTTGCTTTGGTCCGCGCTGCCCTCTCCCGGGCTGAGAAGGGGCTGCTCCTCGTCCATTGGTGACTTTGCGCTAGACACCACCATCGTGGCTTTCTGGCCGTAAGTTCGGCGCAGCGACCACATGCACGGTCTTCAAGCGGGCTCTGCGTTCGTCACGCCAGCCCCTATAAGTCTACAGTGACAAAACAGTAGCAACGGTGATGATAACCAAGCTTGGGGGCCAGGTGTGGACAAGGTCGCGTGCCCTGGGGCACGAGAAGTAGTTGTGCTTAGAGTGGCCCGACAAGATGTTGACAGTGATGGAGTGATCAAGGAGACTGCACTTCGCTATGCGTAGGGGCGCTGCCAGCATTTCGACACTGGAGCTGTCCCTGGATCGCGCCAAACGATCCGCGTTTGCTTCGCAGCTCTGCGCGTCTGCGGAGTGCCCCTGCAACTTCACCTGTGCAGTCTACAAGCGTAACACAGAACAGCCGTGATCCAGACGACGTTCGTTACTGTGCGTATGAACTAGTAGTTCCAGCGATGAACATCCCAAGCACTTGAACTTCCCGCACGTCCGGTGCATCCGCGAACCGTCCTGTTGACGTGTTAACTCAGACGACGGCAGAGATGCATCAGGGGCAGCTCACGGCATTCTTCCCGCGCACGGCGGCACCTAGCCCTGGCGGCACGCTCGGCGCAGGTGCGGGTGGGTGTAGTCGACTGCGTCGGCGCCTTAGGGCGCAGCCCCGTGCCCCCTTGCAGCCATACCTGGATCGTTCACGTGAAGGGCGCACAGCACCAGCCGAGGTCAGCTCCACCGTCACAGCCCTCATCCCCTTCCCGGACGCCACGGCGCGCCCACCCCGACGCTTGCGTGCCTTCCTCCCCACCCGGCACCGTCCCACCCCTCTCCCCTCTCCTGCCCCAAGGTCCCTCGCCAAGCCTCCACAACCGCGACCCGAATGGCCGACGGCGGCCCCTGGATGTACTTGAGCAGTACTGGGGTTACAGCGCCTTCCGCTTCTGCCAGGAGCAGGTAACCCACGTGCCTTCACCGAAACGGCGGGGCGGCGCTTCCGGAGACCTCCCCTTTACCTATCGTATAGCATGCTACTTTCTCAGCTCCCTCTGGCTGTGCTTGATAAGACACCATCTTCGCCTGTAGCATGCTACTTTCTCAGCTCCCACGGGCTGTGCTTGCCCGCTTGGCAGCCTCCCTCGGTCATGGCGTCAAGCGCGCAAATGAAGCGGCCAACACCTGGCCCTACCCACACCCATAACCTGCCGCTGCCCAACATGGAGCCGCACGCATGTGTCATGCCTCTGTGTGGGCTGATCCCATGTGGGTTGCGGGTGTGCGCAGGTCATCGATGCGGTCCTGGGCGGACGCGACTGCCTGGTGGTGATGCCCACGGGCGGCGGCAAGAGCATATGCTACCAGGCACGTGGTGGCCCCTGGGGGAGGGGGCCAGGGCCTAGAGGGCGTTGTTGCAAGGGAAGAGAGATCGGGCAGAGGAGAGGAGGACCGAAGGCAGCTTTTGGGTGCATCAGATGGCTTGGCTGCTAGCAGTGGGTCGGCTCTGCCTGACGGTCGTCTCCTCCTTCCTCCTGCGTGGCCGGCCCTATACCTCCGCCCCCCCCAGATTCCCCCCCTGGTCCTGGACAAGGTGTGCATCGTGGTGTCGCCCCTCATCTCCCTCATGGAGGACCAGGTGGGCCCAGCCTGGGCCCGGGCCTGGGCCTGGGCCCTGTGGGTGATGGCAGCGAGGGGGTGTGGGTTTGGAGGTTGGGGCAGGGTGGACCAGAACCACCCCAGAGTCAGCCTCGGCCTGGGCAGGGCAGGGTGAAGGGGAGGGTACTGCGGTACTCGGAACTGGTTGTCCGAGGCATGTTGGAGTGCCGGTCCCCTCTCGACAGAGGCTCTGTGCTTGCTCCTCACCTCACGTCTCCACAATGCGCCCACCCCCGGCAGGTGACGGCCCTCAACGCCCGCGGCATCCCCGCGGCCTTCCTCGGCAGTGCGCAGAGCAGCCGGTGCGGCGGGGGAAAGGGGGGCTGCATGAGGGGTGGGGGCGGGGGGCGGGGGATCGCACGAGCTGACGGCACCTCCCTGGGGCTGCCTGAGCAAACACTGGGCGCCGTCACATGGCCACAACCCACTTGAAGACCTGGGACTTCTGCGTCCATTCGTCCGTGCCCATTGCTTCCTCGCCTTTTGGCCGCCTGACCTGCACCCCTCACCATCCCCACCCTGCCCGCGCGCCTCGCACAGGCAAGTCAAGGACGACGCCTGGGCCGGCAAGTACCTGTTCGTGTACGTCACCCCCGAGCTGGCGGCCACGTGTGGGCCGGCGCTGGCGGCTCTGCACGCGCGGAGGGGCGTGGCGCTGGTGGCGGTGGGTGGGGTCTGGGATGGGTCTGGGGGTGGCATCGTCAGGGTGGCATGCAGAGGGCTAAAAGAGGCGTCGGGTGGGGGGCTAGCCCGGGGCTGGGGGCGAAAGGGGTTGGGATTGGGAGACGTGTATGCAGAGGGCACGGGAGCAGAGCTGTCACAGAGGGGCAAGAATGGCAAGGAGCTGGTAGCCGGACTGGGTTGATCCGCAGGCCGCCGCATATGGGTCCCGCTTGACTCATTGCTGATCACTCCTTGTCCTTCCTCCTTGGCCCTTGCATCCAATGGCCTTCCGGCAGATTGACGAGGCCCGTGAGTAGGGCGCGGGAGGATGGCGGTGGTCGGGTGGTGGGCGGTCGGGTCCCTAGCTCCCTATGCACTGCTCCCCTCTTGGCTATCTACTTCCATCGGGGCCCCCCTCCCCTCTCCTCCAACCGCCCCCCCTCCCCTCCACGTCCGCCCCCCTCCCCAGACTGCGTCTCCGAGTGGGGCCACGACTTCCGCCCCGACTACCGCCGCCTGGGCTCCATCCGCCAGGCGCTGCCGGGGGTGCCCCTGCTGGCCCTCACGGCCACCGCCACGCCCCGCGTGAGGGACGACATCGCACGGAACCTGGGGCTGGGGCCGGGCGCAGGGTGAGGGGGGCGGGAGGAGGGATTGCGAGTTTGGGGGGGAAGGTGTGTGTGGGAAGAGGGCTGGCGAGGAAGGGTGTGTGTATGGGTGCTTGTGTGGTGGGTGGTGGGTGGCGTCATGCGGCACAATTGAGCGCTCATGCGACCAGTCCCAATGCTCACGCGCATTCCGTGTCTGACCCGCCCCCCGCAGCCGCTTTGTGGAGTCGTTCGAGCGGCCCAACCTGCACTTTACCGTGCGGCCCAAGCCCAGCCTCACCGAGGCCCTGGGGGAGCTGGTGGCGGCCAAGAGGAAGGGCGGAGAGGTGAGGAATGGGCGGGTGGTGGGTGTGCACGGACCGCCAGGGCGCCGCGTCGAGCGCTCCTTAACGGCACCCAGGCAAGGGCGAACGCTGGCTTTTCTCCAGCCATTACCCCCACCCCCCTGGACCCCCCCATCTCCCTTCAGGTCCCCTCTACCCTCATCTACGCCCTCACCACAAGGGAGGTGGACGAGATTGCAGCGGCCCTCAACCAGCCAAACGTGAGGCGGGTGGGGGGGTGGGGGTCAGAGCGGGGAGGAGAGCCTTGGGTTCGGAGGCAGGGGGAGAGGGAGGGAGAGGTGGCAGGGAGGTGAAAGGGTTCCTACGAGCTGGCTTCCGGCTGCTGAGAGGGAGGGACCGCTTGTGCCAAGCCTTTGCAGACATGGTATCACACACAGCCGCACTCGACCCAATTCAACCCACTCGCCCCCTGTCAGTCCTTCCCTCCTTGATCGTCCTCCGGTCCCCCAGATGCTGGCGGGGCGGGCGGGGCGGTACCACGGCAAAATGAGCGCAGCCGATCGGCGCGAGGTACGGAGGAGAGGGGAGGGGAGCGAGGTGGGGGCGGGTAGGTACGAGGACGGCCAGGCAGGCAGGCGCATGAGCGGTCGCTTCAGTACGTTCCCAACCTGCGCTCCCTCTCCCTCTCCCTCCCCCCTCCCTCCCTCCCCCCTCAGTCCCACGCCGCCTTCATGCGGGACGACCTGGACGTCCTTGTGGCCTCCGTGGCGTACGGTGAGCGTACGGCAGGCGTACGGCAGCTGCTGCGAAGTTTGCTTGCCGCTCGCCCGAGTCCTTACCAGGAACTCAGCCGTCTTCAACCACACATGCCTGCGCTGCCTGTCCATTCGCTCAACCCTTTCCTTCCGCCCCCCTTTCCCCCCTGTCCCCCCCCCAAGGCATGGGCATCGACAAGCCCAATATCCGCAGCATCCTGCACTGGGGCTGCCCCGCCTCCCTGGAGGCATACTACCAGCAGGCGGGCAGGGCGGGGAGAGACGGAGCCAAGAGCAGGCGAGCGGGGGCTAGGGGGGGCGGGGCGGGGCGGGGTGGGGCGGGGCGGTGGATGGGGGATGGGGGATGGGGTGGTCGATGGGGTGCGGGGGGCCGTGGAGGCCTAGCTAGGGACAAGGGTGTGCAGGAGGATAGACAGTAAGGCGCAGCCACGGGCGCGTCTCCATCCGGCTGGGGAGCAACCTTACCAGTCCTCATGACACCGGCTTGCTGCTCACATAGTGACATGGGATCAGCACACACTCCCCCCCAGGTGCGTGCTGATGTGGAGCCCCGCCGACGCCATGACCCTGGCGCGCATCCAGGAGCGGGACGTAGTCAGCGCTGAGGGCAGGGCGCAGGCGCAGGAGGCGTCGGCAAAGATGCAGGTGTGTTGGGGGTGGGCGTGTGTCTGGAGGGTCTGGCAGGGAATGGCCCGCACTTAAGTGCGGGCATTGGGCGTTGACCTTACCCCTCGTGGCGTCCCAGCAGCTACTTTCCACATTCCAGCAAATCATCTGAGAGGACACATCCTGCCTACCCGCCCCCCTGCCCCACGCCCCCCAGGCCTACTGCAGCGGCACCAACTGCCGCCACGCGCACCTGGTCAACTTCTTCACGGCGGGGGCGCTGCCGCAGCAGGTGGTTGGCGGTTGGCGGTTGGCGGTTGGCGGTGGGGTGGTGGCGCATTGCGTGATAAGATAGTCGAAAGCTATTTCAGCCAACAAGCATGGTGTGCCCCCACCCCCACTGCCATCCCCCACACCCACCCCAGGGCCCCTGCCGCGGCGGCTGCGACTCGTGCGACCGGAGGGCCGACGGGGAGATCACCTCGCGGGACATCGCCCAGGAGGTGAGTGAGCTCGGGTCTTTGGGGGGGGGGGTAGGGAGGTTTGACTGTAATCAGCAGGTCCTCAGCACTTTGCGCGAGCCTCCTGACCTCCCGCGGGCCCCCACGACCCTGCCCGCCTGCCGTGCCGCATCTGCCCATGCCCGCCCTGGTCTCCCTGTCCACACACACCCCACACAAATACTAATTAGGGTCAGCACACACCCCACACACCCCCACACTTCCTACCCCTCCCCCTCGTCCCCCCCAGGCCGCGCTGCTCCTCTCCGCCGTGCACGGCCTGCGCAACAAGTTCGGGCTGGCCCGGCCCGTGTCGCTGCTGCGGGGCAGCCGCAGCAAGGAGCTGCTGCCCTGGATGCTGGAGGCCAGGCACGCGGTCACCGGGGGTGGGTAGGCCGCAGTCGGGGCTTGCAAGGGGCGAGCTGGTGGGGGCTGGGGCGAGGGGAGGGGCCTACGTGCGGTCGTGCCCGAGGGCGCAACCGGGTCGATCTATGGCTCACGCCTAGGGGTGCGGCAGGGTACGAGTGCATCGGTTGGGCGGTTGGACGTGTGTACGACAGGGACGAGCGGGGCGGCTTACGGGGTGGATATGCGTTGGCCCCCTCCTTCCTACCCCCCCTACCTACGCCTCCCTACCCCTACCCTCCTACCCCCACCCCCCAAGAGCCCCTCCACGGCGCCGGCACCTCCCGCTCCGAGGCCTGGTGGAAGGGGCTGGGCAGGCTGCTGGCGGCGGAGGGGCTGCTGGCCGCGCGGGCCCTGGACTCGTTCACCGTCATGGGGGTCACGGACGCGGGTGAGAGGAGCCGGGGGCAGGGGGCCGAGGCGGGAACGGGGGGGAGGATCCGTAGGCAAAGGAGGGAGTGTGGAGGGAAGGGGCCTCGCCATCATGGGGGTCACGGACGCGGGTGAGGAGACGGGAGGGCGCTGCGAATGGGCCCACGGTGCCTCCGCCTTGCCTCGCCATCTCCTAAGCCCTGCTCGTTTCGCAATCCCAGCCTTCGTTTCACCTCCGCCCTCCCCCCCCTCCCCGCCCCCCAAGGCATGCGATGGCTCCGCAGCGGCCAGCCCCTGGTCCGGGAGCTGCCCTCGGGGCTGCTGGTGAGGGAGGGGGGGGGGGAGGGCTGAGGGGCTGAGGGGCTGAGGGTTGAGGGGATGTCGACCTTGCCCGGTTTCCGTGCAAATCTGTATGCTAGGTCTTGCCTCACCCTGGCCCCGACGCCCCGCCCCCGCCCGCAGGAGGAGGAGAACCGCGCCCTCCGGGAGGCCCTGGCGCGGCAGAGGGCGCAGGCGGAGCGGGAGCAGGTGGGCGGTGGTGGTGGAGGGGACAGAGGGGCGCGGGGACAGGTCCGCCTCCGTCCACCCTCAACCCTCAACCGCCACTTAACACTCTCCACTCCCGCTTCTCCCTCCTCCCTCCCCCTCCCCCCCAAAGGCCCGCAACGCTGAGGCCGAGGAGCTGGCAGCGCTCACTGCCGCCCTCCGCGCGGAGCGGAAGCGCGTGGCAGACTCCCTGGGGCAGGTGAGCGGGTGCTGCTTGCCGTTCGGAGGCATTCTTGTCGTGGCGTAGTAGCTGTTGGCGAGCGGGCTGAAACGGAGGCCGGCAAGTGGGTTTCCCCCTACCCCTTCCCCCTCCTGACCCTCCACGTCCCCTCCCCCCCCCCAGGCCCCCGACACGCTCGTGTCCAACCCCACCCTCACCCTCCTGGCGGCCCGGCGGCCCCAGGAGCCGCAGCACCTGCGCCTCATCGACGGAATGGGCCGGGCGGCCGTGGAGGCGTTCGGGGAGCCGCTCATGAAGGTGCGGCGTGTCGGGGGGGTGCACGGGGGTGCGGGCTCTCCTGGGGCTGCTGCTCCTGGTTGGTCCTGGTTGGTTAGCAGTGCTGCCTGCTACCCAGAGCATGCTGGCTTGGTGTTGCCGGCTCGAGCCCAAAGCAGCCGGGCGCAGAGCACCCAGCCACCACACGCCCGCCTGACCCCCGCAACACCGCACCCCCCCCTCCCCCCCCAGGTCATCCGCTCCTTCCTGGCCACCGCCCAGCACCTGGGCAAGGCTGACAGCGCGGCGTGGATCTCCCTGGCCCGGGCTCGCCACAGCGCCGACCGCAACCTGGGCCTGGGGGGGGCGGGCGGGGGCGGGGGCGGAGGAGGGGGAGGCGGAGGAGGGGGAGGCGGAGGGGGCGTGGATGGGTGCGTGGGGTGCAGCGAGGCGGCCCGGGGCGCGGCGGGGCGCATCACGGGGGAGGCCAAGGGCGCGGCGTCGGAGGCGGGGGCGCAGTGGCAGGTGAGGCTTCGGGGTGAGGCAGGTGGTTGGGGCAGCGCGGGGGCGGTGCTTGATGTCGCATACTGGGATGGTGTTGGGGAAGGCTTTGGGTGTGGGGGCCGCATGCCTGCGCTGCTCACGCCTTGAGCGCTGTACGGCGTTGCTCCTCACTGTGCCCTCACTGCTGCTGCCCCTCCTCTCTCTCTGCAACCCCTGCCCCCCTGCAGACCCGCTTCCTGCCCTCTGCCGCTGCCGCTTTACTCTCCCCCTTCCCCCCCTGCCCCCCTGCAGACCGGTGCCTCTGTGGCCGATATCGCCACCAAGCGCCCCAAGCCCATCGCCATCAGCACCGCCCTGGGTGAGGGGGGGGGGTATGCTTGGGGTCTGGTGGTGGCTGGTGGGGATATGCTGCAGGGCGGCTGGGCGCCCGTGGGTGCGGACGAGTGGGGAACGGCGGCTACGCCCGCATACTGGACTGCGCGTATAGTGAATGCCCAGACACCCCTCCCTGTCCTGCCCTCCCTCTATTTTGTCCCTCTCCCCCACGCATCCCTGACGCCCCCCTCTCCCCACCTTCCCTCCTCGCTCTTCCCCCACCCACCCCCCAGGCTACGTGGCCGAGTGCCTGGCTGCGGGAATGGCGGGGGACGTCCCCCGCCTGGCGGCAGAGGCGGGGGTTGACCGGGACAAGGCGCTGGGGGTGAGCGGGGGAGGGGAGGGGCAGGGTGGGTGGAGGCAAAGGCTGGGGCGCCGCGGGGCTGCAGCCATGAGGCGCAGAGCGGATGGAGGGAGCGGCGCGCCCTCTGGCATCAATCGGATCTCCGCCAACCTGCGTGCGCTCACTGAGATGTGGTCATTGTTGGCCTGTCACGTGCCCGCCGTACACGTGTCTTGATCCTCCAAGCCCCTCTCCCATGCAAACCCTGGATTGCTTCTTGACCCTTTCTGCCCTTACCCTCTTGTTCAAACCCCAGATCTCGGCCGCCGTGACCGACGCCGCCGGCAACGGCATCGGCGCCGTAAAACGGCTGCTGGAGGCCCAGGGCCGGGCTGTGGAGTACGGACAGATCAAGGTACGGCAACAAGATCCCTGGCTGCCGCACCCCTCGCTGCCCCCACATCACAAACAGCGTTCTGCCATGTCTCCCGCGCTTTCGGGAATCCTTCCCCGCCCCCCCCCCTCACCCCATGTGGTGTCGGCGCTCATGGTCAGCCGCAGGCGCCCCCCGGCTGCCCCCCACCCCACGTGCCCATACACACACATTTCCCCCCCTCCACCTTTTCTTTCCCCTCCCTCCCCTCCCCCGCACCCCAGGTGGTGGCGGCGCTCATGGTCAGCCGCAGGCGCCCCCCGGCTGCCCCCCACCCCACGTGCCCATACACACACATTTCCCCCCCTCCACCTTTTCTTTCCCCTCCCTCCCCTCCCCCGCACCCCAGGTGGTGGCGGCGCTCATGGTCAGCCGCAGGTGCCCCCCGGCTGCCCCCCACCCCACGTGCCATACACACACATTTCCCCCCCTCCACCTTTTCTTTCCCCTCCCTCCCCTCCCCCCGCACCCCAGGTGGTGGCGGCGCTCATGGTCAGCCGCAGCCTGTGGTTCGCGGACCCGCCCCCGGGCCCGGACCCGCCCACCCCGCACCCGCAACACCCTCCTCAGGAGGGGGCGCCGCTGGGCGCGTCTCAGGCGTCACCATGGCCTGCTGGCGGCGGCGGCGGAGACGACGGCGGCGGCTGGATTGACACGCGCGCCAACCGCGGCGGCGCGCGCGGCGGCGCCACGCCTGCCGCCGCCTCCGCCGGGCCGTCGCCCTCGCCCGCGGCTTCGTACCGGCCCGGCGCGTCGCCGCCGCAGCCCTCGCCTCCATCGCCGTCCTACCAGCCCGGCTGGCCGCAGCAGCAGCACCCCACGCCGCAGCAGCCGTCGCCCCCGTCGGCCGGGCCACACGCGGGGCCCTCCGCGGCGCCCTCCGGCCGGCCGCCGCTGCACCCCAGTCCGCAGCAGCCCCAGTCCTTCCACACCCACCCGCAGGCCCACCCGCACCCTCAAGCCCAGGCCCAACAGCACACCCAAGCACACCCATCCCCGCAAGCCCAAATGCACCCACACCCACACCCCTACGGGCAGCCCCATCACCATCACGGCAACGGCATGCCGCCCCCTCAGCAGCAGCAGCAGCAGCAGTCATATGCCCCAGCCCCAGCGCCGCCCCAGGCGTACGGCGCCTGCCACGATGGCGGCGGCAGAGGCACTGACGGCGCCGCCTGCAGCGCTGGCGGCGCCGGCGGCGGCTTCAGCTTCAACGAGAGCCCCGTGTGCCCCGACGGCATCAGCGCCGCCGCCGCCGCCACGACGACCGCTGGCGGCGCCGCCAGCCCCGACACGCAGATGCCGCTGACGTCATCGGCGGCGGCGACGACGACGACAACGGGGCCCGACGGTTCGTTCGCCTTCGACGCGCCCGGCGGCGCCGCCGGTGTCGCCTCCCAGACCGACACGCCGGACTTCTTCCTAACCGCTGGCGGCGCCGCCGCCGCCACCACCAGCACCGCCGCCGCCCCTGCCGGCCCGGTGCGGTGTGGCTCGACCGCTGCGTCGCCTTCTCACGGCGGCGGCGGGTACGGCGGTAGCGGCGGCAGGGGCGGCGGCGGCGCGCCCAAGCGGACCATTCCCGCCATGTTCAGCAGCGCCGCCAAGCGCCAGGCGACACAGCCCTCGTCCGCCACCAGGCCACAGCCGACGCCAGGGGCCGCCGCCGCCAGCACGCCGCCGCCGCCCGCCGTCAGCCGCGATGCCGTGCTGAGCCTGCTGCGGACTGAGGGGCCCCTCACGGCCGCGGCCCTGGCCTCTCGATTTGGCTGCGGCGCCGTCTCGTCCTCCCCGTCACCCTCGTTCTCGCCGCTGCCGTCGCCCTCGTCCTCGGTCTGCCCCTCGCCGCTCCCCTCCCCCGTCCTGGGATCCGTGTCCGGATGCGGATCCTCGCCCGGATCCGGATCTGGATCTCTGGATTCCGGCCCGCGGGCCGCGCTGCTGGGCGTGCTCCAGGAGCTGGTGGCGGACTTCGAGGTGGTGCGGTGCGGCCCCGGCAGCAACCGGCCCGACGTGAGCCTGCAAGATGGGCTGACCACGTTCCAGCTGCTGTGAGAGACCCGGAGGCTGGGCGTGGAAGGGGGTGGGTGGAGCGGTGTGTGTGTGTGTGTGTGTGCGAAGGAGTGGTGAGGTGGGGTGGTGCAGCTTCACGCCGGGGGAACATGAGCCGAGGCCGGAAGCCAGAGAAGGGAGGGAGTAGAAGCGGTAGAGGGTGACGTGCGGGGGGTGCACAGGATGCAGGATTGAAGAAGACCTTGGACCTGTCCTCAAGGGGCCGGGGTGGGGCCTCGGGGTGTAGGCAATTCTAGCGATGCTAGCAATTCTGGGAGGGTAGGTGAGCGGCCTGCTCAGGGAGGCTCAGGGGATGTGTGCCCGTGCGGGCCCAGGGATGGACCACGTGGGGGCCCCGACACGGGCAGACATCGGGTAGACAGGCAACTGTTTGGAGGCGGTCGAGCATGGCACGGCCTGCCCTGTTTACTGCACCAAGCTGCTGAGGCTCCAGGCTCTAGGGACGGGAATGGCAAACAGAGCAGGGGCGATGGGGCGAGACGGCGGGCCCACCCGAGGCCTAGGCGTGTGCGTGCAGGTCCCTCCCATCGGGACCACAGGTCTGCTTCCTACAACCCGATCAGTCTAAACACACCGCTGGTGTATATACACCACAGCTCATAAGTCTGCACAAGCGGAGCATCTTGCCTTGTTTGAATCTCGCGCAACTTTGCGCTGACAAACTCGCAACGGTACACGACACCAGCAATGAGTTTGGAGCTCGAGGAGAGACTCTCGGTCCCCGAGGACATTAGTCGCGGCTCGCAGGACCAGCCTCTGCATGCAGTTCTGGCTGACCCCGCTCGCGTCTTCACGCCGGCGATCGTTCAGTGCATAGCCTCCTACCTCTCAGCGAACGATAGCTCGTGCCTGCGCTACATCAACAAGGCCACGGCCTCGGAGTTTAGCCAGCATGTCGCCATGCGCCTCTCCCAGCCCGCCGCGACTTGGGCCTTCACGGAGCATTGGACCGCCCCTGGGGCGTGCCGCACCTCGCACGCCAGAAGAGTCACGGTGCCATCATCATCACCGCCTGCGCCCGCTTCAGCTTCTGCCGCGCCGTGCGGCCGTGAGGTCGGCTGTAAGCTGCTCGCCTCCGTATCAGGCGCCGCAGGCCCTGAGCTGTGCCCGCCAGTGCCGGCCGCAGCTGCGCGTCTCGCCGGCGGTTGGCTGTGCTGGGCACCAATTGGCCGAGGCCCGGGCACTTGCGCCGCCCCGGCGCTTATTGGGGCGCTCAGTGCCGAGCCTGAGCCGCCGTGTGTGCTGGCGGCGGCCCTTCCCCCGGCGCCCTGCCTCGGGCCGCCTGGAGCTGCCGGGCCTGAGGCGTGGCCTCGGCCTGGGCACCGTGGGGTCAGCCGCGGAGCGCCGTTAAGGGCGCCATCAGCCTCAAGCGCCGCCTGACTGTTGACGGTGTCATGCATTGAGCTGGAGCTTCCTCCAGCCAGTTCCCGAACGTTGTCGCTCGTCAGCCTCGTCCATGCCCCCACTCGACCCGCAAACTGCGTGAGCAGGGTATGGGTGGTAGAATACAGGTTTGAAGCAGCGTGTTGATCCTAGTTTGCAAGCCTCGCGCAGCCCCGCTGTCGGCTTCACAGCCAAGTCAGCCCCCGTCAGGCGGATTCGGCCTACAACCCAGTGCACGCCAGCTCGCCAAGGCAAGGGTGGCTGCCCGAAGGCAGGAAAAGGGCTGAGCCCCGTGGATCCCTCCAGGGAGCCCAATGTTCGATTGTGGCTCCGTGGAGCCCTCAACCCTCTCCACCACCAGCCCGCACCACGCACCAACAAAACAAGAAAGATGCATGCGACAAGCGCCTTGCACGCTAACTCCAACACTCGGTTGAATGGGACTGGTGCCATCGGTGCCAAAGTTGAGGCGCAGGAAGCAAGTATCAGCATGGTCAGGAGGAGAACGAAGTAGAAATCACCGAGGATAACACTCTCTTGACTCCTCCTGAAGCATAAGGGAGGGGGAAAAGGGGGGCATATGGAGATTTGGAAAGACCTGGATCCCTGGCGAGTCAGTCAAAGTGGCAGGACCACCGTGTGTGAGACATCCTTCCTCTCTAGGCCCCCGGGGCCGGGCCGGCGTGCCGTGGCAAGGGCACAAGGGGCACACATTCAGTGCCACTGTTCCAAGCATCGTTTAGCCCTTCCCACGATGCATGAGCCCGCCCTGCTGACGGGGGATCATTTGCACGCTCTGCAACCACCCGGGTGAGAGCCCAGCCCACAGCCTGTAAGGGCCCCCGTGCCACGCGTTTACAGGTTGGGTTATAGTCCGCCAACGATTAAGAGGAGGCGGAAAGGTCGCTTAGCAGGTGGGGGGCTCAGCCCTTGAAGTCCGCCCCTGTGGGGGGCTGGGGGCGCCCGTCTTGTCCGGATTGGGGGGGTGGTATGGGAGGTTCATGCCGCACTCCCGCTAGCTGACCGCACCAACAGGGGGTGCGAAATTGCAATCACGCGAGCCCCGGTAGATAGGTGAAGGGCTGCGGGAACCACGGGTGTGGGTGCATCGGGCCTCCCGCCCACAGGCCAGTCCGCTACGGGACTTAGTTGGAAAGTTCGGAGGCGCCCGTTTGGCAAGTCGTGACCAAGCGCAAAGGCCAGGGGATACCTTAGGCGACACCTCCCCCAGACGGAGAACCTCCCCTTGCCCAGCCGGGGAGGGGATGGAGGAAGACAAACGTGGTTGCACGCCCACCCACCTGCTCCGCCGCGACACCCGAGCCGCGACAGCAGGAGGCAAGCGCCTTGCAGGTCGCAGGCTGGGGCCTGGCGTCTCCACGGTCCCCTCAGAGCCCGCCGATGGGCGATGCCCTGCTGCGTATGGTCGCCTTTGAGACTGAAGGCAGCTCCACGGTGCATCTAGGCTTTGTGACCTTCCGCAAGGCGTTCCGAGACACGAAGCCGCTGAGCGTCGTCAGTGACAGCTTACAGCCTGGGGTCGCTGATAGGCCTGATAAGCCATGCTAACGCGTCTCATGTGCTATCCGGCGGTTAGCCTTTCCGAGAAACAGCAGCGAGAGGTGCGTGTCGCTGCAGACGCGAGCTCCCATTGCAAACGCTACAGCTTATCCGAGACCAAGACAGACGTGGCGTTGTACCAGAGCACAGTGACCGTGAGTTTCTCGGAGAAAGGGCTCGCAAGCGCTCACATGAAATGTGACAATACGGCAAGCTGACGTACGTCGTACGGTGTGTGTGCGGCGTAATGCGACAAGGTCCCCTCGGCTCCCCTTGACAGGACGCTTACATGTGAGCTTTTGACAGTGCTCAGTACATCGGTGTGAGTGCTGGCGGCTTCCCCTGCGTCATACACTGGCTCCATCCTGCCTCCCGGACTTCCTCACGTTCGCGCGCCACTGACCGAAGTCAGGTGCGCCATAGCCCTCGCGCACCAACCGCCTACGCCAAAATCAAGCGACCTTCGCTTCGTTGATACTTCTACCCCCTAAAAGAGCATGACAATCTCCTCGACCGGCTCCCGGCACAGCGGGCACTCCAGCCCCGGCATGCGGCTCCGCAGCACCGCCGAGCACTCCTCGCACACCCCGGTGTGCACCGCGGTGCCGTGCAGGAAGCCGAAGCGCCGGGGCCCGTCCAGGCACATGAAGCACTGTTGACAGCACTCCTCGGCAGCGCCGCCGCTGGAAGCCTCCGCCGCCGCGGCAGGCGAGGGGGTAAGGTCACGCCAGTTCGGAACACAGGGCACGTCGGGAGCGGGCATGCCACCCTGGTCGTCGATGGGGTGGCTGCGGCTGGCTGCAGCGGGTGACCCCAACCCCTGGGCCCCCGGTGCAGGCCACACGGGTGTGACCGCCGTTGGGTTTCGAGCTGGAGGCTTGAAGGTGCTCCCGGCAGCGGCCGGAGTGGGCACAGAGCCTGGCTCCGCACGCCGTGAGCAGCGGTCCGAAGCCCCAAGATCCGTGAGAGGAGCTGGCGGCGGTGGCTGATCGCCCGGCGTTGAACTGGGATCAGCGCTCTCCTTGACCACGCGCCGCCTCCGCGCCGAACGTCGGCCGCCTGCCGCGCTTGATGTGGCGGCCGCGGCGGCGCCCTCCGCAGTTGAGCCGCCAGGCCTGGCCGCTGCAGCGCCGGCACTGCGACGGTCTGGCGTTGCCGGTCTGCCCTGCTTGGCCTGCGCTGCCCCTTGACCCGCGGCCGTTGCAACTGCGGCGCCGCGGCTGTCTTGCGATGCCTGCCGCCCCTGCTTTGACATGGTTGCCCCTTGACCCGAGGCGACCCGGACGGATCCCTGAGCGCCCGCAGCCGCCACTTTGCGCCGACGTGTCTGGTCCCGAGAGGCGCTGCCGTCGGGGACCGGACAAGGTGCGGGGCCGCTTCCAAGAGGCGTGGCCCCGGAGTCTGCGCCGGGCGCCTCGCTTTCCGGTTGCCTGGAGCCCCGAGGCTCGGTGTTGAGTGCTTTCTGCGCAGGCGGAACCGGGTTCAGGTGGAGCAGTAAGGTTTGGTGACAGCGGACACAGGGCGTGGCAAGCACCGGTACAGCTCATCAGAGCCCAGCCCGTCAGCCCGTCAGAGCCCAGCCCGTCAGCCCGAACACGCACCACGGACCATACAGCCAGGACAACGAGGGCCATGGCACACGCCAGCCCCTTGAGGACCCAGTCCAGTTGCAGTTGAGGCCATGGGACGTAGCGTTTGCAGAGCAGTATGACGACGGGCAGGAGCTGCACTTGGTATGACCGCCGTCGCCAGTGCGTGAAGGCAATGAATGCCAAGCCTGAGGCGACAGTTATCATAGCCTCTTGAGCGCTCTCCTCGAACAGCTGCTTGGCCGTTTCGTTGTAGGCCTCCGCCCGGGCGAAGCTTCCTGAGGATGGCACCAAGCGACAGCCCCTGGCCTTGGCCTTGGCGGAGATACTGCCAAAGCCGAGCTGGAGCGGATGCTCTTGGGTGGTTGTGTTGGTTGCGTTCTCGCCGGCGACTGTCGACGTGTGACCCTCGAAGGCCAGCACGCGGGCAAGGTAGAGGTCGAGATCGCTGCGTAGCGTGCAGCTCTGGAACGGCGAGCACAGGGGCGAAGGGGCGGGCGGAGGCACGGCGCCCGAGGCCCTGCGGGTGGGGTGTAGAGGAGAGGGGTAGAGGCTTAGGCGACGTGGGACTGAGTTACGGCACTGCGGGTACTGGCACAGTGCTCAATCGGAGCGCGCACGCCCAAGTCCTCACGCATCCGCCCCAGCCAAAGCACCCGGGGCATGCAGAGGCCAATCCGAGGCTTATCCTTGCGCCATGCATTGAGGCGTGCGTTGTTTGCGGGCGAGCAGATGGATGCATGCTCACCATGCCATCGCCTCCAGCGTGCCGTACAGGGCGTGGGCTTCCATGCCAGGCCGGGCCAGATGACGTACGGCGTTGCCGACCACCTCCGCATCACCCGCCGAAGCGCCATCCGCGGCAGCCCGGCCCATCTGCTTTGCAGCGCAGCACTCGGCTCCGACCAGGGGCCGGTTGTGCAGCGGCTCTCCCAGGAGCGGTGGCAGCACGTGCTTCGAACACTCTGCCTTTCGCAGCAAAAGCGAGGAGCGGAGCCTCAATGCGTCCCCTCGTATGGAGTCCAGTGCGGCTTGGACCTGGCGGGGGCCAAAAGGGATGGTAGAAACTGAGCCCAGGCCCCCTAGTCTTGGCCTACTCGTACCGTCGTACGTGAGCTGCCTACACACAACCTTGCTTGCCAGCAGCCTCACTTCTCCTACCCCAACGGGTCCTGCCAGACTAGGCCTGTTTTCAGAAACCTGCTTGCGCCCTTGCCTTGGACCCCTGAAGCCGCAAGCTCACCCGCTCTCGGAGACTGCCCGCTGTTGGGCACGCAGTGGCGCAGAAGTACAGCGCCGCCGCCAGCGCCTGAGGGATGAAGAGGAGTGCGATGTTCTTCGGCTCAGTACGCCGGCACGTACACATGGCCCTTGTCCGTACTGCATGCTGGATTGGCCCCGCCACTCTAGAGGAGAACCGGCTAGCCGAGAGTTGTGGACAGCAGGGAATACTGTGAGCATTCCCTCACCTCCGCAGGGCTTGAAGTGGTGAGCCCGGAGCTGTGTGCGTATCGAAGCACCGGACTGCTGCCTGTGGTGAAGCTGGGCGCGACGACCTCGGGTGCAAGGGCCGGCGTGGGCGTGTGGTCACTGTTACCGCCCCCGTCCATGCCGCAGTCCCCGCACATGAGGCTCTCCAGGCCCAGGACCTCGAGGGAGCGGTACAGCGTGAGCGCGGGGGACAGCGCCCTGTGGGATGGGGTGGCGTGGGAGGCAGGGAGCGGTCAGCGCACGCAGGCTGAGGCAGCGGAGCAGCGGTTTGCATGCTAAACAGTAAATGGGTTCGGCCGCGGGGCTGCATGGCGCCTGTCAAAGGCTCGAATGCACACCGACAAGCACCCCTGCACCCGACCCACCTCCTGAAGTCCGCCTCCGCATGTTGAGCATCCGCGTGCCAAGTCACCTGAGTACGAAAGATGAGCGTCAAGGACTGGCTGACAGGCCGGACTCAGACCTTGAGAGGCTAGTCCTCACTTGAACAGGTCGGTGCAGCAGGTAGGAGTACGCATGGGCACTGCAGGTTGGCCGTGGACGGCATCTCTCTCCCTTCAACAACTGGGCCGGAGGAGGAGCCGGAGCCGCAATGGGTCCCAAGTCACACCCAGCCAGACTTGCCTTCGCAGCCTCCAGAAGCATATGCACGTAGAAGGGTTGATCGAAGAAGCTGACTGTGAGGTTCTGATGTTGGGTGTTGATGACACGCCCAGGTTCAAGAGGGTTGCCTGCTTTGGCGGCAGGCCACTTTGGCAGCTCGAATGAGTGCGTTGGCTCGTGCGCACTGAAGTTCAGGTCCAACCCTGTGGCTCAGACAGGGGCAGAGGGCAGGGGTAGGGCACGCCCTGTGCGTGCCCGTACGGACGACCGTAGGCGCATGGGCAGACGCCCGCCCGGTCTTGGCAGAATAATGTACGGGCACCCGTCACGTGTCACCGAATCGACCCACCCAAGCACCAGAGCCGCTCACCATTCCACTGCAGCCAACCCGTGTGCCCCGCCGTGTCGTCAAACCATCCGTCCCAGGCTCGCAGGACCCGCCAGCCGTCAACGCGGAGCCGTACCACGTCCTCGGGGTGCCACTGCTCCCTGGCGTTCACAGCGGTGAGGTGCAGGCAGGCAGCGCGCTCCATGTCGGCATGTAGGACAGAAGAGGGCCGGGGGTGGCGGCAGGAGGTCTTGGGTGACGCTTTGGGGTTGTAGTGGGGCGCGTGCACGGACAGCCGCCTGTGGGCGTGAAGGTTGTGGGCAAGGGGCGCGTAGGGGTTGAAAAGTTTGCAGGGGAGCCAGATGGATACATAACACTACCCCTGATCGCCGTGCCCTGGCAAGGAGTTCTTGCGGGCTAGCCAAGCGTAAGTCCCCTTGAGGGGCTTGTTTCGTGGGACGAGGCCCACGCCCTCTAACGCACCAGAGCACGCCCCCAGCGGCGAAAGACCTAGAGCGAAGCAGCAAGCGGCCCTCCTCCGGGGTGCGCCCAGGCAAGGTCCTCTGGAACTTATTCAACCACTGCGGGACGTTGCGGGGAGGGAGCGGGGTCGGTTCCAGCAATGAGAAGCAGAAGGTTGGGGTAGGGCCAACGGTGGGCACGCAGCCAGACGTGTCGCCGAACCCCCAATTTACCGAGAAACTTGCAAAGCGCGGCTGGAAGACTTGTCTGGGAGCCGGCCACAGCTTTGCCAGACCGCTTGCTGGAGCTGAAGGAGCGGGTCGGGGCCAAAAGTCTATGGTGACCACCGGAGCTGGCTCCTTCCAATCAATGCTCGCGCCCGCTCGTAATAGGTACTTTCGGTTAGCGGGCAAGTCGGCTAATGCTGCGAGCAGGGCCAAATTGCCATCCTCTTTTCCCGCCAGCGCGAAGAGGGCTCGTGCTTCTTGTGCGATTAAGCCAAACCAATAGGCGCAAAATAGCAGAATGGCAGAGCCGTTGGCAAGCAGGAACAGGGTTCTGGGCAGCGACATCTGCAGCTCTGGAGCCACATGCGATGTGCTTATGGCTGCTTGTGACCTTTGTGGCACGGCCTCTGTGTGCACAAGCGGGCGGTTTAGCTCCCGGGGACGTGTGGGTCAGCTGTCGCTGCGCGCGGCCAGCTGTCGCGATTGTCCGCCCACCCGTGGCCTGCTCGTCTTTGATGCTCAAGCGTTTTCACGCAATATTTGAGCACGTCTGCAGATGCCACCGTCCCACCGTTGCATTCTAAATCGCGGCCGGCATGTTCACATGTCTCACGCTGGGCGAGTATGCATGCATCTGTACCCTAAAACAACTGCAAATACATTCATTACCCGCAATTGAAGTCCCCGTGCATTTATCTTTCCCCTGCGCCCCGCCATGCTTCGTCCTACCTCCCGGGATTCCCTTCGAACCGCCGCTTTGCACGCCATAGCCACCGGAAGAGCAACTAGGACCACCACTAGAACAGCATCACAATCTCCTCGACCGGCTGGCGGCACAGCAGGCACTCCAGCCCCGGCATGCGGCTCCGCAGTACCGCCGAGCACTCCTCGCACACCCCCGTGTGCACCGCGGTGCCGTGCAGGAAGCCGAACCGCCGGGGCCCGTCCAGGCACATGACGCACATGACGCTATGGTCCTCGTCCTCCTCATGTGACGGCCCGGGCACAGGCTTGCTGTCGGTGCCGCCCCACGAGGGAACGCCGGGACGCCGCGGCGTGACGTCCGTCGTCGCACTGGGGCTCACAACAGCCGTGGGGGCAGGCACGGAGGGCGCACCCGCAGGCAGGCCCGGCGGCAGAGCGCCCGCCAGGCCGTTCGGAGGAGGAGCAGACACGATGGGAGCTGAGCGGGCTGCAGCGAAGGGGTTGTACGGCACTGGCTGCGCCGTCGGCAGCGCCAGAGCCTGCGACGCGGCTGGCGCTGCCTGCTCCTGCCGTGTTAGCGGCGATGGCGGGGCTGCGTTTGGTCGGCCGGGTGTAACGGTCTGCGTTGCGGCAGCGGGCGCGCGCGCCGCACTTGCTTCCGTCGCTGCCGCTGCTGTCTCTGCCGCCGCCCCTGTTGCCGACGCGCCGCCAGCGCCGCGCCACGCTGCCACCCTCCGCTCCGGCTTGGTTACCGAGGATCTGCTCTGCAGAGCCGCACCCCCGGCCTTGCCGCTCGGGGCCGCTTGAGCCCCGCGTGAGGGGCCCGCGTCCGGCGGGGCCTGGCGCCCAGGCGCAGCCGCGGCACCCCTCCCGGATGCCGTGGTACGGCGCTCCACCTTCGACGTGCCCCCTCGCGAGCTGGTCGAGGCCGCTGGGGTCGTTGTGGGCGGAGTGGCCGGGCGAGTGGCAGCTTGTGTAGCCGCGCGGGCAGCGGCCTCGGCCCGCCAGGATTGTATGGCTGCAGCGGCGGCCAGCGCTGCCCGCAGGGCGTATGTCTGTGGAGCACGAGACGGGAAAGGCAATGTGGGTCTGTCAGCACGCTAGCACGCAACGCAGCAGCTGCCTGCCAAGGCCTGTGTGATGCACGGGCGCGGCGCGAATGATCCCGAGGGGTGCTCGCAGGGCGCGCGCCCTAGGCGTGGCAGCCACGCATGCTCGGACCCCAGCGGCACGCATCAAGTGCCAGCTCACCAGCAAGTACCGCGACGGTATGAACACCAGCCCCGCACCACGAAGGGCTCCTCGCAGCAGCCTCCACACAAAACGTCGATACTTGAATAAGAGATACGCAGCAATGCACGCAATGCCAAAGCGCGTTGCCTGTAGGTCGACGTTCTGGCTTAGCTCCAGGAGCACCAGCACCAAGAAGCTTTGTACCCTAGATCTCCAGGAGAGGGCACCCCATTGTGTAACGATCTGGCAGGCCTTGATGACTGACAGCACCGTGGGGAGGATGCGCCAAAACTGTCGTTCCGCTTCCTCTTCCCACTCCTCCCAATTTTTGGGGTTTGCCATGTACGGCATGAGCCGACAGCCCCTTTTGCGGGCCGCACGTGGCAAGTTGCCAAACATGGGGTCAAAGGGACGGACGCTGCCGCCGTTCTCGGCTAACCGGTCGGTCTCGTGTGTTGGAATGGCACCGGCGTGATAGAGGTTGAACGCAAGTACCAAGCTCAGGTGTTCTGTAAGCTGAGCGTCTTCCTCCGGAGTGCAGGCCACGGAGGGCGCGGGCCTTGGGATGGCCAGGGAAGCCCTGCAGCGAGGCAGCATGAGAGGGCACGAGGGATGGCGTCAGGCCGTACAGCACGGCAGACCGGGTGTATGCGAGCATCATTCTGAGCACCACCCCGCCGTCCCGTCCAACTCCAGAAGCAGCTCACCACAACATCGTCTCAAGCGCCGTCAGCAAGTACTCCGCTGTCCGAGTCTGCTCCGCCTCGACAAACTTGTCGGCTTTACTCTCTCCGAAGCCGAACCAGCCTTTCAAGGACTTAGCGCTAGCCATGACTCCTTCAGTCGCAGCCGTGCAGCAAAGCATGTCGGGAACCGCTGGGCGCTTCCCCAGTTGCAGCGCGGGAATGATCACCCGCGACTGGTACTTGCGGTCACGCTCCAATAAGGACTCCCTTAGGGCAAGAGCGTCGGTCCGTATCGCGGTGTAGACCTTCAAGCCCTGGCGGACGGGTCCGGGGCAAGCGGGAAGGTGGGCGTGTGAGCCGGGCGGATGCTAACGTAAGACGGGTGGGACAACAGCGCACGTGTGCGCTAGGAGCAGCGGGCTGTCGGGATCAGAAGGAAGGGCAGGCTTGTGGCATGACGTAGTATCGTACGCACCAGAGCATGGTCGGCATCACCCAACGCCGGGCAGCCGGCCTCGCAGAGTTCGAACACAGCTGCTAAAGCCTGCGTGCGGTGCAGGAGGGTGGGATGAAAGGCTGTAGCTCGCAAGCCCCTTTACCGTACCCAGATTCCTCTCCCTTTCATAGTTCCATGTCAACGACACCCCGATGCACGTCTGCGCCCTCGGCCCACCTGGGCTGGCGTTGGAGCCTCAAAGCCCGTGCGCAACCGGTACGACAAAACGGGTTGATTGTCCTTACTGGAAGCCCGTACAACTGGTGCCAGTGGCGGCCCTTTTCTGATGGCGGGGCCGTCGCGGCTGGCGACGTCCCGCAGGGGCCCGTACTTGGCGTCTCGAATTTCTCCGTCCATGCGCACCCAGCCCGAGCTGCTGCCCGCCCCGCAGTCCCCGCACATGAGGCTCTCCAGGCCCAGGACCTCGAGGGAGCGATACAGCGTGAGCGCGGAGGACAGAGCCCTGGGGAAGGGGGATGGGCGGTTGGACCGAGGGGCCAGCGGTGACGATTGGCAAAGCAGGCAGCCCGTGATAACGCCACAACAACTAGATCTTGTCCGGTGGTGAGGCTACTGACGTCACAAAGCTACCGGTATCTATCTATCTAGGAGCCAGTGAGGCGAGCGCGCTACCCACTCCCGACCAACCTGCGGTACGCTGCCTCCTCGTGTTGAGCGGCATCGTACCAAGTAACCTGACGGAGGGTAAGCGCATGGGGTCACAACAGCCCGTGGGCACCAGCCGCGCACCCGACCATCCCCATCCACATGGACCTTTCCACGACGTCTCGAGACGCATAGCGTCTCAAACCCGGTGCTGATAAGCACGTCCCGCGCCTGGAGTCTCAGGTTCCCGACTGCAATCGGCAACGTCCTCCTGGTCTCTGGATGCCCTTGCTATCTGTGCCGTCCTGCCGTACAGTCCTTGCCCCCGTACCTCAGGATCTATCAACTGAAGCTCTGCGATGAAGGGCCGCTGCGCTCTGGCCCCGGCACCGAGATTGGCCTCTCGGTTGTAGATCTTCCATTCGTCGCGCCCCGCTGCCGGCCAGGCGGGCAGTTCAAGGGCGTGCGTGTGCTGCCTGGAGGTGAAGGTCGCTATGCCCAACAAGATCTCTGGGCGCATGTGAAGGGGCCGAGGAAAGAAGAGGAGCCTTCAGCACAGGGTTTAAGAGAGCGGCATGCCGCACCGCATGGGTGCCGAAGGGGTAGGGGGGCTGCGCGCGACACGGGCCCTTGACATGGGCTGCCTACGACCGGGCGTGGCGAACAGGGGTCGCGCTTGCTTGGCGGCTGTTGGCTGAGGGGCTCGGCACGCGGTGGCACGCAGCTGACAGTCCACCCTGCCTGCACCCAGCCCGCCCACGCCGGGGCCCTTGAGGCCCGAAGCCGCGGCGGCGGCCAGCAGCTAGGGCCTGGCCCCATGCACCTCGCCCGCCTCCACACCATGTCCCTCAACCCCTTCCCCAACCGCCGATACCCCTTCCCCGCCCGCTGCCTGTCCGCAGGACCCTGGTCTCCTCCCGTGCGAAACGGCTCACCTGCGCGCGTGACGCCGCCGATCCACTTAGCCCAGCTTGCCACCAGCTCCTGTCGGCCCATGTGAGACCACAGCTGCTGCCACGCCCAAGTGGCTGGAAGGTATCGTGCGTTGAGCCGCACGCGGACAGTGTCGAGCGGGTGCCAGTGCTCGCGCGCCCGAACCGCCGTGACCTGAAGGCAGGCAGCGGGCTGCGCGGCCCAGCGTAAAACAGCCGCGGGCAAAGCATAGTTGCAGTAGGAGTAATTGTCGGGATATCGGTCAGGCTCGTGCACCGAAAGGCGCCTGCGCATGAGACAAAAGAAAGGCAGGACTTGAGGCGTGTGCAACAGCGGCAAGGCTCCCGCGGACCGGGGGCTCCATGCAGCGCGGTCCCCCTCCTCAGCCAGGCCGTTTGCCCCAGCGCACCAGAGCACTCCTCCAATTGCAAAAGCTTCGGATTGGGCGAGAAGGCGGCCGGGCGTCGGGCTCTTTGACGTCCGGTCTAGCGGGACCGTGCCGAGCCACTGCGAACAGGCCACACCCCCGCGTGTCAAACCAGGGCGTGCGCGGTCCGGGCAGGCATCGACCGCTCGCTCTCCACCGGGCCTCACCGTGACGTTAGTAGCACGGAGCACATGTGGATGATCGAAGTCCAGGCTGCCAAGGGCTGCGTCACTGCGCAGTCTGGGCCAATTTGCTGAGGGGTGTATCTGCAGCGGCTGTTCCCCTTTTGCTGCTTGTTGAAGGTCAGATTCTAGGTACGCCCGACTGGCGGGCAAGTCCGCGAGGGCTGACAGGATGCCAGCATGCGCGCGGTCTCGTCGAGCGAGCTGGGTGAGTATCTCCCAGTCTCCCCATACCTCTAGCCACGCCACGGCCACGACCACTATGACAATACAAAGTGGCAACTTGACGATAAGCTCAGGTGAGAGCCGCATGTTTGCAACAGTGTCGGCGCCGACGGTTTGACTGTATCTGACGGTATCCTAGCACAGCGCTGCATACGTTGCGCTTTGGGTAATGACTGTGCTGTATAGGCTGACCAGCAACCGACAACGACCAGAATGGCGTGCTCCCCCGACACGGGCGGAGGGCTTGCCCCAGCTTGCCCCCGCGATCCCCCTGTGCTGCATCATCGACTACAACCCAACGACTGCTCCGCGTGGTGCTAAGCAACTTTGAACTTTAAATCTCCTTCATGACATTGGCCAAGGGCACAGCATCGTTCCTGAGCAGCAGGCATGATTCTCGCATCGGGCTTCAGCCGGCGCCCAAGTCACGCAATTGCGTGGTTGCAACCATGCGGTCAGCCAGGGTCAGCAAGGAGATACGCATCTGCACAGGGGCAACTCTCAGGTATCGAATACCGGCGCCCCCCCCCGTAGCATGAAGGACCTCGTCACACGCTCCAAACCTGCCCAGCAACTAGGACAACCTAGAACAACATCACAATCCCAAACCCGCACGGCTCCCCCGACTACCTATTAGAATAACACAACAATCTCCTCAACCGGCTGGCGGCACAGCAGGCACTCCAGCCCCGGCATGCGGGTCCGCAGTACCGCCGAGCACTCCTCGCACACCCCCGTGTGCACCGCGGTGCCGTGCAGGAAGCCGAACCGCCGGGGCCCGTCCAGGCACATGACGCACATGACGCTATGGTCCTCGTCCTCCTCATGTGACGGCCCGGGCACAGGCTTGCTGTCGGTGCCGCCCCACGAGGGAACGCCGGGACGCCGCGGCGTGACGCCCGTGGCCGCACTGGGACCCACAACAGCCGTGGGGGCAGGCACGGAGGGCGCACCCGCAGGCAGGCCTGGCGGCAGAGCGCCCGCCAGGCCGTTCGGAGGAGGAGCAGTCGCGGTGGTAGTTGCGCGGCTTGCGGCGAAGGGGTTGTACGGCACTGGTTTCACCGTCGGCAGCGCCCGAGCCTGCGACGCGGCTGGCGCTGCCTGCTGCTGCCGTGTGAGCGGCGATGGCGGGGCGGCGTTGGGTCGGCCGGAAGTAACCCTCGCGACTTGGATTGTTGGAGTGGCAGCAACGAGCTCGCGGGTCCCGTTTGCTTCCGCCGCTGCCGCTCCCGCTCCACCCGCCGCCGCCGCTCGTGAGGCCGAGCCGCCAGCGCCGCGCCCCGCTGCCACCCTCCGCTCCAGCTTGGTCCCCCCTGCGGTGCGCTGAGAAGCCAAAGCCCCTGCCCTGCCGCTCGGGGCCTCTCGAGCCCCGCGTGAGGGGCCCGCGTCCGGCGGGGCCTGGCGCCCAGGCGCAGCCGCGGCACCCCTCCCGGATGCCGTGGTACGGCGCTCCACCTTCGACGTGCCCCCTCGCGAGCTGGTCGATGCGGCTTGGGGCGGTGTGGGCGGAGCGGCGGGCCGAGTGGCAGCGCACCTCGCCGCGCGGGCAGCGGCCTCGGCCCGCCAGGAGCGTATGGCTGCAGCGGCGGCCAGCGCTGCCCGCAGGGTGAACGTCTGTGGGGCACGAGGCGGGTTCAGGCAATGTGGGTCGGTCAGCATGCTAGCCACGCAACGCACAGCAGCCTGTCAGACCCCTCCCGATGTTCAGGTGCGGCCTGCAGCCTGCCTCCTTGCCTTCCCCACGCGCAGGCCATCCCGGGAACCCAACCCTCCCGCTCTGGTGTTCGTACTCCCCCCCATGCTTTATCCACCCCAAAGCCATACTGGGCCACCATGCCAATGACACGTAAGGCCATGTCACGCACCGCAGGCGAACTTACCAGTAGGTACCGGGCGGGAATGAAGGCCAGCCCCACACCACGACTAGCTCCTCGCAGCCGCCTCCCCAAGAAGTGCCGGTTCATGAAGATAACGTAGGCAGCAATGCATGCAACGCCAACGCGCGCTGCCTGTAGGTCGACATCCTGGATCAGCTCCATGAGCAGCAGCACGGCACCGTCCCAGATCCTAGACTTCCAGGTAGCGCTTCCCAAGCCCATGACAAGATAGCAGATCGTGAATAAGCTCATCCCCGTTGGGGCGATGCGCCAAAGCTGTCGTTCCGCCTCTTTCTTGGACTCTTGCCAGTCGCTAAAGCTCCCCGTATAAGGCACCAGCCGACAGCCCCTCTTGCGGGCCGAACCTGGCAGGTTGCCAAACTTTACATCGAAGGGACGGTTGCTACCCCCATTCTCGGCCAGGTATTCGGTCTCATGTGCTGGCGTGGTGCCGGCGTGGAAGAGGTTAAACGTCAGGACCCAGCCCAGAGCCTTCATGAGCTGCGAGTCTTCCTCCGGAGTGCAGTACGAGGAGGCAGTGGGCCTTGCCAGGGTGCCTGAAGCCCTGCAGGAAGGCAATCAGAGAGGGCATGGCGGCTGGAGTCAGGACGTACGGCAAATCGGACCTCACATGGACCCCCGAGGACCGTACGAGAGCTTTCTGAGCGACGCCCCCCCGCTTGAAACCAGCAGCTCACCACAACATCGCCTCAAGGGTTGTGGCCAGACCCTCCGCCGTCAGCGTTTGCTCGGCCTCGCGACGTTTGCCCGCTTTAGTCTCTGCGAACCCGAACCGGCCCCTTGACCAGTTGCCGAGGTCTTCCTCAGTTGCAGCCGTGCAGCAATAATGCATATCGGGGATGGCAGTGCGGTTCACCAGTCGCAGGGGGGCCCGAGTCAACCGCCAGCCGTTTGATTGCTCCTGCTTTACCAATGTGTCCATGAGTTCACGGGCGTCCATCCTTGTCTTGTCGTAGACCCTGACGCCCTGGGTGACGGGAGCCGGGGTAGGGGCGACAGTGCGTGTTGCGAGCGGGACATGAGGCAAAGGCAGCCGGTTGGGACGACAGCGCTGAGGGGCGGGCTGGGGGGCTTGGAGCAAAGAGCGGGGGACGGTCGGAAGCAAATGGGCTTTATGGGGCACGCTTGCATCTAGGAAGGCTGCACGCACGCACCAGAGCATGGTCAGCATCGCCCAACGCCGGGCAGCCGGCCTCGCAGAGTGCGAAGACAGCCGCCAGAGCCTGCGTGTGGAGGAGGGTGGGATGGGGTGAAAGGCTGTAGCTCGCAGCCCCCTTCCCGCCCCCAGACATCTTTCCCTTTCTTCTCAAGGCGATCGACGACAGCCCAGCCAGCTGCGCCCCTGCGCCCTTGGCCCACGCACCTGGGCTGCGGTCGGCGCCTCGAAGCCCGTGCGCAAGCGGTACGAAAGTACGGGGCGTTTGTCCTTGCTGGAAGCCCGTATAACAGCCGCCAGCGGCGGTCCGGATTGGACGGTTGGGCCGTCGCGGCTGGCGTGTTCCCGGCGGAGAGGCCCCCAGTTGACGGCTCGAGTTGCTGCGTTCTTGAGCACCCAGCCCGAGCTGCTGCCCGCCCCGCAGTCCCCGCACATGACGCTCTCCAAGCCCAGGACCTCGAGGGAGCGATACAGCGTGAGCGCGGGGGACAGCGCCCTAGGGAGGGGGGATGGGCGGTTAGACCGAAGGGACTGGCGATAACACTTCGAGGAAGAGGCAAGACCCTAACAATAGCATAAGTAAAGGCTTAGCCTACTCATCCAGCTCACCCACTGCGGCACCCACCTGCGGTACGCTGCCTCCTCGTGCTGGGCGGTATCGTACCAAGCCACCTGCCATGGGGTGAGCGTGGGGGGTCGCAACAGCCCGTGACATCGGCCACAACACACCCTCTCAAATCCATACGCACTATCGGCCGGCGCCTATCGGGATCCTGTCCCAACGCCCTGCTTGCCTCCAAGGGGCCACGGTATAGGAGGTCCTGACCCGGCAGACTCTATGCTGGTCGTGCCGTACTGCCGTACACCCATGCCTTCCTACCTCAGGGTCCAAAAACAGCACCTCTGCGGTAAACGGGCGCTGAACTTTGGCCCCAGCGCCGGTGATGTTCGCCTCACGGGAATAGGCCCTCCAATCCTCGTGCCCGGCTGCTGGCCAGGCGGGCAGCGCGAAGGCCCACGTGGGCTGTTTGGCGCTAAAAGTAAACTTGCCCGTGAAGAACACTGCGCGCATGGGAGGGATAGAGTGGAGGCGAAGGCCAGCAGACAGCGCCTGCTCCCATGCGCAACGCCCGGCTCCATAGCATGCCTCCGCCCCTTCCCGCCACCAAAACTAGCACCTGCTACGGCCTGGTGTCACCAGGTATGTAGGGCCTGCACCACGCCCCCCGCCACAACATCCCCCAATCCCTTCCCCAACCACCGATACCCCTGCCCAAACCGCAGCCTGTCCGCAGGACCCTGGCCTCTTCCCAAGCGACGCGGCTCACCTCCGCCCAGGAGGCCGCCGGCCCACTTGGCCCAGCCCCCCACCAGCTCCTGTCGACCCATGCGAGACCACAGCTGCTGCCAAGCCCAAGTGGCTGCAAGGTATCGTGCGTTGAGCCGCACGCGGACAGTGTCAAGCGGGTGCCAGTGCTCGCGCGCACGAACCGCCGTGATCTGGAGGCAGGCGGCGGGCTGCACGGCCCGGCGCAGGATGGTCAAGGGCGAGCTGTGCTTGCAGGAGAGGAAGTTTGTCGAAGTTCTTTCGGTCTCGCGCACCGAAAGGCGCCTGCGTAAGCGACAAGAGAAGGGCGGGACTTGAGGTGCGTACAACAGCGGCAGGGCTCCCGCGGGGGGGCGAGAGCGGTATGCAGCGCGGTCCTCATCCTCAGCCAGGCCCTTTGCCCCAGCGCACCAGAGCACGCCTCCAATTGCAAAAGCTTCGGATTGGGCGAGAAGGCGGCCTGACTTTGGGTATACCTCTTCTTGCGGGACCATGCCGAGCCACTGCAACGAGGGAGGGTCCCCGGGCGTGTCAAACCCAAGCTTTTGCGGTCCTTGCAGGCATCGGCCTCCCAGTCGCCACAGAGCCTCACCGTGACGTTAGTAACACGGCGCTGAAGTGGACGGGGAGCATCAAGCCACTTGGCGCCATACTCGCTGGGTCCGGGCCAACTTGCTGACGCGCGTATTCGCAGCGGCTGTTGCTCTCTTTCAGGTTTCACCGATTCTTTGAGTTCATACTCCAAGTGCGCCCGAGTTGCGGGGAAGTCCGCGACGGCTGAGAGGATGCCAGCGTTTGCACGGTCTCGGAGAGCCAGCTTCATGAATATCTGCCGATCTCCGAAGAGCCCCGCTTTTATCCACATGACCCCGATGGCTATGACGGCAACACAAACCGGTATCTTCACCAAGTTGAGTGACAGCCGCGTGCTTGCACCGCTTGCATTGTTGCGTGTGCTCGCGCTTCGCCCTTATCTAACAAGGATTTCTGCGTTTCGCACTTTCCCACGTGAGCACTGTGCTGTATGATGGCATGCTGATCACCAGATCAGCGGCGCACGGGAACTGCGGGTACTGTACACCGTACCCTCATAACCGTCATGAGAACCCGAAGTCAGTGCTGGGCCTGGTGGGCAGCCTCCGTGCAGGAAGCGTCCTGAAGTACATCTTGCTTCAATCGGCGCCAGCACATTTGCCATCTCTTCTTCGCTGACATACCACGCCACGCCATCTCGCCATGCCGTCACCTTCCTACCTGCAGCCCCCGCTCGCGTTACGGCCCCGCCCCAGTCTGTCCGGCTATGCCCTCGGTGGGAAGAGTGTTCAATGGCCGGCATGAGTTTGCGCTCGCGTCGGGCCGTCACCACGAGCGACACCTACCGTGCCCAACGTCTGCGATGCCAGCCCCCAACCCCGGCCACAGAACCCGAGTAGCTGACCGCTTCTGCGTCCCCACTTGCAAACACCCCTCGTCAGTACAGAGCCACGATGGTCTCAACCCGAACGCGGCACAGCGGGCACTCCAGCCCCGGCATGCAGCCCTGGAGCAGCGCCGAGCACTCCTCGCACGGGACACTACGGAGCGCTCTCAGCGCGCCGAGGGGAGGTTTTGGGGCGTGTACGGCAGGGAGGAAGTGGGGCCTTGAACCCTTGGGAGGTAGAGAAGGGGTTTGGGGGGGGCGGGGCTGGAAGGGTGCCGGGGAGAAGGCGGGTTGGTGCGCCAAGGGCGGTACGGCAGGCTCGAACCGGCCCCGGTCGAAGCAGAGTTGAGGCCTGCGGGGGTACTAGTACTGTTCGATAGCTCGTTGTTGTCACGCATGCTGACCTCGGTGGACGCTTTCTGACGGCTCACGCGTGTTGATTGGGACCGCTGCAGAACACGCCCGGGCGCCAGAGCTTGCGGCCGCCCTGCGGCGCGCTTCGCTCGGTGAGCGGGAGCGGTGAGCGGGACAACGGCGCGGGGGCAGGGCCCTCGCACGGGGGTCCGGGGACGGCAGGCGGGACCGGCGCGGGCGGCGCCTTCGGGTTCGAGGAGGCCCGGGCTTTCGTGCAGCAGGAGGGCGACGTAGAACGCGCAGCGGATGCGGGCCTGTTCGAAAGAATGGGCGCTGGAGCAGGCGGGCGGGGCAGGCCGCGGGACCACGACACCGCAGACCCCCCACGGCCGGCAGCAAGGCAGCGCCCTGCGCCGGCCCGCCAGCCGCACTGGGAGCCGACCGCGGTTCCGGAGCTCGTCGTGACCCTTGGCCAGCGCCTGCGCGAGGCTGGGTACGGCCCGGACCTCGATGTGTTCATTGAGACAACGCAGCGGACGCTGGAGGCCATGTCACAGTCAGCGGAATTTGACCAGGCGCGGGCAGACCGGCTCTGGACGCAGGGCTTCTGCCAGCTTCAGGCGGAGCTGTGGCCGCGCTCGGGGGGCCAGGCCGCCCCACTACGGACGCACGCGCCCGCCCCCAACGCGCAAGCCGCAGACCAGCCAGCGCAGGAGCAGCAGCAAGCGGAAGAGGAGCAGGCGCAAGCGCAGGCGCAAGTGCGAGCACGGGCGCAGGCGCAGGCGCAGGCGGCGTTGCAGCAGCAGCAGGCCGACGTGGCGCAAGCGCTGATGCAGGCGCAGCGGCAGCAGCAGGCCCAGGCCCAGGCGCAGGCGGCACTGCAGCAGCAGCAGGCTCAGGCCCAGGCGCAGGCGGCGCTGCAGCAGCAGCAGGCCGACGTGGCGCAAGCGCTGATGCAGGCGCAGCTGCAGCAACAGGCCATGCAGCGCACCATGCAGGCGGCCAACGCGCAGCAACACATGAGCCAGGCGGCGCTGTTCGGAGGCCTGCCGCTGGGGGGCCACGGAGCGGGGCTGGGAGGCCTGACTCAGCAGCTCACGGGCTTCGGCAGTCTGCCGCAGACGGGCGCAGGGGCTCCGGAAGGAGCGGGAAACTTGGCGCTGTTTGCGTCGACGCTCAGCGCACAGGGTCACAACCCACACGGCACAGGCCTGCTGCCCCAGGGCGGCGCCGGCGGCACCGCCCACAGCTTAGGCCCACAGCACGGGGGCCCGGTCTCCAACATCCCAGCCGTACCGCACTCTTGGGCGCAGAGCAACAATCAGCTCCTCAGCTTTGCCCTCGGTCCGGTTGGCGAGCTGGATGCAGTCCTGGATGCGATGCCGCACATGCGCTCGGCGCTCACACAGCTCGGCCTCAAGGCGCCGGCAGCCAAGCTGTCAGACGCCGACGCGCGGCTCACGAGCGCCACGCAGTGGTGCAACACAGCGGCCAAGGCGTTCAGAGCGCAGGCCAGCAGCGCACAAGGGGCAGAGCGGGCGAAGGCGGAGAGCATGGCAGCCAGCTTTGCGGATCTGGCCCTCTGGTGCTCGGAGACGCACACCAACATGTACCGCTATACCGCCGCCTTCCACGGCGACTTCAAAGCCACGCTCGCGCTCCTGAAGGCACCGCAGCCGGCGCAGCAGCTTGTGCGTGACTCGCTCCTGATACCCGATGAGGTGCGGCCGCACCTCTCGCTGGGCCTGGGCAACATCGCTAGCGGCAAATCGCGGCAAGCGGGGCCCTACAACGGCAGTGCTCCGCCGTCCAGCAGCTCGTGGCAGGCGCAGGACCAGCCGCCGTACCAGCCGCCGTACCAGTCACCGTACCAGTCGCCGTACCAGCCACCGTATCGGCCGCCGTACCAGCCGCCGCAGCTGCAGTGGGAGCAGGAGCCGGAACGCCTGGCGGGGCACGTGACGCCCACCCGCCCGCTTACGGATGCCCAGTTCAGCGCGCTTCGCGCCGCCGCAAAGCCAGGCTTCTGCTATCACTGCGGCGAGTTGGGTCACACGGTGCGCGGGTGCAAAAGGCTGGAGGCGCTCGCACCGTTGCCGCGGCAGCAGCTGCGCAGCCAGTACGTTGAGCTGCAGCGCTTGCTGCAGCCGCCGACGGGGCTTCCCCCGCCGCCTCGGCGGTAGCTGCCAGCCCAGTCAGTCGAGGCGCTCGCTTCGCCCTCAAGGGCGGGGGCCGCGGCGCCGCCCACCCACCCGGCAGCGGCAGCCGGACCGGTGGCGACTGACGAGGGCTTGGGCGCACATGCAGAAGGTGAGACACGAACGCCGCGAATGGTCAGATTCAGGCCGCGTTGTAAGGGTCGGCACGTGCTTGCTCCTGTACGGCCGGTCGTCGGGCCATGCTACCTAATCTGTACGTTGCTTAACCTGTACGTTGCTTAACCTGTACGATGCCTAACCTGTACGTTGCCTGACCTGTACGTTGCTTAACCTGTACGTTGCTTAACCTTTACGGTGCTTAACCTGTACGTTGCTTAACCTGTACGTTGCTTGACCTGTACGTTGCCTGCCCTGTACGGCCCGTTGGGGCATCCCTCGCTCCCTCCCTCAGTTGAGTGGGTCGCCCCTTCGGTTGCGGACCCGCCGCAGCTAGAACGACGATGGTTCAACCACAGCGGCGTTAAACTTGACACGGCCGCCTGGGCACGACACGGCGTTGACACGCCCACCACCCGCAACGAGATCCGCTGGACGTTTCATACCACACCCGCGGAGCGCCGTGACGCCCCAGTTTACCCATCCGTACGACAACACCTCAGCGCTCTTGGTGATCATTTTGACGACCTGTTAGCATCCGGCGTGGTCGAGCCGTACGACCCCGCAGCGCACGGGTCAGAGTCTGACTTCGCCGCCGTCGTTAACCCCGTCCACGTCGTCATTCAGCCCAACAAGCTCCGCCCGCTCATCGACCCCTCGGCTTCCGGCGTCAACGCATGCATGAACCACCTACCGTGCCCTCTTCCCACGCTGGCCGACGTTCTCGACGCCATGCCTGCCGGCTCATACATGGGCAAACGCGACCTGACCTCGGGCTTTCACCACTGCGTGCTGCACCCCTCTGCACGCCGCTTCGTCGCCTTCCGTCACCCCGTCACCCGGCAGCTCCTCCGTTGGGTATCCCTCCCCTTCGGCGCCAGCCAGTCCCCCGCCATCTTCTGTGAGCTCAGTGACGCCGCACGCCGGATCTTCCAGGCCGAGTGCGACCGCTTGGGCTTGGGGGTGCGGATATGGTGTTATGTGGACGACTACGGGATTATCGGACCGTCACACGCAGCAGTGCAGCGAGCCTTCGACGTGATGGACAGGCTGGGCGCAGAGCTGGGGCTCGAGTGGAACCGGGCCAAGGACCAGGGCCGGTCAGACCCGCTGCAACAGATGGAGTTCTTGGGCATGCTGTTCGACTCCACCGCCGCAGGGGGGCCGCAGATGCGCATCGCGCCCTCCAAGCGTGAGCGGTACGCAGCGGAGGTGGCCGCCGTGCTGGCTGACGCAGCGGCCTCCGCCCCGCATCCGTCAGCGCCGCGGTCATCCCTGGAGACAGTGGTAGGCCGACTGACTTTCGTCGCACGAGCCTGCCGGTGGGGCTTCACGTTCATGCAAGGCCTATACGACTGTCTCTTCACCACCACCTCCCCGCCCCCGTCACGGTGTGCCCTCACGGCATCAGCTCTCGACGACCTGGCGTTCTGGATGCGCATCCTAGGCCATGACGGCCAGGACCGGCGGCTCTGGGATGGCGTGCGACAGAAAAAGTCGCCCGCCAAACTAGAAAGGGGGGGTGCAGACGGCACGCTGCAATGCGAAGACTCGCTGACGGGCGAAGTCATTTTCACGGATGCCAGCGGCGTGGGGTTCGGAGCCTGGTGGGGAGCGGCGGAAATGCAGGGGCAATGGTCGGCGGAGGAGAGCCGCCTGGCGGTCGCGTGGCGGGAGCTTAAGGCGGTGGTGCAAGCCCTCAGCTCATGGGCAGAGGCCCTTCGTGGGCGGCGAGTGTTGATACGCTGCGATAACACGCAGGCCGTGGCGGTAATAAATCATGGCGCATCACGGGTGCCAGAAAGCCGGCCTCTCAGCCGGCGGTTAGCCGAGTTAGCTGTGGGTTTCGATTTCGAGGTTTGGGCAGAGCATGTGGCGGGGGTGGATAATGAGCGCGCAGATCGGCTGAGCCGCAAGTTGGCGGAGCCGGTGTCCAACCTTATGCTGCGGCCCGAGGTGTTTGCTTCCTTGTGCCCACGAGCGAGCCCATATCGGCCGCATGTTGACTGCTGCGCAGATGAGAAGGGGTTAAATGTTCAGAAGGGGTGTGCCTCTTTCTTTTGTCCGTCGCGTTCTGTCTTAGGCCAAGAGGCAGCGTTGGCGGGCAAGGCGTTGTGGGCCTTCCCCCCACCGGTGTTGGCGGGTGATGTGTTGGGAGTTATTGTGCGCGCTTTCCGGCTTTCGGGGGCCACTCGGGCCACAGTTGTTGTGCCCTTCTGGCCCGAGCGGGGTTGGTTTAGGCGCCTGATCCGCGGCCCAGGGTCGCCCTTCCGTGTGGTTTCGGTCCTGGCCGAAGGAGGGTCCTGGTGCCGGGCACCCTGGGGTGACCTCTCGCCACCGTCCCCGTACGACTTGCTGGTGCTACGCTTGCCGTAACGTGCCCCGCTCCGCCCCCCACCGGCCGAGCGCAGGCTTCTGCGGCGTGTGCGGCCTACGGACGGGCGTCTTGGACGTGCGGTGCGAGGTCTGCACGGTACCGGCGCATCGCCCCTGCCTGGGCCTGGGCGTTGGCGCCTACCCGGGAGGCTGGATGAAGTGCGCACGGTGCATATTGGCCGCCGCCGGCGTGCACACGTCGGCGGTGGGGGGCCCGGCGGGGGACCTGGCCAGCCTCACGGTCACGCTCCGCAGCGGCGCAGTCAGCGCAGGATCTGCCGCGTCGTACGAGACCCACCGCCGCCGGTACGTGCGCTGCTGCCACGATCTGGGTCTGCCGCCGGCGGCGGCGTTCCCGCCTGACCGGGATGGCGATCTCAACCCGGAGCTGGTGTGCCTGTTCATCGCCTGGCAAGTGCGGCAGGGGCTGGCCAACGACACCATCTCGGGGTCCGTCACGGCGCTCGCCGACTGGCAGCGGGGCCGTGGTGCGGCGGAGGCGGACAGAGCGTCGCGTCACCCGGCCGTCCAGTCCGCCCTCGCCCAGGCCCTGCGGCGACGGGCGCTAGCGCCGCCAGGGGCGGCGCTGTCGCGCAAGGCGCCCTTTCCGCTGGACCTGCTGGTGGTGCTCCTCGGCTGGCTGCGGCACCAGGCCAACGCAGATCCGGGGCGAAGGCGGGAGCGAGAGCAGGACGCAGCGTGGCTGACGGCGGGTTTCTTGGGCATGCTGAGGCGGAGCGAGCTAGCAGCGCTGCGGGTTGGCGACGTGACTGCCGCGCCAGGCGGCGGGGTGCGGCTGTTCATAGCCCGGAGCAAGACGGATCAGACAGCACGAGGAGCGGAGGTATTCCTGGCCGAGCGGACGGCGTCCGGCATCCCCACCGCGCGCATTCTGCTGCGACACGTCGAGCGGCGGCGAACAGAGGGCGCGGGCACCGGAGCCCACTTGTTTGGTGCAGCCGGGGCGGCGGCGGCGTGGCACAAGGGCGCTTTTACCCGCCGGCTCAGGGCGCTGCTGTCGGCGGCGGGCGCAGCCGTACCCGCCCTGGGGCTGGCGCCGGAGCGCTACTCGGCCCACAGCCTACGGCACGGCGGCGCCACGGCAGCGGCGGAGGCGGGCGCCACGCTGGGGGAGATTATGGAGCACGGGCGCTGGCGGTCCCTAGCAGTGCGACGCTACGTGCATCTGTCAGCGGCCACCCGCATGCGCCTGACCGCCCGGGTCTGACGACAACTGTGCAAGGGGGGTGCCAGCCTGGGCAGAGCGGGCCGGGCTGGTCAGGGCGGCGGGGGAGTGAGGGAGAGTTTGTGTGCCGGTTCTGGGCGGCGCCCCCGCCGCCCGTGTGTCTTTCCCCCCCTTTGCTGTTGCCCCGGGCCCCGGGGCGGGGGGTTGCAGCGTGGCGTGGAGAGTGTGAAAGGGCTTGGCAATTGGCGTTGCGACCGGCTGGGGGTATTCGAGAGCCGGTGAACGTTGGAGCGGTAGCAGTGTAAGGGGAGAGGGTCGGCGAGCGAGTCTCCGTACATGCACCAAAAGGGACACTACGGAGCGCTCTCAGCGCGCCGAGGGGAGGTTTTGGGGCGTGTACGGCAGGGAGGAAGTGGGGCCTTGAACCCTTGGGAGGTAGAGAAGGGGTTTGGGGGGGGCGGGGCTGGAAGGGTGCCGGGGAGAAGGCGGGTTGGTGCGCCAAGGGCGGTACGGCAGGCTCGAACCGGCCCCGGTCGAAGCAGAGTTGAGGCCTGCGGGGGTACTAGTACTGTTCGATAGCTCGTTGTTGTCACGCATGCTGACCTCGGTGGACGCGTTCTGACGGCTCACGCGTGTTGATTGGGACCGCTGCAGAACACGCCCGGGCGCCAGAGCTTGCGGCCGCCCTGCGGCGCGCTTCGCTCGCCCACCCACCCACCCTGGGCGCCCGGGGGTGCCAGCCTGGGCAGAGCGGGCCGGGCTGGTCAGGGCGGCGGGGGAGTGAGGGAGAGTTTGTGTGCCGGTTCTGGGCGGCGCCCCCGCCGCCCGTGTGTCTTTCCCCCCCTTTGCTGTTGCCCCGGGCGCCGGGGCGGGGGGTTGCAGCGTGGCGTGGAGAGTGTGAAAGGGCTTGGCAATTGGCGTTGCGACCGGCTGGGGGTATTCGAGAGCCGGTGAACGTTGGAGCGGTAGCAGTGTAAGGGGAGAGGGTCGGCGAGCGAGTCTCCGTACATGCACCAAAAACCCCCGTGTGCACGGTCGTGCCGTGCAGGAAGCCGAAGCGCCGGGGCCCGTCCAGGCACATGACGCACAGCCGGCTGACATCGTCGTCGTCGTCTGGGGCGCTGCTTGACACCGGTGCAGGGGGGCTGCTGGCGGCAGCGGCTGTAGAGGCACTGCCTGCCGCGGCAGGCGGGGGCGGCATGAAGTCCCAGGCCGGAGCAAACGCAGCAGCAGCCGAAGCCGAAGACTGGTATGGCTGGGACGCAGGGGCAGCGGAGGGCTGGGCGGAAGGCACCGAGGCTGGGGTGGCCGCAGGGAGCGGGGTCGAGGGCTCCCGGATCGCAGGGTGCAGAAGGGTGCTGGTCAGCGTGGCGGTGCCGTTCGGGGCTGCCCCTGACGGTCCGTAGGCGCTGGAGCCCCGCCGCTTCTTGGCCCCAGCAGGCTTGGCGTTGTGCTGTTGGGGCTGTGGAGGCGGCGCGGGGGGCTGCTGGGGCGCGGGCTGCTGTCGGCCCGAGCCGCCGTTGGCCGTCGCAGCTGCGCTGGGCCCAGCAGCGTCAGCACTGCCGCTCCGGCCCTTCAAAGCGCCCCGACTGCCGCCGGCGCCCTTCGTTGACTTGCTGGCGGCAGCGGAGGGGGAGCCCGCAGGGCCCTTGCGGCCCTTGCCGCTGCCACCGGCGGCTCTCGGCGAGGCGGGCTCAGTACGGCCATTGTCCAAGGCGGCCCTCGCAGGAGTCTCGCGGACCTCTCCGCGAGATGAGGTCCCCTGTGGTTTAGGAAAAGGAAGCAGGGCGGTTGTCAACATGAGCAGGCCGCATACTGACATACTGTTGCGCCCTTCCAAATCGCACCACGCGCATTGCTCAAGTACCCACAGCCCCCGTGTCCTGCCCCCTGCTCACGCATCCCTGCTCACCCGCAGAAGCGTCCAGACGCCGCTCAAGGCCAGCCACACCAGGCGCAGAGGTATCAGCGGAATCTCAGCGACCAACAGCAGTTGGTTGACGTCAAGCAACAGACAGAGGCCGCAGGCCCACAGCACCATGGCGACTTGTCGCCCGAGCTCCCACAGGGAGGCCCTTGTCGCATCTTCGATCTGGTGCCGCTTGGCTGCGTTCCCCGTTAACGCCAGCGGCCGACAGCCCCTGGCCCGGGCCTCAGGAGAAAGGTTGCCGAAGCTGGGGTGGGAAGGATGCACGAGGGCACCGATCTCGCGCATCTTCTTGGTGATCTCGGCCGGGACCTTGCCCCCATAGACGAGGGACTGAGAGACGTATAGCTTAGCGGCTTGGGTGAGCTGGGCAGTCTCTTCGGTCAAGCAATAGCTGGATGACACGGGCTGTAGGGAGGTGTCACTGGACCTGAGGGGATGTGGGTCGGGGCCAGGACGTGCGATCAAGGACAAGGCAGGGCGGCCCACCCGCTTACAGCTGGCCAAACGAGCCAACCGGGGAGCTGCCAAACGCAGACACGCTTGGAACCGGAAGCCTAGAAGCCTAGAAACTTACCACGCTGCCATTTCCAGCGCCAGCTGCAGCGCCTGGCCCTCCGATCCCGCCTTTGCCAGCGCCTTGACCTTCCGTGCCAGGCGCTCCCGCTCCTCTTTCGCCGCCTCACTGTAACCAAAGTGAACCGGGTGCGCGGTGCAACACCCTACGTCCGAGACAAGCGGCAGCCGCGGCAGCGGCAGCAGTCTCTTCCACCCGTACAGCCTCGGGTCCTCCTGCGTGTAGCCAGGCGTGCTGACGAGATCCAGAGCAATCTCAGTCGCGGCCTGAAGGGCGTCTTTGATCTGTGGTGGGTCCGCGGGCGGGGGCGCGAGCAGGAGGGCTTTAGCTGCCGACGGGGCGTGCGAGCGTAGCCCGAAGGCATTTGCGCGGTGGGCGGGTGGTGCTATGCACGTGCTGGGCTGCTGGCAAACGCTTGAGGGCTGCTAGGGGCCTGGTTTTCGCCTCACCAGCTGCTTGGTCCCACCCTTCACGGGGCACTCCTCATTGCAGGCCTGGAGGGCTGCCGCCAGGGCCTGGGGTCGAGCAGAGCGGGCGGGCGGGGGCAAAGGATGGCAAGGAAGGCGTACTCAGACAGGGCGTGACGTACCGACAGGGGCCAGCGGCGGAGCGCAAGAAGGGACGCAATAGCGTGCACGCTACAGGCAGCTCATCACGCAAGACTACCGCCGGGGTATGAGGAATGCAGGGGCACGGGCAACCTTGGCCCGCCAGGACCCGAGCGGTCTCACCTCAGCGGGGCTGTACGTCCTGAACCCGGAGCGCAGCGTGTACCGCAGCAACGGGTCGTACTCTGTACTAGTGCCGTACGTGCCGTCAACTGAGATGGAGAGGGGAAAACCTCCTCCTCTGTCCGGCCGGGAGCCCGCCCCGCAGTCCCCGCACATGAGGCTCTCCAGGCCCAGGACCTCGAGGGAGCGATACATGGTAAGAGCGGGGGACAGAGCTCTGGGGAAGGGGGACGCATGACAGTGGGTGCCGGCGGTCAAAGCGCCATGGGCGAGCCTCGTGTGGTGCGGCATCCTACCGGGCGCTGAAGACGCCAGGGTTTCGGCGTCAGAAATACTGCCAGCGGGTGAAACGAGGAGGGGGGCCAGCCAATGCTGCCTGCCTCACGACGCGCCAGTGCCCCAGGTCCCACTCCGTTCCCCGCAGCATGCCCCCATTCCCCTTCGCACCTACCGGCGATACTCGGCCTCCTCGTGCCTTGCAAGGTCATGCCATGACACCTGCGGGGAACGGTAGATAACGGTCGGTGAGGGTTACGGCCACGACCCCGGTGAAGCATCGACCTACAGTCATCCGCCTGACGGCCTGCAGCAGGCTAGCACCTGGCCCCGCGACCTTGCCTGCCTGAATGACCCACTTTGCGAGTACCCAGGCCCAGGAAGCGCCCTGCCCACTGTGCCCCAGTTGGGCCCGATGACCGCCCTCCCGCGTCGCACTGTGCGTAGCCCCAGGACCCTGAACCTGCCCCACGTCCCACCGTGCCGCACCTCGGGATCCTGGAACTCCAAATGAGCAATGAAGGGCTGCCTGGAGGGCTTGTCTTCATTCGTCTGCCGCATGTTGAACTCTGTATCGAAGGTCTCCCATAACTCGATGTCCTCCTCCGTCCAGCCGGGTAACATGAACGAGTGGGTGGGCTGCTGGGAAGTGAACTTGAGCTCGAGGCCTGGGGGCCGGGGTGAGGTGGAGGCGTGCAAGGGTGCCACGCAAGGCATGCGGCAGGAGCTGACTGAGCGGGCTAAAGAACGCACTCGTGCCTAGGCCCAACCCTCCCAGGGCAAATGATACTCACCCAGCCATCGCATCCACGGCGCCTGCTCCATGCCCTCGGCCTTCATCACCTCCTGCCAAGCGTTCGATGCGGGCAGGAAGCTGACGCCCAGGCGTACAGTCACCACATCCCCCATGTGCCAGCGGCGACGCGCTTGCACAGCAGTGAGGTGGAGGCAGGCCGCTGGCTCCTCGCCCAAAGGCAGGGAGCCGGTGGGCCCCGGGTTCCGGCAGGAGGTGGAGGGCGAGGCGGTGGGGTCCCAGTGGGGCTTGCGAACTGAGAGAAGCCTGTAGAGGGCGGGTGAAACGGGGTGGGGATAAAGCAGAAGGGATTCTGATGGATGTTGCGCTGCTCCCGGCGTCCGCCCACACCCATCCAACGGCACTCTTACCACACAATACCTCCCACTGCAAAGGTTTTGGTCCGCGTGAGCAGCTGCCCGCGCCTCGATGCGTCCGATGAATAGCCTCTCGGCACGGAGCCATACCACTAGGGGGTTGGGGGCGTGACAGGGGGCTGCGGGTTTGGCGGCACGAACCGTGCAGTCAACTCCCTGGCCGTGCCCGGCGGCGCATCCCACCGTAAATGTCGTCTTCCGAGGCTCGTACGTACGCCCAAGCTCCGGGAAAAGCTTTGACAAGGTGTTGCCCTCATCGCGGGTCGGCCAAGACGGTATCTCGCGCCCAAAGCTGGTATCGTCGGAGTCCTCTAGTTCATAGTCCTCTAGCTCATATTCGCTGAGTTCTAGCTCTGTTTCTAAAGAAGCCCTTGCTCCGGGCATGTCTACGAAGGCCGCAAGGAGGTCGGCGTTCTCCTGCTGGCGCTGTGCGAGAGCTTGGAGCGTTCGGGCTGTCCTTAACTGCCCTTGAAAGAGCGATACGCCCACGGCTGCTACGGCGACCAGTATAAGGAGGCGCACAGCAGATGGCGCCATTTCACAGCTGCGGTTCGTCGCTAGTATCTACATAAGGAGCAATATGATACGTATTGTATACATTGGCACTTCGCATAACAGGTCAGACTAGATCGGTCTGGCCATGTCGGGCCATGGGATCCCCACCACACACGAGCACACGGGGAACAACTCTCACGAGGAGACCTCCTTCTGCCCGCATCCAACGCCCACGTAGCTGCCCGGTTTGCAGTCACAATTGCAACCACCCCTCGTCAGTACAGAGCCACGATGGTCTCAACCCGAACGCGGCACAGCGGGCACTCCAGCCCCGGCATGCAGCCCTGGAGCAGCGCCGAGCACTCCTCGCACACCCCCGTGTGCACGGTCGTGCCGTGCAGGAAGCCGAAGCGCCGGGGCCCGTCCAGGCACATGACGCACAGCCGGCTGGCATCGTCGTCGTCGTCTGGGGCGCTGCTTGACACCGGTGCAGGGGCGGTGCCGGCGGCAGCGGCTGTAGAGGCACTGCCTGCCGCGGCAGGCGGGGGCGGCATGAAGTCCCAGGCCGGAGCAAACGCAGCGGCAGCCGAAGCCGAAGACTGGTATGGCTGGGACAAAGGGGCAGTGGAGGGCTGGGCGGAAGGCGTCGAGGCTGAGGCGGCCGCAGGGAGCGGGGTCGAGGGCTCCGAGATCGCAGGGTGCAGAAGGGTGCTGGTCAGCGTGGCGATGCCGTTGGGGGCTGCCCCTGACGGTCCGTAGGCGCTGGAGCCCCGCCGCTTCTTGCCCCCAGCAGGCTTGGCGTTGTGCTGTTGGGGCTGTGGAGGCGGCGCGGGGGGCTGCTGGGGCGCGGGCTGCTGTCGGCCCGAGCCGCCGTTGGCCGTCGCAGCTGCGCTGGGCCCAGCAGCGTCAGCACTGCCGCTCCGGCTCTTCACAGCGCCGCGACTGCCGCCGGCGCCCGGCGTGGCTGCAGCCTTGCTCGCCCTGCTAGCGGCAGCGGAGGGGGAGCCCGCAGGGCCCTTGCGGCCCTTGCCGCTGCCACCGGCGGCTCTCGGCGAGGCGGGCTCAGTACGGCCATTGTCCAAGGCGGCCCTCGCAGGAGTCTCGCGGACCTCTCCGCGAGATGAGGTCCCCTGTGGTTTAGGAAAAGGAAGCAGGGCGGTTGCCAACATGAGCAGGCCGCATACTGACATACTGTCAAGCCCTCCTTCCCCACGTGCACCACGCGCACCGCACCAGTACCCACAGCCCCCGTGCCCTGCCCCCTGCTCACGCATCCCCGCTCACCCGCAGAAGCGTCCAGACGCCGCTCAAGGCCAGCCACACCAGGCGCAGAGGTATCAGCGGAATCTCCGCAATTGCAAGCACTTGCACAATGTCAAGCGTGAGACAGAAGAAGCACGCCGACGCAAGAAGGAAGGCCCCTGCTCCAAGCTTCTTGAGCGAGGCTGTCGCCGCGCCTTCCAACCGCCGCAAGTTGGCCCCACTGCCCGAGAACGGCACCAGCCGACACGCCCTGCTGGTCCGAGCCTCGGCAGGTATGTTGCCAAAGCTGGGGTGTGAGGGGTGCACGTGGGCGCCGATCTCCCGCAGTTGCTTGGCAGCCTCAGCCGGAATCCTGCCGGCATGGCGCAGGACTTGGGCGACGTACGACCTTAGGGCGTGGGTCAGGTTGGCGGCCTCCGTACTCGAGCAGTAGTAGGCTGGTGCGGGCTGTAGCGAGACGTCACTGGACCTGAGGGGATGTGGGTCGGGGCCAGGACTTAGGGGATGAGCGATGACTAAGCAGGCAGGGCAGCATCTGCCTGCGCCTCACAAACTCAGCAACAGGAAGCCCAGAGGCAGAGTCGGTTGGGCCACACGCCCAGCGGCTCACCATGCTAAGGCCTCCAGCGCCAGCTGCAGCGCCTGCCCCTCCGATCCCGTCTTTGCCAGCGCCTCTATCTCCCCTAGCAGGCGCTCCCCCTCCTCATCGTCGTCGTCCTCCTCATCGTCATCATCGTCGTCTTCATGACGCGGACGTCTCCTGTGCCCGGTGCAGCACTCAATGTTCGAGACGAGGTGCAGCCGCGGCAGCGGCAGCAGCTCTCGAAGGCGCAGTCCGTGTAGCCGCAGGGGCTTCTTTGATTCTATCATCGTGTCAAGGTCCCGAGCAGTGGCAGCCACGGCGTGTAGCGCGGCGCGGACCTGAGGCGGGCCAGGGGGGTGTTCCAACACCAAAGGGATTGGGCCTCAGCGTGCAGATATGGAGTCGGAGGCCGAGGGCGTGGTGTGCGAAACGGTGCACGGGCCGGCATGGATCGAAGGGCTGCTTGACAACGGGCCTCCGCCTCACCAGCTGCTTGGCGCCTCCTTTCACGGGGCACTTGTTGTTGCAGCTGTGGAGTACTCCCGCCAGGGCCTGGGGTCGGGGCGGGCGACGGAGACGATGGGAAGCAAGGAAAGGCGTACGCAGGCAAGCCGCGACGTACGGTACAGACAGGAGCCAGAGGGGGAGCATGACGCGGGATGCACAAGGACGCGCCTGTTTTTGGGCTGGGCCGCTGCCGTCAGGCTCTGCGGGCGGCCGCCCTTGTCTAGAGTCAACTTACAAGAGACATGCAGGGGCATAGGTAATCTGGACCTGCAATCTCACCTCAGCGTGGCTGAACGTCGTCAACTCAGAGCGCAGCCAGTACCGCATGAAAGGGCCGCGCCTCTTGAACGCGTCAGTCAGATGGTACACCCCGGTGGATATGGGCGCACCAAGTGAACTGTCCTCCTCTTGGGATCCCGCCCCGCACTCCGCCCCGCACATGAGGCTCTCCAGGCCCAGGACCTCGAGGGACCGGTACATGGTAAGAGCGGGGGACAGCGCCCTGAGGAAGGGGGTGGCGGTTGGCGCGGTTACAATCCAAAAAAGAGGCAAGGGAAGGGATTGATAACAATGGACGCAGGCGGTCAAAGGTCTTGGGGCGAGCCTAGTGACATGCTCCTCTCCTTCAGCCGAGGTGGTGGGGTCCGAGGCAATGGCTGCCCGCCACACGACGCGCCACGGTCCAACTCCGTGCCCTCTAGCACGCCCCCGTTCCCCTTCGCGCCCACCTGCGGTACTCAGCCTCCTCGTGCCTTGCGTGGTCATGCCATGACACCTGTGGGGAACGGTAGATAACGGTCGGTGAGGGTTACGACCACGACGCCGGTGCCATCTCCTCCTGGAAAGAGCACCGACACCGGCCAGAGGGCCCCACCGCCCGACGATGGCACGTAGTTAAAACCTTCCCTGCTTGACTGACTCCCCTCCCGACAAGGGTGGCTGCACGAAGGTGTAGGGATAAGCAAACCGATGCTTGTGGCCTTCGTTCTCCCGCGTCCCACCCCACCTTGCCTCGCCTCTGGATCCTGAACCTGCCCCATTTGCCACCGTGCCGCACCTCGGGATCCAAGAACTGAAGCTGGGCGATGAAGGGCTGCCTAGAGGTCTTATCTCCATTCGTCTCCCGCTTCATGTAGATGGCTTCGTACGCCTCCCACAACTCCATGTACGTCTCCGTCCAGCCGTGCAGCATGAAGGAGTGGGTGGGCTTCTGGGAAGTGAAGTTGAGCTCGAGGTCTGGGGACGGGGTTGGAATGGGGGCGCGAGTGTCATGCGCTGGCAGAGAGCGGACTGCGGTAGGCGTGCGGACGGAGCGGACCACGCGACAGGCCTTCCAGTTCGGCGCAATCGCCCTCTAGCCTGAATCCTGCATGCCGACGCCATGGCAACTTGCCCCTGTTGCACAGCCCTGGGCCTCCCCATCGGCCCGCCCCTCTTTCATCCATTTGCACTCACTCCGCCAGTGCATCCACGTCGCCGGCTCCATGCCCTCGGCCTTCATCAGATCCAGAAAGCCGTACGACGTGGGCAGGAAGCTGACGCCCAGGCGGACGGTCACCACATCCTCCACGTGCCAGCGGTGACGCGCTTGCACAGCGGTGAGGTGGAGGCAGGCCGCTGGCTCCTCGCCCAAAGGCAGGGAGCCGGTGGCCCCCGGGTTCCGGCAGGAGGTCGAGGGCGAGGCGGTGGGGTCCCAGTGGGGCTTATGGACTGAGGCACGCCTGTGGAAGGCGGCGAAACCGGTGATGGGGGATGAGAGGGAAACGCTTAGGGCTACAGCGCATTGCAGCAGTTCCCCTGACCGTCAACCACCCACACGCAATCAAGGGGAAGCGCCGTGCTGTCCTGGCATCTTGCCGAACACATCTGACGGCATTCTTACCATAGTATCCCTCCAATTGCAAAGGTTCTGGTGCGCGTAAGCAGCTGCCCGCCCCGCGACCCGCCCGACGCGTAGCCTCTCGGCACGTAGCCGAACCACTGCGCGGGTGCAGGGTTGCGAGGGGGTTCCCGGGTTAGTGGCACGAACCCCACAACCCCTTGCGCAACCCTTGAGCTCCAGACCACGCACCTCAATCTTGGTCTTCCGAGGCTCGTATGTGCGCCCAAGCTCGGGGAACAGCTTTGCCAAGGCGCTGCGGCCCTGGGCGCGTCGCGGCCAAGACGCTTCTTCGCGCCCGAAGTTGTCGTCGTCCGCAACCTCTAAGTCCGCATCATGGTCGCTAGGTGAAACTTCTATCTGTAGGAAAGCTCTCGAATTAGGCACGTCTGCGAATGCCGCAAGGAGGTCGGCGTTTTCTTGCTGGCGCTGTACGAGAGCGTGGAGGACGCGCATCAGCTTGAGATGGCCTTGAAGCATCGATATGCCCACGGCTGCCACGGCAACGGTTATGAAGAGGCGCAGAGCGGATGGCGCCATTTTGTTGACTGAGCGCGCGTTGTGCTTCTGCGTGTGGCATCCGCCTAAAGTAGTGAGATAGCATACTCACTCGCTGTGTGACGGATCCCAAGCTGCTGTGCCGTGCGGATGCGGTGCTTCGCGTGCCGCCTCTTGAGAACCTTCCAACCCCCGACACCCACGCCCGCCCCCCCCCAACCTCTATGGCACACTTGTCCCGGTCCGTCGCCACTCCTTGACAGCCGCCAACCTTCACACAAGTACAGCTCATGCCACAGCACAGCTCATGCCAGGTGCACACCAAGCCGCATCACTGTGCAACGCCAGAGCGGGAACATCCGGGAGCATCTCTCGTGCAACGCCACCCCATAAGAACTCGTGCGCCCCAGGCCTCCCTCATACGAGTCTCGAGAGTCGGGCGACAGCGCTTCAACGTCTGCTTGGCGGTCGGCAGTCCAGGATCTCGGGCAGCGCGGACGCCGGCCTTGACCGCAGGCCTGTACTCTGCTCCGCGCCACCACTCCTGCCCCCGAGCAGTCCTGGACCCGCGTGCGGCGACTCTGGGCTGGCCCAGGGGCTGGCAGCGCCCTCACCACTGCGAAAACCCTTGCCGCCCAACTCCGTCGTCTCGTACCCGCTGCCGCAGTGGCTGGCAGTGCCAGCCGAGCCGTCCGCCTCCGCCTCCTCCGCGCCGCTAGCCCTCGGCGCCTGAACACGCGGCCCCGCTTCTGCCGATGCGCGACTGCCCGAATCAACCGTGCTGCTGCCACCCGCCAGCCGGCTGACGTGCAGCGAGGCCCGCAGTCTCTGCACCTGCAGCCGCATAGATCGCCTCGGCGGCCTGGGCTGCGCCGCCTCGCCCTCGCCCTCGCCGTCACCCCGCACGCCCGGTCGCCCGTCCTCCCCCCTTCCTCCTTCGTCGTCCGTGCCCCCCTCTCCGTCTGGCTGGTGGTCTTGTTGGGCCGACGATTTCGCTTCCGCTTTGTGCATGGCCCTCTGGTAGAGCGGGTGGAGCTCCATGGCGAGGCGCTCCAGCATCACCACCGAGACCCGGGCGGCGGGGGCGGCCGCGGCCACCAGCCCCGCGCCCCCCGGCATCAGCGCCGACTGCCGCGCGCCCGTGCGCCGCCGGGCGAGGGCCGGCATGGCGCTGCCAGCCCTGGCGCCATCGCTTGCGTCTCCAGTCGCCGGCGTGTTGGGCCCCGCCAGGGCTGCGAGTGAGGCGTACAGGCCGCTGGGCCCGCCGCCGCGCCGCTGGCTGCCGGCATCGGAGCCGCCGCCGCCGTCGCCGCCACCGCCGCCACCGCCACCGCCGCCACCGCCGCCGCCGCCCCTGTCGCCTCCCCGGTCACTTCCGGCCGGAGCATCGCGGGAAGAGAGGGTCGAGTGAGCGGAGCCGGCGCTGCCGGGCCGAGGGCTGGCCCTGTGGAGGCTGGGCAGGAGGCCGGTGCTGGCTCGCGGCGACTCCTCGCCCAGCTCGCAGGAGGCGGAGGCCGTTGAGGATGCGGCTACGGCGGCGGGGCCAAAGACGCTGGTCCGGCCCCTGCCACCCAGCAGTGGGCCCGCGGCCGCCCGGCTGGCTCGGGCGAGGCGGTGGTCAACGTAGGCCGAGAGGTAGGGGCTGATGCCGGCGGAGGCGGCCTGCGGGGGATGGGGGCGGGGCAGGCGGCAGCGTGAGACAAGGGCAGGGGAGTGGGTGGCGGGGGGCACAGCAGGGGACTGGGCAGGCGAGTGTGAGATGAGCGGGGCGGGGCGCACGGGGAAGGGGGATTCTGTGGGGGCTCCCGGGTCCCGGCAGTGCGCTGGGATGCGCAACCGCCCTGCCGTACAGTTCCGTACCTTGATGTCGTGCATCATGCTCTTGATGCCGGACAGCAGGGAATTGGCGGCGGGGCCCTGCGGATCGATCCAAACATGGGCGCGTGTAAAATTTGGTTTGGTGCAAACCGAACTGCTCCCATTGCCTATCGCTTGCGACTCTGGCAGACGGAACCACCCCCTCTCTCTCTTGCCCCAGCCACTCACCGCCACCATCGCCTGCCACTCGCTGTCCTCGCCGTCCGCCTCCCCGCTACTGCCGGCAGCTTCCTCGCCGCCGGGCCGAGCGAACGTCGACCGCTGCACCCGGCCGCCTAGCCAGCCGCCAGTGCCCTCCGGCGCCCAGCCCCCCGACGGCCCGGCCCCGCCTCCTCCCCCTCCTCCTCCCCCGCTGCTGCTCCCCAGCGTGAAGCCCAGAGTCACTCGGTGGGCCGTTGCCGTGGCGTGGTGTCCGCCACTGGCACCGCCGGCCACCAGCGCTCCCCGTCCGGATGGCGCCGGCTGCTTGCACCAGGGCCCCTGCGCCGGACCTGGCCCCGCCTTGCCCTGCTCGGAGCCGCCGCACCCTACGTCACTGCCGTCGCCGCCGTCATCTCTGCTTCCATCACCGCTGGTTCCGGCTAAGTCGCGCTCCTCGGGTGCAGCTTCTGCGCCCCGGGGCCGCGGGAAGCCCGCACGGGCTGGAGCTGCTTGCTTGGGCCCGGCTGGCCCCGGCTTCTCGCGGCGGGACGTGGTGGTCCGGTCGAAGGCGCGGCGGCGGCCCGGGGGTGCCGACGGCGGGGGCGCAGGGGACCGCGAGGGAGCGGCCGCGGGCGGAAGGGAGCCGCCTCCGCCCTCGCTGGAAGCCGTGTACCGGGTGCCAGTGGCTGCAGCCCCGCCCCTGGCGCCCCCGCGGGAGGGCAGGGGCGGCGCCCGAGGGCCGCCGCGCGCCCCCGCCGCAGACGAGCCGGGGCCGGCTGTGTTGGGAGGCCGCGGAGCCACGTGCTGTAGAGCCGCGGAAGGCGCCCTGTCGCCAGTTGGTGCCGACGCCAGGGGGCCGTCGCCGCCGCCCCCGTTGGAGCTGCGAAGGGAGCCCACGCGGTGCAGTCGCTCCCACACGGCGGTGCGCTTGCGGGGCCGGAAGGCGGGCGGCTCCGGCGGGAGCTCCTGCAGCGCCCGTAGACAAAACAGGCACGGGCTTCAAGTCGGTTATACCCCAAACAATCTTTCTCTTGGCGGGGAGCAGGTCTGGCAGCACAGCTCGAGGACCCAGGCCCACGCACCTCGCCGGCGTCTGCGCGGTCCCGCCAGGGCAGCGGCACCGCCCCTATGGCCGCCTCCACGCGCCGGGCCACCGTGGAGCGACGGGCGGGGCGCTGTGGGAAGGGAAAGGGAAGAGCAATGTCAAGACCCCCCCAAGCGAGGCCGCAGCTTTGAGGGGGGGCCCACGCTCGTGGATTCTGCTCAGCAAGCGAGAGGGGCATGGTCGCGAATCCTCCACCGCTTGCGCCGACCCTGCACACCCAGAGCACGCCTGCCCGAGCACCCACCCAGAGGCCCTTTTGGTAGGACTCGTCGAAGTTGCGGTCAATGGACTGGGGGGCAAGGTGGAGGGAGGGCTTCAGTTAAGCTACAGGTGATGCGGTTCAAAACAAGGGTGAGGGGTACTAGCCTTGGCGGTCAGGTGCGTTCCCGCGCAATGCACCCGCCCGGTACGCAACCTGCTGCTGGCAGTACGACACCCAAGCGCTGCCGTACGCACCTGCTGCATCATGGCCACGTGCGCCGCCATGGAGTCGTCGTGCAGCGCTACGGCGGCGGCCACGGGCAGCGGCGGGGCGGAGGCCGGGTGCGCCGCGTGGCCCCGGGGGAAGAGCGGCACGCGCGTCACGGGCTGCCGGGTGAGCATGAGCGAGGGGCCGCGGCGGCGCAGCGTCTTGGAGATGCTGGCCTGGGGGGGACAGGATGTAGGACGGAGGGCCGAGGGGTGTTGGCAGTGTCATTCAGCAATTAGAGGGGGGTGAGTCTCGCAGGACGGCGCGCCCTGCCTCGGCGTCTTTTGTGCGTGCGCGCGTGCCAAAACGCTCCCAACCGCCCTTGCCCGACCTTCCCCCACAACAGGCCCTGCTATCCCAAGGCGCCTCACAACGCTGGCATGAACCAGTTGCACACGACCTCGCGCGCACCTGCGCCGACTGGTACCGCGTCTCCGGTGTGTCCATGGCCTTCCCCACCAGCGCCGTCATGCCCGCATCGATGGACCGGAACCGTGCCTTCTCCGCCTCCAGCTGCTTCAGGACGCCCCCGGTAGCGGCCAACACGGTCGCGGCATCTGGGCTGCCAAGATCGCCGGAGGTGCTGCCGTACGTGTCGGCGCTGACCATGGCTGGGAGGGAGTGGAGGAAGGGCTGGGGAGCGGTCGGGGGCTGGGGGAAGGAGGTGGAGGTGGAGAGCAACAGCTCGGGGCTGGAGGGGCCGAGGCCGGGCAGCAGGACCATGGCGGGTGGCGAGGCGGGCGGGAGCGGGATGAAGCCCGTGGGGGCAGTCGTGGCGTCCTCCATTGGAAAGGCGTACGTGGCTGAGAGGGATGGGGTGAGTGAGGAAGGAGGAGGCGAGAGCATGTTTTTGAAGTGCGGCAGGGTGCAAGCTGGAGGGCTGGCGGCGGGGGAAAGGGTGGTAGGTGGCAACCTTGCCTTTTCAGGCAGCGGAAGTGCAGCTCACACGAAGGCCACTGCTTGGATGCAACTCCTAGCCCGGGCTTACTGGTGCTCGCTTCGGCCCAGTGATGGGATACCTCAGCGTCCAGCGGGTTGGCCGGCGCAGGCGGTGCCATCGGCGAGGAATCCTCGCCATCGCCAGGCTCGCCAGGCGCGGGCGAGTCCCCCGGCCTGCTGTTCCGGCTCTGTAGTCTGGGGGTGCTCTCGGATTCCACGCGTCGCGGCTCAAAGCGCAACTCGCCATCCTCGCCGAGCACAGCCTTCCACGTAATGTCGCTGCCCAGCGACACGCCGAGCGAGGTCTCGGACTCGGCCAGATTAAAGACGTTGAGCGATATCTCGCCTCCGCTGGGCTCCCCTTCTTCCTCCATAGCGCGTTGCTTCGCGGTCGCAGGCTGCAAGTGGCTCCTCGTCTCCCAGGTGTTTTTGAGCAGCACTCGCGGCGACCTGCGTCCTACACAATACAGAGGTGGCTGAGTATGACGGTATGTGTGTGCGCTGAAGTACTGCGTCAGGTCTGCGGGCCGAGGTCGGCGGTTGGCGAGGGTTGCGAAGTACGCGCTTCCCCAGGAAGCCTCAGAAGTTGTTTGCCGCATTCGTTACCGCATTCATTGAGGGAGAAGGCGGGGTTGTGACAAGTCCAGGGCGTTAGCGCACCGGGGGAGGCAGGGGGAAACGGGGCGAACAGGAGGGGAAGGCAAGCACGCGAAACACAGCCGGGAAGGTGGACAGCCGCGACCGCACCAGACGTCGTCGCAACAGCTAACTGGACACCGTGCGGCCCTAGGTTATGCAACTGCAACATCTAGGTCACACACAAGAATGGCAAGGCGTGGCAATGGGCGAACGAAGGAAGTGCCGCGACTGCCGGTCGAATTCTGCGTAGCCCTCCTCTTCTTCGGCTGCTCCTTACTGTGCAGCCAGATATGGCTTACCCGAATGCGCTATGCACGGATTAGGCAGCATTCAGAGAACGCTGACCTTTACGCAGCTCTGGCCGATATGCCAGAGGCGAGGGCTTACTTGGAGTCGGAACTTGCAGAGCCTGATGTAGACATAGACGAGAACGACGTCTTGCGCGATGCCGACTTCTGGCCCCGCCATGCCGAGCAGCCTTGGCTGGCGAAGCTCCTGCCCGAGTTTGGGCGCACAGATCAACCTCGAACGACCACGATCACGATGTGCAAGTATCATCGCGTGCAAAGGGATTGGGAGGCAGGTGCCACAGCAGAAAGTTATATTTGCGCGGGAAATAGCCCTTCAGCTCCACACCGGCTCCACAACCCTATGCACCTTGCACCATGCCTAATCCCTCCAACCCCATGTGTATGCCTGGCCCCTATGAACGCAGTGGCACGGCAACGTTCCGCGGCGCTTCTCAGCAGACCGGTCGCGGGCTAGGCAGCTCATCTCTCACACCAGCACCTTTGCGGTTGGGGGAGTACTGTGGTGAGCACGTGGCCAGGGGCTTCGGAGGCGCGTGCGAACGGATACCATGCTGGGCCTCACCCCAACAGACGTCCTCCTCAACCGCAAGGGCCCGCCGAGCCCCTCCCCTCTACCCCAATCCCTGTTGCCGCCTGTTGCCCGCCCCTCCTCAGGCGGCTGTCTCTGCACAGGCCTCACTATGACCCCAGCGCCTCTCCCACGGCCTTCTGCAAGCAGCCCTCGACCTCAGCAGCACTGCACGACGGAGAGGAGCCGGCGGCCTGCCTGCACCTGACGGCGGTGCGTGCCAAGAAGCACTGGCGACGTCAGGACGTGGTCCGGCTGCGCCTGGGCCTAAACTTCCTGCCCGCATCGTACGCCTGGCAAGAGCTGATGCAGTCTGAGGGCATGGAGCCGAGCACGTGGCTACGCTGGCAGGGTGAGTGGCGGGGGATCCAGGAGGGGCGTGTCGGGGGGCCTGTGGATTGCCGCCTGCAGGCGGCCCCCTCAGTCCGCTCCTACCGCAGGCCTAGTACCGCACACCTGCTCGTGACCCCACCCCACCCCCGTCCCGGTCCGCAGACCTGGAGCTCAGCTTCACCTCGCGGCAGCCCACCCACTCCTTCACGCTGCACGGCTGGACGGAGGCACATGCTGAGCTGTAGGAGGCGTACGAGGCCATGTTCCGGAAGCGGAAGGCCGGGTGCCCCATCTGCGGGGACAATGCGTCGACGCATCCCTTTGTGACGGAGCTGGTGCTTCAGAACCCAGAGGTGGGGCACGGTGGAGCGTACGCGGGAGGGCTGCTGCCGCTGGGCCCTATCGGGACTGTGTGGTGAGGCATGGTGGGGGAGCGGCCCGTGTGTCCGGACGGAGCTGGTGCCGCAGGAGCAGGAGAGGGGGCTTGGGAGGGTGTTCGGGGCCTGGGGTCCGCAATCAACCCTTGTTGGGCGACCGCCGTACTAAGGGCCCCGCCGGAAAGTGGATGCCGAGGACGGAGCCTTCCCTCATTCGGCTGAACAGTATCGGAGTGCGCCGGGAAGGGCGTGCGGTCGGGGCTTGCTTGGCAGGGTCAAGCAAGTTTTGGCATCAGGAGACGTTCGGAAGATTGTCCTAGATGAGGCATCCAGGTTGTGACGCCCCTTGCTGCAGGTGTTTTGGAACGACCGCTCGGAGCACGAGGAGGCACAGTACCTCAGGTGGGGACACAGTGGAACGAGGGCGCGAGTGTGGGTTAGGGGCTGGGACCAAGCCTGGCACTTAGCCCTTGCCCTGTACCGGGCTTCCCAGGCTTCTGTGAAGCGCTCTGTGGCATCGATTGCGCCGCAGCGAAGCCATTATGGAATACCTTCTTGACTGCTCTGTGCGACATGAGGGTCGCCCATAGACATAAGGGCCTGTGGGGCCTATGATCCCCTTCCGCAGGGCGCTGTCCCCCGCGCTTACGCTGTATCGCTCCCTCGAGGTCCTGGGCCTGGAGAGCCTCATGTGCGGGGACTGCGGGGCGGGCTCCCGAGAGGAGGGCGGACCTGATCACGTGGACCTGACTGCTGCGATGTACGGAGTATATGACGACGAAGAGTGCGACAGTTCTGACAGCCCCGCCCCGAGGCTTACGTTTCACCTGCACACGGGGTTCGAGACCCCCAACCCCGCCGAGGTGCGCGCAGGGCTGGGGCTCAGCTCTCCAGAGAGGTTCCGGGCGGATTACGGCCGGGTGGGAGGCCATTCGCCCATGCTTTGGTCACCAGACCTTTGGTTGGGTTGGGCTGGGGTTGAAGGCTCTACCCCGCAAGGCTAAGGGAGAAGCAGGAAGCAGCTCTCATCCCAACCTTCTCGTCCCATACTTGCCCGCACCGCCCCTCGCTGCCCCTCCCCACCTGGCCCCCAGGCCCTGGCGGGAGCCCTCCATGCCTGCAGCGAGGAGTGCTCCGTGAGAGGGGGCGCCAAGCAGCTGGTAAGCCAGAGCCCCAAATTCAAGCAGCCGCTCCCTCCCCTGCTGCCCCTTTCGCCCCCTTTGAATTCACCCAAGCCCAGCAGCCGTCTATGCATGCCCAAACCCTCGCCAAACCCGATGCCCTCGCTCGGTCCCGTGCGCGCCTGTGCCCTCAGATCCAGACCGCCCTCCAGGCCGTGGGTGCCGCCGCCCGGGTCGTCCACGACGCGGCTCATGCCGGCTTCGTCCAGCAGATAGCGGGCGTGCAGTCAATAATGCAGATGCCCCGGCTTGACTTGGTGCAAGACGTGGCGTGCTGCCGGCGACAGCGGTCTTGCAGGAGTGGGGAGGGGGCTGAACGCTTTGACGCGGAGGAGCACGAGCACGAGCGGCTGGCCCGGAGGGTGCGGGCCCTGGCCCAGCCCGGGTCAGACGGGGAGGCGCTCTACTCGACTCTAAAGGTGATGGGATGGTGAGGCCCTACGCTGATTCCATGTTGCAGGGGCATATCGGAGCCTAGGGGATCGGGAAGCGGGCGAGATCGGCCTCGCCTGACACGTTGCAGGTTGAGCCTGGCCAGCCCTAAAGCAGCGTCGGCCCCTGCTGACCAGCCCCGCCCCGGCCCCATCTGGCTCGTCGCAATCGCAGGGCTACGGAAACCGCTCCTCAGCCCTGTCCAACGCGGCGGCTTTGCAGGATGCCTGACGCCCTGCAGCTGACCGCGGCCATGGCTGCCATCAGCATGGCTCAGTTGCGCCACGCCGGCCGGGTGCCCCCCGAGGTCGCGCAGGAGCTGAGGGAGATGGGTGCCCACGTGCCCCCCTCTGACCCCAGCTTCGGCAACCTTCCTAAAGAGGCCAGAGACAGGGGCTGTCGCCTGCTGCACTATGCAGGCGACGCCGCATACCTGCGCTGGTTTGAGGGCGTGGCCAGGGATTCGCTGTGGGACCTGGCGAAGGCGGCGGCGGTCGGGGCTGCCCTGTGCGCCCTGCTGACGTGCACCGGGTTGATGAACTGGGCGGCGGTCGCACGGTTCCCGCAGGCCGCTCTGCATGCAGCGCTGACCGGTGCCTGCGGCTGGTGGTACTGGTTACTGGGGCTTTGCATCCAGAAAGAGCAGGTGAGTGAGGGCTCGATCTGGGTCGGAAGGAGCTGCTTCCAGGGGGTGGGCGCCAGTGGCTTGGGTGGCAGTGATGGAGTGAGGGAGGCTGTGGCTGGCTAGCGGCTAGGCTTGAGACAGGTTTGTGTGCTCCAATGACTGCTGTGCGTGCGCTTTCCGAACCACAGGGGACCGGAGCACGAGGAGGGCGCAGCGCAGTTCAAGCGACGGCCGCTGGCGCTGGCGAGAAGGGACGGACGCTGCCCGACTCGCCTGGCGCCACGCGGGGCGGGGGCAAGGGCCGCAAGGCTCCTGCCGGCCCCCGGCCAGCCGCCGTCAGCAAGACGGCGCCGGAAGCAGTAGCACCCAGCAGCGGAGGTCATGGGGTGGCCAAGGGCCGCGGCGGTGGCACGGGGGCCAGCGTCCCTGCGGCAGCCAAGAACAACACAGGGAGGCAGCCCGAGGCCCAGCAGCCATCCCTGACAGCTCATGGGCTCTCGCGGCAGGGCGTCAAGCCTGCTGCGGCCCAGAAGCGGCGGGGGTCAACCATCAGCGCGCCGGCGCACGCACCGCCGGCTGCGGCCATGGACATCATCGACCTCACCAGCACCCCTTCCCACGATGCAGTTGCAGGGGCCTCCTGTCCCGTGCCAACCCGCTGCCGCCCCAGTCTTCGAGCCTCTCCTCCAGCCTGCCATCAGGGCACGGGACCCCGCCCCCGTGGTCGCCTTCTTCCCTTTGCTCCAAGCGCCTCATCCCGCGAGCCCTTCTGTTAGCCCTCAGGGGCACCCCAAGGGCGCTCTGCCCTCGGCGGCGGCCGGCAGCGATCAAGGCGACGCGGAGGAGGACCCCAACCGACTGTGCGTCATGTGTCTGGACGCGCCTCGGAACTTCGGCTTCCTGCACGGCGCCGCTGTGCACACGGGGGTGTGCAGCGACTGCTCCGTGCTGCTGAGGCGACGCATGCCCGGGCTGGAGTGCCCGCTGTGCCGCGTGCCGGTGGAGGAGATCGTTGGGCTGTTTTGATGGAGAGGCGATGGAGCAGGGCGGCGCTTGTGACGAGGTCGTGCGACGGTGCGGCCAGGAGCGAGGAGCGTGTGACGAGGTCGTGCGAGGTCGTGCAGGGTCGTGCGACGGTGCGGCCAGGAGGGGTCGGGACTCGGGGGCCGAGAGGGGCCGAGTGTGCAGTCTGTGGTGTTTCAGCCGTAGTACCATACCTTCTACTTACATAACGTCATTCTTATGTCAAAGTCATATGCTAGCTGTATTCTTAGTTACAGCTACCCACTGCGCGAGCCATCAACTGCAAGGCCCCAGCCAGACTGATCGCGTCGCAGTATACTTGTCATTGCGTTGGCTCATCCTACTTGTGTAATGAGCAAAGCCGCTGTGTTTGCTGGCGTCGTCGCCTGCGCTGTTGTCGGTCGGGCGCATGCCGGCATGCGCACGCTGTTCCGCATCGCGGCCTCAAGACTAGTACCAAACCGCCAGAAGCTGAAGCTGAAGGACATCCGGACTTCGGCGAGGAATCCGCGTGCTCCTCGGGAGCTACTGCTACAACCCCCCTTCCGACCATGGCATGCTCAGAGCAGGTGAGCCGACTCTCTCTGGAGCTGCCACAGTTGGCAATTGCTTTATCCTTTCTCATGCCAGACTGCCTCTACTGACTGCCTTCCCCGTGCTCCGATCCTTTCCCTGCGCGCTGCCCCTCGCTGCCCTTATCCCCGCCTAATGCCGTGTCCCCTGCAGGCGCCCTCGCCTCCATCCAGCTCCAGCCTCGGAAGCTGCTCACGTGACTCCGGGGCCTCGGCAGAGAACCCCTCAGCCACCGCCGCAGACTGCGCGTCCGTACATGACGCCGAGCCCTTGGTGAGCACACAGGCCCACCCCTTCGTTCTCCCCTCGACCTCTCCATCTCTCCCCGTCATCCCCGCCGCGCTAACCCGTTCACTGCACCCCTCCCGCCCCCTCCTGCCGGCCCTGCACCCTAGCAGGACATGTCTGCCTGGCTGTCCGCCCACGGCCTGGACGCGTGCGAGGTCGTGGAGACGCTGGGCGCGGGCGGGTTCGGAGTGGCCGAGAAGGTCCGCATCCCGCTCCCGGACGGCTCCACGCTCTCTGCCGTCCGCAAGACCATGAAGCACCACCACAGCTCCACGCCCCAGCGCAGCCTGGCCAAGGAGGTCGCGGGGCTGCAGGCGCTCAAGGGCTGCCCCCACGCCGTGCAGCTGCTGGCCTTCCGCGAGGGGCGCACGCGCGGGGAGCGGTGCCAGCTGCTGCTGGAGCTGGCGGAGGGGGGCACCCTGGCGAGGGAGCTGGTGAGGGGGCGGGGTACGGGCCCGGGTCGTGGGAAGGAGGGGCGTAGAGGGAACGGGAAAGGGAAGAGGGGAGGCCGGTGCGCGCAATGGTTAGACTGCCATGGCACGCACCTGCCTCTTCCCTCCCCACTCCGCCGCCGCGGGAGCTGGTGAGCACCTGCCCTCTCTCTCTCCCCATCCATCCCCTCGGGCGGAGTTCGTGGAAGTAAGAAGCAGAGTAGGGGTCAGGAGGTACACCACTGTCACGCACGCCACCTGCCCTCACTCTCCCCATCCATCCCCCGTCCAGGACGCTGGCTTCGCCGGCCGCTCCGCCGGCATTGCTGCGGCCCAGGCCGCCCTCGCCGCGGGCGCCCCCACCAAGCAGCACCAACGGCTGTTCGACGCCCGGGGCCGGCCCGTGCTGCCCCTGGAGCGCGTGCGGGGGCTGGGTCGGGGGCTGCTGCGGGCGCTGGCGGCGCTGCACGCGCAGGGCTTTGCGCACTGGGACGTCAAGCCGGAGAACATCCTGCTGGGGGCAGACGGCGGCGTCAAGCTGGGAGGTGCGTTGCGAGGGGATGGAAAGGCAAGGGGGGGTGGCATCTGGTTGGGGAAAGAGGGAACTGAGCAGAGAGGCGAGGGGCTGAGCGGGGGGCGCTTGTGTCTGCTCGCGTGTGCCCTGATTGCCCCTAGCGTGCATGCCTTTCCCTAGCCCTGTTCCCGAGCCCCTCCTCCGTATCTTCTCCTTTCCCTCCCTCTCCTACAGACCTGGGATCGGCCATGCCAAAGGGCTCCGACGGGCAGTACGGCGCCGTGGGCGGCACGTTTGACTTCCTTGCGCCCGAGGTGCTTGCGGCGATGCAGCGCCAGGGCTCCAGCACCGCCTGCAGCGAGGCGGCGGACGTGTTCAGCGCGGGCCTGGTGCTGGCGGCGGCCACCGCCCTGCACGGGGACCTCGCTGCGCACTTGGCGTACAAGGCCTACAAGCAGGACCTGCCCAGCTGGGTGGACCCGGGGCTCAAGGAGCTGATCGAGGGCATGATGGCTTGGGAGCCCGCGCACCGCCTCACAGCCAGCCAGGCGCTGCAGCACAGCTTCTTTGCAGGGCCGGGGGGACAGGCCGGAATGGTGATGCAGGCATGAGGGCGAGATGCAGCAGTACAAGCCCGGCCGTGCAAGGGGGGGGGGAGTGGGGTGGAATGGTGCTGGCGGTGGGGAGCCCACGCTTTATTGTATCGTACGGGGGCTGCTACTCATGTCCCGTGGATGCTGGCTTGGCCCTGAACCGCAGGGAGCGGGGGTGGATGAAGAACGGCCTGGCGGGGCGTGGCGGGGAGGAGTGTGCTACCGATGTCACCGTGGAGTGGACTGAAACACGTGTGAGCCAACGCCCTGAACACGGCTGAGCAGAAGACGTTGGTCTACAGGGTGGTCTACGTGCATGGCTTTTGTCGGCTGAGGAGCGCACTTGGGAGTTGTTGAGCGTGCGGAGGGCAGGGGCGGAGGTGACGGGAGGTGCGTCCAGGGGAGGGGAGGGGGGTGCTGCACTATGCCCTGCGCTGGCCGGCATGGCTCTTGCATGTGTGTTACTTGCAGCTACAGCAGTACTCGCTGGGGCAAAGCTGGTGCGCGCAGTACCGGTTGGGATCGCCTCTGGCCTGCAGTGGGGCCTCGAGGGGAATCCGGGGATGCTAGGGAACCGGGACCCCCCCTCTGCCACACTGCGCGATGCTGGGCGCCGTGGCGTGCCTTCCCTGTTATGCTTCTTGCTGCCGTGGCAGCCTCACCAGCTCTGTGCCTCCGTCCCCACTCCCCGGCCAGCGCACTTGGGAGTACGACGCCTGGTACGGAGCATGTCCGGCCGGACAGGATTTCTCCGGCTGAGCCCTCTCTCTCTGGAGGCTACTCCCTCAAGTCGCAAACACTGCTCGCACGTTCCGCTCTCATACGAAAGACCACTGCCCATGTAGGAGCCGCACGCAATGGAGCGCAGCATCCCGGCGGCAAAGGTCGGGCGCGAGCTTCACAGATTGGGCGTTTCGTTTGACGCTGTCAGCAGCACGTTGCAGCAGCTAGAGTCGGACGCAGGCCAGCCCGCCGACTGCCTTTCGTTCGCTGTCAACCTTCGCGCCCGGCTCGCCTTCTTCTCTCGTCAATTTACCGAGTCTCCTAGCTGGGTGCAACCGTATGTCCGACATGACCTTCCGGGGAAGGCGGCCACGGCGCTCATGCGCGTCGCGGCGGCCCTGGACAAGAGCCAAGCGGCCTGCCTGAGCACCCGGACGACCCCCACGGGTATACTGCCCTGATGCTGGTGCTTGCCTTCGACCTCCTCGGGTTTCTGGTCGTGGCGTGCCGGCTACTGCCAGGCATCTCCCAGCAATCGCCCGGCGCAGCCCAGAAGCAGCTGTTCGAGCAGCTCTGCACCGACCGAGTCCTGCAAGCCGTTGCATCAGCTCTGTCGAAGCTCAAGGACAAGGTCTGGCCGCTCCTCGCTGCGCGGGCGACCGCGGACACTTCGGCGGCATCCGGCCCCAGCCCCGCCATCCCACCCGCCGCCCTCAGCAGCACCGGCGAGATGGGCACCAGGGCGGCCCTCAACTCTGCCTGCGAGGTGCTGCTCCAGTCGAGCAAATTCGTGGCCCTGCTCATGCACCGCACGCCGGGCCTCATCGGCACCACCACTTCCAACGCGCCCTCCACCGAAAGCATCCGGCTCCTGCGCTGCGTCCTGGACAGCAACGTGATTCCAATCAGCTGCTCCGCCTACCTCAGTGCCCCGGTGGTGCCACTAGAGAAACCGCCAGGCAAACTTAACGGCGACGCGGAGGCGCTGGGTGTGGCCCTGGAGAACCTGGGCAAGAGCATCAACCTGTGCGCTACGATGGGGCTGGTCAACGGGGCGTTCGGGATGGGCATGCGTGTGATCGCCAAGGCGCCACCGGTAGGTGCTGCTGTACGGCAGCGGTGCAGATGTATGCGCGGTGTACGGCAATGCTGCCAGGGCGCATGAGTTGCATGACGCTCTCTAGTATCAGAGGCCTGGCCTCTCGTCCGAACAAGCTTGCGTGCTCGAACTCTCAGCCTCCAGTACCGGTCTCTTTGACCACCCTCCACTTCCTTCTCCCCATCAGGTTCTGGACCTGGTCCGAGCAGCGGCGGACCGGACCGTGGAACTGGAGGTGTGGACGGCTGGCGGCGGCGGCGGCGGTAGCGGCCCTGGCGGCGGCAGCGGCAGCAGCCCTGGCGGCGGTTGTGGCGACAGCGGAACGGTGGCATCCGACGGGCCCAGCAACGGCGGCAGCAGCGGAGTCGGCAGCGGCGGCGGCCTCGTAGCCTCCTACGCCAGGTACCCAGGCGGCGGCTGGCCCAGGATGCAGCCGGGCTTCCACCGCCTGTCCGTGGAGGCGGGCGGCATAGAGCCATGGGATACGTTCCTGTTCCTCAAGGTCCTCACAAACATCTACGGACCCGACGACAGCACAACCAGCCTGGGCCTAAAGCTGGAGCCCGCTGAGGCCACGTCGCTAGCGCTGCGGCTGGCACGCGCCCGGGCGCTGATCGAGAGCAGCCAGGATGAACCCGGGGAGGAGGGCGAGGGGGCCGCGGACGCGGGCCGGGCGGCGGAGCTGTGGCGGCTGCACCACGGCCGCCTCCCGCACTGGGTGGACGGGCTGATGGCCCACAAGAGCTGGATGGAGGACCGGCGCAAGCGCCAAGACCTGACCCTGCTGGCGAAGCTCGTGGAGGATGCGTTTGCGCAGCCCCCGCCGTCCCCCGCGGGAGCCGCAGGCGGAGCTGCTAATGCCGGCGGAGCAGAGGGCAGCGGGGCGGCGGCTGGCGGCGGCGGCAGCAATGCGAGCGGCGGCGGCAGCGGCAGCGGGGCTAGCGGCGGTAGCAGCGGCGGCGGCGGTAGCAGCAGCGGAGCTGGCAGTAGCGGTGGCAGCAGCGGCGCCGTCAGCGGCGCCGTCAGCGGCGGCGGCAGCGGCGGCGGCAGCGGCGACGGCGTGCTGCGGGCCGTGCTCATGCCGGCGGCGCTGGAGGCGCAGGCGACGGCGGCCGGGGTGCTGCTGCGGTACGCCCGGGCGGCGACGCCGGACGGTCCCGAGCGGACCCACCAGGCGCTCAGCATGATGGTCAACTTGACGCAAGCGAGCATGCCGGGGGTCGGCCCCGGCCTCACGTCGGGGGTCAAGAAGCTGCTCGCTGGGGGCTACATCGCGACCAGCCACATCGTCGCGACCGGCTTCTTCCAGGGCTTCGACCGCCTCCGGGATCGCCTGAACGCCTGGATGGAAGGGCTGGGGCACGGCCCGGATGAAGGTGGGCTGTGCGCGGTTGTGAGGAGGGCTGTCAGCGGCTTTGAGTGGAAGCGTCTCCAGGGCGGCTGTTTCTTGTTTGTGTTGCACGGGTATGGGGAAGCTGGGTCAGGCTCATGGGAGCTCATGCCAACCATAGAGGGGCTGGATTCCGCGCGGTTTGGTGTTTAGGTTTCCCACGGGGGCCTTTCCACTCAAGCCCTCGCACCCTCGCTACCCAGCGCACGAGCTGCTAACCGCCAACGGCCGATGCATGCAGGGTCCACCGCCCTCGCTCGCCACGCTCACCACGAGGCGGCCAAGCGGCTCGCGGGCGCTGGGCTCCTCCGCTCGCTGGACTCGTTCCTCCGCCTGGTCCTCAGCTACGAGAGGGAGTTCGGCCCCAGGCACCAGGTCCAGCCCTTCAATACCGTTTCGCTGGTGTTCGGGCTCGGACCCATGGCGTCAAGCGTGCTGAAGTGCTCCCTGGCGGGATCTGGATCGGATTCTGGATCTGGATCTGGTGGACGCGGAGGCGCGGACGACACGGCGGCGACGGGCTCGGTCGGCTCGCTCCTAGAAGAGCGGTTCTCGGTGCCACAGCCCCTGCCGCCCCTCCCCTGGAGCCCCACGCGGGACCTGGGCGTGTGGGTGACGTGCGCCAAGCTGATGCGGAGGGCCGTGTGGGACGCGGAGCGGGGTGAGGAGCCGGTGGCGGGTGGTGCCGAGGGCGGCGGCGGGGGGCAAGGCGGCGCCTCCCAGCCCTGGCGGCCACCCGCACTTCCCTCCGCGCTCATCTCCTCCGCGGTAACGGGCGCCCTGGGGCAACACGGACTTAGCGTGTGCCTCAGGGAGCACCTGCGGCGGAGCCCGAGCGGGTCTGCTAGCGACGCCTCCGCTGGGAGCGGGGTTTGCGCATGGCCTGAGGACTCCCCCGCGGCCCTGGCGGAGGCGGTGGCGCTGGTGGCTCGCTTCGGACTGCCCTGCGCCGCTCTCCGCATCCAGTCTACCGTTGCAGCCCTGAAGACTGAGGGGCATGAGCAGCCCTCAACCAGTTCCTCGGGCCCGGCGGAGCCCTTGGCGGGCTTGAGCGGGGCGATCACGTCCGCAGAGTCGGCTTCCGAGGCCGTCATGGAGGCGGCAACGGTGCTGCCCGCATCGGAGCTGCTCGCGGCTCAGCCCCTGCGGGCCCTGTGGGCCGTAGCGGCGGTACTGGAGGCAGCCGCAGCGGCAACGCCGGAGGAGCAGGCGGCCGTTCAGGCGGCCGATCGGTGCCCCCGCCTTTCAGAGTCGCTGGCGACGGCGGCCGCTGCCGTGTGCGCAGCGGTGGCGGAGGCGGCGCAGGCGGACGCTACGCTGGAGCCGGTGGCGCGTGCACTGCTGCATCCCAGTCCCTCGGGTGTGGGGGGCCTGGGCGTGGGCGGCGTGGCCTCCTGGCACCCCGCCGCCGCCGCAGCCCTCGCTCAGCTGGAGGCGGTGGGCGAGGCGGCGGAGCCTGGGGCAGAGGATGGGTCCTCCTCCGTCGCCGGGGCCCTGGCGGCGCTGGCTCACGCTGTGGGTTCTGAGTTGTCGGGCCCTGAGCGATGGGAGGAGCTGCAGCGGGACCGGAGGGAGGTGGCGGCGGCTCTGTCGGCGTCCGTGCTGCGGCCGCCCGGTCGACGCCTGTACCCTCCCAGCGTGCTGCGGCTGTGCGGGCACGCGGGGTGCTCGACCTGGGATGGCGAGCACGAGGGGCGGCTGAAGCTGCGTCGGTGCGGTGGCTGTGGTGTGGAGCGGTACTGCGGCCCGGAGTGCCAGCGGGCGGCGTGGCGCGAGGGCCACTCGGCCGTGTGCGCAGGGCGGGCGGCCGCACGGGTGGCCAGTCGCTCTGGCAACGAGTGAGGAGGTAGGGTGACGGCGTTGTTTATCTATGAACGCGATCCGCTAATCAAGTGATGTCAATGCGTGTATTCATAGTGGTTCAAGCGGAAGACCCGGTGGTGAAGCGGCTGGGCTGGAAACCGCAATGGAGGCGGGGACATTGAACTGCATACATGACTGCCGGCAGTGCGGGCGTTCTTGATGGAGATGGGGCGCATATACTGGTAGGGCAGCACGCTTACCGTAGGCAGTCCGTGTTGCATCAACGGGGGGGTGGGGAGCGCGGTCCTCGACCCTGCCTCGAGCTGACACTGCCAGTAAGGTCTGCACTGGCCCTCTGGCACTGCACCTTGTGAGGCTCCAGTTTTGGTGTGAACATTCATGGTTGGGCATTCATTAAAACCGGAGCAGCAACCGTCGCTTGGGGCAAGCAGCTAGTGCCGCACAGGGGAATGAGGCGAGGGTTACAATATTGTCAACGATTGCGGCGGAGGGGGGGCCGCTGATAAGGGCGCTGGGGGTGGCGGGGGGGGCAAAGCTAGTGCGGGTTGGGCCGGTAATTCCTAGAAGGGCCTTTGCAGGGCCGTGATATTCAGTTTATGCTGGAGGGAACGGGGGGCCGGGGCGGGGCTGAGGCCGACGGCCGGTCGCGGTGTCGCGGTTGAAAGTAGATGTGGATGGGCCGGATGGCTGGAGGGGCGAGAGGGGAGAGCGCGTTGGGTGCGTGCCGCCAACGGCTTCCGGCGGGGCACATGGTTCAATAGGTAGCGCTATTATAGCATGTTGTCTGACTATAGCATGTAGTCAGACTGTAAAAGATGTCGGCCGAGCCACAGAGGCCTCTGCTTGAGGCTTACTGGGAGGATGTTGAGCGCGCCCAAGACGACGATGAGCCCGTCGCGCCGACGGCTATCCCGACCACCGGCGAGATCATCAAGCAGCACCCGAACCAGGCGAGCGGCGAGCGCACGTGCAGCCATGGCGCTTCCGACGACCACCCCGCCTCGCGTTTTGCAGCTGCTTCGCAACTGATCACGGCTAACGCTGTATGACGACGCAGGTGCTGCAATACCTCCGACTCAAAGGCGTGCGGAAGCTGGGCGAGGCGCGCATTCCGGCCACCGAGCTGCCGCGCATTTTCGCTGGCAGCAAGACGGAGTTTGTGACGCGCGGATCGAGGTCGACAGAGCTCAATTGGGAAGCAATTTGGGACATCCGCCAGGCTGCCCCAGTATTGGGCCAGGCCGCCGAGACCGAGCACAAACACGAGCGTGCGCAGGGGCTTTGGTCGATGATAAGGTGAGCACCCCGCTCCGTCCTCCCCAACTTTCCTTCACCCCTTCACCCTACTGACCAGCCCCTACCCTCCCTATCCTCCCGCAGGAAGGCCTACGGGGGCGACAGCCACGGCGCCCACCCCGGCCCCCACCACCCGCCCCAACCCGCCCACGCGCCCTCCCACGGCCGCTCCCACCCCCACCCCTCCATCCCCGACCCCGACCCCCTTGTCCCCACGGTGGTCGTGGAGGCCTACCTGGTGTCCGTGCGCGACGCCGCGGCCCCGGGGGAGCAGGGCCTGCTGCGGCCGCTGCTGCAGCGGTGGCAGTTGGGCAGCTGTGGCGTCGGGGCGTTCGGGCTGCCGGCCGTGCAGGTGAGCTGGAACCGGGGCAAGGCGCAGTGTGAACAGATAAAAATGGGAATGGTAGGTGGCGTCAACTGCTAACCTGTGTGTGGGGGACTGAAGGCGCTAACGTGGGGCAGGTCCTGGTTTGGCACGTGACCTGGGGGTGGTGCTGTCGCGGGCCGCAGAAGAAGGGGCGGCCTGATCTCAGACCAGGGAGGGATCTGCACTGTGACCCCCATGAGCCTGACCGCTCCCACGCACCCACCCACCGCTAGGCCGTTGTGTCGTACAAGTGGGAGCGGTACGCCCGGCGGCTTCTTCTTCAGCAGCTGCTCACGTACAGGTGCGGGCGTGCCAGGGCCGTTCGGGAACGAGATGCGGGAAAGCCGGGGTTGGGTTGGACGAGGCAGGGAGGAGAAGACCACGCCCTCTTCCCCTGCATGCAGCCCTGTCTCGCAACCCCAGAGCGCCCTCTATCTCACACCCCCCTCTCTCCCCCCCAGCGTGTGGCTGCTGGGCTTCACGGGCTTCCTGCTGCTCTTCAACTCCAGTGACGCAGAGATCACGGACGAGCAACTGCTGAGCACGTGGCAGGTGGGGCGGAGGGCCCCACGTGGATGGGGGGTGGAAGGGGGCCCACGCCGGAAGAGCCTCTGGGGCCCGCCTTTGGGGACCACCTACCCTGCACCGCTCGACCTTCCTCCGTCTCCCTGACCCTTTGGCCTACCCCTGTCCCCTGCACCTTCACCCTTACTTTCTCCTTCCCCTCTCTGACCTCTTTGCCCTGTCCAACCCCCCTCCCCTCCCCTGCCCTCAACTCCCTCCTCCCCCCCAAGGGCCGCGCCGCTGTGTTCTGCGAGGCCCTGGCCCTGCTGGGCATGCTGCCCTTCGTGGCGGGCGAGGCGTCCATGCTGCGCGCCTACGGCCTGGGCTCCTGGCTCACGGCCTGGAACCTGCTGGACGTGGGGACGTACGTGCTGCAGGTGGCTGGGGGGCGTGGAAGGAAGGGCTGGGAGGGGGGAGGGGAACCTGTGGGGGCGGGGGGCAGGGGCGGGGATGGCACCTGCGCTTTACATCTCGGGGAGAGTGCGGACCCGGGCATGATGTCTAGGAGGGGTAGCGGTGGGGCGGGGGGGGGCCTTGGCGGGGAGGGGCGCGGGGCGCGGGGAGGGCACTCACGTTCCGCAGGGAGGGCTGGGAGGGGGAAGGGGAGACCATGGGGACGGGAGGGCACCCGTGTGTTGAATCTTGGGGAGAGAGTCATGATGCTCAGGAGGGTAGCGGCGGGGTGGGCCCAACGTGCAACCAGGTCAAGACTAGGGGCAGACAGCGTTCGCCGCTAATGTGCGTGAGCTACGGCCCCCAATCACGGATGCTCATGCCCGTATCCCCTTTCCCTCTTCGCCCCTTGGCCCGCCTTCCCTCCCCCCCAAACGCCCAGGTGGCCGTTACGGTGCTGCACCTGGGCGTGTTCCACAACGGCCCCACCTGGCTGGTGCTGGCCGCCGCAACGCAGGTGTGCTAATCTACTGAGTCTCTTGAGACTGGGGGTGTCGGGTTCGTCAGTGTGCATGGCTGTTGTGTATGGCTGCGGACCCAGGGTTCGAAGGTGTTTCCCAATGCTCCCTAGTCCTCCGCTGGCAGGACTGGACAGAAAGCCATTCCTTCTATGTGCCTACCAATTTTTCCATCCGCTGCGCTCCGCCCCCGTCCCTGCGCTCCGCCCCCCGTCCTCCCGTCCTCATGCAGGCCGTACTGCTGGTCGTACGGCTGACGTACTTCTCACGTGTGTTCCGGTCCACCACCTTTGACTTCATGAGTAGCCTGCAGGTGGGGCCGGGGGCGGCCACAGGGAGGGATGAGGGGGCTTGGCCGCAGGGTTGAAGGGTCCGAGGCGGGTCGTGATGATGTGGCACGTGCAAGGGGCACATACCCCGCCTTTGGTACTCGACTCGTTTCAACCCACTTTGCACTTGCGTGCAGGTGGTGGGTCGCGAGGTGGCCTGGTACGTTGCGCTGCTGCTGCTGCTCATGTGGGGGTTCGCCTGCTCCTTCTACACGCTCTTCAGGTGGGGGCATGCTCGGGGAAGGAGGGGGGAGAGGAGGGCATCAGACGAAGTGAGACGTGCGGGCTGCACAGTCTCGAGGGTAGCTCGGGCAGCAGCTGTACGCATGCGTCGGTGCGGTGTGCGCCCGTGCTCGTGCCTGCTGGCGGCGGCGTGAGTGGGGCTGAGGGTCCACTGCAGGGACAGTAAGTACCGGTAAGAGCTGAAGGCACCGTGGCGAGTGACGCACGGTCGGCGCCGGGGCATGCGTGGCCACACGTGTGGGCCTGGCCCCCGGGGAAAATAGTGTGTCTGTGACCGTCCCTGCCCGTACCGGCGCATGCGTGGGATCACGTGTACGCTCGGACCTGGCACGCCCCGCGCAACCGCTGCCTCCATCCCTGCCAACTGTCCCCGCCGCCTGCGACACCCTGCTCCCTCCATCCCTCCCCCCTCCATCCCTTCCCCCACCGTCATCGCCACCGCCTCCGCCACAGGACCGATGACAAGGTGGACGGCTTCGAGTCCCTTCCGCTGTCCCTAGTGACCATGCTCAACTATGCGGTGGGGTGGGGGAGGGGGAGGGGCAGGTCCGAGGAGGGACGGGGGGAGGGGCACGGACCACGGAGCGCCCTCGGATCCAGCGTGAGAAGGCGAGGCCTCAGGCTCCACATGTCTCGCCCCGCCCCCGACCCAGATCGGCGGCACCTCCTACTACATGCGCGGATTCACGTCCAGCGCGTACCCGGGGGCGGCGGTGGCGCTGTGCATGGCGTACCAGGTGGGGGGGGGGGGGCTGGGGGGGGGGCGGGGTGGGAGGGCGGGCGATGAGCGACAAGTCGAAGGGGGTGGCGAGATGGACGGCGAGTCGAAGGGCCCCCCCCCAACAGGGCATGGGGGGAGGGCAACGCGGGCTAGAGTTGAACAGAGGGGTGGGGACCACAGGCGAGCATAGGCCGGAGATGGGGAGCCGGCAGCAGAGAAGGCAGGGTATGAGGTGCGTTGCATGGCACGTGACGGTCCACCTCGATCCCATGGATGCTGCCGCGCTCTTGCACGGCATCTCAAGTCTCTTCTCTTGCGCCCCTTTTTGATCCGGATCCCAGTTCCTGGTGTCGATGCTGCTCATGAGCATGCTGACCGGCGTCATGACTAACGCGCTTATGCGGGTAAGCAGGGACATGCGAGGCGTGTTTGTGCACGTGCAGCGCCCCTAGGGTACAGTACCTCCGGTTTCGTGGCCCCGCAACATGCGGCGCTTTGTGCAGCAGGCCGTCTTTGCTCGCCACGTCTTCGGCTCAAGCCTCCTCCCGCCCACCTCTTCCACGCACCCCTCCTCTTCTCCCTCCCCCCCCCCTCCCCCCATCCCCAGGCCAGCAGCCAAGAGGCCCTGGGAATGGTCCTCAATCGGGCCCAGGTGGGGTTGTGCGGCCGCCGCTTAAGAGCGTGCGTGGGACACCCTGACGGGGGCGGAAGGGCCGAGCGGCTTGGGAGCCTGACCCGGGTAGGTGCGTTGCATGAGCGCTACGCCACATTCGCTCACTCCGTCGTCAGGCACCACCTCCTCCCTCCCCTCCTCCCCTCCTGGCCCCCCAACCTCCCCCCCCCCCGCCCCCAGGTCATCGACGAGCTGGAGACGGTGCTGGCCAAGCCGCTGCTGACGCGGCTCGGTTCCACGCACTTCAGCCCCGGGCACGCAGCCACGCCCTGCTCGGCATGTGGGTCGGGGGGGGGGGGCCGGGCAGGCAGGGCCCTGGCTCGTGTTGCGGGCATTGCATGCATGCGTGCGCGTGGTTCGTAGCTATTAATCTGAACGCCACATTGTTGAAGTCATGCGTTGAAGCGCTCCCCGCCTGTACGGCACTGCAGGCGAGGTGTGGCTGCCGTACATCCACGTGCTGCGCGTGAACCCGCGGTCCCTCGAGTCCATCGACGGCGAGGCGCAGCTGTGGCCCTCGGCCATGGCGGCGGGGGGCGGGGGGGGCGGCGGCGGCGTGGCGGGGGGGAGCACCACCAGCCTCAGCGACCTGGCGGGCGGCTCAGGTGAGCGCACGTGAAGGGCGCGCTGGGGTAGTAAGCGGGTCTCAAGGGCAGAGCGCAGCGCGGCTGGCATGCCTGCTGCGGCCAGATGCCTGTCGTGTCCTTCGGTTTGCACCAATGCAGGCGAGCTGCAGTCGGCTTCCGTGGCGCGCCTGGAGTCGAGCGTTCGGCGCCTGGAGGCGCAGCTGTCCGACGTGGCGGGCACGGTACGGCAGCTTCTGGCGGTCAACGAGGCGTTGACCAAGCAGCTGGGCGCGGCGCAGGGCGCGAAGTAAAGGCATGGTTGCATGGAGGGCAGCGCGGGAGAAGGGAGGGCGGGCTGAGCCCATCGAGGCCCTGGGCCATTCTACCGGAGCTGTCCCTCTGGGTACGCACAGAACACAACTTCAGAACCGAGCTTATAGAGCATGGAGCGCGCTTGCGAGCGGAGGAGGGACGTAACTCTCGAGGGCTGTCGGGGGGCCGGCGGGGGGTCTCAAAGTGGGTTGGGGCGTGCCTTCGCTCGGGCCTAAATTCCTGTTGTTGTTGCGGCCGTGGGAAATTGCATTTTGCCAAAGTAGCTCGGGCCGAGTCTGTTTGTGGCTGCTGTGCTGCCCGACGCGTGCGAGGTCTCGGCTGTGTGCGGTCGCATCTGGCGCAGAAGGGCTTGCAAGACGTCTGTATTGGTTGGCTCTTACATATTACACCTCTTGCGCCAACTGGGCTGCTCGGAAGTGCCAGGATGTCGTCCGCGATGCTTCGCTCTGCGGGGCCTGTGAGCAGCTCGGGCCGATCGACCGCCCCAGCACCCACGAGTCATCTGCTAGGCCGTCGAGCATGCAGCGCTGTGCCTCTTCCAGGGAGCCGGTCGCGAATTGCCCTGCCGCGTAGCAGTGGCCCCGATGAGGTCCGCCCTGCGCCCTCGCTGAAGGATGACGCTGCTCCGGTGACTGAGCCCCCACTTCTGGTGGAGGTGCGTCTGTCACTGGGTGCTTGGGGTGGTGCGACTTTCACCGCACGCACGTCCGGCCCCACGCACGTTGCCCCACTTCCACCCGCAGCCCCCGCCGCTTCCCTCCACCTCAAGCAACCTCTCCGCCATGATTGCGCTCTCGGCGGTGGGCGCCGTGGAGACTGCGTACCTGACCTACGTAAGCCAGCCAGCAGGGAGGGCAGGCACGGGGGACGGGACACCGGGCGCGGTGGGACTCCGTGGGCGTAAAGCGTGGGCACGCATGGACGGACGCAGCAGGCGAGGTTAGGGTTGGACCAAGAATGGCCGAGCATGCAGTACGGAAGTCCAACGGTCAGGGTGCTGATTTCTTGCCGTGTGGACCATGACCGCAGGCCAAGCTGTTCGATGCCCCCGTGGCCTGCCCCACCAACGGCTGCGAGAGCGTGCTGGCGTCGCCGTACGCACAGGTGAGGGCCCGGGTGGCCCTTGGTGGGCCTGGACTGGGCCTGTCAGGGCGGGGATGAGGGCAGGATTCAATACGTGCAAGGTGTTATCCGAGGCGTGCAGCGGCCTTCGCGTAGAGTCGAGCGTGTGATGAGCACGTTTTCCAGGCACTCCTCACCTCCCCTGCCCCACTCCCCAGCTCTTCGGCCTGCCGCTGCCCCTCTTCGGCTTCCTGGCTTACGCGGCGGTGGGCGGCCTGGCGGCTGTGGCGGCCTCGCAGGTGGGAGCGCAGGGGGTCGCGCTGTGCTACAGCAGTGGCCAGAGGCGGATGAGGTCATCATGTGACCTGGTTGGAGTAGAGTGGAGTGGAGAGGAGGAATCGGCGCGGTGGCAGAGCAGAGGCGTTGGGGCTGTGCCAGATGGCGAAGTGGCTACGTGACCGTCGTTGCTGGGGCTAAAAAGATTAGCAGCGGATGCCGCACGGGCTCTCCGCAGCGGCTGTTCCTTAGGCCACCGACACCCACGCCCGCTACCTAGTGTTTGCCCTTGAGTCTTGCGGCATGTGCCACCCCTCGACCCCCGCAGGCCAAGGCTGGACTGTCCTCCGACTCGCGGCAGCCGGTGCTGACGGCCCTCACGGCCGGCGTGGCCGCCCTGGGCACCACCAGCGCTGTGCTCATGTGAGGCCGCGTCGAGGGGCTTTTGGTTTGGGCCGTGGGACGGGGTCACTGAAGCTTGGCCCCGGGTACGGCAACAGCGCACAGGCCTGCCGCGTGCAACTGGCGCTGGCTCGACATGCGTAGTTTAGCGGGCGAATGGACCGGGGTGTCTGATGTCGAAGCCGGAGTTCGTTGGTTCTCTGGTCCAAGAATCAGGGGCAGTGGTGCCGGGCTGTGGTGGGGTACGGTGCCCATGCGGAGCCTGAGGGCTGCGGCGGGAAGTGACGGCTGGGGCCAGGAGCTGGGCGGCATAGCAGGGAGGGGTACAAGGTCTTGGGCGCACCCCCGCTACCCCCGCAGGACCATTCTGCAGACGCGGCTGGGCGGCACCCCCTGCGCCTGGTGCTACCTGTCCGCCACGCTGTCCGCCACCCTGGTGGTGACGCTGCTGAGCACCTTCTCGGGCAAGCAGCTCAAGGCAAGCGGACCGGGGCGGGGTCTGCTGGGGGTGCGGGCGGGCTTCTGGTTGCCCCGGGTTGCCACAGCCTCGCACCTCGCACCTGGCCCCGGGGCCCACACGCAGAGGGCGTCTGTGCTAGCATCCCTCACGGCCCTGCACCCGAGCCCTGCGCCCCGCCTCAACCTCTGGCAGCAACCCTCACGACCCTGCGCCCCGCATCAACCCCGCAGGACTCGGCGCTGGGCGGTGCGGGCGCTGCGCTGGCCACCGCCGCGCTGCTGTTCGTGGGCATGCCGGCGGGCAGCTCCGGCTCGGTCTACATCGACGACGACTTCCAGCTCGAGTACAAGGTGGGGGCTGGCGCCGCGGGCCGCGTGCGCTGTGTGCTGTGTGCTGTGTGGTGTTCGCGCGTTGACAGGGCATCAAGTCCGCCACACCGCGAGTCGTTGCCCTACCAGCCCCTCACGAATCCAGGAGCACGCGCCTCCTCCGCCACGACCTGACCTGCGCTCCTCCCTCCCTCCCCCAACCCCCTCCCCAACCCCCGCCCCAACCCCCGCCCCAGCGCCCCGTGGTCACCACCGAGTCCTCCGATCGGGCCGTGGCCCTGGCCGCCCGCCTGGACGCAGCGGGGGCGCGCATGTACGGCGCATTCTGGTGGGTCAGCCCTGCAGCAGGGTGTGGGAGCGCACGTGGGACACGACTGCAGGGGTGCCGACACCCTGGCTCGGAACCTGCCCTCGGAACCTGCCCTGACCTTCACGCACCCGCGCCCGGACGAGTGGGCACGAGTTGCGCCCCCGCTTCCGCAGCCCCGCTTTCCGTGGCGACTGGAGTCCACATGTCGTGTGTCTACACCATACCATGGCTGCATGGCTCCGTGTATTATGTCGGACCCTTATAAGTCTGTGCTGTGCCTTGACTGCCTTCTCCGCACCTTCTCAGGTGCTCCCACTGCTACGACCAGAAGCAGGAGTTCGGGAGCCAGGCCATGGCGGACTTCCCCTACGTGGAGTGCTTCCCCAACGGCTGGAAGAAGGTGCGGGGGGGGAGGGGTTGGGGACAAAGGCGCAAGGCGGGCAGAGGCGCTGACACTGCACAGCGGAGGGTGCGGAGGGAGAGGGGTCCAAGGCAATGGAAGAGGGGTCAAGGAGGCGTGAGGCGGGCACGGAGACTGTGCACGGGCACGGACACTGGTGCCCTGGCCGGCGGTGTGGCGAGTGGAGATGGAGGGCAGAGGCAAAGGGCATGGGCCGAGCCGGCTTGCAAGTGCAGGCGTGCCGCGGGGTGCTGGCTGCGGGGGGGGGGGCACGCCACAACCGACAGCGCCCTGTGCCTCTCGCGCGTGCCGCGCACCGCTCACTCGCGTTTGAGCCTCCTTTGCTCCGACTCGACCAACCCATCCTCTTTCCACCCATCTCTTAAACCCTCCGCAGGGTGAGAAGATGTCTCCGCTGTGCGACACCGCCGGCGTGCAGGCCTTCCCCACGTGGGTTATTGGCGGCAAGAAGATCGAGGGCGAGCTCACCCTGACCGAGCTGGAGAAGGAGCTCGACAAGGCGGCGGCGGCGGCCCAGACCGAGGTGGCTGCCGTGGCCCCGTAATGGGCTGTGGATACTGACTGGTGTGGATGGGTTGGAATGCCGCTGGAGCTTGGGAAGTAGCAGCGGGGGAGAGGACAGCATCGGAGGGGGAGGGCAGCAGGGGACGGGGGAGGAGGGGCGAACTGTGGGGGTGCGGTGGAGGGGATGAGAGCAGTTGCGGTGCGGCGGGGGCTTGGGGAAAGGTGTCGGGGCGTATGGGGCAGTCAATGCGGTGAGGAGGTGGGGAGGTGCCTTGGGGCCTGTGGGCATTTCCCCCGTGTGGCACGCAAGCAGCAAGGCTATCTAGCACCACACGGAGCGTGATAGTAAGGGTGATGCAGCTGAGCGGCGGCCAGGCTGTCGGACCGGACGCGGACAAACTGCCCATCCCGCGCCTTGTCCCCTTGCGGACCCGTCCCCTTGTGGGCCGCTTTCGCGTCATCCCGTGGCACCAACTTGCGGCAAGCCAGTCAGCCTGGCCCGCCCGCCAAAACCCCACAGTTCAAACGCCACTGCCCAACTTATAATCACAGCTAGCAACTTAGACGACAGCACGGCGACACAAGACGGTCGTACCCCACGCCGGGCAGACACCTGCACACGACCCGCCTCAACCACCCGCACTGCCCGGTTTTGCTTACAAAGTAGGGCTGGATACACGTTCCATAGACTCGCAGCGACGACCTGTCGAGCTTCCCCTGCCCAAGTCGACGCAACACTGGCGGACGCCACTTGCATAGAGCTGTGCTGTCATTGAGCAACAATAACGCTCACGTGATACGTCCGTTGCGTCGCGGGGAGCCAAGCACCAGCCCCAGCATCGACATGGGCGCGCTCTGAATGGGCTTCACCGATTGTCTTAATCCACGAACTGCCTCCCGCGTGACGCCCTTAACCTGCCCAGAGCCCCGAACGTCGGGGGCGGGGGCCGGGAACGTTCCTGGCAGCCCTGCCGGTGCCCAGGTACGGCGAGTGAGGAGAGAGCTGGAGGTGATCCGTCCCCGCTCCGTGTGTGCTCTCGTTCCTATAGGAGTGTCCCTAGGTGCCTCCGCATAGCTAGCAGCTAGTCAGTGCTGTCGCCGCGCCCACTCCCTCTCCCGACATTGCACCTCTTTGCAGTCCTCGGTCCCTCCCTCCCCGGCTGGCGCGAGAGGCACCCCATCGCGGGGGCAAGGAGAGCTGGCGCTCAAACACAACACCCTTGCTGAGCAGCTCAAAGCACTCGACGCTCAGTTTGCTGCCGAGAGCAGTGGCAGCGACTGGGAGTCGGATATGGGCAACGAGAGCAGCAAATATGGGGACGGCGAAGGAGGACATGTAGCTTACATCGCGCAGAGGACGCAAGTGGGCCGCGCCAAGGCTATCACAGCCAACAAGGCCGCTGGAGCTGGTGCCAAGCTTGTGAGTAGCGGGCGTTGCTGGCCCTCCGCTCGCACATGGGGACTCGCTCGTGCTCTATGCGAAGCCAGGTCATCACGGCTGTGTCGGGGGCGGCTCTGAGCTCCTGCATTCGCTTGGTGCGTCCAGGACATCAAGCTTCCGCCGAAGGCGACCAGGGCCGAACCAAACGACTATGACGTCATCAAGGTGCGACTGGCTTCTGACTATGCGCACCTCGTTAGGAGAGTTTTGGTAACTCCTGCTTGCATGCCAATGTGTCGACATCGCGAAGTAACTCGCGTTTGACGATGGACTTAGCCTGCCTCTCGTGTGATCACGCACTGTCCGAACCTCTGGGGAAGCTCGCAATCCCCGTGGCACGAAGTCTGCGGATGCCCGCCGGCAAAACCCGGCTGGCACGTGTCAGTCTTGCTAGGCTCCTGCAGCCCCCTTGCCGGTTGAGAGTGCAGATCCAACTTACCTACCACCCAATCATCCCCTCACACATACAGAGCGCTCTCGTAAACCTGCTGCTCTTCAGCCGTCTGGATCGACTCACGGCCCAGCGGATCGTGGCGGAGATGTATCAGCTGCCCGTCCAGGCCGGCGAGATTCTCATCCAGCAAGGCGACACGGGGGATGCGGCAACGAAGCTGTTCGTCGTCCGCAGCGGGAAGTTCGAGGTTAGTGCCCTCCTGCAAATCTGCCCAGCCTCAGTCCTGCATTGGCCCTGCACCCATCCATCGCCCCGCCTACCCACCGCATGCTCCACGCCGAGCGGCGCCTTCAAGCCGAGCATACCCCTTGAGCATACGACCATGCCAATCCTTCCTCTTAGGTCCTGGAGCGACGGAAAGACGTCATGTTCAAGGTCAACACCAAGGAGCGCGGCGATGTGTTCGGCGAGATCAGTCTGATGTACGACTGCCCGCGCTCCGCAACGGTGGCCGCGACGACCGATGCGAGCGTCTGGGTGCTGGAGCGCGACGTGTTCAGGTGCGCCATGCGGATGGACTGGGTTGCTGGTGTATGAGTCGGGGACCTCGAGACGCGGCGCCTGACTACGGCCGTTGTTGGGGCCGTTAGTAACCGCAGTCGACTGCGCGGTTTCGGCGTACGTCAGGCCGTGTGCGGCCGCATCCAGGCTTAAACATGCCAGGGTGGCCATCGTCGTGGTTTAGGGATATGGCTCTCATGCCGAACAGCGGCGAGTCGCACGGTTTTGCCCTCTGCGATCTTCCCGCGTACGTCCAGTTATACGTCCACATGCACCAACGGCCCGCCGCGGCTGCCCGGCGCCCGCACCCTCACACGCAACCGCTCCCGCTGCGCTCCATCACCTTCTGCTCACGCCCTCTTGCCGCCCTACCCCGCCCCGCCCCTGACCCGAGCCCGCCTCCCGCCCCCTACCCCGCGTTCCCCCACCCCCCACCCCCAGGCACTTCGTGCAGGCGTCCGTGGAGGACGAGAAGGGCCAGATCCAGCTCTTCCTCAACTCGGTGCCGCTGCTGGCCTCGCTGCGCCCCGCCGACAAGATGCTGCTGGCGGACGCGTTCCTGGAGGAGACCTTCGCGGGTGGGGCCCTGGGGTGGGGGCGGGGTTGAAGCGTTTGGAGAGCCCAAATGGTACGGCGGCAGCCAGCGAGCCCGATGAGCACCGATGTCCAGAGAGGGGTGGGTGGGTGGGACAAGGACCGGAGGAACCTGGGGCTGGGCAGCGGGAGGCCTGCGCGGATGGGGCCGGGTCGAGGGCGGAGTGGGACATGGGAGGAGGGGGGGAGGGGGCAATCCCGCAAGCAGCCTCGTTCTTAGCCGTGTGGGTGTACAGGCCTGCCCCCTAGTGGGGGTCCTTCGGGGCCTTTGCTACGAAACCCAGGCCCTACTTTGGGGGCGGCAAGATAAAGTGGTCCGTTGCGGCCGACCCGTGCCGGCCGGGTACCGGTAGACGAAGGGGGAATCGGGGACCGAGTACTGGGCAGGGCGAGCGCACTGGCCGGCAGCAAACTGAGCGTCGAGTACTTTGAGCTGCTCAGCAAGGGTGGTGTGCTTGAGCGCCAGCTCTCCTTGCCGTCTATTTTGGCGGGCGGGCCACGCGGACTAATGCCGAACCACCGGGGGAAGACCGAAGACAAGTTACCCCCATCAGAAGTGACCATGAACACATGAAGACGGCTCGAACTCACCGTCATGACCCCGTCTCATGCTGCCACCTAACCTCACGTGCCCCACGCCCCTGCCCCATCGCAGCCGGCGCTCGCGTCATCTCGGAGGGCGACGTGGGGGACAAGTTCTACATCATCAAGGAGGGCGAGGCACAGGTGGGCCCGGACCCGGGCCCGGGGCAGGCCCAAGCGGGGCCCAAGGACCGAGCACGCCACGCCCGAGCCTTGGGGGACTGGCCGCCTTGGTCGGTCGACACCCCCAAACTGCGGAGACGCACGCCACAGCACCCCTCACTGACCCGCCCTACGCCCCCTCCCCCCGCCAACCCCCCCTCCCCCCGCCCCTCCCCCTCCTCACAGGTGATCCAGGGCGACAAGGAGGTGAACCGCCTGTTCCGCTCCGACTTCTTCGGGGAGCAGGCGCTGCTGCAGGACGAGCCGCGGTGTGGGGGGGGAGGGGATGGAGTGGGGTGCAGGTGGCTGGGATGGGGGGGCCGGCAGGAGAGGGGAGGGTGGCATGGGAGGATGGCATGGGGCGAAGGGGGAGGACGAAAGCATGGCATGGGGCTGGGTGGTGGCTTTGGGGGTGCTGGAGGGGCAGGTCGCTGGCTGCGTGGTGGAGGGGAAGGGTCCACTGGAGGGGATGGATGGGGGCGGAGGCTGGCGACGCAAGGGCAGGCGCGGCGGGCGCTGCACATCCGGCTGCGGGCTCGGGAGCTCCGGACGACGGCTCAGGTCGTGAACATCACCCCCGCTTCCCCCTTCCCCCTCTCCGTCTCTCTTCCCTCCCTCCCCGCCCCCGCAGCAAGGCCACTGTCCGCGCGCTCACCACGCTCACCTGCCTCACCCTGGACCGGCGCACCTTCGTGGCGGTGCTGGGGCCGCTGCAGGACATCATGACCAAGGAGAAGAGCCCCGAGGTGGGGGGGGGGGGGCTGGAGGGGGGGGTCGGGGAGAAAGTCGGGGGTGTGTGGAGAGGGGGGGGGAGCGAGGGGAGCGTGGAGGGGGTGGTGATTGGTCAAGGGCGGGGACCAGCATCGTGCAGGAGCCTAGGGGCCCGGAATCGGTCGGGGACAAGAATCCCAGCACCTCGACACGATCTCCACGGCCTCCGCCCCCTCTTCCGTCCTCCCCCCCCCCCAGGTGGTGAATCAGCGCATGGCCAAGCTGAAGCCGCAGGGCAGCGCCGCGCACCGGCGGCCCAGCGCCGAGGTGATGCTCAAGTACGACATGGGCGGCCGTCGTACGATTGTGTGCGACGGGCACATGGACGAGGTGGTGGAGCTGCGGAGGGGCGGGCAGAAGATGCAGGGTGAGGGGGAGGGAGGGATGGGGAGGGGGATTGCGGGCAGACGATGGGGCCTGAGCAAGAGGGTCAAGGGTTGGAGGGGTTAGGAAGCCAAGGGCGAGACGGAAGTAGGGAGGGAGGGGGCCACGTCAAGAGAAGCATAGGGCAAGCGACAGGGCGTTGGGGTTAGGGGCTGTGAACGTGAAAGCGGAGGGCCACCATGTCTTTCCTGCCCGCGCAGTCCTCGCCACCCCGGTCTCCTCCAACACTCATCCATGCGCCCATAACACGCTCCTCTTTCACCCGCAGATGAGCACCGCGACGTGGAGAAGAAGATCACCCTGGTGGAGGGCGAGCTGCTGGGCGAGGGGGCCTTCAGCAGGGTGTGCAAGGTCACGGGTGAGCGAAGGGTAGAGGGTTGGGAGGCAGGATGGGGGCAGGGGTGAGGGGAGGGGTAAGGAGCTGCGTGAAGGGCTGGGCGCGGAGGGCCCGAGTCGCACAAGGACGAGGACTGGCGTGCGGCGGTTTGAGGGGCGGGGCAGAACCTCAGGGCAGGGGTGCCGGTGTGGCACCACGGTCCCATCCTTTCCCTCAAACCCGCCGCCTCCACCTCCCTACCTCCGCCCCCAGAGGAGTCCACGGGCCGCGTGTTTGCGCTCAAGCGCATGGCCAAGTCGGCCGCCCTGCAGTGCCCCGAGCACGTGTTCTGCGAGCAGCACATCACGCGCAACATCGCGCACCCCTTCTGCCTGCGCCAGTACGCGTCGTTCCAGGTGGGGCGCTTGGGGGGTGGAGGGGGAGAGGCGAAGGAGGGATGGGGACGGTGAATGGAGGAGCCACCCGGCAGGGGGGCTGTCCCATTCGGCATGGGCGGCCCGTGCCACGTACCCCCTCGACTCCTCAACGCTCTACTCCCCCAGCCCCCTTCACTCCCCTCCCCCTCCCCTTCACTCCCCCAGGACAAGTGCCACCTGTACATGCTGTTCGACCTCATGCCGGGAGGCGACCTGATGGACGTGTTAGTGGCGGAGGCCAAGGTGTGTTGGGGGGCTGCAGGGGGGGCGCAGGTGGCGGGGCACGCCGCAAGGGGCAGCCGGGAGCAGGGCTGGGGGGGGGGGGAGCTGAGACCAGCGCGGTGGTGAAGGGCCCGCTGGCCGTGGCGTTGCGCGCACCAAGCCACTAACATACCCCCACCCCACATACCGTAACCCCCATCCCTGCCCCCCCCCCCCAGGTGATCAAGTACCCTGTGGCGGACAAGAACTCGCTACGCAAGGGCTGCCTGGCACCCAAGATGAAGATGTGGCAGGTGAGGGGGAGGGGCGGTGGGGGTTGCGGAGCGGTGTCTGGGGTAAGCGGGAGTTGGAGGTTTACGGCGTGGGAACGGCAGGCGCGCTATTGGGGGCGGCGAGCGGGTGCCCCTCCGGCTTCCTCTGCTGCGGCCATGCGTCCACTCCATCACCCCCCTCACGCCCAACACCCCCTCACGCCCCTCTTCCCCCCCCCCCCAAGGGCATGGAGGAGCCCATGTCCAAGTTCTACATCGCCGCCATCGTGCTGGCGCTCGAGTACCTGCACGACAACTCGATCGCCTTCCGCGACCTCAAGCCGGAGAACGTGCTCATCGACGGACAGGTGCGGGGTGTGGAGGGGGCAGGAGGGGATGGCAAGGATGGCATGGGGCACGGGGGACAGAGCGAGAGGGCGGGGCTCCACCCGCGGACGTGGGCACATGCAGGGCTCACCATGCCGGTCCGCGCTGCCCCCTCCAAACCACTACACCCCTTCCACCCCCCAGGGCTACGTGAAGCTGGGCGACTTTGGCTTCGCCAAGCAGATCGACCTGGGCGGCCGCACCTACACCTTCTGCGGCACGCCCGGCTACGTGGCCCCGGAGAACGTCATGGGGAGAGGCTACAACCACAGCGTCGACTGGTGGGGCCTGGGAGAATGGAAAGGGGAGGCTCGGGATGAGCGGGATGAGGCGGTGGCAGGGTCAAGGGCACGGGCAAGGACGCAACGGGGTCGCATTGAGAGGTAGGCGAGTGGAGGTAGGCCTCAACCGTGTTGCCCTGCCCCCATCGTCTCCCCTCCCCCCCCTCCCCCCCCAGGTGGACGCTGGGTGTGCTCATGTACGTGCTGCTGACGGCCCGGCAGCCCTTCACGTCGCCCAAGACGCAGGACCCCATGGAGGTGGGGCCTCGGGGCGTAGGGGGGGGGCGATAGGGGGCAGCAGGGGGAGAGGGGTAAGAAGGGGGCTCTCCTCACGGCGGACGTACAAGCTATCACCGCCGTCGGGAAGGGGTAACTCATGAGAGAGCTGTACACACACCCGCACCGGCCGGCTCTCCGTCGAGCCCACGTTCCCCTGGCTCACACGAGCTGCCCTCCACATCGGCACCCCCCCCCCCCCGATCCCCCCCAGGTCATGCGCCGCATCGTGGACGACCGCTGGCCCATCAAGTACCCCCCCTACATGTCGGACGAGGCGCGCGACCTCATCTCGCGCCTGCTGGAGCGCAAGCCCGTCAAGCGCATCGGAATGCTGCAGGTGCGGACGCCCGGGGCGAGGGGGCAGCGGAGAGGAATGGGAGGCTAGAGTGGGCTCACGGGTGGGAGCGGCCCGGTGCCAAGGGAACAGGCGAGGGCTGTCGGTACACCCCACCTTCCTGCGGTGTCGTGCATTCCTACTCGTGGTACTACCTCCTGAACCTCAACATCCCTACCCTCCCAACACCCCAGGGCAAGGCCCGTGACATCAAGATGCACCCCTGGTTCGCGGGCTTCGACTGGGACGCCCTGGCGGCGCGCCGCATGGACCCGCCCCGCAAGCCCAAGGAGGCGGACAGCGCCAAGCGCAAGACGGAGCTGGCGGAGGCGCACCGCGCGGAGCCGCGCGAGCCGCCCAGCGTCAGCCCGCAGGAGGCCGCGGAGTGGGAGCGCGTGTTCAAGGACTTCTAGGCGCGTGCGGCGTGTGGTACGGCGTGTACGGCACAGCGTGTACGGCAGGGCGCGGCTGGAAGGCCCGGGGCCGGAGCCGGAGCCGCCTGGCGCGTGTGTGGCAGCTGGCGGAGCGGAGCTGGGCGCGGAGGGAGCACGCTGCCGGGATGCGGCGGCCAGGCGGACCGCGCGCAGGAGCAAGGAGGGGGAGGAGCGGAGCGGTGGGCTGGAGCGGCTCGGCCTTCCAGACGGGGCAGGCGGGGCTCTCACCATGCGCCCAAGCGCCCCGCGGCAGGGGCGGGCGCTGCCGGAGCACGGGACGCCCAGCGGGGGGGCGAGAAGGAGCGGGCCTGCAGGCGGGGGACGCAGTCCGGGGGGGTGACCAGCTGCGAGGAGATCGGCGGGGGGCGCTGCCGCGCCCGCAGGCCCTGGGGTGAACAAGGCGGGGCAGCAGCAGGGAGGGAGAGCAGAGGCCAGCGGAAGGCCGTGAGCAAGGAATCGAGGCGGCGGAGCCGAGAGCGTTGAGGTGGGTGGTGGAGGCGGTGACGCGGTTACCGACGCTTCACGGGGCGTCGGCTTGCAAGGTGTGCCCTGTGGACTGTGGGGAGTGAGTGCGCTACCCACCGTGTGAGTCTGTCTCGGGCAGAGGTAAGGGTGGTCTGATTGCCGGGGCGTCGTGTGCTGGCTGTAGGGTGGCACCATGAGCTTCTCCCTTGGGTTGGATTCTGTCCCGCTCTATTTGGCCCCAGTGCTCGACATTTGCCGCTGGAGGCCAGGGGCCACCGCGCAGGTGGCCAGGACTGGAGCGGGGGCAGTGGGCACGGGTAGTCTGTGAGCCCGGCCAAGTTTGCTGTATGCTGGTCCGGTCTGCGGTACGTCGACTCGTTTGATGGCAAGGCGGAAGATGGCGGGGCGCGCGACTGTTCTGCAGTGCTGTTTGAGCTTGGGCTCTGGCGTTTCGGGCAACGGTTTCGGGCGGGCGGCAGACGAGGCGGGTGTACTCTGGGGAGGAGAATTGGGCACTCGCGCGCGCCCTGGCTATTCATGGTTTGTTTGGTGAGCGTGGCGGCAGCTGGCGGGTGCTGTCTGGTCGTGAGTCGGGTGGAACGTAACTGTTGAGGAGGCTGTGCTCCCCAGGAGGCGCAGTGTGCGCTTTCCTGCCTTGCGCTTCCATGCCTCAATAACGTGTCGTGCCAGGTTCGGCTTGACCGTATGCGTCGGCAGATCCACAGCCTCCAGCCCAGCCGGCTCGAGCGCGGGCGCGGCGCGGGAATGGAGAGAGCACCATCAGGGGCGCTGTGCACGCGAGGGCCGAGGGGGTGGCATCACAGCTAGCGAGCTCTGAGCACCTGGTGAGGAGGGGCAAGGCTTCCGGGGCCTTCCGGCAGGCGGGGGTTGACCTGCACTGGCCTGTCCGGGTGCGGTCCGGGTTGCGTCGGACCCCCTCGCCCCCCAACCCTCCTCCGAACTTATAGGGCCCAGAAGTTCTCGAGGGCTTCGGCAGGGCTTCGGCAAGACCTGTGGGGCTTCGCACCCGGCACGCAGTACGGACGCGCTATTCAGGCGCGCGCAGGTCCCAGGTTGTGATCGTGCCCCTTGTGTTCCGCATCGGCTCACAGCCACAAAAGACCCCTTAATCGCTGTACCATACGTCCACTGATAGACGAGCTTCCCGAGCTGCTACCCCCAATTGCCGCGCTTGCTGACTGTGGAGCTTCTCCCCTGCTTTGGATGCTGATAGAGATGGACAGTGGTAGCGGACATTCGGTGGAGGCCCCCGGCGTCTTTACCGAGTAAGCATTCTGGTTGACCAGCGATCGTGGCGGGGCTCTGCTCCTGCACTCTCCGGACCATTCAGCCAACCCTTGCAAACCTATGCAGGCTAACGGCGTGCAGCACCTGTGGAACCCTCTGGCGGAGAGAGCTGGGCGGGCCCCAAGGCGAGGTGCTCGAGATTGTCGCAAAGCGCCTGAGGCGCGAGCCAGCCCTCACTGACCCCCCAAACGGTGCGTTGGTGCAGTTCCAGCCTAGGAAGGGGTAGGGATGCGCGCTGGTGTGTCCCCTAAAGCCACCGCGGCTGCAGCTCTTCCGCATGGCCGCCAGCCCCGCCGGCTTGACCCTGAGACCTTGTCCGCCTGCCGTCCAGGCCACCGCGTTGTGTTCTGGAAGTGTCATACCTGTGGGGCCGATCACGTGGATGGGGAATGGAGCGAGCTGCTGGCCAGCGTGGGCGTCGGCGAGAAGACGGGGCAGACGCCGCACGGGCCGCCGCGGCAGGGCCTGACCAACCCCTTTACGGGCTCCACGCCACCGCCGCAGCTCATGCGGCCGCCGGCTCCGCAGCGCTAAGGGGCCCCAGCGCCGACGCTGGGGCGCCAGCAGTTGGCGGCAGTCGGGATGCGAGAGCAGCGGTACACGTTGCCGCTCAGCAGGGACGCCCAGCGCACTGGAGGCCTGCAGCACGGGTCAGGGCTGGACCGCTTGTCCGGGTGCGACGGGCCGCGGACCGTCCGCGTCAGGGCGTCTGTGGGCGGTCATAAGGGCGCCGGGACCGGAGCTCGCCAAGAGGCGCAGACCGCCGCTGATGTGGGTCGGCGAGCCCTGCCCTCAACTCCTCAGCCATGCCGGCTGCAGGGCGAAGGACTCCAAGACCTGGACCTGCGGCCATGGCGGGGAGGGTGGCACATGCAGCCCAGGGCCGGCGATTTACTGCCAGGCCTTGCCGAGCTGCGATGTGGGTTGTCATGGGTTCCGGCAGCCCATGCCATGCCGTGTGGCCGAGCTGCGCTTGGGTGGATGCGAGAGGCGGGCGCGTGCCGACGCACGCTCTAGAAGGCCGCATGCCCAGCGGCGGCTACGGTACGGCGGGCAGCAGGCGCCTCCGCCGCAGCGCAAGGCGCCGGCCGGGCAGGCGCTTTCTGAGCCTTGGCGGGGGCGCGGACAGCCAGGCGGCTCGGATAGCGCTGGCTGCCCAGGCTAGGGCTGCGGCGTGCACCGCTCAAAACGCCCGCCCAGCCTACATGGCCGGCTGGGCCACCCCTGGCTGGGCTGGCGTGATCTCGAGGTGCTCGACATGTATAGTGGACATGGTGGGAAGAGTGAGAGGGGTCTTCAGGCAGCCGCTGCGACTGAAAGCGGCGCCTGGCCTCGCCGGGGCACTGAGATAGACATTGAACGGGCGGCGCGTTTGGGTGAGAGGTTATGTCGTCTGGGAGGGGCTGGTGATCCTGAATTTCTCGGACCCCGCAAGGGTGCGCGCTTTGGACGTAATGCCCATCCTGCGCAGTGCTACAGCTGGGGCGGGGGGGGCGGGGAGGGAGTGACGAATGTGCTTGCATGGGTGGTGGAGTGTGGCGGGGGGGGCTTATCCGTGTAGGGGACGCGGAGGGTGGTGGACCGGACCGTCTACACAGGGCCTGTTTCTGTTGGGAATGTGTGCACCTGCACCGTGGCGGGGCTGCAGGCCTGCGGCTGTTGCCTCAGCAGGGTTGGCGATCCTCATGGAGCTAGGCAGACGGGTTTTGCGGTTGGGGCGGGGCGGCTGGCTTATGCTGGGTGCAGCTGGTGGCCGAGTGGATGCGCCCAGCATACCAATGCCCTCTGAGCCCAATAGAGCATGGAAGGATACTGGGAATAGAGCATGCAAGGGCTCTTGCATCAAAGCACAATGGCACAATGCCTGAGGCAGTCCGTTTCGAGAAGGGCCAGCGGGCTAGCAGAGACCAACCAGCCCACACGGCACACGCTTGACATGCAATGTCCCGGTCCAGTGGTCACACGCCTGACCCGGCCTTCCCTCACGTCTCATCATGAACTCGTCGCAGTACCTCTGCCCCCGGCCTCTTCTTCAGTTCAACACAACAGACCTTAACAAATAACAACCCGGCCAGCCTCCCGCATGAGTCCACACCAAGTACCACACCCACACCGCCTTGATCCCTACCGCAGTCCTGCTTCTCCGAACAACGAAGCCTTGTTGCAGCTCTACACCTTGGCGACTTGGGGCTGGCTCTCCGCCCATGCACGCAGCCACGGCCATGCGTGATGTTGCCCTGGCGCAGCGCTCTCTGCCCAGCCCAGCCCGCCCTGCCGGGCCCCGGGTCTTCACATGACAAGCCCCCCGCCCCCCCCCCCCAGGCCCGCCTTCCCCCACAACCCAACGCCTTGGCGCCTGATGCGGACCTTGGCCATAGGCATCGCATGACAACCACCACCATACGGTACATACCAGCTATCGCTTCTTTGTCACAAGTTCTAGCCCCTTGCTCAGCGGGCACCCGCCTGAGACACCCGGTCAAAGGCGCGCTGCGCCCAGCTCTCCTTGCCGCCAAGAGACAGCCCGCCGCCGCCGCCGCTGGCGCGCCCCGCCGCGCCGCCGCCACCAAACAGACCGCTGTGCACCGGTGCCGAGATGCGAGCGGCCAGCATGCCCATGGGCCCGCCGGCGCCGCCGACGTAACCGCCGCCGCCGCCGGACGCCGTCGGCGTAGCTGGCGCTGCCACCGGCGCCCAAGTCGCCCGCATCGCCCGCGCCGGCGACTCGAAGGCACTGCCGCCGCCGCCGCCACCGCTGGCGGCGAGGGCGGCCAGCAGTCGTACCTCGTCACGGGTGAGTGAGTCGCCGCCGAGGCTGGCGGCCTTGATAGCCGCACCCAGGACCGCCGAGCGCCGCCTTGCAGCGGCAGGGATCGAACCCAGCGTCGCCTCGCCGTCAGCGTCGTCGCCGGCGCCGTACGCCAGGCGGCCGTACGACACCGCAGCGCCGCTGCGGCGGCGGCTGGCCGTCGATCCACGGGGCGAGCCGGCGGCGACCTCATCCTCAAACGTCAGCCGCCGTCGGCTGCTGCTGGCGGCGCTGCCGCGCGGCGTGGCGGGCTCCTGATGGGACGCGGCATCGGCGGAGGCGGCCATGGTGCCCCGCCGGCCTGCCGTCGCCGCCGCCAGGCGCGCCGTGGCGGCAACGCCGGCCGGGGACATGGTCCGGGGCCCTGCGGGCGCGCCGCCGCGAGAGCGGGCGTTACGCTCCGCCCAAACGTCGGACAACCGCAGCCGCTGGGAGGGCGACAGGCCGCCAGGCTCGGGGCTCCAGCCCTCCGAAGGGCCATAGTCTGGCGACGCCACCGCCTCTGGCTCAGAATCGGAGTCAACGACGACAGCTCGCGGCCTGGCGGCGGCGGCAGCGGTGACGCGGGGCGCCAGCGCCTCCGTCAGGTACCAGCCGCTGCCGCTGCCGCCGCCGCTGGCATGAGCGCCAGCGGCGCTGCGGCGGGCGCCGCCGGTGCTCTCTGGCGGCGGCGCGCCGCCGAGGCTCCGGAGCGTGTGGGCCATCGCCTCCGTCACCCGCTGCCGCTGCGCCGCCATGCCCCGCCCCGCGTCCGTCGCCCGCCGCGCCGTTTCGTCTTCGCTGCTGTCCGACAGCGCCGTCACGCGGCGGGGCCGCGCCGCCGCCGTCGACCGCGCCGTCGCGGGCGCAGCGAAGCCGCCGAAGGACCCGCCTGTGCCGGCGGCGCCGCCAGCGGAGGCGTGCAGCGTCGCCGCCACCGACACCCGCCGTGGGTCGGGCACCGCCGCTGCCCGCACGTCGCCGCTGCCGGCCCCCGTCATGCGTCGCACCAGCGCTGACGACACAGACCGGCCCAGGCCTCGGCTGTACGCCCCCACAGTCGGAGCAGCCCCGCCCGGGAGCGACATGCCGCCGACGGAGGCGGACCGCGCCCGCCGCAGGACGGCGGAATGGGACCGTGCAGCGGTCGCCCGGCGAGCGTCCGCCTCGCGCCGCGTGGCGACGGCACCGCCGGCGCTCGGCCGCCGCCGCCGGGCGGGGTTGGCGGCGGCGTCGACCTCCGACGACGCATCGCTGTCATCGTCGGGATCCACGTCGCGCCACGTGGCCTGCTCGGCCTGCTCGGCCACCCGCTGTCGTACGGCCGCCAGCACGCGCTCGGACATGGTCGTCCGCCGCCCGCCGCCGTACTTAGCGGCGTCGGGCCCCAGCTCCGCGCCCACCACCAGCTTGGCGAGCAGCGGGTCCTCGCCAAACACGGACTGCAGCGACGGCGGCGCGCCGCCGCGGCTGGCGGCGGCGACGCGAGAGCCGCCGCCGGTGGCGCCGCCACCGTTTCGGCCGGCACCACCAAAGCCTTGCTCCGCCGCTATCGCCTTGACCACTTTCCCCAGGGTCTTCTCCCGCACCCCAGAAGCCTCCGAGTAGCGCCTTAGCACGTAGGCAGGGAGGCGGTGCTCCTCCGCCTCCTCATCCGTCGTCTCGGCATCACCTTCCGCCGCGGCCCTGCCGTGGCCCGCCGGCGCGCCGGCTGCCGTACGACTCCGGCCGACGCCGAGGCCGTGCACGTACGGGTACGGGCTGTAGTACGGGTCCGCCGCCGGCGACATCGCGTGGCCGGCAGCCCCGCCCGACGGGTAGTCGTGGCTGTAGCCGGCCGCGGGGGCGGTTGCGCCGATGAGAGCGAGGGCCGAGGAGGGGTCTGCGAGGGCGCGATGCAGCCGGTCGGCGTTGTACGACATGAAGTCGCCGTAGTGGCCGAGCGTGTGTACGGCAGTTGCGCGGCGGCTGGCGCGGCCCGTGCAGGCGTGGCAGTCGCAGTTGGGCGGGTGGCGGGGCGCGTCCGCGTCTTCGTCGGTGGACCAGAAGGCGGCGGCGGCGGCGGCGTACGCGGGGCTGAGGGGGCTCCCAGAAGGGTTTTGGGGCCGCGTGCCGAGGGCGGCTCCGCCGGTGGCGGAGGCCGGGGCGCCGCTGCCGCGGGGTGAGTAGGTCTCGAGCGCCTGGCGTACCGTGGAGAGGTGTTCGCGGGCGTGGCGGACGAGTCCGTCCTTCTCTGCCTCCACAGCCGCAACTCGCCGGTTGGCCTCGCGAGCCGTCACGCGCTTGAGCGGCAAATCGGGCTTGGCATGTAGGTGGCTACGTGGCAGCACTTCGCCGCCTTCAAGCCAGGCTTTCGGCTTCGTCTTGTCATACTCCACGAAGCCGCCATCGTCGGATAAGGCGTCAGGCGCGGGCAGGCCGAGGCCAAGGCGACGCCCGTCCTTGAACCAGGCGTCGTTGAATGTGAGAGGCCGCGGCATCCTTGCCTGCGACCTGAAAGCGGCGCGACAGCAGTAGGGCGATCAGCCTTCAGAAGGCCGGGTGCAAGCAACGACGGAATTCCCTGCTGGCACATGTGCCCCCGAGCCTCTCGCTACACAAGCCGCCGACGCGGCGGTCAATCATTTGTAAGCATTGCGCTGGTATTGCAGGCGCAGCCACTTGTGTCAGCGCTAAAAGGACGCAAGCAGCGCAACGCATTCTGTCGGCAGCACCGGCAAGCGTGTATTAGCTCGCAGCTCCTTTGCATTCACCGTTGCTTACCCCGAGGAGCCTTCAGGTTGATTCAGAAAGGCTCCAGAGCTGCGCCCGCAAAGTCGGTTACTATGGATGTGTGTTGCGTGGGAGCGCGCCCACTTCCACGGTCGTCAGCCTGGCGTGTCTACTTTGAAACGTGGGCGTTAGTGGCACTGTGCGCAATTGGTAGGGGCAGGCAGGGTAGGCGCAGGCCATACCCGCAGCAGCATCGTACAAGTGACCGGTCGCGCGACTCGCGCCCCGCGCAGCTGCGCAACTGGCTGCGCCCTTAGCGCCCTATACCGTCGTCACTTATGCCTTGAGCGCCACTGGCATCAGCAGGGCGCCTGCGCCTCAGAAACCGCCAGGGCGGCTTCCCGTCTTCGGAGCGCCGTCGCGTCCATCTGCCGAAGCTCGGCACGGACGGAGAATGCGCGTTGCAGCGCGGCAGAGCGCAGCTGAGTCGTGCTCGCGGACTGAACTAGAGTCGGTTGTAACGTAACTTGGAAGTACAAACGTCGGCTTGAGCGTTACCCTGGAGGCTGCGGGTTCGCGGCCCCGCGGCACTCTTCCGCCGTCCCCCAAACCCCAATATCCAACCCTGCCCCGCACAGCGTGCATGCACGGAAGCACCAAGCCTCCCTCTCGCTCTCTCTCATGACACTTACGCCCCGTCTCCAGCCTACCCTGCTGCTCAGCGCCAGCCTCCGCCAGCCTCCTGCTACCGACTCTGTAAGGAGTACGAGACGAGCATGGCTCGGGGACAATCTCCCGGCTTTGACCGGCTCTGTCGCCAGCAGCAGTGAGCATCGAACTCTCTTCAGCCCGAGGCCCCAAAGCGCGCCAGCGCCGCCGCCCCGCCCCGCCTCCCCGGGTCCAGCCGGAACGGCCGCATCAGGCGCATGCCCGCGCCCATGTCCCCCGCCTCCAGGCTCTTGGCGTCCGCTGCGGAATCGGACTCCAGTCCGGTTCCGGATGCCGATCTGGATCCGGGATCTTGATCCGCCGCTGACGGCCCGGCCGCTACCATGTGGGCCAGGAGCTCGCCGATGCCGGAGCTCATCTTGAATCCGTGGCCCGAGCATGCGGAGCACAGGACCACCTGCAGCGGCGGGGATCGGGGGTGGGCACGGAGGGGAACCCTGAAGTAGGAGTACGATTTACGGACATTGTGGGGGGTCCCGGCCGCTCATGATGCCCCTTGCCCCTGTCACTAACGCTTCACCTGCCCACCCAGCCAACGGGTCCAGATCTCCCTCTCCCTCTCCCTGCCCCTGCCCGCTCCATCTCCAACGCTCTCTAGTCCCCTCTCCGCCCCCCTCCAAACCCCCTCCATCCCCCCCTCCACCCTCAAGCCATCCACCCCCCAACCACCCCACACTGGTGCCGGCACCCACCTGCGGGTGCCGCGGGTGGCGGTCCACCAGGAAGTGGCCGTCGGGTGTGTTGGTGAAGAGGCAGGCGGAGGCGGACAGCAGCCGCCCCGAGCCCGCGGCGGGGAAGAAGGCGGCGGCGCCCCGCCTCAGCGCCGCTTCGTCGGCCGCGTCGGGGGTGCGGCGCATGGCGTCCAGCTGGGGGGGGGGTGAAGGGGAGGGAAGGGAGGTTGTGGGGGGTGAAGGGGAGGGGAGGGGAGGGACGGGGGGACAGCCCTTTGAAGTCTGGCGCCGGTAATTGAGAGGCTTGCGAGAGAGGGTCAAGGTCAAGAGGTGTAGGGTGACGGCTGCCCCTCCCCGCGCCGCCGCACCTGCTCCTGCCCGCCCCTGAGCTGCTCGTGCAGGTGGTGGTACTTGCCGATCTTGAAGCCTTTGGGGCCGGCAAAGGGTGACGAGGGGGGAGCGGAGAAAGAGGTTTCCCCCATGCTAACCGGCCCGACTAATCCACCAAGCCACCGACCCACCCGCCCACCCACCCGGCCGGTAACGGGGGGGGAGCGGAGGGCGAGATCAAGAGGACAAGGAATGTCTACCTCACACACACATATGCCGGCAGCCGCTACCGCCCTCACCGCCCAGCCCCACCCCTCCACCAACTCCTCACTGAAGCCCGTGCCGGTATCGAACGCTGCGCCGCGCACCAAGAACGTTACGCCGCCATGGCCCCCGGCACCCTCCACAACTGGTCCACCCAGCTCTCCGCACTCCTCGCCTCGACCATCCACGTCCCCCGACAGCCCGCCTTCTCCTGGCCCATCCTTTCTGAGCCTCTCCTCCGCCAAGTCCACCACGACACCCGCGGCTTCGTCATCACCGTCACCGACAAGAGTTCCTCCACCTTCCAACTCGTCTGCTCCCACTACTACACCTGGCTTCTGCTCCGCGACCTGGGCTACCACACCCGCCACCCTCTCCCCGCCCCGGCCACCCACCCTGCCCCCGCCGACCCTCCCGCCCCTCCTCCTCCCCCGCCGCCGCCTGCCGACCCCCAGCCCGCCGACCCTCAGCCCGCCGACCCCCACCCTGCAGCCCCGCCCCCTCCCCCCGCCGCCCTTCCGCCCGCCGCCCTTCCGCCCGCCGCCCCCCAGCCCGCCATCCCCCAACCCGCCGCCCCACCCCCACCTCCTCCCCCCGTCGCCGTCCAGCCGGCCGCCCCCCAGCCCGCCGCCCCCCAGCCCGCCGCCCCCCAGCCCGCAGCCCCCCAGACCGCAGCCCACCAGCCCGCAGCCCACCAGCCTGCCCTGCCGCAATATTACCAACCCATCCCCAAGGCCGGGATGCTCCACCGTCTCGGCACCATCAACAGCGTCATCCTGCCCCGCTACCGGCTACAGTACAACACCCACCTGCCCCCAGCCATCTACGCCGGCACCCTCAAAATGCACAAGACCCCTCCCGCTATGCGCTTCCTCGCCTGCTCCCACCACTGCCCCTCCACCGAAATCGCCTCCGTCTTCACTGCACTCTTCGCCGAACTGGACCGCAGCTTCCATTCTCTCTGGACCGCCTCCCTCCCCGACTTTCAACCCTGGCTCTGCCTCAAGTCTGCCGCTGTCATCTCTATGGTCGACTCCTTCAACGCCCGCGGCTTTGCCCAGCACCGCGTCCACCCCCCCGCTGCCTACGACTTCGAGCGTCTCTACACCAACATCCCCCACGCCCTCCTCCGCACCGCCCTCCGTGACCTCTTCGCTGCCTGCATGGACTTCGCGGGCACCACCTGCATCCAGATTACCACCTCGCCCCCCGGGCCCCAGGCCCCCGCCAACGCCCGCCCCCGCCACACCGCCACCGCCAACCGCACCTGCCGCCCCAATGATAACCGTGTGCGCTCCCGCGTCAACCAAGGCGGCTCCGTCACCCGCTGGTTTACTGTCGACGACTTTGATACCCTCTTCGATCAGCTCCTCTCCTCCACCTACATCGAGTACGGACCAGATCTGGTGGAACAGATCTGTGGGATTCCGATGGGCATCTCGCCCGCCCCCTACATTGCCAACCTCTTCCTGGGATGGTACGAATTCCGCTTCCTCCAGCAGTACTACAGTGCAGCCGTCACCCCAGCCCAGCGTCAGATCCTCTGCAGCTTCCGCCTCACCAAACGTTTCCTCGACGACCTCCTGTCTCTCCATAACCCCCACCTCACCGCCCTCCTTACCGAGGGTCACCAGCTCAGCGGCCTCCGTGGCCTGTACCCAGCCTGCCTCCGCGTCACCCCCCAGCCCAGCCTCGAACACGGCGCCGTCCCCTTCCTTGACATCCTCCTCGTGCCCACCACCGTCCCCGTCACAAACGCCAACGGCCAAACTACGCTCATTGCCCGCTACACCACCCGCCTGTACGACAAGCGCACGCAGCCTGCCTTCGCCGGGGTGGCGCTCTCTCGCTTCGTGTCCGCCAGCTCCAGCGTCAACGAACCCTGCAAGCGCAACATCCTCACCAGCCAATTCCACCGCCTCCGCCGCATCATCTCCGATGTCCCTGATTTCTGCCGCCAGATTGCCCTCCTCATCGCCACACTCCGCGACCAGGGGTACCCCCCTGACACCCTCTTCCGCACCGTCCACCGCCTCCTGGAAGCGCAGCCCTACATGTACTACTGCCCTCGCCGCACCAGCCACCTCCCTCTGGTCCAGCAAATCCGCCAGGCCTACGCGCAGCTCGGATGACCCGCCAGCCCCCGTGTAGCTCCGCCCAGCCACCATGCGCGGCCGTGCGCTTTCGCGGCCCAGGGAATGACGTGCCCGCCGGGTGACATGATGGTCTGGCAGGCACCCAGCGCCTAACGGGGATTAAGCCCTGCCCAGACTGATCCCCGCCGACGCACGGAACCCTGTCACCCACCCACTCCGCACCCGCATGCCCGGCCCGCCCATCCGCCGGGGACGGGCCCTGGCTTCGCGGCATGTGGGGAACTCACTCGGAGTCCCTTGCCGCGCGGCACCACTCTCCCCACGCACGCGTCCCGGGTTCCCCATGCGCTGCTGCCGTACCCCGGCCCCCGCCCCTCACCACCCCGGTCCCGCCTCTTCCCACCCTCTCTGCCCGCCGGCGGTCGCTCGTGTATTCATCCTCTCCTCCTCTCTTGCGCTTCAGCTGCCTCCTCGGCTATTGACACCCCTCTTGGCCCATTCCCCACTTTCCGCATTGCCTCCGTGGTGGCGCCGCCTTCGACCCTTCTGTCTTAGGTGAGAAACGGGATTGTTTCGTTCAGGGCGGGCTTCGGCTTCGCGGGCTGCTCGGTCCGCATGTCTGCTTGCTTTGCTGTTCCCTTCTGCGCCGCCGGCGGGCCGCACCAGCTCTAGTCTACCTCACTATTACCAGCTACACTACGGCTCCGGCGCGACTCCAGCGGTGACACAAACGTAACGGGTTCGGGATGGGTCGGGATGGGTCGGGCTTCGGACTCCCAGGGCTTTCGGTTCCGTATCTACGACCGGCCGGCTAATTACCGCGCCTACGCTTCCCTGGCCTTTACACGAGCAGCCCTGAACACACACACGTTCCTTCCGAAGACCGCACTCGCCAGCCGCACCCTGTCAAGAAGCTCCCATGCCACATCCCACCAACCCGCCCACCCACCCGGCCGGTCGGCCTGTTCCGGGAAGCCGTAGTACGCGTCGCCCCCCGGGGTCTCCTCAATTAGGAACACGGGGAAGCGGTCGGGGGCGAAGAGCGGCCGGGAGGGGACTGCGGGCAGGGGCACGTCACGAGGGTGTCGCCCCAAGCGCAAGCAGTGGAGGGGGGTTGGGGGCAGGTGGAGGGACGGCTGAGAGGAAGTTGAGCGGTAGGGCCAACCCCTGCGACCCACCCTCCCACCCTGACCTCACCCTCAATGTCGAACCAGCCAACCACTTGACGCTCGGGCACACATAGCTCCTGACGGGTAGGTGGGGAAGAGGTATGGGTGGGTGGGCATGCGGCAATGGTTGCATGTCCAGGCGGGTTAGGGAGGGTCTTTCTGGGCCCCAGGACTCCGCCTTCCTGTCCCTGGCCCCTCCACCGGCCCCCCTCTCCCCCTCTCTCCCCCTTCAATTGAGATGACCCCTCCCGCCCTTGGCCCCGCCCCCCCACCTGCAGCTCGGGCACCAGGCACCCCATCCAGGGCCCCGCCGCCAGCACCGCCGCCCCGGCCACCACCCGCCGCCCGGACGTCGTCGTCACCTCCACGCCCCCGCCCCCTCCGCCCCCGGCGCGCCAGCTCGCCACCCCCTCGCCCAGGGCCACCTCCGCCCCCGCCTCCTGGGCAAACGCGACCTGGGCCTACGGTGGGACGGGAGGGAGGCGCAGGGGCCGCGGACGAGGCCATGCGGGTGGTATGGATGACTGGTTGCTTGTGGGTTTCCGACCCCCCTCCCTGGTCCCCCCAGAGCAGTCTCTACTTGACACCCCCCTGCTCCGCGCCTTCCCTGTCCCGTAGGGCCCCCCCGCCTCCACGCCCTCCCCCCGCCGCGGCCTCCTGCCTGCATGATCCTCTCCGGCGCCAGCACGCCCCCGTCGGGCTGCAGCAGGGCGCGCCACTCCCCGGGCACTCGGTAGGCGGGGAAGCGGCGGTTCAGCTCCGCCCCCGTGAGCACCTCGTGCTGAAAGGGGTGGGGGCAGAGGGTTCGAGGGTTGCGGCATTGCTCTTCGGGTGACCGCCCTCGAGGCAAGGCCCGAGAAAGTTTGCGTCGGCGGACGACGCATGCGCCACCCCCCTTCATCGCCCCTCTCAGCCATCTCCCGCCCCAACCCTCCACGTCCTCGTGGTCACACCCGACGTACGCACGCACGAATGCCCCCGCCCGTCTCCCCGTCAATCCCTCGCCGCTCGCCCCGCTCTGACCCACGCACGCCTGCCCGCACGCACGCAGTCACCTGCAGCCCGTGCGCCCGTGCGCTCTCCAGCGAGCGCTCAAAGACGGAGCCAATGTCCAGCATACCGGTGCGTTGGAACAGCGGGGGCGGGGCGGGCTGGGGGAAAAGGAGGGAAAGGAGGGGGGCAGGGGACCAGGGCGGCGAGGGCGGAGGTGTGTCGGCCCTCGTTGAGGATCGAGGGAGCGGGCTCAAGCAGCTCGGCTCCGTAGCAGTGCCCGGCCTGTGCTGCTCCGCCCCGCAGCCCTGCGCTCTCTGTACCCCCTGCAACCCCTGCACCCCCTCACTGCACCCCCTCACTTCAGCCCCGCAGCCCCACCTGGCCCCCCGCCGCCGCCCGCGCCCCCAGCTCCGCCTCCAGGTCCATGAACAGGGCCAGGCTGCGCTTCTGCAGGGAGGTGGAGGGGGGGCGGGGTGCAAGGGGTGGAGGGGTGTGGAGCAGGGGGTGATGGGCCTGGTGATCAGGCGTGGGGGTGGCGAGAGGGCAGCCGTCGCAGGGCGCTGGAACGTACTCACGATAAGGCCGTAGTACTGCGGCCCCTCGAAGTACGCCAGGCGCGTGATGCGGGTGGCGCCGTGCGAGGAGCCGTACGTGTGGCCGATAGAGGCGTGCCGCTCGATGCCCAGCACCTGCAGTCGGGCATGGGGGCGGGGGTACAGTCTGAGTAGATTTGCCAGGGTTTATGGAACGGGAACGAAATGCGTTCAGGCAATGAGAACGAGAAAGCGTTGAACTGCCACGGTTTAACAACGCACACGGACTGCGACCCGCAGCGTCCGCGCCGCAGCGCCTTCAGCGCCCTCCGGCCATCATTAAACGCATACGCCCGCAGCGCCGCGCACGCCCCGCTGCCGGCAGCCCACCTTGAGCCCCCTCCGAGCCAGGTGGTAGAGGGCGGCACTGCCGTACGCCCCCAGCCCCACGACCACGGCGTCATAGCTGCGAGGTGATCGGTTTGGGAATGAGGGCCTTGTTATCAAGGATTGCCACCACATTGCCGTCACAACAGTGTGATGCCGGGTAAAACAACAAGTCATGTCAGAGCCATGCCCGACCATGGCACGGCTCAGGTACCACCTGCCCCCACGATCCGCATGCAATCCCCCTGATTCCCGCTAATGTCACGGATCTGGCGGGTCCAAGCGTGTCGCGCTTCTGAGGTGGCAGGGCCGAGGAACCACCTGCCCCTCTGCCCCCGCTTCCCCGCCCCCGCTTCCTCGCACCTCTTGCCCGGGTCATACGCCGTGGCTGCCCGAGAGCCGCTGCCCCCGCCGTCGCTAGCACCTGTCCGGCTGCCGCTGCCGAGTCCACCCTGTGCAGCGGTTGAGGCCGCTCTAACGGCGGCCGCAGGGAGCGAATGGTGTGGAAGATGGCCGGTTGCGGCCCTAGCCCCGGCCGCCGCGCCGCGGCCTGCGGCCTCCGTCGCCGCTGCGGGGAAGGCCCATGACGCGAGGCCGCCTGTTCCGCACCGCAAGGTCGTGCGGAGAGCGGTAGGGCCCATGGGCTGACGTGACTGCTAGGATGGTGCTAGGCTGGGGCTAGCGGCTGGGTTGCAAGGCGTGGGAGGGAGGACCGGCGGAGGGGGCGAGGGTTGTTTGATCGGGCGGGAGCCGGTTCCCGGACCCGAACAGGGCTGCCAGAAGCTCAGTGGATCATTGTGGGTGGCGAGATGGCTACAGCGGAGCTGCTCGGCCCAGCGCGTGGGCAAGAGGCGGAAGCGACTCGGGGATGTCGGGACCGAAAGTGTCACCCGTTAACACAGGCAGGAATGCTAGTATGTGCAGACGACGTGTCAATGGCTTCCGCAGTTGTGGAAGCCCTGCCTGTGCAAGCCGAGAGAATTGCAAGTGTACGATGAGACCGTCCCGAACCGAAGTGGGCATTTGCTTCGCTGGCCCGCACGCCTAGCTACAGTACAGTACGCAACATTAGGTGGTGTAGAGAAAATCGTGGGAAGCCTAGTTTTGCTCGACATTGCTTCGCGTTCTGCCTCGAGGGCCACACAAACTCCGCTTTTCACCTGTCGGCTGGGATAGGCGTTCATTTCTTGTAAACGGCATGAACTTGTAGGCTCCAGTGCTGGAGTGCGGACCACGTCGGTAACCCTTGCTCCTCGCGCAACCCCGCAAAGCGGGGGCCGAGGCCATGGAGATTGAGCCGTACGTCGGTGACAGCGATGACAGGTGCGCTGCAGCCAGGCTGGGTGTGTCGCCGCGGACTGGCCGAGGCGTGGGGGATACGTCCATGGCCATGGCTGCCAGACACTTCGCACACACCCCCACAACCCGCCACCGGCAAGGCACACGGCCCTGCCTAAACGCCGGGCTAACTGGGTCTTCTGCATCCTACGACGCGCCTTCTCCCCATCACCCCGTCTGCCCTTAACCTCCCCCACCCTGCCCCCCAAACCGCCTCCACGTCCGCAGCCCCAACGCCAGTTCAAGCCGCAGCCCCGAACGCACGCCCCGCCCCAGCGCCAGTGCTAGCTCTAGCGGTACCAACAGTCGCACCATCTCTCCCCCCACGCCCTCGCGGTCCCCTGGGTCCGCCTCCTCGACCTCCTCCTCGTCATCCTCCCTCTGGGCTGCCCTGCTGGATGACTGGGAGGCGGAGGTGATGCGAAGGAGCGGCGGCGGCAGGGCGGCGGGCGGCGCCAATGGCGCCGCAGGCAGCGGCGGCGGCGGTGGCAGCGGTGGCGCAGGCGGATCTCGAGGGCCTGCCTCCGCTAGGCGCGCGCCGCCGCCGCCGTGGCTGCTCCCGCCTGACCCGCCGCTGCGGCGGCCCCTGACGGCAGGCCCCGCCGCCGGCCGCTCCGCCGCCGCCAGCACTGCCGCGGCCGCTGGGCCTAGCGGCAGCGCGCCGCGACAGTCGGCGGCGGCAGCGGCGGGGCCATCCACCTCCGCCGCCACCCCGTCGCCTCGATCAGACCGGCCGGGTGGCGGCGGCGGCGGCGGCGGCAGCGGTCGACCCGGATGCGGCGGCGGCGGCGGTGCTGGCGGGAGCACGCTGACGTCACCACGGACGCCGACCAGCGCTGGCGGCGGCGGTTTGGGCGGCGGCGGCGGAGCACTGTCTCCCGGGTCAGGCGGCGCCGGCGGGGGCGGGGCCGGCGGCGGTCGTGGCTCGGGGCCCCGGCGCGCTGCCTTCGTGGCGGGGGGTGTGAGGGTGGAGCAGCGCAAGCTGGAGCCGGTCAGGTGGGGTGGGAGGTGGGGGGGAAGGGGCTGCTCGCTCGTGTGGGCCAGGCAACTGTCAGCTCGGCAGGAAGCCAGCTGGGGCGAAGGCATCCGGGGGCGGTGTGTGGAGGCTGGACGGAGGCCTCGGGTACGGGGGGTGGTGGGTTAGCTCCGTCCGCTGGGACAGGACAGCTGGCGGACCAGCGGAGACCGCTTTTGGGGGGCCGCAGCTGGGTCAGGCCAGGCCAGGCCTGGCACTCCGCCTGCCCTCTCTCCCCGAGCACTCCCTATCCCCGGCCCCGTTCCCCGCAGCCCCATCGGGCGGGACATCCTGCTCCCCCGCCTGCCTGCCCCCGCCCTCGCCCTCATCGTGCCCGCGCTGCCGCCCGCCGCCCGCGCCGCCCTGCGCGCCTCTTGCCGGGGCCTGAGGGAGCTGGTGGATGCGCACACGCAGGTGGGGCTCAACTTATCAACCTGAGGTTTGACAGGGAGCATGCAGACGGGCTCGGGGGAGAGCGGGGAGTGGGAAGCGAGAGGAGGGCAGGTGGGGCTACAAGACGGCCGGGCCGTGAGGAAGAGGCCTTCGAGAAGCATGATACACCGGTATACCAGCTGCCTTGCCGCCCGCCCGTTGCCTACCCGCAGAGGCTAACGCTGCGACCTGACCGGAGGGCGGCAGATGGGCTGAACCGGAGGGGCCTCAAGGTGCGCCGCTTCACAGGGGGGCACGCCGCCATCGACCGACTTGGAGAGGCGTGCATCTTGTGCGCCTTAATTAGCGACCGGCCATTCACGTCACTCTTGCCTCACCTTACCTTATCATGCCCGCCCGTCCTTCTCGCCCTCACTCCCTCAGGCCTTCACTGTGTTCCCCGCCCTCCAGCACGCCACCGTGGTCCTGGCGGGCAGCGGCAGCGGCCCCTCGGGCCCCTCCCCCGCCCTCTCCTCCCCCTCCTCCACCGCCTCCCTGCTCCCCCTCTCCGCCTCCCCCTCCCTCTCCGCCCGCTCCCCCCGCGGCCGCGCCCCCTCCGCCTCCCTCTACGCTTCCTCCGCCTCGCTCTACCCCTACGCCGCCTCCGCCGCTGCTGCCGCCGCCGCCCGGCTCCCCCCCTCCCCCCTGCTGCCCCTGTCCGGGTGGCTGGTGGTGTGCGGGGTGGGGTCCTGCCTCACCTCCCTGGAGCTGCACGTGGGGGAGGTGGCGTTGCTCGAGGAGCTGGCCCTCAGCGTGACTCATCCGCATTTGCAGGTAGGCATGGGGCAGGAGGCAGGGGAGAGGGGGAGAAGGCAGGGGAACGGAAGGTAGGGAAAGGGAGGTGGCCCTCCTAGAGGAGCTCGCCTTCAGCAGTACGCACCCGCACCTGCAGGAAAGGAGGCAGGGATGGAAGGAGTAAGGGCACAGGAGAGGCGTCAAGGGGGAAGGAATGTTCCCCTCCAGAGCGCGAGGTGTTGGTGGCTGCCCGAGCACGACTGCCCACCAGTAAATCACGTCGCCCAACTTCTCTTCCCGCTAACCCTCCCTCCATCTCCCTCCCCCACCCAGCGCCTCGACCTGCACATCGGCCGCTGCGGCTCCCCCCACGCTCAGCCCCCGGTGGTGCAGTTCATGGTGGACTGCCTACAGGTGGGGGGGGGAGGGGGGAGGGTAGTAGAGGGGGTGGGGGATGCTGTCAGGAGGGTTGAGCCACGCGACGAGGACTGCCAACAACCCGGTATCCTTACCCCCCGGCCCCCTCCCGTCAGGGCCTCCGCCACCTGCGCCTGGCCTGGGCGGGCCAGGCCGCCCCCGCAGCCGCCGCCTCCTCCTTGGCGCACGGCCCGCGGCGGCTGTTCCTGGACGGCCGGCCGCGGCTGGGGGCTCTGCTGCTGGGGGCCCTGGGGGAGCTGCCGCACCTGGCCAGCCTGGAGCTCCAGGTGGGGGGGTGGGGGGCGGACGGGATGGGCGTCCCACAGCGCTCCCGAGTTCTTCGCGCGTGATGCTTTTCTGGACTTCACTGTTCGATTAGCTCGAGCGGCGAGTCAAGCGTGGAGACTGAACGTTCAAGGATGTCCTCCGCTCGGAACGTCTCTTCATATATTTCTTCCCCCTATCGGAGATGGCACCTCAACCTCCCTCACCTCCCTCACCGCTCCCATCCCCCCCCCATTACGCACGCCCCAGGGCTTCATCATCGACACGGAGGGCCACGCCATGCTGTGCCGCCACTGGGCGCCCCTGGCCGCCCGCCTGCAGCGCCTGGTGCTGAGCCGCCTGCACCTGCTGGTGCCCGCACATGCGCCGCCGGTGGGGGGGCAGGGATGGGGGGCAAAGGGGGGATGCAAGGGGGCCAAGAGGCAGGCAGAGGGGCAGAGATTGAAACTGTAATTTGGAAGGTGGGGTTGGGATTATGATAGTACGCCAGTGTACCGCAATCAGTGACCAGACAGAAGGGCCACAGATGACACCCCACCCCCTTTTCTCAGCCCTCTTATCCTCCTCACCCCACGCCACCCCCGCCCCACCCCGCAGGAGCAGCAGCTGTGTGAGCTGCTGGGCTCCTGCTCCCGACTCACGGAGCTGAGCGCAGACCTGTGCCTGCCCGCGGCAGCCAACATCATGCCGGCGGCGGCGGGCGGAGACGCGGCGGCGGCGGCGGCGGGCGCGGCGGCGGCGGGTGGCGGCGGCGGCGGCGGCGCGGCGGCGGCGCTGCTGATCAGCCTCATGTACGCGGCGCGGGACGTACGGGCGATCAAGCCAGAGGTACGGAACATGGCAAGGGTGGCGCTTCCACACCCTGGAGACGAGACCCAAACCCGATTGATGACTGAAGGGATTGAGGCCTCCCTGGGTTTTGGCCGGCTGCTGCCAACACCACCCCATGCGTCCTTATTCCGGGGACTAGGTCCACACCTTTCCTTTGACGATACGGGGATCCATGCAGGCACCACCCCCTCCCTCCACCTCTCCGCCCGCAGCTGCTCCCCGTGTCCCTGTGCCGCCTGGCGCTGCCGGGTGTGGCCCTGACGGCCCCCGGGGAGCTGGAGGCGCTGGGGCGGCTGACGGCGCTCACCCGCCTAGAGGTGGGGCAGGGGGGGGTAGGAATAGAGGGGGAGGTGATGGAGGGCAGTGGGGGTGGGGTTGCTGGGAGCGTGGGGTGTAGGGCAAAGCTCACAACCAAGCTGGCATTGGCCCCCAGAGCCAACACGCTTGGCTCCTGCTCCAGACTCTCCTCTGACCCCGCTCCTTGGTGGCCCCCCCTGCAGCTGTCCGCTCTGGGCCCCGGCGCAGCGCCCTGCCTGCGCTCCCTGCAGGTGGGCGGGCACTGGGCAGCCACAGTCTCCAGGGGGGGCCGGAGGCGAGGGAGGACTTTGCAACCCTTGCATCGGCAGGGCCAGGGGCAGGGGCAGGAGGTTAACCCTGTCAAACCTCACCGCACCGCACCGGTACGCCCCTGTCCCAAAACCTCGTACAGGAGCTGCGCCTGCGGGACTGCTCCTGGGCCCAGCTCCTGGACATGCTGCCCTGGCGCCTGCCAGGCCCACCCGAGGCCCCACAGGCCCAGGCCCAGGCCCAGCCGGGGCAGCCCAGGGCGGCGTGGCCCGCGGAGGCAGGGGGGTCAGGGGCAGGCGCAGCGAACCAAGCGGCAGGGGCGGGGCCAGGCCCTCTAGAGGCCCAGGCCCAGGCCCGAGCCGGGCGGAGGGCGAGGTCGCTCGGGAGCGGTAGAGCTGTGGACGCGCCTGAGGGCAGGGATGCAGGCGCCGTGGCAGAAGCAGTGGCGGCGGAGCCAGGCGGGGCAGGGGCGGGGCCGCCGTCTCCGTCTGCTGCCGCGGGCACAGGCGCGGACCGTTCTGCTGCGGCTGAGGGCGGCGTGTCCGGAGCGGCAGGCGGTGGCGACGCAGGAGGAGGAGGGGAAGCGGGTGCGGGCGGCCGGGGCAGCCCCGTGTGGCGCTCGTGCGGCGCCCTGCGGCTCCTCGAGGTGCGCCAGGCAATCGCGGCGGGGCCTTGGGAGGAAAGGTGGTGACGGTACCGAGGCACCTGTCGCGACCCGCAACACAGTTGGAGAGAGCCTGACCGCTGCACCTGTGAACGCACTCAACACCCTCAAACGGGCGCCTCCGCCCCGCGGAAAGGCAAGAGCACAACCTGGCCTCCTGACGTAGTTCACCCCTGCCCCGGCGCCTCCGCCCGGTCGCAGGTGGTGGTTTCGGAGCGGCTGGACGACTGGCACCCGCCCGACCGCCGCCTGCTGGGGCGCGTGGGGCGGGCGCTGGTGCCGCTGGCGGACGCGGGCTGTGGCCTGCGGCTCAAGGTGCGTGGGGGGGGGGGCACCACTGGGCTGGCTGTCGGAGGATGAGAGGGGAGGGCGGGTGCGCGTTCGTCAGGCCGGCCGAGCCGGCCGGGCGCGCTGCATGGGCCTAGTTGCGTCACAACGTCTGTGGGTCTGTGTGCCGTTGTAAAGCATCCCTTCGATGACTTTCCTTGCCCTTCCCTGCCGCTGCCCCACGCCCACCCCCGCCCGAAGGTGGCGCCCGACGCTCAGCCGCACATGTGGAACGAGTCGGACGAGGAAGGCCGGCCCTGGGAGCCCGAGGTGAGGACCGGGGCAGGGGCAGGTGGCCGCAGGGGCAAGCTGGGCGGCTTGGGTTGGGCCGGAGCGGAGCACCGCCGTCAGTAGGGCTCTAGGCGCACTGGGTTCTAGGGCTGCCCGTGAGCCGGCCTCCCTTCCGCGTCCCCCCGTGCAGGCCGTGTGGCGGCACATCAAAGCGGCCCAGAACCTTCGCCGCCTCAAGGTGGGGTGCCTGGGAGGCGTGGGGCAAGCAGAGGGCCACGGGTCATGGGGTCGCCTGTGTGGGGTGTGCAGCATGGAGGCACGTGTCGCACAGGGGTATGTAATACGCTGCGCCGCCGCCGCTTTCTCCTTGCTTAACGGGACCTGTCGGTCCGCCCCCCCCCTCTCCTTGCGCAGGTGGAGACCAGCGCCCTGGCGGAGCGTCTGGCGCGCGGGCGGCTGCTGCAGGCGGCGCGGCGGCAGGAGCGGGAGCGGCCCTTCGTGGACCGCTGAGGGGCTGCTCGGGGCGGGCCCGGAACCTGCAGGACATGTTAGTCATGTGAGGCAGGGGATACTTGCGTCGGCGTACGTTACCCGGAGCCGGACTTTCAGCGACGAGAGGACCGCAGGGGGTAGCCTCAGGGCGGGGCCACCCGGTGCTGAGCATTGGGGGCCGAGGGCGTAGCCTCCGATTTGTACCGGTACACAAGCAACACGGCTATCTAATAGCACCACGCGGAGCGGTTACACGCGGTCTATGTAGTAGGTGATGCTGCTGAGCGTTGGGGGCATGACCCGGATGCTGGCACTGCGCTACCGGGTCTCCAAGCGCGGGTCTGATGGGGGCCGCATGGGACGTCACGGGTGAGGCTGGCTGGGGCCAGCCGGGAATGCAGGCAGGATGCAGGTACCAACACATTGTGGGGAGCCGCAGGGGTGCAGGCGTGGGCGGGCTAAGGAAGTGTCAACCTAGGCACTTAAGGGAGCACTGATCCCGCTGGGGCCCTGCAGCGTAGCCAGGGTGACGACCTAGGCACTTAGGGAGCCTGGGACAGTGCGACGAGGCAGGGGGCGACTTGAGGATGGCTACGAGGTACGCTTGACGTGAAATTGGTGACACAATCGACCGCAATGCTGGGTGGGGCTGCATGGTGGGTGGGAGCACAGGAGCTACGCGTTTGCACGTGCTGGTTGAGGCCGCGGCGTGCACTCCCTCACTCCCCAGTCCCCACCCAACTGTATGCGGGGATCCCTTCCACCTCTCTTGACCCCCTCCCCCCGGCGTCACACAGTGGGCCGCCATGCTTGGTTACATGATCGGGGCGATCGGCATTCGTTGGTTAAAGCCGAGTGTTCTGCTAGCAACGGCGGTCAGGGGTCGTAAGCTTGACTAAGCTCCGGTCATCACCCTCGTCCTCTTTCAGTGTATCTCTCATACGGTCAGGTCAAACTACTAGAAAATTGCCAAGCAAGCCTGTCTAATAGCTTAATAGCTAGCGCGGCAACCTGCACCCCACCACAGACCACACCTATATGCAGACATTACCTCTCCGCCGTCCACGTCTTGTCCGTGGGTTCACCATCAGGCGAGCACCCAACAACCGCAGGCTGCTAAGGCACGCACTAAACGTTCATCAACTAAGCTTGCAAGTCTCCTGTGTTCTGGCGCCACGGAGTCTAGGGATGCAGAGCGAAGTGGCAAGCCACATTGGCTACTCTAGGGCTTGTGCGAGGAAGCGGGGGATGGCTTGGGCGAAGAAGCGGGGGTTGACGGCTTGGGCGACGAGGCGGGGCTGGACGGCTTGGGCGAGGAGGCAGGAGTAGCGGGCTTGGGCGAGGAGGCAGGAGTAGCGGGCTTGGGTGAGGCCATAGGGGGGCTGTGCTTGCGGCCCTTGTTACCCCCCTTGCTCGCAAGCAGCTCGCGGCCATGGCCCTGAGGGCTGGGCGACGAGGCGGGGGTAGAGGGCTTGGGGAAGGAGGCAGGAGTGGAGGGCTTGGGCGAGGAAGCGGGGGTTGAGGGCTTGGGGGAGGAGGCAGGAGTGGAGGGCTTGGGCGAGGAAGCAGGAGTCGAGGGCTTTGGCGAGGCCATAGGGGGGCTGTACTTGCGGCCCTTGTTGCCCCCCTTGCTCGCAAGCAGCCCGCGGCCATGGCCCTGAGGGCTGGGCGACGAGGCGGGGGTAGAGGGCTTGGGGGAGGAGGCAGGAGTGGAGGGCTTGGGCGAGGAGGCAGGAGTAGCGGGCTTGGGTGAGGCCATAGGGGGGCTGTGCTTGCGGCCCTTGTTACCCCCCTTGCTCGCAAGCAGCCCGCGGCCATGGCCCTGAGGGCTGGGCGACGAGGCGGGGGTAGAGGGCTTGGGGAAGGAGGCAGGAGTGGAGGGCTTGGGCGAGGAAGCGGGGGTTGAGGGCTTGGGGGAGGAGGCAGGAGTGGAGGGCTTGGGCGAGGAGGCAGGAGTAGCGGGCTTTGGCGAGGCCATAGGGGGGCTGTACTTGCGGCCCTTGTTGCCCCCCTTGCTCGCAAGCAGCCCGCGGCCATGGCCCTGAGGGCTGGGCGACGAGGCGGGGGTAGAGGGCTTGGGGGAGGAGGCAGGAGTGGAGGGCTTGGGCGAGGAAGCGGGGGTTGAGGGCTTGGGGGAGGAGGCAGGAGTGGAGGGCTTGGGCGAGGAAGCAGGAGTCGAGGGCTTTGGCGAGGCCATAGGGGGGCTGTGCTTGCGGCCCTTGTTGCCCCCCTTGCTCGCAAGCAGCCCGCGGCCATGGCCCTGAGGGCTGGGCGACGAGGCAGGGGTTGAGGGCTTGGGGGAGGAGGCAGGAGTGGAGGGCTTGGGCGAGGAAGCGGGGGTTGAGGGCTTGGGGGAGGAGGCAGGAGTGGAGGGCTTGGGCGAGGAGGCAGGAGTCGAGGGCTTTGGCGAGGCCATAGGGGGGCTGTACTTGCGGCCCTTGTTGCCCCCCTTGCTCGCAAGCAGCCCGCGGCCATGGCCCTGAGGGCTGGGCGACGAGGCGGGGGGTAGAGGGCTTGGGGGAGGAGGCAGGAGTGGAGGGCTTGGGCGAGGAAGCAGGAGTCGAGGGCTTTGGCGAGGCCATAGGGGGGCTGTGCTTGCGGCCCTTGTTGCCCCCCTTGCTCGCAAGCAGCCCGCGGCCATGGCCCTGAGGGCTGGGCGACGAGGCGGGGGTTGAGGGCTTGGGGGAGGAGGCAGGAGTGGAGGGCTTGGGCGAGGAGGCAGGAGTAGCGGGCTTGGGTGAGGCCATAGGGGGGCTGTGCTTGCGGCCCTTGTTACCCCCCTTGCTCGCAAGCAGCCCGCGGCCATGGCCCTGAGGGCTGGGCGACGAGGCGGGGGGTAGAGGGCTTGGGGGAGGAGGCAGGAGTGGAGGGCTTGGGCGAGGAAGCGGGGGTTGAGGGCTTGGGGGAGGAGGCAGGAGTGGAGGGCTTGGGCGAGGAGGCAGGAGTAGCGGGCTTTGGCGAGGCCATAGGGGGGCTGTGCTTGCGGCCCTTGTTGCCCCCCTTGCTCGCAAGCAGCCCGCGGCCATGGCCCTGAGGGCTGGGCGACGAGGCAGGGGTTGAGGGCTTGGGGGAGGAGGCAGGAGTGGAGGGCTTGGGCGAGGAAGCGGGGGTTGAGGGCTTGGGGGAGGAGGCAGGAGTGGAGGGCTTGGGCGAGGAAGCAGGAGTCGAGGGCTTTGGCGAGGCCATAGGGGGGCTGTACTTGCGGCCCTTGTTGCCCCCCTTGCTCGCAAGCAGCCCGCGGCCATGGCCCTGAGGGCTGGGCGACGAGGCGGGGGTAGAGGGCTTGGGGGAGGAGGCAGGAGTGGAGGGCTTGGGCGAGGAAGCGGGGGTTGAGGGCTTGGGGGAGGAGGCAGGAGTGGAGGGCTTGGGCGAGGAGGCAGGAGTCGAGGGCTTTGGCGAGGCCATAGGGGGGCTGTACTTGCGGCCCTTGTTGCCCCCCTTGCTCGCAAGCAGCCCGTGGCCATGGCCCTGAGGGCTGGGCGACGAGGCAGGGGTTGAGGGCTTGGGCGAGGAGGCAGGAGTGGAGGGCTTGGGCGAGGAAGCGGGGGTTGAGGGCTTGGGGGAGGAGGCAGGAGTGGAGGGCTTGGGCGAGGAAGCAGGAGTCGAGGGCTTTGGCGAGGCCATAGGGGGGCTGTGCTTGCGGCCCTTGTTGCCCCCCTTGCTCGCAAGCAGCCCGCGGCCATGGCCCTGAGGGCTGGGCGACGAGGCAGGGGTAGAGGGCTTGGGGGAGGAGGCAGGAGTGGAGGGCTTGGGCGAGGAAGCGGGGGTTGAGGGCTTGGGGGAGGAGGCAGGAGTGGAGGGCTTGGGCGAGGAAGCAGGAGTCGAGGGCTTTGGCGAGGCCATAGGGGGGCTGTACTTGCGGCCCTTGTTGCCCCCCTTGCTCGCAAGCAGCCCGCGGCCATGGCCCTGAGGGCTGGGCGACGAGGCGGGGGTAGAGGGCTTGGGGGAGGAGGCAGGAGTGGAGGGCTTGGGCGAGGAAGCGGGGGTTGAGGGCTTGGGGGAGGAGGCAGGAGTGGAGGGCTTGGGCGAGGAAGCAGGAGTCGAGGGCTTTGGCGAGGCCATAGGGGGGCTGTGCTTGCGGCCCTTGTTGCCCCCCATGCTCGCAAGCAGCCCGCGGCCATGGCCCTGAGGGCTGGGCGACGAGGCGGGGGTAGAGGGCTTGGGGGAGGAGGCAGGAGTGGAGGGCTTGGGCGAGGAAGCGGGGGTTGAGGGCTTGGGGGGAGGAGGCAGGAGTGGAGGGCTTGGGCGAGGAGGCAGGAGTCGAGGGCTTTGGCGAGGCCATAGGGGGGCTGTGCTTGCGGCCCTTGTTGCCCCCCTTGCTCGCAAGCAGCCCGCGGCCATGGCCCTGAGGGCTGGGCGACGAGGCGGGGGTAGAGGGCTTGGGGGAGGAGGCAGGAGTGGAGGGCTTGGGCGAGGAAGCGGGGGTTGAGGGCTTGGGGGAGGAGGCAGGAGTGGAGGGCTTGGGCGAGGAAGCAGGAGTCGAGGGCTTTGGCGAGGCCATAGGGGGGCTGTACTTGCGGCCCTTGTTGCCCCCCTTGCTCGCAAGCAGCCCGCGGCCATGGCCCTGAGGGCTGGGCGACGAGGCGGGGGTAGAGGGCTTGGGGGAGGAGGCAGGAGTGGAGGGCTTGGGCGAGGAAGCGGGGGTTGAGGGCTTGGGGGAGGAGGCAGGAGTGGAGGGCTTGGGCGAGGAAGCAGGAGTCGAGGGCTTTGGCGAGGCCATAGGGGGGCTGTACTTGCGGCCCTTGTTGCCCCCCTTGCTCGCAAGCAGCCCGCGGCCATGGCCCTGAGGGCTGGGCGACGAGGCGGGGGTAGAGGGCTTGGGGGAGGAGGCAGGAGTGGAGGGCTTGGGCGAGGAAGCGGGGGTTGAGGGCTTGGGGGAGGAGGCAGGAGTGGAGGGCTTGGGCGAGGAAGCAGGAGTCGAGGGCTTTGGCGAGGCCATAGGGGGGCTGTGCTTGCGGCCCTTGTTGCCCCCCTTGCTCGCAAGCAGCCCGCGGCCATGGCCCTGAGGGCTGGGCGACGAGGCGGGGGTAGAGGGCTTGGGGGAGGAGGCAGGAGTGGAGGGCTTGGGCGAGGAAGCGGGGGTTGAGGGCTTGGGGGAGGAGGCAGGAGTGGAGGGCTTGGGCGAGGAGGCAGGAGTCGAGGGCTTTGGCGAGGCCATAGGGGGGCTGTACTTGCGGCCCTTGTTGCCCCCCTTGCTCGCAAGCAGCCCGCGGCCATGGCCCTGAGGGCTGGGCGACGAGGCGGGGTTGAGGGCTTGGGGGAGGAGGCAGGAGTGGAGGGCTTGGGCGAGGAAGCGGGGGTTGAGGGCTTGGGGGAGGAGGCAGGAGTGGAGGGCTTGGGCGAGGAAGCAGGAGTCGAGGGCTTTGGCGAGGCCATAGGGGGGCTGTACTTGCGGCCCTTGTTGCCCCCCTTGCTCGCAAGCAGCCCGCGGCCATGGCCCTGAGGGCTGGGCGACGAGGCGGGGGTAGAGGGCTTGGGGGAGGAGGCAGGAGTGGAGGGCTTGGGCGAGGAAGCGGGGGTAGAGGGCTTGGGGGAGGAGGCAGGAGTGGAGGGCTTGGGCGAGGAAGCGGGGGTTGAGGGCTTGGGGGAGGCGGCAGGAGTGGAGGGCTTGGGCGAGGAAGCGGGGGTTGAGGGCTTGGGGGAGGTGGCAGGAGTGGAGGGCTTGGGCGAGGAGGCAGGAGTGGAGGGCTTGGGCGAGGAAGCGGGGGTTGAGGGCTTGGGGGAGGAGGCAGGAGTGGAGGGCTTGGGCGAGGAGGCAGGAGTAGCGGGCTTTGGCGAGGCCATAGGGGGGCTGTGCTTGCGGCCCTTGTTGCCCCCCTTGCTCGCAAGCAGCCCGCGGCCATGGCCCTGAGGGCTGGGCGACGAGGCGGGGGTAGAGGGCTTGGGGGAGGAGGCAGGAGTGGAGGGCTTGGGCGAGGAAGCGGGGGTTGAGGGCTTGGGGGAGGCGGCAGGAGTGGAGGGCTTGGGCGAGGAGGCAGGAGTGGAGGGCTTTGGCGAGGAGGCAGGAGTGGAGGGCTTGGGCGAGGAGGCAGGAGTGGAGGGCTTGGGCGAGGAAGCGGGTGTTATGGGCTTGGGTGAGGCGGCAGGAGCAGATGGTTTGGGTGAGGGAGCGGGTGTCGAGGGCTTGGGGGAGGCGGCTGGGGTTGACCTCTTTCCGCCAGGCTTGGTGATGTCCGGACTGCGTGCATCAGCCCCACTTGAACGGACAAGAGGGGAAGATGGGGCGCTTAGCCGTCGTAACTGGGCAAGCCTGAACGCGTGCGGAAGATACGCAGCTCTAAGAATGTGCCCTGCTACTCGCGTATTGGGGTATTCATTATGTGCATTAATAGCAGTAATAGAGTACCCACGACTGCGCGCAGCGTGTGCGTGCCCGCCCATCCATCGCCTCGCACTCGCCTACTGCCAAAAGCGCCACGACGAGAAGTCCGACGAGGTACACGCCTCACCGTGAACTCAGCATCGTCGAGCGCGCCATCGTGGGGTCGGAGTAGGAGCTCCTGCTGCGACACATGGAGGGGACGAATGGAAGCGACAGAAGTCTGGCAAGTCGCGGACAGCGCCTTCGACAGTTGCTGCGCACATCAGTGAGAGGTCTATAGGCACATGCGCATACCTGGACTGATTGCTGCAGAGGTTGGCGACGACGGCGGGATGCGCGACGCGCGGAGGGCTAGCGCTCAGGTGTCAAGCTTTCAGCTGTGGGTAAAGACTATGAGGAAGTACCATCCGGGCAAGGGTATATATAGGTCTGTGCGCTATGGGCGGCCGCATTCGTAAGCTGGTCCTTCACTAGTGGACAAAAGGCTTTTTAACAGGAGAACCCCTGAGCTCCCAGGGACCTGTATTTGATTATTCCCTTCACAGCGCGCCGCCCCCCAGGCGCCACAGTGCCGTGTCGAGGGAGCATTGCCCCGAAATGCCCGTTGCTCGCAGCCTCAGGCTGCCGGTGTCCGGTGCCGCCTGTGCTGCGCCTGGAGCACGCATGTTTCGAAGCTCTACTGCGTGGTGTGAAAACTGGGGGGCGTTGTGGGGTCCCGGCCTGGCATGCTTTCGAAGGTGCTCAACTCGCCCTGCCAAGCCGAGCTCGCCTTGCGGCCCCACTTCGCAACTATGTTCATTTGGTGTTGCCAGGACGCACCAGTGCCTTGGAAGCGGGGAGCGCGGCGTCAGGGGTTGTACGGCCGATGTGTTGCATGGGGGAAATAGGGACTTCTAGCGCTCAAGTCCTAGTGCCCTTGCACTGCGCTCCCACCACTGTCCCTCCCCTAGCGTGACACTATATGCCACCCTATGCCAACCCGCGGCGCGCGGGCGCCTGCAACGATGCGCATGCTTTAGGCATTGCCCCCGCCCTCCGCAGCTCCAAAGCACTGTTGGCTTCCCTCGGCTAGCCCCCCGTGAAACCTGGGCCCCGCTCCGACGCCTACGGCGCAAGCGCGGCACAGCCAGCGTTCTCACCTGGTGAGGGGATCGCCGGCTGTAGCGGGCTGTAGCCGGGCGGGGGCGGGGTAGGTAGCAGGCCGCAACCGGCGCGGGTGCAGATCAAAAGCCTTCTGACCGCGAGTGCTTCCAGTCAGGTAGGGGTAGGGGCAGTAACCGCGCTACGGGCGAAGCTTCCGGGTCCCGAACCCGAACCCAGACCACCAGTCCGAACTCGTAGAAACGGCAGTCGCGTCACGTTGTGCCCTGGGGCAGCGAGGTCACATGATTGCAAGGCATACACAGCGGGTGCTGGCAGGTGCTAAAACCCAGACCTAACGGCGACCTGTCGGTGGTTTCCGAGTTTCCCCCGGGCGCAGTTGTGCTCCTAGCGGCTTCTGGTTTGGGCTCACAGTCACAAGCTGATGACAGGGTCGCTCTGGATTAATGTCCTATCGACGGCGCACGAACCCGTGTGTCCCTCAGTTACCGGTAACCCCACGCACACGCGCTGTGGGCCGTAGCAGCGGCGCTGGAGGAAGCCGCCGCCGGACCAGGCGGCCGTCAAGGCGGCCGAACGTTGCCCGGACCCTACTATTCCTGACGGTCGCTGCCGTGTGTGCGGCGGTGGCGGAGGCGGCGCAGGCGGACGCTACACTGGAGCCGGCGGCGCGTGCGCAGCCTGGTCCCTCGGGCGTGGGGGCCTGGCCGTGGGCGGAGTGGCAGCGGCCGTGACTCAGCTGGAGGTGGCGGGCGGGGCGGCGCCGCTGGCGACAGAGGATGGCTCTTCCTCTGACTCTGGGTGCCTGGCGGCAGCGGCACACACCGTGGGTGGTGGGCTCGATGGCAATGGGCCATGTACGGGAGGGGCTGCAGCGGGCGTGACCGGAGGAGGTGGCGGCGGCTCCAGCGGCGTCCGTGCTGCAGCCGCCCGGTTGGCGTCTGTAATTGACCAGCGTGCTGCGGCTGTGCGGGCACCCGGGATGCGCGACGTAGGGTGGCGAGCACGAGGGGCGGCTGAAGCTGCGGCTGTGCGGGGGCTGTCGTGTGGAGTGGTGGAGCGGCCCGGACTGCTAGCGGGGCAGGCACGGGCGAGATATTCCGCCGTGCGCATTGCCCTGTTTCCCTCCTATTTCCGCTCCGGTCTGTGGCTTCTGCACATTGACCGCACATGCAAGTTGAAGGGGCATGGTCCGACCGGGGCATCGTCCGACAAACATGGGCAGACGCGATTCGTTGGCGAGAGTTGCGTCTGAAGCTGTATTGATTCCTCCCTACTCCAGTACTCTCCCCCAGCACCCGTCGGCTGCCCCGGCAACTCGGCACCTCGGCTGCCCCGGCTGCGCCCCGGCATACGGCACGCACACAGCACCAGCGTACGGCGGCACCCGGCGAAGTATGCACGCACAACAACCGCCTCTACTTACTGCCGTATTCACAAAACGATGTAGATTTCGCGGAGGCTGGCGTTGCTATGGCGGCCAGCTCGCCAATTTGCATCCCGACCGCAAAGGTCAACCGCGAGCTACACCGCTTTGACACATCCCTTGACGTGGTACACAACACATTAGCTTGTCAATATGAGGGCTGCGCGAGCCTCTGCGTCGGCGCAGCCCAAGCGAAGGCGCAGCTCGGCTTCTGCCCCAGCGAATGCACCACAACGCCGTGCTGGCTGCCAGCAATACTGCGTCATAAGCTTGTACGCAAGGCGAAGGACGTGCCCGCGGTTTCTGTGGACCTGGCGACGATCCGGCCGGCGCAGCTCATGGCAGCTCATGGCAGCTCCCAAGCGCAGGACGAAGCTGACTCCACCTGAAGCTCTCGGTCAGCATTGGTGCGCTTGCTTGTCAGAGTGGGCTGCCAGGTGTCGGTGAATGGCTGCAACGTCCTCCATCAGGTCACCATACGCCCGCCCGCCATGGTCAACCCCGCCCCCGACACATCGATCGCTGTATCGAATCGCTGTTGCGGGAGCTGGACGAGCGACGCGTGATGGCAGCCGCATGCTCGGCATACCTAGGCGCTCCGGCGGTGCCTCTCGCAACGGCCAAGGGGCAGCTTCACCCTTGCTTCACCGTGAAGCTCGGGCGCTAGGGTGAGCCCTCGATGCGCTTGGCTCATGCATCACGGTAGCGAGAACGATGGCAGGAGAGGAGGGGCTCAAGAGGGCCAGGGCGGCCCGCCACCTCGGCAACACAGCTGAGGTGCGTGTTACTGGCAAGGGCAGGCTTCCGAAGGCACCGGCAATGCAGGGGTTCGTCTGCATTCAGTCCAAGGTGTAGCGCTGCCTCGAAGATTGCCCGTCTGAGATGCGGCCCGTGCCCCTCGTCCCCCCGCTAATCCTGCCTGGCGAGCTGCTGTCAGGCCTTCGATCTGGTCTGGACCGTGGCGTTCAAGGCGGTGGAGCTGGAAGCCCGCACGGCAGGCGGCGGCGGCGGTGGCAGCGGCGACGGAAATGGCGGCGGCAGCAGCAGCGGCATGGGTGTTGACGCCACCAGCGGTCTGTCCGAAAGCGCCTGCCGGTATCCTGGCGGCGGCTGGCCCTGCATGCACCCTGATTACCCCCGCCTCGCCACCCATACAGAGGGCCGCCCGGAACCGCCGGTGCTGTCGACGCCCCTGCCCCGGGCCCAGCCCAAGGCCATCTGCGCAACCACACCGCCCCCCTCGCGAGCCAGGGGCATGGAGGACGTGCACACGTTGGTCAGTGAGTCCAGGCCGAGCCAGGAAGTGGCCCGCCTCGGCTGCCTGTCGGCTGCACTCGAGCGGCGCGTCGACGCGGTGGCGACCGCCTGGCTGGCAAACGCTCCTCCACCGAGCCGGACGGCGTCGGCGGCACCGGCGGGTGCTCGGAGCCTGGGCCGGCATCGGGCGATTCCGCCACTTCCGCCAGCGTCTCACAGCGTGGCTCCCGCACCGGCCGCCGGCCCGTCGGCACCGTCGCTGGCCCTCTGACTGGGGCCGGCGGTCTTCGAGACGCACGCAGCCAACCTCCGCGCCCTGCTGTGCCTCGCCCCTGCGGCCCCCAAGGACAATGCCCTGGCTGCACAGCCCGTCACGACCGGCCGCCGCATGGCCCAGGCCTTGCCCGCCTGTCACAGCACGGAGTCTATGGCGGATATCATCGCCAGACGCTCCAACGTGACGGCCTTCAGGCTGTAAGGGGCGGTGCGGCGGCTGTCAGAGCAATGGCCGAATTTCCAGCCATGGCTGGCACGGCTGGGGACCGCAGGTGCGCTGGGGACTTGGAAGGGTAAACGGTACGAACCTCGGGGATAGTTGTGTTCGGTTGTACAGCAGACTCACCTGGCGTAAGCGCGCTCGACACACTCACGACCCATTCACTGTGAGTCCTCCTGGGAAGCCCTGAAGCCCTGAAGCCCTGACGCCTGAACGTTCCCTATCCGCCTCTCCCTTGTGACCAGGGTGTGCGCTGGGCGGCGACCTGGCGTAAAAGCTGGCAGCCCAGCAGATTCACATGCCGCTCCTGTGCCGCTGCTCCCCTTCCTGCGCTGACCGCTGCGCATGGCTTAGGGCCTAGAGCCGCCGGCGAATCGTGGGGAGGCGGAGGCCCTTGGCGTACCGCCAGTGCTGCCGCCCGCAGCCAGGGACCTGATTCGGGACCTGGGCGTGTGGGTGACGTACGCCAATCTGATGCGGAAGGCGGTGTGGGAGGCCGAGCAGATGGCGGGAGCGGGGCCGGGGGCCGGGGCACCCACTGCCTCAGGCGCCGGCCTGAAGGCTGCCGGCCGGTTAACCCCACTGGCGGTATGGCCTGGCGTTGTTGCCGGTTGCCGTTTGGGGCCCTAGGCGCAGCCCTGAGCGATAGCCTGGGCCTCCCCGGCAGCCCCCTGCTCGCCCCCGTCAGCTCCGCCCCCGCTGACGCCCCCGCGGCCCTGGCGGAGGCGGTGGCGCTGGTGGCTCGCTTCGGGCTGCCCTGCGCCGCCCTGTGCCTCGAGGAAGCGGCCATGGCCCTGGGAGCGACGGCGGAGCAGCCCTCAGCCGCTACAGCCGCCAAGGAGGAGGGCTTGGAGGAGGCTTTTGAGCTGGCGGAGGCTGCCGTGGCGGCCGTGCAGGAGGCGGCGGCGGTGCTTCCTGCATCGGAGCTGCTCGCGGCTCAGCCCCTGCGGGCGCTCTGGGCCGTAGCGGCGGTGCTGGAGGCAGCCGCAGCGGTGCCCTTGCACAGCTTGAGGCGGTGGGCGAGGCGGCGGGGCCGGAGGGCGAGGGTAGATAGGTCCTCCTCCGTCGCCGGGGTCATGGCGGCGGCGGCACACGCCGTGGGTGCCGGGCTGTCGGGCCCCGAGCGATGGGAGGAGCTGCAGCGGGATCGGAGGGAGCTGGCGGCGGCTCTGTCGGCGTCCGTGCTGCACCCGCCCGGTCGGCGCTTGTACCATCCCAGCGTGCTGCGGCTGTGCGGGCACGCGGGGTGCTCAAACTGGGATGGCGAGCACGAGGGGCGGCTGAAGCTGCGTCGGTGCGGTGGCTGTGGTGTGGAGCGGTACTGCGGCCCGGAGTGCCAGCGGGCGGCGTGGCGCGAGGGCCACTCGGCCGTGTGCGCAGGGCGGGCGGCCGCACGGCAGACCGCTTAAGGTAGTGCATACTTGTGGCTAAGTAGCAACGCAGCAATTGTTCGCGCCCCCCGCTCCACCCCCAGCCTCCCCCAACCCCTTCCCTCTGCCCGTGCGTGGCGCGCCCACAGGCACCGAGTCCGCCCTGGCCGAGGCGCTGGTCGCCTCCGGCGGCTCCTTGGTGGCCTTTGTGCCCGAGGCCAGTCTGCTGGTGCGGGCCGCCCCCGCGGCGCTGGCCGCAGTGGGGCAGCGCTTCGGAGCCAACGCGGTGCGTGCGGGCCTGACGGCGTTCGGGCAGGGGGGGCCAGGGGGCGCGGGGGTCCTCATCTGCACTGCATGAGCCATCTGCAGTGGTATGCTTCGGAACAACCGCACCTGCTGTACTCACTCATCTGCCCCAGGCCGAGTACACCGCTGAACACAAGACGGCTCCCGAGATGGCACCGCCGCTGGAGGCGGCCCGGCCCGCCCGGCACCTGAGGCACCTGCGCCGCCGCGACCTGCTGACGTCAGCAGACGACACTGTTTATGAGGAGGCCCAGGTCCAGGCCCAGGTCCAGGCCCAGGTCCAGGCCCAGGCCCAGGCCCAGGCCCAGACCCAGATCGAGGGCACTGCCCCCCAGGCCCAGCTCGCCTCTCGCCGTGCGGTGCTCGACGCAGAGTTCACCGCGCTAGAGGTCGAGGCGGAGGCGGCCGCCCAGAGCCTGCAGCAGACCATGCGGACCGTGCTGTCTTCCGCACCGGCGGTGCCTGCAGCCGTGGCGGGAGGCAGCAGCGGCAGCCAGCGCCGTCGCTCCCTCCTGGCCTCCGGCAGCACCGTGGAGAGCGCCCGGCTGTTTGGTCTGGTGGTGCACCTGGCCTCCCCTGCGCCCACAGCACTGCTGAAGGAGTGGCAGGGCCAGATGGGAGCCGCGCTTGACCGTGCGGATGCAGACCCTTGCTTCCCCCGGACCGGTAGCGGCCAGGCGGAGGGCGACCAGGAGGTGGTGGGAGGAGGAGATGGCTCGGGCTCGGCGGCGCACCTGACGGTCTTCCTGTGCCTGGAGGTGCGTGGGTCGGGGCCGGGCGGTTGGGGGCCGTAGGGGCGCCGCTAGTGGGCACGGCAGGACTACGGAGGCCGGAGCTGGGGTGTCAACCTGCAGATGGGGCCTGACGTAAGGTTGTCACGCTGCCGGAATCTAAGGTATGTGTATGCCGGTAGGCAGAGGGGCGATACGCACGACGCCCCAAGCACGGCTTGCTTCACCGTGCGTGCGCTGCAGGACCTGGAGGACGGCGCTGCCTGGCTGTCGCAGCTGCGCGAGGCCGCCTGGGTGGAGCCCCTGCTGCGGGCCGGCAGGCGGAACGCGGTGGCGGCGTGGATCGTGCAGACGGGTGCGTGGGTGTATTTGGGGGGCGTGGGTGAGGGTGAGGATGTCGTACTTCCGCTGGGGTAGCGGAAGTAGCCGGTTTACTCCTGGTGGCCTCGGGGCCCGAGTCGTGCTGCAGCTGGCGTTCAGGGGTTGCAGGGGTGACGGCACCTTTCGCACCAGGCGAGTCGAGCTTTTGCGTGCGCTTTACGCCTCTGCACCACCCAACGCGGCCTCCCCCGACCCCAGGAGACGTGACCCCTGCCCAGGCGCAGAACCCGGCGGGCCTCAAGCCCTACTGGGCGGCCGGCATCCGGGGCAGCCGTGAAGTGGTTGGGGTGGGTAGGGCGGGAGGAGGACGGGCTACGGTGCGGATGAGGGGGAGGCCATCGGGGCCATCGGGGCATGCGGGAGGTGGTCGGGGCGAGCAGCATGTCAGGGTACAGCAGCCTCGGAAGATGAGCAACAGCATGCGCGATCAGCCGCTCGGGGCCCCTCCCACTGCGTGTCACCACCCACGCAGGTCACGGACAGCGGTGTGGACGTGGGCCACTGCATGCTCCAGGACTACTACTACAGGTGCGTGTTGGGTATGGAGTGGCTGATTACCCGGATACAGGTGCCCGTGCCCTTGCCTCACCTCGCATCCCGCGCACGGCGACAACTGCCCGCTGCGTACTAGCCGGCAGTGGAGTGCGGCGTGGCTAGTGGCCGCTGGGAGGGTGGCAATTTTTGCTTCTGTACGCAATGTCCGTTTCTCTAACCTCTTTCCCTCGCCCGCTGTGGGCCTCCTGCCGCTGCGTGCAGCCCCGCTGCCCTGAGGAACGCCGCCACGGCCAGCGGCGGTGTGGCCTACAGCCTCACCAACCCCCCGCGAGTCAGCGCCTGGGACCACCGCAAGGCAAGGATGGCTCGGGGCGGGCGAGCAGCAGGGCCATTACAGGCAGTGGGCTTTGCGTGGACGTTATCGGGCGTGTGCTTGACACCACCAAGACCGGTACAATGGGCTGAAGATGTACGGGACGCAGGTCGTGCGGTACGTCACTCGGGGCTCTGCCGATGACTACTTTGGGGACGATGCCGAGGCCCACGGAACGCACGGTAAGCACTCGGCGTGATTCAAGGGACCCGAACAGCACTGTTCCTCCCACGCCCTCGCCCCGGCCCCTGCTAATCCTCCCTGCCTTTCCCCACCTACTGCCCACCTGCTGCTGCTCCCGGTGGCGGCTGCTGTGCAGTGGTGGCTTCCGTCCTGGGCGCCAAGGGGGTGGACGGACGCGTGAGCAGCGAGGTCGGCTACAACGTGGGCGCAGCGCCCATGGCGCGCGTGTCATTGTGAGACGGGTTATCCACGTCGGGAGGCAGGACTGCGGTCGCTGCGGCGCTGGCGGGCAATACATTGGGCCGTGACCATGGGCGCTGCCGGGTCGTTGGGCCCGCCAGGCCCGCCACCGCCTGTTCTGAACTGCTCCGCTTCCACTTCCCGGTCCGCCCTGCCCTGCTCTGGCCCGCAGCTACGACGCGTCTGGCCGCATGAACTCCACCTTTGACCCCACGGACCGCCCGGGGGACCACGTGCTCAAGGTGGGTGCGGCCTTGGCTGCCGGTCATCAGCTGCCTGCCAGGGGCGGGGACGGGGCACGTGATCTTCGTGGGCGCCAGTGCCGGTTACCGCCCTGACTCCACACCCGTGCGCCCGTCGCCCCCTCCCCGCTGTCCTGGTCATTGCAGTGGCACACCGACCCGGCCGTTGGGGCTCGGATCAGCTGCGGTGCGGCGGGAGGGCTTGTGGCTGGTGATGTTCCCTCGTCAGCGGGTGCTACTGCCCCGTTAGCGTGCAGTGATCCCAAGGACACTGATCTGTACGTCGCGGGATGCCTGAGTGCTCCCGTTGCCCTGGCCCTGGGTACGTTCCGTCTCCCCCTTGCCCCTGACATCTCGCTCCACCCGTGCGCAACAGAGTCCTGGGGCAACCATGGCAGGGCTGCTGTCGCTTACACCAACGCCGCCCAGAGCTTTGACAAGTTCGCTTGGGAGAACCCAGGTGCGTCAGCACGGCGAGCTCTTATCTGCTTACCTGGAACAGGGCCGGGCTCGAACGCGCTCATGCCCTGCATCAGGCCTGTCTCCTGTCCCACCCCCCACCCACCCACAGACTTCCTCTCCGTGGTCGCCGCCGGCAACGAAGGTGATGAGTGGGATGGACTGATGGGGTTGGGGTTTGGCCAAGCCGACGCGTGCATTCCCCCAGCGCAGGCCCCAGCTATTTCTCCCTCCCTCTCCCTCGTCCTCGCCCTCATTCCTTGCCGGGCGCCCAACCACCGGTGCCCTGCCCCGTATCCGCGGCATCTGCCCCCCAACTCCACAGGTTATAACCCGCTGTACGACTCCACCATCACCTCGCCCGCCACCGCCAAGAACGTGCTGTCCGTGGGCGCCACCCACAACCAGGCGGCGGGGCAGGACGCATTCGGCTTTGGCGACGCGCTGGTGCTGCGCGTCCGTAACTCCAACACCAGCCAGTTCGAGCAGCAGCCGGTGAGGCGAGGCGAGGCCGACATGGGCCTCCAAGCAGGACGCTGACAGGGGACAGCAAAAGCGCATGAGCTTGGCTGCGACGCCATGGGGTCGTACGGTCCTGAAAGGTCGAGGATTGCCCCTCCGCCCGCTCTTGCTTGCCCCCACGCAGTTCTGGCCGCTCAAGGCCGGTGGCCCCGCCTGGACCGACTTCCGTGACCTGGTCAAGGCTAAGGTACGTACGGCACACGGCCACACACTGTACGGCGTGCGTGCAGTGTACGCATCTTGTACGAATGACCTGCCACGTCTCCCGCCTACCGCGACGCATCACCCTCCCTCTCACCCCTGGCTCGCAGAATGGCAGCTTGGCGATCCGCGTTCCCTCCTCCGCCGACGGCAGCGGCTGCTCCACCTCCACGCTGCCCGCCGGCTCCATGACCGGCGCCCTGGCCCTTCTGAGCGTGCGGCAGGGGACCGGCAGCGCCTGCACGCCCGTGCAGGCGGCGCAGAACGCCCAGGTGGGGTGGGGTGGGGTGGGGTGGTGACCGCCCGCCGCGACCGGGGAGGGGAGGCGTGCACTTGTCGACGTATGGGGAGCGGTGCGGGCCTCAGACGTGCACTGATCGCCAGAGGGAAGGCTCTGCTGGCGCGTCCTTCGGGCCTGGCTAAGGCTTACGAGATACACACACACACCCTCTACCTGTCACGCATACAACAGGCGGCTGGAGCCATCGGCGTCATCTTCTACCCCAGTGACAGCGACGAGTTCGCCAGCGGCCTGCGCGCGGACCTGCTGCCCACCACCTCCACGCCGCTCTTCCCGCGAGGCCTGATCTCTCGGGTGAGCCTCGTAGAGCCTCCAACTACAGCACGAGCTTCACATAATTGCTCGCCCACTACTGTCCCTGCCCTCTCTACTGCCCGGCCTCTACGTATCGCGTCAAGCTGTTGCCTCCAATCCTTCCGTTCTGCACCCCACAGACGCTGGGCTCCTGGGTCCGCACCCTGCTGGCCAGCCCCGCGCTCTACCCCGGCCTGCGCCTCACGCGCTTGAGCGGCTCCACGGCGGTGAGCGCCAGCCTGGGGCCCTCCGCCGTGGCCTGGTTCTCGGCGTACGGCCCCACCCCGGACCGGCGCTGGAAACCGGACGTCGTGGCGCCAGGCAAGCATGCAGCAGCACCAAAGACACGGCGTAACATAAAGCATTGGGAAAGGCGGGGCCTGCAAACTCTGTGTCTTTGAATGCGTTGGGCAGCCCGGCAGCCCCTCCCTCGTCCTACAATTGCACCACCACCCCTGCAGGCCTGGGTGTTATGTCCGCCAAGGGCTACAACGGGGTCCAGGAGTCCCCCAGCACCAGTGAGCCAGGGGTGTGGGATGTCGTTGGTCCGGGGAAACCCGGGGCACGGCATGTGTGTTTGCTCGGCGGGGCCTGCGTGCCAGACACCCTCTGACCGCTGCTCACTCCCTCGGCCCATGCTTGGTCGCAGGCAGCACTTGCTCCGACGAGAAGCAGAGCATGGTGCGTGTGGTGGACGCGATGCAGCACTAATTGACTCTTTTTCCTGTCTTCCTGGCGAACAAGCCTTTGGGGGCGGGGTTCCTGCCATCCACCGCGCACGTCATGAAGCACCTGTCGTTATCCCGTCTGAACCCTGCAGGACGGGACTTCCCAAGCCGCGGCTGCGGTGCGTGGCGCTTGCGTGCGAGCCTTAGGTATCCCTGCTTGCGCCTCAGCGTTCGGTTGCTGAAGCTCAAGCATGCCGTACACGTGTCGTACCAATCGTGCACGAACTCCACCGTGCACCGTGCACCGTCCTTACCTTAACCCCTACCTCCCGTCGGCTCCAGGTTGCGGGGCACCTGGCGCTCGTGCGGCAGTACTTCAGGTGCGGTCCGCCTCAGGGGATAAGGGGTAGCCATTAAGAATGGCATGCCTGACCGCCGACTGCGCGCTTGCTGCGTGGCGCTGCACAGCCTCTGACACGCCCCCCATCTGCGCCTACCCCCCAGGGATGGCTACTACCCCACCGGCGTGCAGGGCCCTGAGTCGGCCAACTTCACTCCCTCGGGCGCCCTTGTCAAGGCACGTGCTCTTATGCTATATGCCGTGCGCAAGCAGTCTAGCAGTGCATGCCCAGCCCTGATAGGTTCGCAACATGTTCACGCGCGGGCTGCGGGCCTGCGTCTGTCCCTTCTGCCCCCCAACCCCGCCATATAACGTCCACGCCCTGCCCTCCTGCCGACCGCAGGCTGTGGCCCTGGCGGGTGCCGCCTCCCTGGCCGGGGCCACGGCCCTCAACCTGGGCAGCGCCATGGGGCCCGAGCCGGGCCGAGCACAGGTGAGCTGCGCGCAGCACACCGTCCGCCGCGGGGGTTGGAACCATAAACCGCAGCTGCCCGGTTCACGCCTCCCCCCTCTCGTGACAGGGCTGGGGCCGTTTGGACCTGTCCGGCTCCCTGCCCCTGCCGGGCCTCACCGAGCCGGGGGTGCGCCTGGCGGTGGCGGACGGCGGCACCATCGGGCAGGGGCAGGTGGTGGTGCTCGGGGGCATCCGGGCCACCGGCAAGGGGTGAGCGCCTGCAGCGCCCGTGTGCGGGGAGGGCAGGGCCGGCGAAGAGCGAGGCAGACACCGTTCCGCGCCGAGCGTAGACCCCCACAGCCTGAACCGACTTGCCATACATGTATGTGCAGCCTACCGGTATAACTCTGAGCTCTGCGGCACCCGTGCCCCTCCCTCCCCCTGCTTGCACACCCACCCCACCCCACACGCACCCCACCGCACCACACGCGCACCCCGCACCCGCACCACCACCGTCCCTGCCTCTCCACCGCACCCCACCGACCGCACCCCACCGCACCCCACGCGCACCCTTCCGCACCCACCCGCCCCCAGGCCCATCGTGGCGGTCCTGGCCTGGCACGACTTCCCCGCCGCCCCCCTGGCGCCCAAGGCCCTGGTCAACGACCTGGACCTCACCTACCGCCTGGGCAGCAACGCCACAGACCTGTTCACGCACGGCGACCCGTCCGACCCCACCAAGGTGCGTCGCATGTGTACGTCAGCGCGCGTGTTGTACGGCGTTTGCACGTGTACGACAGGCCGACGTGCCATAAATGCAGCAGTAGAGCAAGGCCTGGCCTGATTTACTAGCGTGTGCTATTTATTGCCCCGGCCCCACCTGCCCCATGCATGCCCCAAGATCGACTTCACAAACAATGTGGAGCGAGTGGAGATCCTGCAGCAGCCCGCCAACCGGCCCATCACGTTTCGAGTCAAGGGCACGCGGGTGAGGGCGGCTGATAAGGGTGCCACTACTGGGTGCTAGGTTCATCCGGGCGTTGCCCCACGCTGCTGCTGATGGATGGGCAGTGTCCAACACTCTGCCCCCCGTGGCCCCCGTTGCCGTACGCAGATTGTGCACAGCACGCTCAGCGGGGCAAACAACCGGCTGCCGCAAAGGTAAGTGAGGTGCTGGGGGCGGGCTGGACTCAAGTCAGTCGCCCGTTCAACAAAGCTGACTGATGCTCGCTGCCGTGCATGCACGTGCCCCGATATGCCGTACCCAGGTGGTCGCTCGCCGTGGTGGGCCACTTCACGGGGACCCTGGAGACCGCCCTCAACCCCGCCTTCCGCCAGCCAGTGCGCCTGCCGGTGCGTTTGAAGCTCCAAATAAAGCCGTAGCGGGTGCAGGGCCGGGCGGGCCTGGCCAGTCGCGTGTTACCAACCAGCGCCAGCTTTTGGCTGGCCAGGCATGACCCCCTCCTGTCCTCCAATCTTCACGCACCGCATGCGCCTCCCATCCCCGCCTCCAAAATTCCACCATCTGCCTCGTCCTTGCCTCGGTTGTCCCGGTCCTCCCCCCAGCTAGCTCCCTCTCCCCCGAACCCCCCCACACACCCGAACTCGCACCTACCCGCAGGCCTTCGACAAGGACGCCCGCCGGGAGCTGTCCTTCGCTGTGGGCGTCAACGACAGCCGCTGCCTCTCCAGCGCGGGCGGGGCGCTGGCCACAACCACCGCCTGCGGCCCCGCCACCAACACATGGAAGCTGGTGGAGGAGGGTGAGCGCTGGGCATCCATCATCAGACAAGCGCTGGGCGCCCCCATGGGGGCGAAAAAGGGCTGAGCCCCTCACCCAGATGCTACGCGACCCATTCCCCGCGGTAACCGTGGGCGCACTATACTCCAACCGAGCTTTAACGCGTAATTAGCAGGTTGTCGGGGGACAAGCGATAGGGATAACGAAAGTAAAGCTTGTGGCATCGCGGGCCAGGCGTGAATCGCATCATCAGAAAAGTAGCCTTGGGCGATGCAAGACGCAGCCCACTTGCCGTCGGCCCCGGTGTCACCGCACCGCAGCAACGCCCAATAGTAGGTCAACACGCCACCTGGCCCCGCCCGCCGCCCCTACATGTAAGCATGCCGTCACGCGTCCCTCCCTTCCATCCCCTCCCCCTCCCGCCCGCAGGCGTCCACCGCGTGCGCCTGCAGGCCAACACCAGCGACGGCCTCTGCCTGGCCGCCACCCCCACCTCCCTGCTGCAGCAGGCGGCCTGCAACGCCACAGCGCTGGAGCAGACTTTCGTGCTGGAGCCCGCGCAAGGTCGGCACGGGAGGCAGCAATGCCGGGATCAGCCAATTGCTTGTATGTGCCACCTGTCAGGACGTCCGGACCTTGCGTGGCTGTGGTGCCCGGCAGCTCCCAAAGGCCTGTTTATGGCAACCGGCCGTACTGACGCGCCTCGTTTCCTCCCCCTCCCCCCCCAGGCTTCCCCGGCTCCTACCTCCTGCGCACCCCCCAGGACAACTGCCTGGCCACACGGCCCGTCACCGCCTCCCCCACCGCGCCCCTGGGTCTCGCCCTGGTGCTGCAGCGCTGCGCGCTCAGCGCCCGCACCATGATGTGGACCCCCAAGGACCAGGGCGCCCCGGGGTGAGCCACTAGCTACGTGCCGCAAAACTCGCATCCCACACTTTGGCTTACCCTATCAGACTAGGTTCTCCCGCCGTAACGCCGCCATACTCTGTGGCGATAAGCTAGACCCAGGCGTCGTCTATTTCTGCCCTCCTGCGTGCCTCACCCTGCCCCCACCGCCTTCCCCGTGTGCACCCCACCCCAGGAGCTGGTTCACGCTCAGCCCGCAGACCAACGCCACCATCTGCATGGGCGTGGCTGGGGGCAGCACGGCACTGCAGGCGGCTGTGGTTCTGGAGCAGTGCGCTGCGGCCCCCGTGCCCAAGGGCCAGCTTCTCCTCATCCGCGGGGACCCGCTCCCGGGTAGGGCAGGCGGTTGCGGGGAGTGCTGGCCTCGTCGCGTGGGGTGGATGCCTTGCTTGTTGCTAGCTAGAGGGCTTGGGACCAACATCAGGGAGCACGGGAAGGAGGATGAGCGGTGTTCCGCAGGCTGACGTGGGCTGCCGCCCCCCGCCCCCCCGCCCTTCCACAGCGGTGCCCCGCACGCGCATTGGCACGCTCACCGACAAGGGGCCCGCCTCCGCCATGTGCCTGGCGGCCTCCAGCGCCCCCCGCGGCCCCGTGCAGCAGGTGCCCTGCAACGCGGCGCAGGAGGAGCAGGGCTTCACGCTGCAGCCCGCCCTGGGTGAGCCGAGCTGCACTGAACCGGGCTGCATGGAGCACAGCATGCTTTCATTCCCCGCAGCGGTCGCGTGCGGGCCCCCTGCTGAGTCAGCAGGCCTGATGGCGGTGGTGGCCAACTTGCACTGCCGTCCGCAAGCGCCCCAGCCTCACCCGCCCACCCCCAGGCACCCAGCTTGAACGGACACATCCGTCATCACCCGCCCACCCACCCCCAGGCGCGCCGGGCCACTACGAGCTGCGGACCAGCACCGGCATGCGTGTGAACGGCGGCTTCGTGGGCAACACGGCCTCCGTGTCAGACTGTGTGGGCGCCTCCTCGCAGCACTTCAAGCTGGTGGAGTTCACGCAGGGGTGAGCTCGCTCGCCCCTGGAACCAACAGCGCCTCGCTCGCTCGCTTGCAAGCTCACCCCCGCCCTCTCATGCCGGCCCGCTTAATGCCTGGGGTGCACGGCTTGCCCGACCCTAGCATCATCATCACGCAGCAGCCTCATTGTCAGTCAGCATCCATCCACCACACGCCACCCGCCGCTCACGGCTGCCCATGCATACCGGTGACCCTCACCACCGGCCTGAGCCCCCCGCCCCTCTACCTTCTCCGCCCTCAGCTGGTGGCGCATCGTGGCGCGCATCTCCTCCGACTACTGCCTCACCGTGTACGATGACAGCACCGCCGCCAACGCCACTGTCCGTGTGGCGGGCTGCCCCCGCAGCCCCGGCACCTACGGTGAGCGTGCGGAATGAAGCGAAAGAGGTCAATGTGGGGCAGAAGCGGGCCTTGTGTTTATCTTTCCAAGCACCCTTCCTGCTGGAGACGCGGGGCGTACTTGATAGCAGCACTCACTCACATATAGCAGGAGGCTCACTCCATCCTTGGGGCCCTCCCGTCCATGCCTACCTTGTCACCGCAGACTACCAGGACCCCACGGGCGTCAAGCGGTGGGGCTTCGTCTTCAGGTTCCTGGACGTCACTGGGCCAGGTGTGGGGGGGGCGATGTGCATCAGGCCGAAGCAAGCTTGCAGATGCCGTCATTGCTGCTCACCACCTAGCCGCAAGGCCTGACCCCAACTTGACCGAGGCATTCCACACAACCTCACATCTCCCGGCCCCTGCAGGCCTTCCTTCCCCGGCGGGGCCCCGCTACGTCTTCAAGAACCAGGCGGGCCAGTGCCTCGGCCTCAGCCCCGGCAACGGGACCGCCTACAGCCTCGCCACCACCGCCTGCCACCCCTTCGCTGCCACGCAGCGCTTCACCGTCTCCACGCTCCAGCACACTCTCGAGAGGTGCGAGCGCGCCAGGGGTTGAGCCACACGGCCTGGTAATCAGCACTGACGAACGCAACAAATGATACCGGTACACCACATCCTTATTCCTGACTATCGAACTCAAACGCCACATCACACACATCATCAGTGCTGACAGTACTTCCATGAGCTTTTGCCTTTAGCCCTCCAAGCAACTCCGCCGACCATTCCGCCTTGCTCCCTGCCCATCCATGCCCGCCCCGCAGCTCCGTCTACCAACTGGTCCCCAGCCACTTCGCCAACCCCGCCGCCGGCGTCGTGCGGCGCTGCGTCGCCGCCGCCCCCACCGGCCCCCCCGTGCTGGCGCCCAACTGCGACCCCTTCGCCCGGGTGCAGAAGTTCTCGCTCACCCCGGCGCCGCCCGCCCTCAGCATTCGCATGGCCTGGAACCTGGGGCCAGGTGCGCGGGGCAGGGTTGTCGCTCTCGGTTGGGACCCTTACTTAGAATGCAGGTGCATCGACTCATGGCATTGGCCCGTCCATCCAACGTGAACGCGTGTGGTGTGCGGATGCCATTGCATGGCATAAGGGGGTGGGGCGGTTGAAGCTCGGGCGCGTGATTCTTGCTCAGTGGGGTTTACCAGAAAACTAGTCAACTAACCACTCCGCAACCAACCACCCAAACCGCTCGCAGGCTGCCGCTGCCTGGACCGCTACCTGTACGCGGGGCAGTGGCGCTCCGGCTGCATCCCCTGGGGGGGGGCCACCAGCCGGCAGCTGTGCCTGGTGGACGCGTCCTGCCGCTACCCCGACGGCACCACCCCCGCCTCCTCGCCCCCCGGCCAGCCCTTCGTGTGGTGCGACTCAAACCAGCTAGGTGAGCTGCGGCTGGTTGCAACCGCAAGTTATTTGTGCCGTGATGCTGTATCCGTTGGAGTTGGTTGTAGCCCTTTACGTCCCCCTTAATATGCATCTGGCATGCCCCTGCCTCATCCTGCGTGGTCTTTGCTCTCTCCCATGTCCTCCACGCAGGGCGCTTCCGCACCCGCATCACCACCTCCGCCGCCGGCAAGTGCCTGGACGTGCCCGCAGTGGCCGGGGCGCACCTGGCCACGTGGGACTGCAACAGCACCGCCAGCACCCAGGTGGGGCGCGTTGGTGTGGGGCTCTCGGCCCCCAAAGCGGCCCGAGGCCCCCTGGGCGGGCTGACAGCGTGTGACGGGGCGCAAGTGCGCACTGGAGGAGTGCATGGGTACGGGTGCGTTGCTGCCTCCCCCTGCCTGATGCGGTTCGTGCTTTGCGCCCTGCCTGGGCCCCGGACAGGTCTTTGAGCTCGCGCCAACGGGAGGTGAGCTCAGCATGCGGACGGCGGAGTGGGGGCTTGCTGTGACCGTAACGTTGGCGTACGGCTTTGCTCGTACACTCCCTGACCCACCCACCCGTGCCCCCAACCATGGCCCGCACCCCGCGTGCTCACAGAGACTGGGCAGTACACGGTCCGCGTGTCTGCCAACCGCGGCTGCCTGGAGTCCTACCTGGACACGGCCACGGGCACCTACCTCGTGCGCCCTGTCGGATGCAACTCGAACCGGGAGGCCCAGAAGTGCGTTGGGACGTTGCAGGCCAGGGCAATGGACGGGGCAGACCCGGCGCAAAGCTGCAGAAGATAAATCCTAAGCCATGTCCCCTTCCGCTTGATGCGATGCTTTGTTGCTCCACGACCTCTCCAGGTTCTACCTCAAGTACATCAGCACGGCACAGGCGGACCAGTTCCCAGGTGCGCCCATTCATCAACCCTGGGGGCGCGACGGGGTCTGCCCGGGGTTCCGGAGCACTGTCCGGGGCGTCCCATGACGACTCGCCGGCCAAGCGCTGACACCACGCCCCAACAACTGCCCTCTCACCCCTCCAGGCTGGCGCCTGACGCAGTTCGGCGGCTCCGGGTACGACGCCGGGGAGTACTGCCTGCGCCTGCCGTACAGCGGTACGGCGAACGGCGAGCGGCCGCGGATGCTGCAGTGCCCCGGGACCAACGTGGGCGACGCATTCCAGTTCAGGTTCCCAGACGTGCCGCTCCGCCTGGGTAGGTGCCGTACAATCGCGAACGATCAGGTGCTGCTGATTATGAACGGGGCAGGGTTGATGGAGGCGTGCACATAGCTTAACCCGCCCAACCCCAACCCTTCCGATCTGACCTCCCTCGCCCGCGCCCGGCTCCTCCGCCAACTCGTGGCCTCCTCCCCGCAGCTGCCCCACCTGCCACCCACGTCCCCCCCCCACCCACCCCCCAGGCGCCCCCCACTACAGCCGCATCTCCGCCATGCGCCCGGGGCTGTGCCTGCAGCCCGCGCAGCCGGGCGTGGTGCCCTCCCCCATCGTGTGGGCCGCCTGCGGCAACGCCACCGCCTTCCCGCGCCAGGCCTTCGCAGTGGAGCCCGCATCGAGTGAGGGCGCGAGGGGGCCGTACGCGAGGGCCGTGAGGGTGGAAGAGGGGCCAGCTAGTTGGCTGGCTCGGGAAACGGCTGGCCGCCCTAGCTGCTTGCGCTGCCCCTTCCCTTCGCATGATACCTAAACACGTCCTGAGCTGCCCTCCACTCCCGCACCCGCTCGCCCCATCCCAGCGAGCGGCTACTACACCATCAAGACCACCGACGGGCTGTGCCTGGAGGCGGCCGAGGGGGGCCTGGCCGCCGGCACGCCCATCCAGACCGCCCGCTGCGTCAGCGGGGTGCAGCACCAGCGCTTCGCGGTCATGGCGGTCATGGTCGGGGCCACCGCCACCAGCCCGGGCAACAGGTGCGGGGGTCCGCGTGCGGGTAGGGTACAATAGGGTACAGGAGGCACGAGACGTCCCCGTGCGGCGCGCTTGGTCCGGCACCGGGGGCGGACTTGCAGCAGGCGCGGGGGTGGGCGGGGTCCTGCAGGCGCCAGCAGGTGATCGTGTCAGCAGGTGCAGGTGCGGTGCAGGCCTTCCGCGGTCCTGCGGGGGCCTGCTGCGCGCATTCCCGGTGACCCCTGCCTCGCTCGCCGCCCACCACCGACCATGAGTGAAGCCCCTGGTTCCGTCCCCCACCCCACCACACGCAGGTACTTGTACATGTACCCCGCCCACACCGCCTCCTTCCCCCGCTGCGCCACCATCAGCGGGGGCCAGGCCGCCTCCACCCCCGGACTGCCGCTGGTGCTGGGCGCCTGCCCCCCCACGGGCACCAACCCCGACCCCGCCGCCTTCAGGTTCCCCGCCATGCCCGCACCAGGTGCGACCGCGGGAGCACGGGGGAGGGGGGTGTCTGAGGCGGCTTCCGCCTGGGCGGCCGTGCCACTCTGCCCGATCTTAGGTTCCGAGGCCGCTAGGCGCTTCGGGGAAAGCACCGCAGTGATGCCTCGCCATCCTCTGTGGGGCTCAGGTGGCCTGTCCGGTTGAGTCCCCTGCTTCAGTGAAGCTGCCGTCCGCCTGTCCTGCCATGGCCTCTCCACCTCTCCCCGCATCCACCCCGCCCTCGGCCGCAGTGTCCGCGTTCCCCGCCGTGCCGGCCGTGCCCGCCACCCCCAGCGAGGACCTCAACCTCATGGTCAACTGGGCCTTCAACGGCAGCTCCTACACGCTGGGGGCCGACTTCCTGCTGCCCCGCGGCGGCCGCTACCAGGGGGACAACCGGGGCCAGCTCCAGCCGCCCCAGGTGGGACCGGACCATGCGAACACGGGCAGCGCTGGGTAGGGTGAAGTTCCGAGATGATGGCGCGCCTGCCCGCATCCCGGCCCTCCCATTGCCAGCAACTCACCGTGCCCTGCCCCCCCCGCTTGGCTCTCAGGCGCCGCCCCTGGCCGAGGAGGTGGCGTGGCCCTTCGACTCGTACGGCGTTCCGCCGGACCGTACGACGTACCACATCTGCGTGCAGCAGGAGTCGTCGTACTTCTACTCGCTCGTGGGCCTGGCCATGCGTGTGACTGTGGCCGAGGCGGGCGCTGTCAAGCTGGCGACGTGGGTCGATGTGCATGCTGCGGGAGACCCTCGGGCGGCGTGTGGGCCCGGCCTGCGGGGCTACATCACCAGCTTCACGTACCCAGCACCCTAGCCCTTAGGGCCTAGGTGGGGACTCGCTAGGGCCCACTAGATGGCGTTCGGCATGTGGACGGTCGACATAAATTGCATGCTCCCTGTCCTTCCCGCCCATCATCAATCATCACGCTCCCATGACACGCCCTAGCGAAGACGTAATGCATTCCGCATGTGCAAGTTGTCAGTACTGATGAGTGCACGAGCGGCCAGGGCGGATCCCCTGAGCACGAGAGGACGTGCATGCGTGTCGTGGCAGGCGACTGCCGTACATAGTCGCGAATTAATTTCCTTTCCAGTCCATCTTTGTGAGGGCGTTCAGGTCAATGTGTTCTTTCACGTGCACGGATACCTGCGCACGAGCGCATGCCCATGCCAGTGTCAAATGGTCTACTACTCT